>OX419622.1:17261922-17981922 GCA_948473465.1 Lithophane ornitopus
TTCTATTTAAAAGAGGTGTCACCGTGTCTAATATCCCAGGAACAACGCGAGCAAGCGCTTTCCCGTCCCCTGGACATGTCTGCAATGGAAGCTAGTCTCCGGCGCGCACTGGATGCCGTCGCCGGCAAGGTGTCCTCCGGTCGGGAGCAGATCGACAACGTGGCGGCAAGCGAGGCTGCGCTTGATGCCAAGCTGGAGAGGAAGAGGGCCGAGCTCATGAGGGCGGAGAAGAGGCTGCATACTGTGCAGAAGATCAAGTAAGTACTTATAGGAGTCCCATGGTACTATAAGGACTCGTTGTCATTTTCCCGGGTCGTTAGTGAATGAAAGACTATTTATTATCTAACGAATAATTATTCCTAGATCGAATATTTTAGATCCGATGATCTACAATATTTTACATCATGACACACGGCCAATTCTTTTTCTGCCTTCTTCGTTATAGCGTTTATCTCATAACTTTATGCCATTATAATATACGTACTAGAAAAGGTTGCACGATGGAACCACACAGGTTAAATGTGCTAGCAAGATGTCTGTGACTTTCTAAGGTGCGTTTCGCTGATAGTACTTTTGTACTTGCTTACGACCATGGGTCACAATGTGGTTTTGTCAGTAGATTTATTTCTTCAGGTTCTCAAAAAAAAGGTCCTTCGAACATCCTTTCGGAGTTCTTGACGCCAAACGATGACAATAGTCGGGATCGGGAATTATTTGCTGCGATTTATCTGATACACGTTTGAATGATTCATAATACTTCCAGACCAGCCTACCAGGGTGAGCTCACAGCTCTGGAGACTGAGATAGAACAGCTGTGGGACCAGTATGTGCTGCGGTATCGCTGCGTCGAGGCGCTGAAGCATCAGCTCAGCGTGCTTGAGAGTGCCCAGGCTGAGGTGAGCTACTGTGGAGAATAGCACATTTTATTTTACATTGAACGGAGCGTTCTTGGCTAAGGTTGAAGTCTTATTGGTTCTAAGATTGTGGTGATTGTTTGTTTGCAGGCAGCTGAAGAACAGCAAGCTGCAATCATGCAGCTGATTCACAAGTATGAAGCTGAAGATGTTCTAGGGAAACTTAGCGACTCTGGTATGTACTGGGGTACTAATTTTATAGGCAAATGGAAATGTAAAGAAAATTTGGAAAATACCTATATTTTGTAGATGACATGGACTCGAGTGATGACGGCAAGGACTTGAGTGAAGTGAAGCAGCCGAGACCAGCCACCAGACCCAAGACACGGCTGAGGATTAAAACAGCAGGTCAGACATTATTAATAATAGCGAATTTACCCACTTACCTAAGCTGTAAACTGTAGCTGCTGTTTTCAATCTGCCTCGACACTGTAGAGGGACACACAGCCAGTGCCAGGACAGATTATAAATGTTGGCGATCATTTTTGGGAGCCTACTACTTAGCTGAGAATTCTATGTTTTTACCTTACTAAGGCAAAGCAAAAAGGAGGGTTATTAGTTTAACAGGTACCTATAGATTTTATGCAGTTTAATTATGTATGATTGACTTGATGCTAAGGGAAGCGGATTCTCAATGGTCTCTAGAACTAAACTCTGGTTTTTGTGGTATCTAGAATTAACTTCTGATTTCACCCATGAATTAAAATAAGTATGTGAAACGAATTAAGCCATGTTACCTGTAGGCACAGCGGCGGCGGAGGCTCGTCGTGCGTTCGGCAGCATGGCGGCGCGCGACTCGCTGGACGAGATCCGCGACGAGGACGACTCGCGCTCCGACTCCGACTTCTCCGACAAGCAGGGCTTCGGAGACTTGTCCATATCTAGTAAGTCGTGTCTGTCATTGATGAACCATGGCTCCGGGCAGTGGCCACAACTATTGGTGAACTTCATGGGTCGATTCCGTTCAGCTTGGGTAGCCTAGGAAATATGGCCGCCACAACGATGGCATCGGTGTTTGACATTAAGGTGTCAAAAAAAATGTCGTCATTGCAGCATTCATGAAAAGACAACGATGTTTATAAGGAACTCATGCTATAGTGACAAAGAACCTTCATTTATGTTAGTTCGCATATTTTGCCTTGAAATAGTGAAAGAAATGGCCAGGATGGGGACACCCTCAGCTTTAAGTTAGTAACATGACGTTGTAACTGCTACTAATTCACATCAGTTTAGAAGAAGTTCCTAAAGAGATGCACAGTTACATATGTAGTACCTATGTTATCTAACGAAGGGCGTTCCCGTTAACCTGCAATAGTATAGCGTCTATACAAACTAAACAAAAATATATTTTTTTAATCTTTTTTTTTTTAGCATATATGCACCCTATACTATTGCGGGTTAACGGGCACGCCCTTTGTTAGTCAACACTAATGTATGTAGTGCAAGCCACAAGAGAGAACGAAGCTATGTTCGTTTAGCTTCGTTCATGTCGCTGCCGCATTTTTTCATACTTCGGTTCATAGTTCGCGGTGTGAACCGAAGTATGAAAAGAGGCGGTAGCTACTTAAGAGCTTTAGCAAATTGTTTGTAGTAAATGGCCACTGGAGCCGAGATCAAGAAGCTTGAGAGCAGTTCATTTAACATGTCAGCTTGAGCGCGAACATCTGTAGCCATTAAACTGTTTGTGACGCAGGGAAGGGCCCGGCCGCCAGCTCCGACGGCAGGATGATGTCTGCCGCTACTTCATTTGGTTCGTCATGCATTGCTTCTATTGCTAACTCATTTATAGTTCATTTTATAAAGAGAATCTCTTAGATTAGGTATTTAGCGATGGTACTATGTGTAGACAAAAAGTACCAAGTTGTACCAATAGCATAGGTATCATGCATGCGTGGTATGGTGCATATTTTTTTATACAATGTTGTGATGTGGAGTAACGCCGATTATGATTGCCAAAAAGATTTGAAGTATGACAGTGATACTCGTAGGTATGTATGACAGAAGATGGTGATCAAACAAAAAGATGGAAGAATATCTCATCGTAAAGACAGTATGATTATTATGTTCCCCCAACTTGCTGAGCAGTGCCATCGCTAAAGCCCAATACGGGAATATCCCGAGCCATTTTTTGGAACAAAAGTGTTATGTGTGCGTCACTATGTCTTGATCCTCACCTGTGCGCAGGCGCAGGAGACGTGCCGACGCGCTGGTCGCGCGCGCGCCCGCGCCCCAGCACGCGCACGCTGGGCGCGGCCGACGACGATGAGTTCGCTGATCTTATTGAAGGTCAGTTCCGCTATACTTAACATTGATTAAATTAAACACAATAAGTATTTACTTTCCTAAAACACAGCATCTTCGAAGAAAAAAAGGGTCTAATACAGAATAAACTGCGATAAGGATTTAGCCATCCGACAAAAAGTGAGTTTTGCAAACTGCGCATGCAGCTGTGGTTTCGAAACAGTTGACACTGTCTTAGGACACTGCTAAAGCATCAGCTTAGGTTTCGAGGATCAGCCAAAATTAATTGCCTTGCCTCTATATGTGAATAACGCACGCCATCCCCCCATGTTACTTGACGGCCGTTGTCTGCTTTCTGCAGGCGTAGCATGAGCACCGTTTTGTCGACGGAAGAGTAGATAAAAATGACGTTTCGTGTAGACAATACGACGGCGGCAAAGTAGAAAGGGTCAACTGCACTTTTTACGAAATTCACTCTTTTACATAATTCAACTCAGAATGCTTTGTTTTGTCATAGGATTTCTTTTTCTGTTTGATTCTCAATTTTTACTGATTAAGTCAACTACAAAAAAAAATCTCAAAGTGTCGAAGTACCGTATTTTGGATCAAACAATTTCACAGTAATATTGGCCTTAACTATTTTCTTGGTACTTATAACTACTTATTATTAACTAAATGATGTAAAATAGGAGAAGATAGCTTTGTGCTTCTATTAATTATCACAATTTTGCGTTCAAAACGCTCCCTTGTAAAATCATGATTTTGTAGATAACCATTTATACTTTGTGGCCGTCATGTAGAAAGTTTTCTACTGGCGATTACAAAATCAAATTGTCTTCACTACCATAGACAAATGTCAACTGTCAATGTGATTTTGACAGTTTGAGTAGAAAACTTTCTTCCGAAATAGTCTACATAGAAAAAGACCTAGACAAAGATCGTTAAAAATGAAAGACAAAATTACAGATTTTAGAAAGATTTCTACGGTGCGATGTCAAAAATGAAGAAACGAAATGTCAGTTTGTATAGAAAAAGCTATGTCTATTCTTCGTAGAGATAGAAACCGTCATGCTACGGCGATCACACGCAGACCAACGCATAAAGAACCTTTTTTTTTTAAATTATTTCAATTTTATCGTTGTACAAATACCTTGTTATTTAGTAATTTCTTCAACATAATTTCATCTCCCCAGGAGTGGAAAGTGGCGACGCAGGGGACTCTCTGGGCAGTTCGTCAGAGAGTGAGCTCCGAGTGACCAGCGCGCGGCCCAGCGCGGCGCCCGGTCGCGTCTCCGCACTCAGCGACAACGAGTTCTGAACCTTATCGCTCGGGAGTAAGGCGCATTTCTGAGCGTAGTTGTTTGTTCTTTTAGTAAGTGTTTAGATATTACGTAATAAATACGTGGAAATTGCTGGTGGATTTACTTCTTTTATTATCTGTCGTTGGATCTGTCAGATGTTTATTCATCATCATCATCATCAGCCTATAGCAGTCCACTGCTGGACATAGGCCTCTCCAATTGCACGCCATTCAGCTCGATTCTCGTCAGCTCTCATCCAGTTGCTACCAGCCACCCTGCGAAGATCGTCGTTCCACCTAGCCTGAGGGCGTCCTACCTTACGTTTGCCGATTCGCGGACATTTAGATGTTTATTACCTAGTTCAAATTATGTGCTTACAACGCTACAAGGATACATAAGCGCGTGGCCAAAACGAACGCTGTCATCTTGTTTTGTCAATCCTGCCGTCTATACGTGACACCGGCATAATAGTCGACACCGGCTAAATTGCTGAGAAAAAAAAAAGTACAATTTCAAAAATGTTTACCAACAACGCCCCGCTGTCAATGTCATTCAGACGCCACAAGATCCTTGTAGCAGTCTACGTATCTGGTACACCCTGAGCACTCTACAGGCCTACGTATCTGGTACACCCTGAGCACTCTACAGGCCCACGTATCTGGTACACCCTGAGCACTCTCCAGGCCTACGTATCTGGTACACCCTGAGCACTCTACAGGCCCACTTATCTAGTAAACCCTGAGCACTCTACAGGCCCACGTATCTGGTACACCCTGAGCACTCTCCAGGCCTACGTATCTGGTACACCCTGAGCACTCTACAGGCCCACGTATCTGGTACACCCTGAGCACTCTCCAGGCATACGTATCTGGTACACCTTGAGCACTCTACAGGCCTACGTATCTGGTACACCCTGAGCACTCTACAGGCTCACTTATCTAGTAAACCCTGAGCACTCTACAGGCCCACGTATCTGGTACACCCTGAGCACTCTCCAGGCCTACGTATCTGGTACACCCTGAGCACTCTACAGGCCCACGTATCTGGTACACCCTGAGCACTCACCAGGCCTACGTATCTGGTACACCCTGAGCACTCTACAGGCCTACGTATCTGGTACACCCTGAGCACTCTACAGGCCTACGTATCTGTTACACCCTGAGCACTCTACAGGCCTACGTATCTGGTACACCCTGAGCACTCTACAGGCCTACGTATCTGGTACACCCTGAGCACTCTACAGGCCTACGTATCTGTTACACCCTGAGCACTCTACAGGCCCACGTATCTGGTACACCCTGAGCACTCTACAGGCCCACGTATTTGGTACACCCTGAGCACTCACCAGGCCTACGTATCTGGTACACCCTGAGCACTCTACAGGTCTACGTATCTGTTACACCCTGAGCAATCATCGTGGCTGTCTTTTCTCTCTATAACATGAAATATTTTCTTATCATGTTTTTTTTCTAGAGGACTTTTGATTGTTGTATGTTTTGAGTTGAAATAAAACAGCATTGTTTTTATAAAAAGTAGGTAATATTTATTCGTCTCGTCATACAAGCAGTATCTGTCCACAATAAATAACTTCTGAAGCCGTAGACCATAGACAAGCAGTCACAATACTTCTGTCCACCGTAAACCCTAGCTTAAAGTATATACATCGATCTAAGGAATATAGGTTTATTTACAATTATATTTTACAGTCTCTAAGTATTTGTTTACATAGATTAAATGTAAAAAATATAAATTCTTATCTAGAAAAGTATTAATTTTAATAATCTTTAAAGAATTCTTATAGCTAATATAATTTACGTATAGTTTGGATACCGTCAACACTGACACACGGTAGCTCTTGGTTAGATAGGTATGTATTCCTTGCTCGATTATTTGACGAAAGGCATAACAAAGTCACGAGCAGTGGTATTAAGTGGTAGCGGCCCCGACTTACGAGTTCCTGGGTTCGAACCCAAGCAGGCACTTTAATTTGTGTAAACTATTTCATCACCAATGCTCTCGAAACGTAGAAGGAAACGTCTGCACTGGGACCGCGTCGTGGATTATGGCTCACGCTCTCGAAGAGAGGAGGCCTGTGTCCCAGCAGTGGGAACATTATAGGCTGATTATGCTTATGTTTAGCTTATGCAGGACACAAAAGCGAGGTTGTAAATTCTAAACGTTCTTCAATCAAAGGTGTGTCAGCTATATTAAAAGAAATTAATTATATAAATAATAAAAACAATATGGTATCAAGATACAGGAAAAGTAATAATTACAAAAAAAAAAAACAGACCCCGGAAAATACGCTAACATAATTATTAAAAGTCGTTACATTTCTAATAAACACTACATTATTAAATAGCTTAGCTAAGCTGAAAATAAAAATACTTTAAATTAAAAGTAATGTTTGTTTTTTTTTTTAAACAATTGTTTATAAACAAAATTGAGCAACAATTTAGATGTTAATATTTACACCAATCGTAGGTTCGCAATTTGGCACCGTTTAGGTACATAGGACTTTAATTTTTATATATATACAAACGTATACTTGACATTATATCTAAGAATATAAACTAAACTGCATTTGTGAAGTAGCTTTCATGATAACTTTATTCTCTTCCTCTAATATTAGAAATTATATTTTTTGTAGAATGATTAATTCCATATTAAGCTATAATTAGCATATGGAATTAATCATTCTACAAAACATACATTAAAAATCACAAATAAAGACGATATAAAACTAGATAAATAAGACTTAAAATAGAGTATAACACAGATATTTGACGATACGTACAAGTTTACAATTTATTATTAGTTATGTTAGTTAAAGTAAAGTGAACTAACGAAGTAATAAAAATGAAATAAAACTACGATTTTGATAAAGACTGGCCGATTTCTTGCCGCAACCATAATTTAAAATGAACGAATTACGAAACGTGAATGTTATAAACGAATGAAAATGAATGACAAAAAATTAATAAAAAATATTATCGTAGGAAACAATTGGAATTATGACAATGATGTCTCAGCTAGGCCATTCGAGTACCGCACACCATGATGTCATCTGTATAAACTAAACTAGATGTTGCAATATTAAGGCAATTAAATTTACTAAGATTGTCAGTAAAGAAATACAAAAAGAAAATATAGTAATTCCTTGCTAATCATTTGCAAAATCTTTTGAATCGACTTATTACGTACTAGGGCATCAATCGGTACTTGATGATAAGCGTTCGTTGAAGCGAATGAAATGAAGACGATTATAAATGATAATCTATGAGTGTAATATGATAAACTTATAATTGTGTTTTGATAAATGTTTTACTTAAAGTTAGTGGAAATATTTACAATTCATCATAACGTATTGCGACCTTATAAAGCTACATTGTTAAGTTTGGTATGATATGCTTAGACAGTTAGTTTACTTAAACAAAGAGTATACCGACTGAAGTTACTAAACATTCGTATTCATTTAGATGTTTATATAAATTACTTGACGCTCTTTTATGGACCGCGTGACCAATAATTGCCGCGTAACTTTTATCGATGTAGAATGATAGTTTAATTTTGACTTAAAATGTGTCATACATTTTCGTGAATGTAAAATGTATTAAAGCGCCACAGTGGGTGTTAGGATAGCTCCTGATGCGAGTGGCTGGTGTCACTGGTGGCAGACGTGCTCGCCAGGGAGTCGTGTTGTTCCGCAGCATGACGGCTCTCATCGCATACCGCTATGAATTGCTCTGCGTATGCCCTGGAACATTGACAATACTAAGTATTTAAAACAGGTTAATTTCGGGTTGCAATGTGTTTTTTGAACGTGTAGACCTAACCCGACCCCAGATATGAAACTGCTTGTTTTTACTTCAGCTACCTCTAGATATGCTTCTGTTTCCAATTGCACCAATTCTTAGATGTTATATTATAATAGTGATTAAGTTTTGTAGGGGTTATATGAACGATGTAAGTTACCTATCAAGACCAGTGTAGGTCCTCTTCAGGTCTGCGTCGGTGATATGGTCGCGGTCTGCGCGTCTCTTGCGGTGGATCCTCTCAAGAGACCTCGCCAGCTGCGAGTCTCGCTCGCGACCCTCGCGACGACGCCGCTCCGTGGTCGCGCGCGGCGATCGACGACGGCGTACGCGCTGCAAAGTTACAGATTAGTTATGTCAAAGTAAACCAACTGTCTGTGGTTCTCTTCTGTTTGAAAAGGACATTGCCGATCGTGATTTGCGACTGACAGGTCAGAAAGACTGTAGAGCGAAATAAGAAAACTCAGAGATTTTTTATTTCGAACTTGCTCCGTTTATTGTGGTCATGATGGCCAAAAGCAACAACATTTTGGTGGTAAGTCTTTATTGTCTTCATCAAAAGCTTGTTTATATAGATTATAGACTGTAGATAGGCGTAGCCTACCTAAGCCTCATACTTTTTATGGCAACGATGTTTTGGCGCTCTGGTTTCCTTTTGTCTAGTTCTTATCAGAGAATATGTGATGGTTTATAATTGCTCGGCTTCCATTATGAGAATGAGGAGGATAGTGAAACCAAAAGTGAGGTTAACAGATAGCAGTAGGTAAACTTACAGCGTCATGCACGGGGTAGTACACAGGTCCGGGTGCGTAGGTCGCAGGCGGTAGCGGTAGTGTCGCGTACCGCGGCGGCATCACCATGCAGGCGGCAGGGACACGGCCAAGCTGTAACAACGAAATAGTGGATTGAGTCAAAGGTTGGAGTAATTTGACACTTGAGGAATTATTATGAATGGTTACAATGCAGTAGGTGGTTGGTTGTTGACACTTGGGTCTATAAAGACATCGTATTTGAGCACGAATTGCTGCATGTATGTTAACACGAAACGTTAGAATAATAATAATCTTCTAGGCTAAAGATAAAGACTGCTGTGTAACTTCAGAAACCATCAGAATATAACATTCATGAATACACGACCCACTTCTAACCGTACACTAATGAACGGTTAAGTAGGTTAGGTACCTATCATTCAACTACGCAAAGCTCAGAACTGCAACTAAGGAACAAAATAATAAGTATTGAACTCAATAGGCCGTACGCAGGGGTCACCAACACACCAGTCAGCACACAACAATCGCAGAGAGCACAATACGCTCTTCAGGTTAAAGAGAAATTCCAGCGATTGTACACGTCCATACAAACATGGTGAATAGGGCTGACGGTTGAAAGAAGATTACACTTGACCTTAAAATTGTAGGCTTATTGAATTGTACGTCAAACATATGTGAAGGTATACTAATGAGTATTAAAAAGACATTAACCACATTCATATTGGATTTTTTGTCGTATTTAATCATTATAGCTGACCGAAAACGTACAAGTAGACAAGACAATATGACTTTTTACGATATAGGAAGCCTGTCGATAGATTCTTGTGTGAGAGACATGTATGCTCACTTGTAAGAAATTTGTCGTGAGTCGTGACACATGCTAGGCTGTATTTTCGTCTCGAAACTTCTAAAATTGAATCGACATTCGTCTTCCATGATACAGCTCAGCAATAACTATTTTCCATAATATGTATAGTTCGTCGCCACTTGGTCGGACAAAATACCTTTGAACATTAGTAGGAGTTATGAAGAGGGTCAATCGTTTCAATGGTCGAAAAAGTTAAATCCTTTAATTTAGACAGTTCAATTTCCCTTATCTATCGCGTATCAGTGACCTCCATGTAATCACAAGTAGGTACATCAACCCTACATTTGCGGCTTGCATCTAAAACAATAGTCCATAATATGTGTGCCAGCGCGCTTCCTAAACCACTGACACACTGTGGGCTCTGAATAATTCACACCGTGTGCGTCTGGTGGAAGCATATCCTATTGTTCCACATATTCTTCTTGCGTGATTATCCTCACATTTTTTAAGGAAAGCAGCATGAACTACTCTCATACTAATCATACAATTATTATGCCAATGAGACCCTGTCTACAATCAATTAATGCTCATTCAGCACGATTTCTACACGGGAAATCGGATTTTCGATTTCGTGACTGTGAAATAGGTTTTCAGTCCCACAATTACAAGCTGCTCCTTAAACGGACCTAACACAGCGTTCACTATAACTTGACTCGTGCCGCGGTTGTTAGCACTGCGTTTTTCAGTCATGTAATTGGCCATTTTGAACTCTATGAGTATTGAAATTAGGAATGCAATTCAGTTCTACCAATCGCGTCACGAGTCAAGTTATAATAAGATAAGATAAGATAAGATGATTATATTTATTTGTCAAAAACATGTGTAGGATTACAATAAGTTGGAAAGATTACAAAAAAGAAAAAAGTTTCAACATGTTGTGCCTAGAAAGGCGTACAAATACAAATACAATAAAAACATCATATATAATTATAAACTTACGTCAGATCAATGAAAACAATAATAAAAATGTCTAAAGTAGGTACATCATTTAAATAGTCGTCAACATTATAGTAGCATTTATTAATTAAAAGTTTCTTCATGCTTTTATTAAAACCATTCATATCTAAATCTTTGTATGCCTTGTTGTATAGTTTTGGGGCCATGCAGAATACACTGTTCCGCATGAGAGCTGCTTTAGCACTATGTGAACGAAGTCTCCGAATATCACTACGTTTACTTCTTTCGAAACCATCTGAAGACTTCGGAAACAGTTGGGGATTCTTTTTAACAAATAGTACCGTTTCTAATAATTATATACAGGGAAGGAAGTCAGAGAATTTGATGCCTAATAAAATATGGTTTGCAACTGTCTGTCATTTTAAGACCAAACATAGCTTATGCATCGTTTCTGCATTCTAAATATAACATCCCTATGTGTAGAGTTTCCCCAGAAAATGATGCCGTATCTAAGGATCGATGCAACAAATCCGTAATAGGCAGTAAGCAATGTATCCGTATTTACAATTAGGGCGAGTTTATGGAATGCGTAGGAAGAACTACTAATTTTCTTACCAATTCCTTCAATGTGATCTTTCCAATCAATTTTTTAGTCCAAGAAGTTTGGCATTACCAACTCTGCATATCGATGGTGGAAAGGTAAAATGGCTAAAGCACCAAAACGTGAAATCAGGAATGAATTCTAAAGTTTTTTTTTTTGCGGAAAAAAATTCATATAAAAGTTTGTAATGGAAATTTTTCTGTGTTACTTATATTTTCATGAATCATATTTTTTTCCCTGTAATATGTATTATAAATGGTTTCTATAAAACCTTTGTTTTAGGAGATAGGTGTCGCTTTAGCAGAAAAAAATGGAAATGAAAAAAGTTCCAGTAAGCAAAAATTGCTAATCTCCAGAAAACTTGCGTATTACATAATTAAATACGCATACTGTCAGAATTAAATTTCTTTTTAAATCTGAGATTTGCTAATGCTCTTAATAATATCAAAGAGTGAAAATAAAATAATTCTAACGAGCTGTTCATTTAACGGTGAACTAAAACTAGCTGAAGAGCGAATAAATTGATGGCTGTATCATGGGAATGAGGCATAACTTCTAAAACTCTTCCTCTTCTTTTATTTTCATTTGAAATATTGATGATTGCTATCGTACAGTTTTTATCAATAGATTATTTAGATTATGAGGCGTTAGCATCAATCTGTATCCTCAATCAATGTGTACTAACTACTATTAGGTCCGGAATATCAGAGGGAAGACTAATTAATTAATATTTAAGCAAAAAATAAAGGAAATTATTTTTATTAGCCAACTTGGCATCAACTCAGATAATTAGGTTAAGTAGAGTTACTAAATGGTGCCGATTCTGTTGTTCACAAACTAAACTAAATTTAAGTTCATTGCATCTTTTTCTTTCTATTTAATTAAGAAAAGGACAGAAGATAAATTTTAGTTAAGTATTGTCAAATTAATCAACGCCTGACGTAAATTGACGTAATTTTAGTAGGCAAGTTTTTAATCGCGTCTAAACTTCTATGGAATAGTGATAGTTTGACAGAACTAAACTAAAATTTATCGTCTGTCCTTTTCTTAATGAAATAGAAAGAAATCGATGCACTGAACTTAAATTTAATTTATTTTGTGAACAACCGAATCGGCACCAATATCTACTACAATCAAAGAACCGTCGTTTATCATAGTTAGTATCACTAAGTATTCAATGTAAGTATCTAGTTATAAGTTTAAACAAATAAATCAACATTACAATAGATAATAACTGATCATTTTTGTCTCGAAGATTCTTAAACTCAAACTAATTCTAAAATAATTCTGTTCGTAATGCACCTTCTTCTTGTCAAAAACATCGTGTTACAATTTAACAAAATAGTCCATAGAACACATACACATGTGAAGGATGATGCCAGGAAATGTATGGAAGCTGGTACCCGCTCTAATAGGAATAAATTATACATCATTAGGAAGGTATTAATATTGAATAATTCAGTGCAAGAATTTCAATGGCCTTTGTCTTGATTCCTTGTCCGATCGGAGTAATACAGGGTGGAAGTTGTGACGATGTGTTGTAGCTACAGAAAAACGGTCTTAGGAGACTGTCCTTAACATTTAGAGTAATTGCTAACTGCATGAATAGATTTTGGATAAATGCTACATTCAGCTAGAAAATCGTTCTATACGAAAATATTTACGAAAACTGTTGCTAAAGCGCCAAAGTGCTAAATAAAACAGAAACGACTTTTGCCAAACTGCCACACAAGTAATTTTGTTGTTCAGGTAAAACTACTAATAAGTTTTTTATACATGAAATAGAGAAACGCAAAAATGCTAAAGCGTTGTCAAACATGAATGTACAGTGAGCGCAATCACTAAAGCGACATAAACTTCAGAATGTCAGAATTAATGTCATTTCTTACTGGTATTCTTTGACTAAAATGCAAGATTTGTGTTTTATTTAAATTAATTTTTAGATTATTATTGTGTAACCAGTCAATTATAGAAGCCAAAGCATTATTAATTTAAATTTCATAGGTGTCAGTTTTCTTACATGCTATTGTGACTGTGCTATCGTCTGCAAAAAGAGTCATTGGATGCTCAATAGATTTCGGAAAGTCATTTATATATATAATAAATAGGAATGGTCCCAGAACGCTTCCCTCGGGTACACCGAATTTCACTATACGTTCGTGTGACAAATACGTAGTTGCTTTTTTGGTACGGTCTATTCTTGCTATTGCTGTGATTTGCCTTCTATTAGACATATAGGATTCAATTACTTTGGGAACATTGCCTCTAACTCCATATTTTTCAAGTTTATTAATGAATGCACTGTACATATTATTCTGTGTACTGTCTGCCTATAATAATTTTTCGTGATGGATGATATTGTATTTTATTTTAGCTTAGTGTTACACGTCTTTTTGGCTTGCTACTAAAGAGATTTGGATTATGCAGTGTTTTGCATAACCTCGCGTTTGACCTGAACGGACCACGAATAAGCAATTTTTAGGTAAACTCTAAAGTGTTTTAGTGTGTCTAATGCCTACATAAATACATTGATTTAGATCAGAGTTTTACAGGAGAGATAACTTTCGGTCCCTATCATGAAATGATGGTAACTTTAGCATAAGCTACGCTATTACCGTTTACAAGCTCGACATACGGCTTTCCCAAAAACCGGCCGGTTATATGCCCGTATATAGTTTCACAAAGATTAATGCCATATTGTTGATGTGAATGTAGTCATAAAAGTTAAGATAAAGTAAGAATATCTACTACTCCATAAAACAATCTAGTAAGCCTCGCAAGTAGCCATTACGGGTGTTGCAGCATTAATTCCTCGTTGGACAGATAGTTATCGCTGAGATAATGTTTTTTCTAACAACTTCAACCGCAGGAGTGGAATGCGGGCGGCCTCAAATGTCGGCGGCGGAAAAATATGGATTGCTTTTACCCGCAGCGCGGTCTTGTGTTTTATGTTTGACGACTCTATTTTCCTACTATTCAATATGTAAGTAAGTATTATTGGTTTTGATTTTCATTCAATAACAATAAGTTCTTTGACCGCATTGGAAGATAACAACGTATAAACTTTCGTCTTCAGTCTAGTAATTGCAAAATCAAAAGCTAGTTTTTGAAACTAATTAGTAATGCTCCTTGTGGTTACATTCATCATCTACAAAATTAAGTAGGTTCAGCTCAACCTTTCTACAATACAAAATTCAGAAGGTATTCAACTAGTGTAGGGTTTCTGAGCTTTTTCGAAATGTTCAAGTAGGTCTAATACTTGTCTTGATATTGGCACTAACAGACAAACAGAAGTAAGATTAGAAGTAGAACACCAGCTTTATATACTTAATGAATAATCTTCATTTTCATTCATTTCATGCTTATCACATTATAGACCTTTACTATAAATAAATGACGTCACACCGTTGATCGAGCATAACACCACAGCAACTCAGTTATTCTGTACCTCCGATATAATAGTCTCAACCTTCACATTCTCATCTGCCGCAGTATCTTCAACTATCTTCGCGAATTGTGAAATACTTTTTACAACTGCCATGTTTATATATCAATGATTAGCTTGTCCTTTGATAATAAGGACTGTTCGAGCAAATTGCGATTGAGAAATATTACTACTCGTAGATACGAGAAGGTTATGGAGGTTATTAGATAAATCGGCACCGTTTTATAGATGGCCTTTTGCATAATATTCAGTGAAGTTCAAACAACAGCGCGAACAGCTCGTGAATTTCCACCGGTCAACATAGGCCGGAGAAAACGATTAAGAGGACTTAATTACATAAAACAGCACATATACAGGATGTATCAGAAAGGTGCAGTCTTAATTAAGGGTGTGGTGACCATCAAACTGAACAACTTTCTCCATGGGACCAGTATCACCCTAGATACACCCTATATATGTGCTGTTTTATGTACCTAGATACAAATTATAGAGCTGCATGGTATGGGCTCCCACGAAGCAAAACCAATCCTCCTTGATACATTTACAGACATGCCAGTGAGACCAGATCATTATGCATAAATGTTTCGTGACAATGCATAGATCGAGTTAGAATTAACTATGCAGTCAATGCATTTATGATGAGATCACATTTCCTGAACTCGATTGAAAGATCGACATTCCTTTATAATTACAACAGATTGATTGATTGCAGGTTATTGAATGTAGTTATTTTGTCTACATATCTCTGGATTCATTTTCCCACTTAGCAGCCCCTTTCCAGAGTCAAAATACATCTTAAATTCATTCGTCACTAACAGTAGGAGCTACAGAATAACTCTTATAGCACCACATGAGCAATATTCTTCCAATGCTCCCGAAGTATTTCTCTATTGGGACCACGATTAGGGCGCTAGCCGAGCAATTTCTAAGGTGAAGGTGAATCCCTTGTGAATTCCTACTTAATTAACAGTTGTCTGACACCTGCTCCTTCTAATTTCTAGATCACTATGGAAAGCTCTTCGCTCTCATTGAGAGACCTTGCGACAAGTGCGTACGCGCTGCTAGTCGCTCGACCGGTCTATTGTAAGGTGTGATCGTAATCTGCGCGGGCGGCGATTGTTGTACTAGTATTTGTTTACACCATAGGATCTATGGAATTCTGTTGAGGAGGTCTGTTGTCGAAGCCTTATTAGCTCTTGTTTAGTTCGTTCGATGACCGAAGGTTGCTTCTGTTTCTCTAGTTGAATACACAGTTGACTTAACTGGGTAATTTTAAGGGTCACCTATTAGTTCATTCGTAAAACCATTAATTAAATTGATCTCGTTCACTAATCTATTGCTTCTTCCATTGCTTGAGAAACCAGTTTTATATGAGAAAACTTACCTATGAGGTGCTAAAAATATAAAATATTCAGCTTCGTTAGGTTCTTGATCTTTTAAACAAAAAAAAAAAACCAACATTCTAAAAGGAAAAACAATAAATGAGTCTCATAAATATTCTACCAGCAAACAAATTAGTTATCGCCGACTTTCTTTTCACTTTTAACGTGAGATAGCCAAACTTTGGCGGCAAGTGCGGCAACCGGCAACCATGTGAAAAGTGAACGCCAAGGTCAAAGAATGATGCTCTCGTGAATATAATGGTGACCGGGTCACTGTCCCACGTTCACGGAATTGTAATTAGCGATGCGTTTCTGACATTGTTTTGTGAAAAATTTGTGTGTTTTGGAAACGCGTGGCTTACTTTTCTTAACAAACGAAAGCTCTGAGAAAAGGCACGTGCAATGTGGTTGCTCTACATGGATCTGCCACACCTTTTGTTTTAGTAGGTCTCGTAAATTGCAGATAAGGAAAATAAAGTATGAAAGACGAGATGCAGTAGTAGATATTCTTTGATGAACTGATAACAAACGACAGATAACGACGATATAATCACGAGCACAAAATATAAATAGTCGGCAGCTGCACGTCGTGAATGTGATAAGAAGGCTTCCAGTCAGCATGATGTTGCGCTATGGGGAACCCACAGCACAACGCTAATACCTTACATGTGGTGACGCTGGCGTACATGACCATTCGACCGAAGAAAGTCTGGCTATGTCACAAAATCATAAAAGTATCGTTTCCTAGCAATTTAAGAGGAGATTGGATACAGTTCTACAATGTAGGTTCATACGAGTCCAAGTACTTCGTGGATATCGAAACATTGTAATTTCCAGTGTTTTGCAAGGTACTGCACGTACGCGTTCGACCTGCGCCGACATTGAATAGACAATTTGTAGGTAAAACCATAAGTAACGCACGGATTAAAAGTGTTTTAGTGTGTCTAACAATGGTTCACTTTAGTCCTGACCGGAGACGGAATAGAAAAGTTTAAATCCATCTAAATTGAGTTCATACCAACAGTCAAAGCAAAAGTTCGATAAACCTCAGGACTAAATGTTATAGTGCTTACGAAACAATAAATAATCATCCCACACGATTGTAATCAAAACAACATTCTATTAAAATTCCTAATCCACGTAATAATTTAGTCAATTTCGTTAGGAATGTTGCAATTTGTCCGCAGTTGCAGTTTTTGTAATAAACTCTGATAGTGATCTTGGAGACTTGGTATGACTTCTTGGCAGCAAGTGGGGACATAAATCATGCCCGGCGGGAACCTCGCATAGCTGTAACGGGACACTTTAAGTTACACCCACGGGACTTGGAACAATGTTATGACTAGTTTTACGAACTGAAGCCTGTTACATTGTTTCTCGTTTTAAAATGTACTGTTTGTAACTTTTAACATGTTCTTTCAAATCCAAGGTACCTAAAACTATTTTTTTTTCACCTCACAAGATCGAAAAGATTCTGTTTATCATTCGAAATCTGCGTGCAAAAGTGCATTTATCCGCTAGTGAGGAAAGAGGTTTTAAAATTCGAACCTTTCTATTCAATAATTTTCTATACCGCCAGGTCCCTTTCATGCCAGTGCGCCAACCTCATTTTTAGAATAATCACACTGGCCAGCATGAAAAAAACGCTCAACGCGCCTGAAGAAGTTTTCACTTCAAAAAACTTCATATAATTTTCTTCTATAAATTAAATTCACATTCCATTATTTTATTCAGTTTATTCAATTCACTTTCACACACACAAGTACTCGCGCCAAAAAATAACTTTACAGCCTTACATAACAAATACCTAACTGCAAAGAAATCTAAACTAAACCTAAAAACTAAACCTGATACAAAAGTTCCTGAAACTTACTAAATTAAAATATTGCATAAGATAAAGAATTAAAGACTGAGTAAAAGAGCACTGAAAAATCCTGAAAATAATATTTTAATAAAGATAAATTTTAATAAACTATTTTATTTATTCCATCTGTTGCTTGACAAAGTTAAACCAGATCAGACAACGTGCCTCATTAAAAGACCTTAGTATTAAGACTTTACTTCATGAAAAGTTGAAATGACCTACCTACTTTGAAGCTGTCGACTGGTCGCCCATGAAAGCAACATATTTTATAGTTAAATGCGAAATATTTCGAGATAATTTCCAATAATTACGTCAATATTAATCATTAACAAATGCATATAGATAAAAATGCCTGAACTGGATGCCCAAATATAGCGAACGTAAGGCTTTGAGTTTAATCGAGAGTTTATACACGATATAGAAAGATTTAAAGAAGGTTCACTGGTAGTATTAATTTTGCTAAGGAAACTTCAGTAGGTAGCAGGTTTATTGAGTACTCTACGGTATCCTTATTTGAAATAGACCAGTTTCAAATTACAGATTTTTATACGCCTTTGGTTCTTTTTCAAAAATAGCTTTGAGGGATAAGTTGTTGTTAGCGCACAAGTAAGATTGTTGCACTGCTAG
Organism: Lithophane ornitopus; assembly: GCA_948473465.1. Classification (NCBI taxonomy): domain Eukaryota; kingdom Metazoa; phylum Arthropoda; class Insecta; order Lepidoptera; family Noctuidae; genus Lithophane; species Lithophane ornitopus. The sequence goes on from OX419622.1 coordinate 17,280,648, forward strand.
TACTTTGTGCGACCCTGTTTCCCGATACCTACAGGCAATCTCTCCATAAAGTCTGTTCACGGAATTATTTTGACTTACTTTTCGTCCTGAACGCCATAGGTCTATATCTCTATTCCCGGAATCATCAATTACTTTCATCTGGGGTCCTTTTTCAAAAATAACTGTCGAGGTCAACAAAGTTTAAAAAAAATTCAATCTGCCTAGTCTTTTCCCAACTATATTGGGGTCGGCTTCCTGTCTAACCGGATGCAGCTGAATACCAGTATTTTACATGGAGCGACTGCCTGTCTGACCTCCACAACCCACTAACTGAGTAATACGATACCCCTTGGTAAGACTGGTTGTCAGACTTTCGGGCTTCTGACAACCCGTAACGACTGTCAAAGATCCACGAATGACAGCCGGGACCAACGGCTTAACGTGCTTTCCGAGGCACGGAGGAGTCTTGATATGTAAAGATGGTCACCCACAGTGGCGTTCCTTCCATAGAAGCCCAAAAGCCCGGCTTGCCTTCAAAATTAAGCCTATCAATAAAAAATAACACTATATAATAATGGTGTTACCATGAACAACATAGAAAATCCGTAAATCGCTCACTTAGCTATTTTTTAAAATCGTAAAAAACCTGTCTGTTTGCCCTGATTTTGACCCCTAGGCACGCCACTGGTCACCCATCCACGGACCAACCCCGGCAAGCGTAGCTTAACCTAATGGATCGACCCGTACGGCTGTTAGTTAGCCACAGTGAAAAATGACAGTTTTTACTTCGTTGTAAACTTCGTGTAGGTACCTACTTTACTTTGTCTGAAGTCTGTACTTCTGGAGTAAAGTTGGTGCAAATTATTTTAATATGTTAAGTTTTCGTTATTTACTGTTTACATAAGGTCCGTACAAAATAGGTCCACGGTCCGCCATTTGGTGACTCCTGCTCTATTCATTTGTTTCTTAGGCCTACAAAACTAGTCCTACTGTTATGTTTATCTACTTTATGTTGAGTTGCGCAGTGCGCCTGCGCGGAAGGTCGGTCGGTCGGCTGCGCTTGCGCAACTACTGTCGCACATCGCACGCATCTGCACATTACACAGATTTACGTGAATACGTGGTTCTATAGCTGCAGTGATGCAGTGCGTATGCAAGTTGAATGCACTTATTTAGACAGGTCAATCACTTCTGTGGCATATATATACTTTAGATTGTATTCGTTGGTTGCGCTGTGCAAAGTTCTTAGAAATTGCACATCGCTGCATTGTGTGATGGTACGTTGACAAACGATTGCTAAGTCTAAGCCTATTCAATACATGTTCAAATATTTAACGCAATTTTAAGTTGAGGTTTGTCCATTGCAAATATTAGCACAGTGGATCAATTCTCAGAGCTCACTCACATACCTACCCAGATTTCGCAACCATTTATGGACAATATTTGCCTAGGAAACGTAGGCGTGATCTCGTTTATTTTTCTAAGGTTAATGCGAAGGTTATCCATAACCGTTAAGTAATACATTGTTAACCCGTGAATGCGGATGTTTAGGCCGTTGCGTCGTCGCATACATTATCCTAATAAGACCATAAAAAAGTCTATTCATGTTCATAGAACTATATTTTACACTTTCGCTCTCGAAGATGGCTGTTTTTTGAGTAAACTGAGTGTTATTTGAGTAATTTACGAGAAGTTAATGGCCGTGTACTGAGTTGTTTGTTTACTAATATTGTGCATTAACGATTAGGTTTGTTTATGGCTGTGTTGTTTAATCATAATTTATTTTTTTGTAATGAAATGTTGTTATAACATGCTTATTGTGTGTTTTATAGTTTCCCTTAGTGAAATTGTGTGTATGCTGTGTGCGTGGTATAATGGAACTGTAGTCTAGCAATAGTTATGGCAACGTTGTATATACCTTTATAAGAGCGCTAAAGGTACCTAATTAAAAAAATAAACTTGTCATTGATCTATAAAAGGAACACTGCTTGACCAAAAAAACTAGTAACTAATGAATAATCACCTAATAAAGTGCCTCTAACTATAAACTAATTATAATGTACTTGACAGTTAATCGTAGTACGTACAGCTACCGACCAACCGGAAACAGGAACCGGGTTGTGTTGTAACATAACCGCACCGGCTGATAACCGGTGACATGCTGCATGTAACCGTGAGCTGTGGGTTGCGTAACCGATGGTTGTTAAGTCTGTTACCAGTTTGACATGAAAGTCACTTTCAGTGTTGTTCAATGTTGCGCTTCAGTTTGCGCTGTAAATATACCGGGACATTATTGTAAGATTATTTGTCTTCTTTAGTACCTAGTGTGTTCGTTGAGATTAAACTCAATTTAGTCTCTTTTGATGAAAGGCATGGCATAATATGTAGTGCAGATAATCCGCTGCAAAGATTTAGTGATAAGTACCTAATCTTTAGCTTATTAAAGGTTTTGTATTTAAAGAACGGAAATATATAATCAGTACCTCTTACCTCTGATTAGAAATCAAGGAATAAGTTTGTCGTTTTAAAACAACTGAGTTTAGATTTTAAACCAGTTTGGAAACTCATTAGCTACCAGTGAGAGATAGGATCTCATTTAGGCTTTTCTCATTTCCGACCTAGCTAGCCGACTTGCACTATGGGGGTATCGGAAACAGAATTTAAAAAAATTATTTATCCACTTCAAACATTTGCAACTCATGACATCTTGTATTACTTTATCAGTACATACTTTTTATATACATCTTATAACAATACCAAACAGAAAAAACTCTATAAAAGGCAAACAATTTATTATGATTACAATAAAACACAATAAAATCCATAACTTTCTCTAGCGGACACAAGTTTGTGTGAAAGTGACACGACACGCCGTATCGATCGAATCGAGACTATCGACCGCCGACTGCGCCGCTAGATCTAATTATGTTATTATGTTGACATCGATAGAGTCGGACAAAAGAGTTGAAATGTATGAATGATCGGGTGTCATTGAGCCTATATAGTCTTAGAACACTGTGTTCTAATGACACAGTGTGGAAACAGGAAAGAAAATTAAGCCTACAACAAGTACATAATAATGGAGTACTTGGCAGAAAATCGATTCCAATATAATTAGAAAAAGATTAGGCGCTGATGATGATGAACCGAACAAAAACTGTAGCAGTAGATACTGATATAAGTACCTCAACATCTGAAAGCGCCAATAAAGTCCAATAATGACTTTATTATGCCAAGACATCAATTATTAGTTTTTTTAAATGTAATAACGTACGGGAGGCCAGGCGCGGTCGCAGCCCAAGATTTTGGGGAGGGTCACCATTGGTGCCGAGGAATATTTTTAGGGAAATGGTTACCTATTGATAAGTACTCTAAAAACTTTTTTTTGTAAATGCTCATTGGGGTCACTATGGCTCAAGTACCTACAGTTTTTAGTTATTAAAGCATGTAAATCATTCAGTCTCTCGACAGCTTGAAAGATTTGGGGGGGGGGGGGGGTCATGACCCCCAGGACCCCCCCTACCTCGGACCGCGCCTGGGGACAGCAACATTTGAAAGTAGGAGATGTCTTATCGAAAAGCTAAAATTAAGTAGGTAAGTTTATCTAAAGGTTCAAGATACTGTTCTGCATGCCATATTATAGCTTCATCCAATCAATCAAATACCAACTAGGTACTTAAGGTACCTAAGTATAATTACTTTTTACAACTTAATCCCCCGCGGATGACCTCCCCAACCTCACGAAGGCAATAATGGCCACCATCATCTGCCATGTTACACCATGGACTATGGCTAATAATGGTCAATGTTGGCGATTGGTTCCACCAGTTATGCGACCTTTGCTATTTGCTGTCGGTACAGTGTTGCCAAATAAACAGGTTGCTCAAATAGATGTAGTAGAGGTACAGTCAGCAAAGAGAATAATTTAAGATTTTCAAAGTTGTTTAGGAATTTTGGATTAAAAAATAAGACAACGAAACAGGAGATCTAAATGGTAAAACTTATGAAAATAAAAGAATGATATCAATAGTACCTAACGAACATAAGTTTTGCCAATAAAAATTCTTGCAATTCTGCTCATGTGTGGTTGACGAAACTTAATTTATTCGTTTGTATAAAAAGTAAGGCGTTCTCGATGTTATTCTTTTTCTTATGTAAATGTAAACTGATAAAAAAACATTGATTTAGTTGCGATTATTTAATAAACTTTCCTTTATAATAACTTTGCTGCTGTGTTAGGGTGCTATCATCGCTTAGTTTTGACTTACCCAATGCTCGCGGGTTATAAGTAGACCCACCAATTAATGATTTTTGAATGTTTTTCCACTTAGTCATTATTTTGGACCATTACTAATCTACATAGATCAAACTCCATGAGGTTTTAATTCATGAAATAAAACTTGAGAATCTTCATGGATTTCTAAGTTTAAAGAACCTAGGTATTTCAAATTTTAGCTTGAATGAGATTCTGTTAGTGATAAGGACTGCAACTATGTCGTCGTTCTATCAATAAAAACACTTGAAGAGTTTAGAATGCTATTTTCCCACTTGGTTCGCGTGATTGGGAAGTTACGCGTTTCCACGGTTCACGCAATCGGAAAACGAACGATCAGCGTTGTTATTGTTACTATGTTTTTACATGGCGGCTTCAAAAATATACATGCCGATGAAAACAACTGAGCCGACAAGTACCTCGACATGATATAAGTCGATAAATTAAATTAAGCAAGAACAGACAGGCGACAGTTGTTAACGGTAGATGGTGAATGGTGAATCAGCTATAAAGAATTCTGCTTCAGACATGCTTCAAACATTAATGCATCTATCTATACTCATCTATCAATACTATGTGCAAAAAAAGTAAAACTTTCGTAAAACGTAATAAAAATGTTGTGTCGACGTAACTTTTTGTCAGTTTGTACGTTACGGCGCGCGTGAGAAATAATTGTATGAACCCCTCCCTCCCTCCTCCCTCACAGGTGCGCCCGCGCAGTGCCGTACTACAAAATATCTCATTATTGTTCGTTTATTGCTCCTTACTGTTTACTATTGTTATGTGTATATTATGTGACGATAATGGAGGTGTTTTCGAGACAAAATGCTCGTAAATGTTGTTGAGAAACTTTATTAATGCGTGAAATTGAAGAAGCTGAAAAATATTGGGAAAGTTAGCTTTTTAATACTAATCCACAATCCACTGAATAGAACTAAAGAAATCGAAGCTTTTATTAGCTTATCTCAAGTTTAATGAAAGTTTTGTAGGCAGTAAGAAAGAAAAAACAAACGAAAAATGTGGTCTACATCGTAAGATTTAATTTTTCGATGGAGGATGGTAAAGGAAACCGTCGCGAAAAAATCTGGCCTAGAGGACTGAAATCGCAGTCAAATTCGTGCGGTCAACAGCAACTCTCGTTCCTTACCTGTATCAGTGGACGTATTTTCCTAACTTTAGATTATTAGCAATTTTTTCTTTAGTAATTAGTCCGTAATTACTTGCTAATTTACGTTGCTTCATGCTCTACCTTTAATGTCATGTCCTAACTCATGTCCAGCACTATAATTATGTTGATACAACATTACAACATGTCAGTAAAACGTTTATCTCAAAATTAAATTCACATTCAAGTGATCAAGTTGCGATCTTAATTGATTTTCGTAACGTGCCGTAAAAGTTTTAAGCAATTCCATAAATTTTTTGAACATGTTGACATTGGGACACTTTAATTAAATATGACTTATATATTATGCATAATGATTTATAAAATTTCAAATGTCAGGATCAGCAACTACTTTCTGTTCTTCACCAACATTCATAGGGTTTGCCACTCAACTGCTAACAATATCCTCCTCCCTTTATGGACACCATTCTTTCCTGATTTCCAGCAATATGTTTTATCATTTTGTAAGGTTTTCCCCGCGACGTTTTCCTTTGCCATAAAACTTTAATTGAAACTAGTATGATTTTCACGAAAGTAATGTAAGGTCAATTTCATTTGTAAGGTCAATTTCAGTAGGCGACACTAAAAACCTGGAAACTGCGGCCGGAAACTTAACAACATATCGAAGCATAGAAGAGGTTCCTTGCCCAAAACATGCCCTAAGACATGTAAAATCTAAGAAGCCAAAGTAACATACTAGTGGTGTATGGGAGGTGTAACCGCAGCGCTTAGTGTTCTAGAATGTTGCAGGCGTGTGCAAGTGAAAGGGACGGCCCTACGAGCTGTGCCCGCGCAGCGCCTAGATTGGACACGTAACGGGTACAGACCCGCGGTAAAGCGAAGACTTTTTGTTTTTATACAAATTAAAGGGTTCGTCGAAACGGCAAATGTAGCAAAGGCGATGACAAATTGTATACAGGCAAGCAGGGCGATAATTTAATATTAGATGAATACCAGTTACCACTAGTATGTTTATTTTGACCAGAACCTACATACTTCTTTAATTTTCTGGTACAGAGTAGCGCCATTTCCCTTCCATTGGTTTTCCCAAACAAAAATTTCGTTTCGTTACATGCACTATGTAGCATTCCAAGACGAACTCTTCTAGTATGAAATGCTATCTATAAATGACTAGGTAAATCATTCAACAACATCATTGTATCCATAGATTAGTGAATAGATGAATGTAATCAAAGTTAATGACTATAAAACGTTATGTGATCGCCATTACTAAGGTCGTGACGGCCTCAGCCGGTGCTGCACACTGCTTCGAATGTTTCACAAACAGTATCCGACTCAGGCTCTGGAACGATTTGTTTTACTTTATCTCAATAATAAATATTATATCGTTACTGTTAGAGAAGTAACCCAGGTGTGTATGGGGCTTCGAACATTGGTCAAGAGATGTTATTCTTTTATTTGTCACTTGGTTTAATTACTTTGACTGAAGTGTCAGTTAAAGTGGAAGTCCCATAATTTCAACTGGTTTGTTGAATGCCATTTGATTATTTTAATTGATAGCATTTAAGCCAAGGCTTTTATAGTACCTCGGTCAATGATCTACAAAGAGTAGTACATATTGTTTGAACTCCGGTATAACATTTGTAAATTACGAAAGCTTTGATCGTGATTTAAACCACACTGTTAACCTTTGAAGTGCCATCGATCTGTCGGGTTTCACTCTAAATTTCATGCATTTTAAAGCAGGTTCAGATACATAGAACTCTGTTATCTGCTTGCATATTCGGAGATTTGCAATTTATTAGAGACAAGAACCTCTGATATAGATGTGGCAATCATACAGTCTTGTAATGATTCGCCTGTCACCTACTTAGCTGCGGAAGCTAATAGGTGACATCATCAGTTAGGAATCTGAATTTTGTTTTGTTATTATTATGACGAAAAATTTAGATGAAAGGAATAGCCTTTCATCTCATTTTCGGTGAAAGTCTTGGGGCATCCATTTATGCGGAAGCGAATTCCAGCGGAAGAATGAAAATCCCACGAAGTGTTAGCGAAACATTTTGTCAGTGTCACTACTCTTCACTAAGTAGACACACAGCTTGCCAGAACATTGTTTTACGAGCCAATCCTAACAATTTGCAAATTCTAGAAACTGTACAGTAAATCATTTGTAGCGCTACATGCGCCAAACGTCGCGATGACTTCACACCTTATGATGAGGGTCTGCCTACGAACATACATTATTCAAGCCTCCGTAATCATTTGCCTATCTTATTCATGTCTATTGACCAAACTTACATCAGTCATTATCTTTTGGCTTGCATCTTGCAAGTTGAAGTAACGGAAAACTGGTATCTTCTAAAGATGCAGCAGTTAAAACAGACGAATTTCTGAAAAATGGTTTTTGCGTAACGGAAATGATAATCTTCTAGATTGGAAGATGTTATTTTATAGTTTTCCTTCACCACAAAATTTTGATGACAGGTCATCAAAAATATATATTTATTTATTAAGATAAAAAGCAGTGACGTGCAAACGGGCCTAGTAGCATCAAGTGCGGGCCGCACTACGCATGCTCGCTACGAAATCAACTCTTGCGCAATCAAAGTTCATAAGTCATCTATAATAACGGTTAGAGTGCGATTGTTTTGTTCCGCGGACTTCTCTGTCATGTGCCGAATGTTTTGTAACATTTCAACGATGGACAGATGAAGATGAATAGTTATTGTGGCCAGTTTGAAGTGTGCATGAAATATTAGATTGTACGTATTTCTAGATTTTGAAAGTTTGACCATTAGGTATTGTATTCTTTTTGCTAATGGTATAGATTGCACTGCATTCTCTTTGGTTTACATTCCCTTAACTTATTTTTACATGTTCGGTGTTCCGTAAAATTGGCTTAATATCATAATAAGCCTTATCAGATCCTACTTGTGATCAATTTTAGATTTATTCGAACTTCACTTCTGATTTGCGCCTTTATGTATTTGGCACGCAAAAATCGCAGGTCAAATCCATGATTAAACACAGAAACTCTCGTAAATCTCTAGGCCTCCACAGTAACACATCGTGTCAGTCTCTTGGCACCGATACAACGTCCTCATTCTAAAAAAAACTTGTAAAATTTAACGCACGGCCCGACTACAGTTACAATAATAATACCATTCAAATCATTGACATTTAGTTAATATCCATCAAATAGCACTGACCGGGCCATACGCAGCCGAAACATATTCGTTGTATTATCAACCTTACTTACGAAGAACAAGGTGTATTATCATTTGTTTGTAGGAACTGGCTAGAGCTTTTCGGCAAGTAGAAATATATGCTTTACAGCAAATCTATCATTAGTATCTATAATATTTCCGTTTTGCTGGAGTTGTATCACGTTTTTATGATATTTAATTTTTAGTGATTTATGATAGAAAAGCGAGGTTTTCGCGAAATTAGTTTGTTATATTTAGGTTAATGAATATATATTTTATTAATAGCGTCGCCGCTGTTGTTATTTATATCTGTTTAAGCGAAATTTTATTATAGAAGGTATCATATTTATGCATGGGCAAGTTTTGTATGTATAAACTTGACCAATAATAAGAGAACCCAGTGAAGTTGGCGCAGCCATAGCCATTTTAGGCAAGTAAGAGTAGGGTACTACTTTTTAAAATCCACGACTTATTACAAGAAACGTGAAATTCTAGTCCTCGATCCCATTACAAACAACCAAAAATGGTTAAGCGAGAATGCTTTGTTTAGATACGTTTTAGAACACCCGATGGGCAATGTATCTACGGCAATATGATGAACTGCCTTGAACACGTTCAGTACGTTTCATTGGCTAACGAAGTTTGGCAGAAGTGATAAGATTCGCACGTTATAGTTGGCCAGGGCCGTCACCTCAGTTGGTAAGGGGCGCCCGAGGCGATGAGCCAAAAATTACCTATACGACTAAGGGGCGCCCGAGGCGATGAGCCAAAAATTACCTATACGACTTTTATATAGGTAAGTAAAATCTTTACTGCTTCAGTTGCATATTGAGCTCCTGAGCTTACAGTTGCGTCACAAGAAAGAGTCAAATAAAGTAGCGTGTACACATACTTCACTGCGATTTAATGCATCTTTTCCTATCCTTTCGAACGTTTTCCAACGTCTACATCACATGCCCAACATATTTTATAATGATACAACCACATAGTATCCTTACAGAATGGTATTCGCCGAGCTAATCAAACATTTCGTCAACAACATAGCTTTCGCTACAAAACATGATTTTCTACGAAATGTCGAAACATTAGACGCGTGCGCAGTGTGGGACTCCATGTTCTACTGGTGCGGTTCCCTGCGGTTTTTTATCGCATTCGCAATGCTTGCTCAACGCACACCGCACACTGGTACAAACCGCACGTTTTTAGGATATAATTGTACCTTTCCTGTGGGTTGCCTTACTGATTGTAACACAGTGCAATAAATACTACATAAATTATGTGAAGAAAGTTAAGTGGGAGTGTATTGGCGAGTTGTTCTATCGTTATTACTCACGTTATTACTTACGTGGGTGGATTTAAATACAGTTTACAATAAGTCAGCAATCGTTCACTTACTTTGGAGAGCCAGTGGTGGCCCATTGGTATCGGCCCAGACTTACAAGTTATAGGTCGTTGGTTCGAACCCAAACAGGTGCTTTACTTTGTGTAATTTATTTAATCACCACTGCTAACAAAACGGTGAAGGAAAACATCTTGAGCGAAGACATGTGACATCCACCAACACGCACTGGGCCCGCGTGGTGGATTACAGTACAGCCCGCTCCCTCTCTCAGAGAGGGGGCCTGTGTACTAGCAGTATGTATAATATAGGCTGATTATGCATGTTATGCGTTCACTTACCTGTAACAAAGAAAAACAATAATATGAATACTCATAATCTGAATAATTTGTATAAGAAAGAGGAATAAAATATTTAAAAAGTAGACCCGTCTGTCTAGACCTGAAAGATTGCTGAGTCGCAATCGTTCATTATATCCACGAACTTTCTAATTCCACCGCTAACCCCGGCTAGCTTCGCCATTCCCATCATCGCTCCCTGACTGACAGCTTCCCACCGTGCAGCTCACTTGGTGATCGTAAGTCACTGGTAGCTGCAGGTACACTCTCACTGTAGAAACCGAAAGCGGTCGGATGACGTGCCACGGACCGCGTACCGCGTACCCTCACACCTGCTCGGGCGCAGATAAGTTAATCACGTCAAAATGTATGCTACCTAGGGTACTGACATAGGAAGCCCATGTTATGGTCAACAGTATCTAGGAATGTAAGCGAAATATAAGTTTTGGAAGATCAGTTTCACATAACTATCAATTCGGATTCGGACCCGTATAGGTACTAGAAAGACATTAGGGACGAATCTAGATTTTACTACTAGGTATAGATTGATCTCACCCGTGTTCTGATAAAATAGGTAGGTATATTGTTTCCGCGTAACCGATCTGATGATGAAGACTTAAGACGGATTTGCCTACTAGACGGCACCCCAACTCCTTAGTTCGGCTGAGTTCGGCATTCCAATGCAGACCTAATGGATACCATTTCTTCGTCCCGATCCAACACATGAATGGGTTAAGCAAGATGTCTTTTATTTTATTAAGTGTTTGTAACTACGTAATAGTTAGTAGCTATACTTATATTCTACAGTAATCTTTGTATAAATCAAAGCTACGAACATTTTCTGATGTGTTGTGACTTTCATATCAACACGTATCGCTTTCCCGAACTGAACGAGCGGACTTCCAAGAAATAAATACCGGTCCCCCGAGTGTCTTCACTTTGCAATGAGTCCACTTGCTTCCACTTACAGAAACGTTTCCACTAGCCGAGCTATTTCATTTAGGTGTGCCTTCATTCCTGTAGCTGTTTTGTGTTGTGATTGTGACATTCAGGTGAATAGAAATGAAGAAAAATGAGATACACCACGAGTTTTAGACAAAGTAGATTTTTAATTAAGTGTTGGCTAGATAGACAAGAACTCACTTATCTGAGAAATCTTTACACACGCTAGTGCAATACTAGAAACAGAAATAAAAACCTAATAAAAAAACTGTCATAATAGCCACTAAGATCCAAGATATCAAAATGACTAAGTCAACATTCAAAACATTGTATTTGATGATAAAACTAACGGGAACTAGACCAAGCACACAATATTATCATAATCTAACATTTAAAACAATAGAAAAAGCATTTTATTGTTTGAATTAAACGTAGCATTATGTCAAAAGTATAGAGATGGCCGGCAACCGGCAACACTATGGTTATGTCAAAATATCAAGATGGCGGCGTGTTCCGTGTTTGATAATAATTAGTTGTTACGCAAAATTAATAAGTTTAGTTGCGGGGCCGCGGTGATTTGCCGGAAAAATGGACAGTCACTAAGACAATAAATACCGTTTATATAAGCAACTGTGGGATTTGGAGAGGTTTATCGACATACATTACGCAGCGAGTTTATGAGTATGGCCACATTGCTCACGGACAGTTAGACACGCGTAAGATGTACTATACGCATAATAATGTATGAATGAGACTTTTGGCACATACGAAAGATGTAATGTAAGAGTCGAGCTAGTAATTAATTTTATCTAAAGTGTCATAAAAACCTGAGTAAATGAGAATTGACATTTACATTTTCTGAAGTTTGATATAATTGTCAGTTCAGAAGCGCTTATTAAAAACTAACCAATGCACTTCAAATAAAGCTTTTCAAAATCTTAGTCCAACAATTTTCCATTATTATCTGTACCAATAAGGGTCCCGACAACAATACGGTGAATGGACACGCCCTTATCTCGTTATGTATTGAAAAACCATTAACTGCGCTAAGTGTGTCAAACCTTCAAATGTCAAAGGCCTCGAGGGCCTTCACACATTGGCTGTGTATGGACTATGGGCAGCCAATATAGACACATTACATCACATGTTTTTGCTGAACCATTGTGAGGTAATTAGTCATAATTAGCGGCACAATGATGGTCACACATGTCTCTTTGTGCGCTGGCTTTGCGATGATCGATGAATGTTCGAGAAAAAGTCAATAAATGATCCTCAGAACGACGAAGATTAACGAGGGTTGTGTGAAAATTATCGGATTAGCTTTGCTATCCTTATTATTCTAAGTTATTAGATAACAGTTTGGGATGAACTGACTTTCCTGAAGACAACTGAAATCATTGGGAATAGAGGTCTTCGTCCTTAACGGCTTCTAGCAAAATCAGGACCTAAATTACATTGTTTGCACATAAGTTATACCTACCTCAACCTATGTGCAACCAATGTACCTAATTTTGGTATTAGCAAACTATGAAGTAATCACAACTTGGTCCCAAAAAATGTGTCAAAAACTAAACCTTACATTGCAGACGTGTTTGAGTTTACCAATGAGAAATTACTTAGAGGAAGACGGAACTACATTTCCTGCGAGCTGTGGAACACTCCAGTAACCTGTTTCCCTCAGTTTATGTCTAACAAGCAGTTCTGCACATCTATTAGTGGACGGCGACGCTTTACCCACCACTTACGCACAATCGTGGTGTTCAGCGCGGCGCGATATTACTGTGCAGCGCTCGGAGCGACAAATAGATATGTAACAGCAAAGAGAATTGGGTAACAGACACAAGGTCGGAGTTTCAATTTGCTACAATAAGGACCAAAATAGAATGGATAAGCAGCGAAAACGATCCCATAATAACTTGTAATTTATATAAGTTTCTATTAAACTAGCATTTGTTCGGTAAAAAGGTTCGTATATTTTCAAAGCTAGCTGAGAGAGGAGGAAATCTTTGAAAATCGGAGCCTAGCATCCAGAAGTGTTGCAATTAAGAGAGATACTCAATCGATCATGGTGTTCGGAGACTTTCCCGCTGCGCGGCCGTCGCCCCCCATTGTTCATACTCATTGATTTGTTGGCTCGATGCACGAACACACTCTGATTGGCACAATGCACGAAAACCGCACAAGTGCTGGTAGATAGAGCGATCTCGTGGATATATCCTAATAGCCGCATTACAACCAATCGTATTGGCTGTAATGCGTATGTAGTACTTACCTATAAAGAAGAAAAATGGAATAAATTGTAATGCAGCGAAGTGAATGAGACAAATAACAACAACGTTACTTGCAATAGGTACCACTACTGGTACACATAGAAATATATTAGGAAAAGATTACTACAATAACAGTAGCGTATACTTAGGGATTACCATACTGCAGCAAGATCACATTCCTAAGCTTGGCAAATATGGTCGAGCCGAGAATATAGTGTGCAAAATAAATATGGTTATTACGATCAGTTTACGAGGGAGACTGATATTTTTACTACCCATAGCGAATAGTTACTGCCACGGATGATGACAGCCTGCACCTACTGCACAATAGCTCCATCAGTTTCGGTACATATTGCTGTGTTATTGCACGTCGCTGCATTTTCATAATTCACATGATGCAAACTAGACATTGAGGAGTTTACGACTAGGAGTGCTGTTTACACAGTGTTGTAAGGCGCTTTAATTGACTTGGTAGTGCACAATGAAGCCGCGATTTTAATTATGATAAGAACTTTAGCTCAATTTACGTCGTGGTTTTCATGTTTTATCAAATGGACCTGTATGAAACGGAGTGTAGACACTTTATCAAAACTATAATAAGCGAAATAAAATATTGAGAACTGCCGTGTTGTTCTGTTAGGATTCATAGGCACCCATCGCTTCGTCGCTTCTTCAGAACCAAGACGACAGTTTCTTTACAATTACATAAAGTAGGTATAAAATCTCTGAACAGATGAAGAAATTATTTCTCTTACTTCACAAAAGGCTGTGAAAGTTAAATGAAGAAGCTATGATGGAATATAAAGATTAAGAAAGTAATACAGCGATTAAGGAGGATTTAAGTAATGTGTGCAATAGTTCATAATTATAATCTGTTACATTACATAGTGAAGAGAAATGCATTACTATGACCCAACGACGATGACTCTGCAAGTAGCATTCTACGCAATTATGACCATAGAGCCCCAAGCGACAGCTTATTATAACCACTCAATCTTCAGGAAGGTCCTACACGTTGCGTAACTCTAAACATGTGATTATTTAAGCCTTTCTATAAATCACACAAGAATGTCTGTTTAATTCTTTAAAACTTTTGTATTTTTAGTGATCAATCACTGATGTGATTGGATTGTGGATTAGTTACACTACACCGGAGGTCATTTACCTCCTTGTTTCTTAATTTTAATCATCGTCTCTCTTGAGAGACCCTTTTCTTGAGGGGACTCAATTGTTCTCATAAAAACTCTACTTCTAGCGTCAGGAGTCTGGACACAATAATTATACATTTACATTTTCATTCAGTTTTCCTATGTGATATTAGTTAATTGGAAAATCCTTTATTAATTAAGTCAGCTAATAAATGCTTACGCACCTTTAATAACCACAGAATCATCGTAGAAAGGCACACATTACATAACTACCAACACGTAATTATCCTGTCTATTAATAGAAGCACCTTACTATCACTATCTAATGCTAATCGGTATGCCGCTGACGAATTGACACCATTGACACGGTTGTCGTGATGTAACTGTCATTATGAAACAAAAAATTATGATCAATGATCTTTTGTGTTCTTTCGATAGCTTGTCCTGATTTGCGATCGTTTGTTGTTCTTTTAAACTTTTTATGATTATCTGACGCTGTTTTGTTTTCGTTTTGCGTGAGTTTGGTGAAAGAATGAGAGAGAGTGAGGTAGGTCTGAGGTATGTGGTTTAAAAAAGATTTTCGAAGTCGATAAGCTGAAATATATAAGTTGCTCTTACTGGGATGCCAACTAGTTTTTAACCGACTTCTTCAAAAAGGAGGAGGTTCTCAATTCGTCTGTATGTTTTTTTTATTATTTTTTATGTTTGTTACGCGATTACTCCGCCAATTATGAATCGATTTTGATGATTCTTTTTTTGTTTGGTAGGTCATGCTTCCGAGGTGGTCCCATATAAATTTTATTAACTTTGCTTGCGTAATTTTTGAGTTAGCTTCATTATTACGTATTTTTCCCACTTAGTTTATCTAGACGATATCCTGTTTGACTCCTTCACTGTTATTTACATAGCAGGTAGTGGTATTCGGATTTGTGTGGGGTAGGTACCACAACTAAAAAGTGAAAAATAAAAACTTTTTACAAAAAAAAACAACCGACTTCCAAAAAAAACACAAAAAAAGTGAAAAATAACTTTAATTTCGGAAGTCGGTGGCAAAAAATGGAAATTGAAAAGCAAAGACACCGACTTCCGAAATTAAAGTTATTTTTCACTTTTTTAGTGTTTTTTTTGGAAGTCGGTTGTTTTTTTTTTTGTAAAAAGTTTTTTCCCTTTTGTTTATGACGATCTCGAGTTGAGCTTTGTTGAGATGTACTATACAAAAAAAAAATCAGAATGAGATCCAACTTAGACTCAAAAACTTCTCTGGAAATGTTTCGGTATATTGAGTCAGTGTGCAATTGCAGAATAGAATGTATAGTGGCCTACCTAACATTTCAGTTTCGATCACCGTGCAACCTTTATCTCGCTGCACTTGCTCTTTACGAAGGTACTCCTCGTCAGCCTGACCAGAGGTCACACACGAGTGGCCAGGTCGGGCGGCGTGTGTAATTGAGTGGTTTCTCCGCCATCGGAGAAAGTGCTGTAATCGTCGCGTTTCTACCCGCCCCCGGCCGCGCTATCGCCGATACCACTTTTTTCCATTAATTCGCGGACCGGAGATAGGCTATATGGAGCGGTGTGTCGGAACTAGAGGAAAAGGGGTATCAACTGTAACAAAAAAATCGATACTAACTTGTTGTTGGTATTGATTTGGCAAATACAGTTGTTTTTTTGCATCAACAATTCTAACCGCGTGGTGGACAATGCCCTACCCACTACCCCTCTCACAGAGAGGAGGCCTGTATCCCAGCAGTGGGAACGTTGTAGGCTGATTATATGTAGATATGCATCATTAATAATATAATATGGAAATATAACCTATTTGTCCGAGATGGAATAAAAGAGCCTCCATGAGCTAAAGCAGGAACGTGTTGAGCCTCGCTACGACCTTGTGGAGTTGCATTTTGGTTTTCTGATAAGTACGCTTCGATCTTGTGCGACTTATTGCTGGCTTTAAAATATAAGTAACCAACTCAGCTATTTAATTAACATAAAGTTATAATACCTACCTACTTCATCCGAAAAGAGAACATTAAAAGCACGCACATAGTTCATGTATTTTCTTTAAAAAGTATTTTTCAAGGGTACGGGCACAATATAAACTATGTTACGGGCCTGTGTTGACAAGGAATTGATTTTTACATAAATTAATAGAATTTACGGTCATTAATATTTCCGTTTTAAGTGAAAACTAGTTTCCAAAAAGGAAGTCAATATCACATACATAATTATGTATGTAAATACTTGTTTTATTCTCAAATAGAATAATTAATAAGCAGTGAAATTAATGTAGAATCACTAGACTTATAGAAGTGAATCTAGGTGGAATGGAAGTAAACGAAATGTGTACAACTTGAGTTATTTAGAAACACTGCGGTTTCAGCCTACCGGGAAGTGAGGCTTATAATATTTCAATCGGTAGGCAAAACGACTGTTGTTCTTATATTTCGCAGTATATTTAAATGCATGCTGAACAAATATTTATGCCGATCCGGCACAACGTGTCTACCAAACATCAAGCTCGCTTTCAGAGACCTTGGCCACTGACTGACTTCGTAAAAATAATAGAACAGAGACCATGAGAGCCAAGAATCCATGATCAACATGATCTACAATCTGCTTCAGAATTGTCAGATATATTCTGTACTAAACCCCGGACAGCTAAATCTAGCAATGCATCATTGTCAAAAGCAAATAGGCTACTTAAATCCGCAGCAGACCACTACAGCCTGCTCCATTGTGTTCCAAAGCGGGCTACCGTTTAGAAAGCATTCTTACCTCCCAGGCCGCGAAATTAAGATGTTCCCATTACAATTGCAAATGGCGGTGAAAGCAAACCCCTTATGTTTACATATAATGACTGATCTGTATGTATTTATGCGGCTGATGGTCGTCGTCAATGTTCGGAGTGACAGCCAGCCGGGCTCGGCAGGACTCTCGGAGGCTGTATGTCTGTCGCTGTACAGATTATGATAATTATGTGTGTTTGTATTTATATTGATTATACAAAGGAAGCCGTGTTATCTCGGATGATGTTATTAGATACAGATTGTGGATTTTATTATATTGCCCAGACAGGACATCTAATTATGTGTGCCGATTTTGTATGTTTTAATTTAAAACTTCTAATCGGTATTATTAGAGGATTCGCATTAAAGGCATGTCTTCAAATGACGTGAGAAAAGTTAAGGGCTGGTCTGGCTGGCTCGCCAAAGAACTACGTCATAATTTACTTAAAACATGTTGAAAATCTTGAAATAGGTAAGTACAAGCTAGTGCGTCCAACCTGGTCCAACCAAACATAACAAAATAATGTTTCAGCCAGCGAATTTCTCTCACGGACTCACAACATTCAATAAAGCAACACCACTAAACACAAACACACGACCAAACATGGCATCGATCGATAAAATAAAATCCTTTCCACAAATCGCGGAAATGCACGTCTGGTAGGCCATAATTTAATATTAACCACGACCATTCCGCACGAACTGAAAAACATGCTCGAACAAACCGCGGGAGCAAAACAAAACACTGACGTATCTCCCTCTCTGTCGTTGGTAGAGCTCTATCTCTCTCTAAGAATGGCCGGTCCCTTTGATCCGTGGCTAATTGCACGCTTTCCCGCAGGAAGCGGTCGATTATCGCGTTAATATGAGGAATCTAAGCGGGTAATACTGCCTATCAGAATGTTATTGGCACTCACGGTTTATGTGTGCTTCTTGCTTGATTTATTTTGTCCTGCAGTAAGTAGTACATTCGTATTGGAATGAAAGTTAGATACTTAAATCTTTTTTGAGCTGATAAAAGGTTTTATTTTATAAATTTTAGACACTTCGTGTCAGCTTTGGTGGACTTTTAAAATCTATGTTCGTAACGAACTAGTTCTTTAAAAATGACTATCAAAAAGAAAAATTGAGCAATTTTCCAGAAGATGAAAGAAATATTTCAGACGTGAAATTTTCATTATGAAAATATGTAAAAGCATTCGTCTTTCATGAAAACTTTTCGAAGGAAAACGTGTTGGTGATAACAATTTCCCATAGAATTGTGTTTCCGATACAACTGGAGTTGGCGCCTAGGGAAAATAACTGGCGATGATCTGATGAATGAAACATAACTCGCACCTACTCAGCATCATAACGTTAAACCAATCTCTGTAGCGTACTATAAATCACTTAACTTTATAAATTCAGCATCTTCGCTCCAGTTACCATGGCAACGGGCACGCAGGCGCGTAAATAAGTGCAAAGCAAATTAATATAAACCTTATCGTAAAACAAACAGAGAATAATTTGAAATGATCACGGAATGTCCAGCTAACCAATGATGACAACTGAAACTATGGTTTATAATAGTAACGATAGGATTCAATTTCGGGTGTGTGTGTGTGTGTCAACAAATAATTGTCAAAGAGTGCGCGCACGCACTGCGCTCTAATTCGGAGCAGCGGATGCGATTATAATTATTGTTTTAATTGTGCGAACAGCGCAGGCATTCGAATGATTGTACGAGAATCGAGTTGGAACTCAGAACACCGTAAGCTTCAGCACGGATTGAAGCTATTAGAATTGTTTATTCTATTAGATCATGGGAATCAAAGATACAACATGATCACTTTTTGTTTAAAAACATTGTAATCTTGTAGCTTATCTCATACTCAAATGTCTGTCCTCCAACCAGCAAACGTTTATGAAAACTTGTTAAAGCTTTTTAGGAACAAACTTTTCAGTACTCACACTAAATCTAGCATGTATCAATTTGCCTGCATTAGCAGAGGAGACACCGCATGAAACTGATCTATATTTAGGTATCAGAATCAATGAAATATCATTATCATCCAATGAAGTATATTTACTTTGTGTACCTACCTAGGAAGGTTATTTTCTCATAAAACGGCCTAAATATAAATATGTACTTATGTTGTTTGCTATGTACTGCTTGGCAAACAACATACTCGTATGACAGCATGAACAGCTGTTCAAAGTAGGCATATTTTGGCACTTGTTTTAAGGCCGCGCCACACCTCGCAGGGCGGGCGCGGAATGTGGCACAAGGATGGACGTTCGAAAAGGTTTTGACAGTAACACGATAAGTTTTATGTCTGTAACTTTAGGCAAAACTGATTCACACTTTAGGGGTATGAGATACCGCTACAACACTATAAAAATCCACTGCTGAAAGAAGTCCATTCTATTGCTGGATAAAGGCTTCCCTCAATTCACTGATTATAGTTCTGTTATACAACTTTATTAGATAAAAGAAATACATGAACACCAGTTGAAATTACAACTGCAAGTGGAGCAGGTCGTCATCAGCTCTGTTATTGACACTGTTGTGATGATTGCGGAACTTTGAAGTGACTCTGATTTGACAAGTGCTAGCAAATAGCCACACATATTCACATGTGTGAGAATCCTCCACCAGAAACTTCCGGAACCGGACATGCGTCTTATAAATGATGATAAAATTCACTCTGCATCACAACTCTGGTCTTATTTACAAGTGTCAATATTAAGTATAATTCTGTGAGGATCGCAACCGGGCAGTTAGAATCAATACTGCTCGTTAGTAAGCTCGCAGCACACCTAGCGGGTCACGCCCGGTATCGGCCACAGGGATCAACTTACTATACTTTAATGCAATCTCATGCCCATAGAACAGTCACACGTCCAGTGATAACTTAAATTGTATGTAACATAGATTTCGATTTCTAATCCAAAGCAAGCCCAGAAATTACCGCAAAAAGCAATAAAATAAGCTAATTAACATAATTATTATGTATAATAAAATAAATCAAGTATATTAACAGTAGACGTTTATGACCTACTTCAAGCCAGACTAGATCATGTTCAATGACCTCCATTTAGATTATTGTGCGAAAATACCATGTTTGACATTAAGCATAAAGTAATATTTCAAAAGTGTGTTGCCAGCATCGCGAATTATTTCTGCTAATTTATATTCAAATTGAGTCTCAGACTGTGGGTTACGTGTTATGTAAATGTCGAAATATCGCTGATGTGTGATTGATAAACCTAATTAATAGTCGGAATCAATCAATAAATCATCTTAGAGGTTAGTAATTAGGGACATTTGTGCCAGTTATCTGATGCATGGTAAGTGAGCTTTGTATCGTGATCTTATCAGCTAAACGGTGTTATTATCTGGGTTTAACTACTATAGTTGATGTACGATAACCACGTGTCATAATCAGAACCTGATTTAGATTACAAGCTGTCCCAGCATCCCTCTGCGAGTTCTCGAGAATTTCTCTTGCATTGAGTTGGTTTGACAAATGTGCTAAAACCCAGTTTTCATACCAACTTTACCTAGTTTTCTTACCTACTTTATTATTTTTCCTGTGATGAAATAGAAGAATCAGAGATACTTAATAACTGACAGATTACATGCGTTTATGACAAATTCATGGCATGTAATTAACTCAAGCTTTGATGAACCATCAGTAACACTAATGCTACGATCGGTTACAACCAATGAAGCCAGTAATCAAGGCTCGTGCGCAGCTCGCGTCCGCCGGCGCGGGCGCATAGCGGCGCGCTTTTTGTGCCGTTCTGCTCTCATACACACACGCGAATTCTTCACAGAGCGGGGATATCTCACTGACCAGTACGTGCAGTTTGCAGATAACAATGCAATGCATAGCTAATTGTGATATTTATGTTCACGACTTCGGAAAACTCGTAAAGCTGTCGGCTGCCCACATCTGACTGACCATTACTTCTGATTGATTAGACACTACTTCTTCCAAAGGCAAGAATTTTTTCCGCGCCAGAAACCCCCCCGTTTCACGTCTTTTCAGTATATTCAATCTGCCTAGCCTTTTCCCAACTATGTTGGGGTCGGCTTCCAGTCTAACCGGATGCAGCTGAATACCAGTATTTTACATGAAGCGACTGCCTATCTGACCTCCACAACCCAGTAACTGGGTAATACGATACCCCTTGGTTAGACTGGTTGTCAGACTTTCGGGCTTCTGACGACTCGTAACGACTGTCAAAGATCCACAAATGTCAGCCGGGACCAACGGCTTAACGTGCTTTCCGAGGCACGGAGGAGTCTCGATATGTGAAAATGGTCACCCATCCACGGACCAACCCCGGCAAGCGTAGCTTAACCTGAAGGATCGACCCGAGCGGCTGTTATTACTTAGCCACGAGCTCCTCTCGTCTTTTCAGTATATTAATATAATATAAAAACTAATATTCGGTTTTTATTTTTTTATTGTTTTAATCAGAAAGGTGTGGTCTTTACGGGTGTGGTAAAGACCATCAAACTGACCAACTTTCTCCATGGGACCTCAACATCGTATTCCTCCAACATCGTATTCGTAATCGACCACATTTTTCTGATACATCCTGTGTACTAATAATATAGCTGAAGAGTTTTATTTTTGGTTGAACGCACTAATCTTTGGAACTAACCCATGATACTACCTGCTATGAACTAATATGTGATAACCCAATTCTTGAGGAAGGCTATTTATTTATCATGGGAGCCCAGCAAAAAGAAAAAAAGTCAGGAAGAACGCTAAGCCAACGAAAACGAAGTAAAAGCGCGGGCGGGCGACGCGATGCGACGCGGTGGGTGCGGGGGGGGGGGAACGAGACATCTCACGCGGCCGAAGTCGCGGGCAAAAGCTATAAAGTTGTTTAAATATAACAGAAAAAAGTTGTGAACTGTCTCGATGAAAGATCAAACCGTTTATTTCTCATAGCGGTTCCGGTGCTCACTCAATGGTCAGTGTCTTGTCTCAGGGTGCTGCGCGCGCGTCATGCTCTGCCGCTCATTTATTAGGGTTGACAATATAATAGTTTCATTCTGTATTCAACGTTCGTCATGCCGTGGTAAAAAATTGGCTATTCAGCAAGCTGGTAGCAGACCTAGCTGACTTCCCAGGGGCAGCAGTATAGTCTATCGGTCACTATTTAACTTTGACCGTGCCTATATTTCGGCTTCGTATATTTATGTATTGTATAATTGTATATTAGTTTACGTGCGGAAATTGCGGAGAGAAATTCAATTTCAGAACAGACATAATTATGTAAAAATTATGTCTGTTCTGAAATTGAATTTCTCTGCTTACTTTATATTGTCAATACAAGTAATTGTCAACCCTATCCGTGCTCAATGGGCGATAGTCGAAAGTGGCCAGTTATTGTGCGTACGCGCCGCGAGTGGCGCGAATTTATTTTATATCGAATTATTTCTCCTGAATTTATAGAAGCAGTAAAAACCATGGAGCCGCTACCGGTTATTGTTGTATAAAATTTTTGCTGTAAATAATGTTGGTGCTCCCAACGCATTATATTTTGTCAAAGACAACTACTCAGTACCTATCTAATTGTTTGTATTGATTGTATCTTACTACAATAAAACACTTAGATAGGTGCAGGCTGTTTTTTACGCGTTTGGCAGGATTTGACGGTTCACGATACGGTTCAGAGATAAACATGTTTAAATCAACAAACTGTTCTACGTAACCAAATTCAAAAGCTACATCTGCAGTTTTTGTGATGATTATTTGCATACGGAAATACTTATTCTTTTTTTTGCAATAGATCATTTTAACGATCACGACAAGTGTCAGCATTATAATCTATCATACTGCGTTAAAAGAAGCTGTCACGCCGTCACGGGGTGTCTTTTTTTTTTTAGAAAATGCAGTTATTTAACTGGCTTGTTTTACAGTCACGTAACTTGTAGCTACTACTACCAATATGATAAAAAATCAAATTCGCCAAAACAGTAATTTATCAAATTGTTTCTAAACTACAT
This sequence comes from Lithophane ornitopus, assembly GCA_948473465.1. NCBI lineage: Eukaryota > Metazoa > Arthropoda > Insecta > Lepidoptera > Noctuidae > Lithophane > Lithophane ornitopus. The sequence continues at coordinate 17,304,068 of OX419622.1, forward strand.
CGTTACTCTTGCTACCAGCCATTTCTTTTTCAATTACAACGAGATGTATTATTTTTTTCAATTAGATTCAAAGATACTCGTTATTATTCAATGAGCGTGTTACTCTGAATATAAAGTGGATACAGAAGGTTCACAAAAAAAAAAACTTTGCTTCTGTTCGGTTCTGTTTATCATGGCCACCTCTATCGAGTATATAAAATATGTTTGATTTCACGTTTGTTTTGTTGGTTGATTTTTGTGCATATTTTTTTGTGTTGTAATTTTATAGAGTGTTATAAATGTGACCCTTCTGTATTTTCTGTGTTCTGCGCGTACGCCGCGATCTAAATATTTGCGGGCATTTGTTCTTGTTTATTTCAGTTTCTACCAGAATTACCGTTTCTCAGCGAAAACACAAGAAGTGAAAAGAGAAACAAGCCGTAGATTTAATTCATAAAAGTGACTAAACTTTTAAAATAAAAAGTTTTAACAATACAGAATTGGTCAACATCGTCGGGAAAAGCTGCAGCTAGGTGAATCTGAAGACGGAATATGGCCCAGACCGGATATTGAAGGCCTTGATGTTATCTTGTTATGTCCACCAGTGGACAAAAATGTGCCGAGTTCTTTGACTGAGGCTAGTAACGTGTTGCTGTGACACAGTGTATGTTATTTTATTGGGAAAATATGTAGCTGCAGAATCAAATGATTATGAGATTGTTGATATATATAGCGAGTCATAATAATACTCAGTAATGCATCTAAATCGAAAAAAATATTAAACACGTTAATTAAATTAAAAAAAATTAAATCCCCTGACAAAAACAAAGCGTTTAATAAACGATTTTTTTTTATAGCTAAGAACACTTTTGATAAAGTCACCTTTCAAGCAAAACCAAAAAAATCAAAATCGGTTCAGCCGTTTGGCAGCTACGATGGCGCAGACAGACACGCTTATACACACATTAAACTTATAACGCCCCTCTTTTTCCATCGGGGGTTAAAAAGGGAAATAACCGCATTTTGAACCAGTAAGTAAAAAAAATTCTGCGAAAAACCAACAAAGTATGTTTACAAAAAGTTGCGATTACATAAGAGGCGTGTCGGCATATCAATCAGTTCAGGAAGGACCTGCGCCCGCGCAATGCGGAACACTCGTAACTGACGGCTGTACGCACTTAGCGGGGTTTTGTCATGAATAACTTAGTTTTTGTAACCTATCTAAACATATGATCATTTAATAACAGGTTCGATTCTGAGTTCAATCTTAATTATGTATGTATTGCGTGACTTGTTTAGATCGCCGTATATTTTTTGGGAATCAAAGATCGAATTATCTAGAAAAAACTGTGCGTGACATGAATTAAACATTACAAGTAACCTTTAAAGTGATATATTTATAAAAGAACAATGTTTTCGTAGCGACAGGTTTATCTAGGATACAAGATATTTTTTTTTGTAAGTATGTCGTAAAGTTTTTGCTGTTTACTATAATAAAGCGTCACGTTTGCTATGTTAATAATTTAATTAATCGATTTAATTTAATCAACTCGTGCGCCTTCCATGACATTAGAAGATTACACTTTAACCTCACGATACTCAATCATTTACCAATAATAACTGTGATGTTAACGTGCGTTCATTACAACTAACGTTACATCAGCGTCGTGACTGTTGCTGGTTGTTGGGCAACCTGACCCTAGTGATGGGCACGTCCGGACGGACGCGACCACGCAGCGGGTACGCACGTAATCTTTAGACGAATTTTGTGTTATTATTTTGTTTTGCTAATTGTGATGTTATATATTTTTGCCTGGCTTGTAGGTCCAGTGATCGCAAGTGAGCCGTAGCGCTTGCGGTCTTGTCTTGCCCTGGTTTCCCCTTGTCATGGTTAAGTATTTTTGGTCTGGATTTGGGCCCCGTTGATGGCAATGGGTGCCCTTTATAGGCGAAATGAGGATACATTATTTTAAATGTGTTTATTATGTTAAAGTATCTCTTAATAAAAACTTTTTACAAAAAAAAAACCGACTTCCAAAAAAAACACTAAAAAAGTTAAAAATAACTTTAATTTCGGAAGTCGGTGTCTTTGCTTTTCAATTTCCGTTTTTTGCCCTATGCAAACTTTAACTTTAAGTAAACTAAAATAAAGTGTTATTTTACTTAACTAAAGCTGGAACGAATCTATTTACGTAATTAATGTAATCGTAGCTAATGAACAAACTAGTAATGTCCTTCAATATACCTAGTATGGTGAACGTGTGAGAGCTGACGAGTGAATGTGCTGACGAACGCGTCGATGTCTTTTGTATTAGCGGTGAATATGACATGACTGTGAGAACAAAATGTAGTTCCGTTTTTTTTTTGTAATAATTCATTTTCAATTTCCACTGAACTAAACACTCAATTATTTTCTACTAGCTGTTGCCCGTGACGTCGTCTGCGATCCAGGATGAAAAGTAACCTACGTCCTTATCAAGGTCAAGGTCTACCCCTGTGCGAAATATGTATCATCCAAATCCGTTCAGCCAAAAGCGTGAAAGCATAACAAACAAACAAACTCACTTTCGTATTTATTATATTGGTTAGGACTAGCCAGTTATCCAATTTTGGTTTGAAAATTTACCCGTGTAGGCTGAAATAGCTAGAAAATTTTACAAATAATATTCATGTTTTGATAAAATAGGTAAGTTGCATGTAATATCGCTGTACATAATTATACAAAACATTAAATTATTAAGGAAAGCTAAGCAGTAGTTATAAAAACGCTATATCATTTCAGTTACCCATCACTTGACTAGTCGTTACCAACAGTAGCTGGGAACTGAACGATTTTGCCTAAAAAATATTAACTCATTTGAATAATCCACTGACCGTGCTTATTCAGCTAAATTATTTACGCGGAAAATGAATGAAACTGGCGTTATTAACTTTTTGAGCTTATGGCTTAGGAGAGTGACGTAAAAGGATTGCTGACTACTGAAAACACTCAAACAAAGTAATTGCAAGTTATCTGCCTGTATACCAAATAGCTTGTTCGACGGTACATTGACTTAGGCGGTTAGACCCGGACAGGGCCTTGCGGCCGTAGCCAGGAATTGGAGTTCATTTCATTGGTGGTTAGGATTGCAATCTTTTTTTAGAAAAAATAAAGTAGGTATTTCGGAAGGGTGCGGACTCGTGGTCACACCAGGTTGTAACACCAGTGTCACTAACAGCAATGATTTTCCCGAAGTCCAGACTCGTGGTAACATCGCAAATATCTGTGTGTGATCTGATAAATTGTTCTTTCTCTCTTTGTAGCAAATCCTTATACATATATTATAAAACAAAGTCCTCTGCCGCGTCCGTCTGTCGTCCTGTTCGCGATAAACTCAAAAACTACTGCACGGATTTACATGCTGTTTTTACCAATGGATAGAGTGGTTCTCGAGTAAGGTTTTAGTATATAATAAGATAATAACCGACAGCCACGCGGGCGAAGCCGCGGGTATCAGCAAGTTATATTAATATTTTTAACAATTAAGTGTTTATTTTATTTTTACAGAGTGAATTCAAGAAGGATTTCTTCTATGCAACCCAAATTTCAAATGCGCCTGATGGAACGTGTACACAGACTGAAATTAAAATCACACAACAACAACCAGTGAGATGTTGTATGATATAATTAAATACAACACAAATAACTAACAACTATTATAACTATTTTTATTACTTATACTTAAATCGTATACTAATATAATACGTATTTCACGGTATTTTAAACGTTCAGTGCAGAAGTCATCCGAAAAACTAATTTCGATTATTAAGTCAGTAGGTACTGAAGTAAACTTTATCTCATTATGCTATCGCAAAACATTCTAAGTCATCGTCGTCGTAAGGTTGTGGACACATTAGATCGGTCAGGTAATAAACTCAATTACATAATATCATAAAAATTACACAAAATCGATGTTTCAAACATACCTACATACCCTGAAAAGATACGATAAGTATAGAGTGCCATCCACGAAGACGCGCCCCACTCCCTGTAAACTGTGCTTTAGTGCGGAGCGGAGCGGAGTGGGGCGTGACTTTACACCTGAAAACACCGAAATAGAATCCAAATTCTGAGTCAATAAGCCGCGTAACTAAGCGAGTCCCACATCAACATAGGTACGTCATAACAACCACGACAAGAGAGCACCGACTAGTCAGGAAAGAAGGAATCATTATCATCACCCAAATAATCCAAAATAGATGTCACTAACCGTGCTAGCAGGATGTGCAGGCAGCAGCACGAGTGGGGGCGGCTTCCTCTGCTTGCGCACGCCCCGGCGGCGCGCAGGGCCGCCCCCCGCGCCCGCGCCCGCGCCCGCCGGCGCCTGGTGCCGCCCCAGCCACCGCGTCACCAGCTTCTCCTTGCTGTTGGCGCTGCCGTACTCCGGCTCCTCCTAGGGAACACAGCTGGTCAAAATGTGCACCATAATGATGGAAACTTTACGTGTTAATAACGCCCAGTTCTTAATTGATTTTATGTAATCTGTTAATTGACATAAGATTTTGGTGTCTGCTATTTTGGTCATCGAAAAATCCTCAATCATTCAGCGTTTTATTAACCACAGATTTTCGACTTTAGACTTTCAGTCTTTTCTTCCCAATTTTATATCGACCACAATTTCTCACCGAATTTCTCGTTAACAGCCAAAGCACACTACATCTTTTCACAACATTAACTCAGAAGAGTACTCCATCTTTCTAACATAACATTATCAGAACTTAACATCACGCCTGTAATGGTATAGGGTGGTAAAGGTAGGTTCACCTGTAGTACCCTTAATATTCCCACATTTCATGTACCGAGCCTACTGCCATCAACCGGACACAAACACTCCGGGCTTCTACTCAGAAAGTCCTGTTGGAAGAACCCAATACCTCATACTAGCAGTAACCACCACTAGACCAACGACCATCTATTCTACACATGAATGCAAGTAGCTCACCTTCTTCTTCTTCATGGTCTCCCCTTGCAGCTTGACCTCCAGCTCCTTGCAGAGTTCGTGGTTCCTGACCCTCTCCACATCTTGGCCCTTTTTGACTTCATCCACGCTGACCACGAACTGCTGCACAGGCCTGAAGGTCGGGTCGAACTGGTTGTGGTCGTACGCTTGCTTGGCGCGGAAGCAGGGGCAGATCCTCTTGGACAGGTGGTAGATGCTGATGATGCAGACCAGGCAGTGCACGGACGCGATGATAAGGAGGGCGATGTTGGTGAGGACTGGGGTCCAGGCTTCCATTTCATCCTGTTGGAGGAGTGGGGACATTAGAAACAGAGGCTTTAAACTTATGTGTCTGAACTAAGTTTGTTGCTTGTTCTGGATGCTTAAAAACTTTACGTCAATTGAACTTAAGTTAATATCATATCCAATAACAGAAATTTTGCAGAAAGTCAGAATTACTACTTATGTAAAAAAACAGGGGCATAAAACAACATTAAAATGATGGATTTTAAATGGTTCACCATAAATGCCCTCGATATAAATAGGTACATAGGTGATAACAGTGTATTAGAGCCTACAACACCAACCTCGACTTTTACACCTCGCGACCGCCATCTTTACAAACTAAAACGGCCCATCACTTCATTTGTCAGCATTGTTTAGTAATCAACAAGTGTCGAGTTGTATTTAATATCTATAGATACGAATAAAACTGCCATTAAACTATCGTTATTAATATTTCGGCACCTCTGAGAGAAGTAAAATTAATGAGTATCCGTTTGACTGACAAATTGACGTGTTATGTGTTTTATACATGCATACCGTTCGAACAAAACTATTATGTATGAGTTCTTTGTTATTAATTGAGTAAAATAATACAGAAGATGATTAAACGAAAGACAATATGAACAATAATTTAAAATAAGTGAAATAATACTCACACCAGACAAAATATGAACAACAGTTTCAAGTTACAAAATTAATTAAGATAATTATTTATGTTAATCAGCATAATTCAGAACAATAACATTCTTTCAGTTAATATGAAACTGTAAACTGGCAATATTATCTCCAGTTCATTCATATCACATAGGAGCGTGGAAAAATGCTCCTTCGAGAACAATATTGTTAATAAATATCGTTTGACTTTTAATACTCGCGCGACAAGATAATCAGCCCCATAGATTCTCTGTTCCCCGTTACATGGACACATCTGGGAGAAATGGTAACTCCATGTAGGTGTCACACACTCGCGCTAGTATAACACACCATATTTTTATATTGTACATGGGGCCTCATGTCAACTTAAAACATTGCGCTTGGCTGTAACGTAGGTACCTATTGGAGATAGCAGTTTCATATCATTGGAGGAAGTAGGACGCTGTTGTCTTTCGTCTTAATTGTTTTCCCGATGTAATAACAGCGATTTATTGGCAAGGACACTACCAGCCGCACTACCAGTAGTGTCGTTTACAATTAACGACACTACCAAACCTATTTTGGATTAAATTGACACAACACAGCAAACTTCAAAAATATAACTCTTTATTTACTACTAAGTAAATCATGAAATTAATCTTTTTACGTGATACCGGCACAACTACAATTTAATCCAAAATAGCGTTTTATTTTGTAATAAATCATAACAGCACGTACCACATTGACAGGGTGTGTCACCTGTCGGTGCAAACAATTAAAGCTATCCTATCCTAGCTATATATAAAGTGGATCCTACTGTATTCTGTAAATTGTTCTTTTGACTTTATTTTCGTTTCACCGTTACGTTTTGTAGTAAGTCGTATTTTTAATGAAGCTGTAACAGTGCATTGAACTCAGCTGCACTTATTTTATGAGAAAATGTACTGATACGTAGATTTACCGTCCGATTATACCAAGAACAAAGGCAAGTATTTAAGTTTCAGACAATTATTTACTGAATATTTTAGTCACTGGACATAAATATTGCTAGTACGTAAGCACATTATGTAACTTGGTCACATCACAGCGTGTTTCAATGCATACTACCCTTGAATATTACAAATACATTCGTAACATTTTACATACTGTATATTACATAGCTAATATAGCTATACATTCATATATGATTAAAACGCCTTATATTTCAGTTTTCTATTCGTCATATCAAGCGTGCTTTACTATCATTACACCGAGCGACTAATGAGTGTGACCGCTCGATAATTGACGTAACATTCGTGCGCCCGCGCCTGGTCATTACGAGTAATAGCCGGCGAATGTGCATCACCGGGTAAAGTCAGCCTTGACCGGGGAGTTACTACATCCGCTCGTTTGCACCCCATTATACGGTAACCTTATAACTTGTTGTGAATCACAGACATTTTGGGTTTGATAGTTATGTTTGTATATAGGATTAACCGCGTCTATTAGGAGTTAACCGTCGTTTCTGACCGGACGATACTGTCATTAAGAGTGTTTAAAGTCAATAAAATTAATCGTCTACAACTATAATTAGACGTCCTCATTACTCGAAACGTTTATTTACTTCTAACTAATACACAAGATGCCATGTATCTCGCTATGTGGAACAAGGCTGTACAGTGCATGGCTCCAGCACAATCCGTGGCGCAGGTACTCGCAGGTACTGGTAAGATCTATTCATTTGCCCACATGTCACCCGGCGGCCTTCTAACATCCTCGCCGATAGTACAGATGTATACAAGTTGTTGATCTTGTTTGTCTAAGTGCATTATAGTACCTAAGTGCTTGAAAAAAATTAAGTTGCGCGTGTGTGTTTACAAACTGAATGTTTTCATTCGGTTTTTCAGTCCGTCGTAGCTTCGCAGGGTAAATATAGTTTTTCGTAACAGTGAATATCAAGAATAGAATAGAATACATTTGTCAGAATATTGTACAAAGTTGTTATGTGCATTATGTATTATGATCATAATATTCTGCCGTTTCCGGCGTACAAATATGGTTTGTAAAATTATGGGTCATCATTACATTAAAAATAAATTATTAATAATTAAAATTAGAATATAACAAATAATTTAAATAAATTGAACAATAGTAGTAAACATAATTATTAATTATATAAGTCAAATTTCAATAAGGTCAAGGAGATAAAATATGATTTATAGTAGGCAATAATGTCAAATATCAGGTAAATTTTTCATTCATAAAATCTTCAGTCGCTTAATAACATTTGCTTAAAAGAAAGTTAAATAATTTACATTTAAATGTTCTGAGGCTGAGAGTTTTGAAGCCATCAGGTAATTTGTTATAAACAGTAATGGACATGCAGTATACATTATTAGAAAATAATTTGATTCTACGCCTAGGAACATTAAGCATATGCACTTTGCGGCTGGGTCTGGATACAACGTCATAAATAAATCAAATTCATGTCTATTTTGGTGTACAAAGAAACAAATTTCAAAAATGTATCTATGTACATTAATTATTTTTACACTTCACAAACTACGCTTTGTACTTGGTGCGGTACGAGCTTTTGTTGTTGTCAGAATCGCGAAGGCTTCCACACTTGATTGCCTACCCATGCAGAGAAATGTTTGATAATGAATGAGGAACCGACGTCGTTCACAAATACTTAGTTGTGGTGTAAGTATTTACCTAACTGTAAGTAGGTAAATAAATAAAGAAAGTAAGGAAATATTTAACGTTAGTACTAAATGTTGAGTAATTCGTTTACTAGTGGTTCCTAGAATAAGTTAGCAGTAAGTGCCTGAGTTAGGTAATACGTGAGATATGTTAACTACTTACAAGTGCTGCAATACGTTAGAATATGAGTAAGTACTTTTACGATATTTCCTCTTCACATATTTTATTATTAGGAAGCTTTAAAGCCTGCTAGTTTCATAGGTGATTAATGTTTAACAATCGTATTTTTAATAATATTTAATCTTTCATTATATCTGGAAACACAGGCATGAATGGAACATGCTAATGTAATTGAGAATTGCAGTCTTCCAGCCATTTGACGAAAAGTATCGCAAGCTTACATAATCATTGTCGAGAATATAATCAACTGTGATGGAGAGGCATGTAATTCTATTAAATATCTATCTTACTTCACAAATTGAGAGGTTGTCACATGAAAGCAACAATACAGAAGTTCTGTTCTTATTATAAGGGACAATACCTGCAATAGCCATCATATGAAATCAGCCTGTAAGTAGAATGCTGAATCTGGCACATCATATAGAGCTTGTACGAAAGTGTCCTATAAGAAACGTTGATGGTCGCTTTGTTTCTATTATCACGCAAAAGTATGCTGCCCATCTTCTTGACTTATCAATTTAATTTGTGTGAAACGCATTAGATCTGAGTTTCTTTCAGCATTTCTTCTCAAGGATCAGCCAGCAAGCAAAAGAGGGCCATCCGGTTTTAAAAAGTTAACCAAAAAACATTACCCTCCTTCTGGGGCATTCAGGTAAAAATAGACGTGTAATTAGAAGTGTGAACCTTTTGTACTTTCTTGTTGTAGGTAAACATCTTGGAAGTACAAATAAGCGCGACTGATAGCGAGTTATTTATGCAGGCAAGTGTAGCGGCCAGTAGCAACCAGCAACTTGCCCAACCGCGCCGGGCAATAAATAGCTCGCAGCCGATGTAATGTCAGATTGTATGCTAATAGTGATAACGTTTAATTGAATCAATTATTGGAGTACGCCGAGTGGAAAATATGTTATCTGCTTCAGTTAAAAGTTTCACTATTCTTGAGCCTCATATAGAACAGATCTTGACTGAGTATAGGTTTAGTATATCACGCAAACTGAGATTTTTATACTTGTGTTGCTCGTATCGTATGCGCGCTTCCTTATCAGCAGCAGAAGTTAGACACAGCTGCCGATCTGTTCTCGCTGCAAGATTCATGTTGGCTGTTCCTTTAAACAATTTAATTTTGCTCTTTTTAGAATAAGTCCTGTGGCAAATGGCCATTCGTCTATCAAATGACGGTAGGTAGGTGCTCATCCCCGACAACATCACCCACTGACATAATAGCGCAACGTTCATGAAATACTCTTTATCATGTATGTCCCTTCGAAGAGGGTACTCATAGATAAGGGTACCCGAGGATCAACGTCAATGCAACCAATGTTGAATGTATATGTTGGTGTTCATAAATTGAAAATAAAAATAAATGTCGTAACCTTAGCGAACTGTTCCCGACATCGCATCATCCACAAACAGTTTATGTTTGCTGTTCATCATGTACTCACCTCGAAGCTGGCGGGCGTGGTGGGCTGCCTCAGGGAGTCGCGCTGCAGGCCGGTGGCAGCCAGCACAGCTGCACTGTTGCCACAAGCCAGGCACAGCAGCGACAGAGCCAGGAACGCAGTCAGCAGAGGACTCCTGGAATTAAGACATGCGTTAGTAAAGCGCTCCATGTAGTGTGAGAATATGAAAGAAAGAAAAATTGTGACGCAAAATGGGAGGCATGTTGATCTTTTTATTTTGTGTAATGCTAACATTGCCGGCCACCTGCTCTCATGTATTTGAGCAGTACAGCATATTCGATATCTCGAAGAAGGTTGTCAAAATAATACTTGAATTTCCAGCATATGTTTGAGAAAAATAATTTCATCCGGTGAACAGACGGGTGAAGGTCGATTTTACCTCGGATCTTAGACTTTATTACATGATTTGGGATACTTACGCGAAAGAAATGTGAATAGAATTTATGTTTGGTTAACTTTTCGAAGATGAAGATGTCTAAGCGAAATTACATAGGCGTTGCACATCATGATAATTATGGAAAATACTTTCGGAACTTTAACTTTTTCTTCTTTCGGAATTATCCTGTCAAGTTTTGCCTGCGACTCACGTGCATTAATACTGATATTAAGTCCCATTTGAAGTCGTGACTTCGAGTCGGTCTCTGTGACCTCTTGGTAATTGAGCAGCGAAAGTTTGTAAATCTGCAGTCCATCTATTCAATTAGATTTAACTAACCCATAAAGGTCAATGAAACGTTTAGTGGAAACTTAGCATCTTGGTCATTTTCATAGAACAGGATAGGTCATTAGGTGCCATCCGTCTAACTAAAAAGTTACTGAAGGATTTACATCCAGTTTGTGCCAAGCGTTGTGATTGTGATTATGCCCATTTCCTATGGGCTAATTTCACAAATGAAACTGATCTTAGTACTTAGAGAGTTGTATTGGTGATTCTAACGTTTATAATTCTGTAAATTCATATTTGTTACGGCCGCAAACCATATTTAGATCAAAATACAACCTGATACTGACCTGCAAATTTCAAAAAACGTAAGATAAATTTGAATTTCGCATGCCACCTTAGCGCATCCCCCTTAAATCGCATTCAAGTGCTGGCAGTATTCCACTACACAGATGACACTGACAGCTCATGAATGCGGTTTAGATGTGTCGAATGCGTTTAGTTTCATAGGTGAAGTTCGCCCTAAGTGAGGCTGCGATGAATGCCTTTTCATGTGGGTTCTTTTGGCATTGAGAAGGTCTCATTATTGTGGGCCATAGTATGCCACTATGGCCCACAGTAATGAGTAGTCCTTCTCTCAACGCCCTCAGGGTCCACACCGACCGTCCACCGGTCATCGTCATCCTAATTAAATGATAGTCGTCCATACTTTCTCTATGGCACAGCTGTTAATTATTAGTTTTATATCGTTGAGATTGATGGCAATAGCTCTGGCCTCGATTGTGACTCGCGAATATTAAACTAGAAATTGGTGGCTCTAAAAATAAAAGAAGACTAGCTAGGCTGTTCCTTTGTATATTAAGTACTAACAAACGTGACGCGTAGTAGGTATAAAAAAACATGAAGTCTTATTATTACGATGTGGTTCATTTGTCTCTAAAATTGGTAGGTCGTGAACTCGTCTCGTAAGAACCGACAGCTCAAGTCATAATAACGCACTCGGTCCCAGCGTAACACAACACATCGTAAAGAAACTCGTTACAGATAAATAGAAATCCTGACTCAAGAGAGCACCTATTACGAGATTCCATTACAGCCTCCGTGATCACTCAGCCAATAATTTAACAGTGTATCTTAACTAAATCGACGCTCATTCAGCATCAATCATCGATCGCCACTATCTCCCTTTCGGCACTTTACAAACTAATTATTTTCTCTCATGATTGTCACTTGAAAATGGACCTTGATTCCATGACTTTATGACACAGATTTGCCCGTATGACGCAACGTGTCGCGGGCGAGTGAAAGCATATAAGACGCGCCACATACACTTGTCTTGGAGCATCCTATCGAGTTTCATTTACCTACTATGTATGTACTAGTGCCATGTTGTCTCTTGTCGAGTACTGGATATATGTAGTAGAAAAGGAATTCATTGAAAGGTTCAGTGAAATTAGGTGGGACTTTTCAGTTTCATACCGTGGGAAAACATAATCCTGGCAGCCAGGTCAAGGTGTGTCAGTCTTCGAGTGTATTTAATGCACCTGAACTTATGGGGTAAAATATTTAGAAAAACCCCCAAACAAGTAAATACTGGAGACAGGGGACTTAAAACGGTCACTTTAGCAGAATCATAATGTGAAAATATTGTGAATCATCGTAAAATGTCACAAACTTACGATTCTTAGTATGATCTGCGTGCGATTCATATTACGAAATAATTCATCAGTTTGACAGTTTTCTATGGAGATTCGTAAAATGATCCACAAATTATGAATTGCGTTTATGTCAAATTAGAGGAAATTGTTAATGACATCTGGGATTCAGGAAATGAACTGCTTTTAGAGGAATTGCTAATGTGGCCGGTTTAAGCCCCCAGGAGATTAGTAACTTTTCAGGCATTCTCGGAAACAGTAACTATTTAGAAATTCAGTCTTTAGAGTCTTGATTATTCAAAGGTCCACGTTAGCGAGTCTAGGTGAATACAATATTGAATAGATTTATCTTCATAGAGGATAACATGGTGCATTGAAGAATGTTCTTATTAGCACCTTCTGCATGTATATTGTAGTGGTGTTGTATCCCTGTGAAACTGACTTAAGTGCCTGAAATGACAGTGGCGTCTTTTGTATAGTCAGGGAAAGTAATTGTAAAGCAAATTGACACTCTACGTCAATATCCTTAACAATTAATTTCCCTGGCGCTACAAGAACATTTTTTTTTATCTTTATTCGTATCCTCAATCAAAATGACATAAGTATTTTATATAGCTTAGCCACCAATGCGTGCTGCGATAAACAGTACAACTACAGTGCGTAAGAGTTGACAACTTGTCATCGTATGAACACGATAATGACTTGTTTCCCTCCGCGACATGGCCGCATGTCGTCGGCTTCAGTGTAACGTGGGAATATAAGATGCGGACTCTTCCTGTGTCATCAAAATACTGCACATGTAATGGTAGGTATTATGATATTAATATGATACATTTCAGTTATTTAGGTAACCCATCATCATCGTCCTGATCCTAACCCTATTTAATAGGTAACTGATCAAACCAATCATCAATCGTATCATTTACAAATCAAATCAAAAACTATTTCAAGACAGGACTCGTATAGGGTTAGTAACATTGTCCTTAAAAAAATTAAGTAATAACAACTAAAACCCAACTACGACTAAAAAGGTATAAACAAGACAGACGTGTTATATAAATCGAACAGATTACGTGTGACTCCGGATTTTAAATTTGTCTTAATTCTTTTGGGGTTATAATATATATATTTCTGAAATGTGCTCATTAAGCCCTTTCATTTGATACCCAACATGGTACGATTAAACAATTTTTTTTTGTTCCTGACTTTATGTCCTCTAGAGGATGCCATTTTTATTTTGTTTAATGTGACGTCACATAGCCTATAACCAGCGGACAACCAAGACGCTTCCAACGATACCTAATTTGTCAAATTGTGATGAATGCTTTAAAAGATAGGAGGGAACAGATGAACATACATATATACATACATACCGGTCAAAATCATAACCCTCCTTTTTTTTCGCCGTAGTCGGGTAAAAACTATGTGTTAGTAAACAACACAATACGGTGACACATGTAACTGACAGATCCACTCCACAGTAGTCCACTCTGTCAGCTATCAGTTATTAATTAATTTTGTAAACAGCTAATTATTATTAAATTACCTCTACATGATGGTAACTTTTAAAGCTCTTGCAGCCTTCGACACCTGTCCTGGATGTGAGGCTGGCTACATGGTCGTACACACATTAGTAAATGGGTACTAAATCACCCTACTACTAGTATAGACCCTATACTCAGTGCCCGGTCACATCGAACACGCAATATTTTTAGAATCTTGAAATTTGTAAAAGTCCAATATGTAAGTCTTAGTTCTACTAGACTTTTCTGTAGTGAAAAACAAACGGATTCAGCAACACATTTGTTAAAATATAAAGTATGTGAAGCTCCTATAAAGAATGAAGTCTTGAATTTGTGAATATGTTAACTTTACTATAATTATGTAGATAATCTTGCAATTAGTTAAAGATTGTTGGTATACGTAAATAGGTTGAACAAATTGACATGCATCTCAAAACATTTTAATCACTAAGTGCCAATCGCCGGCATCGACGCTGACTTGTCCGAATCTAAGCAGAACAGTTTATTTTCGTCGACAACTTGACGTATTTAACATAACCGTATCAGACGTCGACTTGACAACAGACTTGATACAATTTAACTTGTTCCCGAGATAACTGAATGTTGGAATGACAAGATTTCGCCATATTGTTAGCAGTCTGTGTATAAACAGACACAGGACATCTTAATTAATACTAGTACTACTACGAGTTCGCTAAATTAATTCGCGTGAGTGTGTGAATCTTACGACGCGACGTGTGGTTGCGCAAACGCAGTTTCGGTAAATGTACGACGCAACGTATACCTGAGACACTAAAAATGTCATCAAGATAAAAAAATCCGCGATCAAATGAATTACGTTTGCGCCGCCGACAGCGGACACACACTTGAAATTCTGGACGACTTCAGTGTTCGGGAAAATACCCTTTTCACGTTGCATTTTTAAAAATCTTTTACTGACTTTGTACGGATTAGCCAGTCTTATTGTCTTATTGATGGAATTTTGTTTAAGCATATAAACCAAGCATAAGTAGAAACTTCTACTTGTTTTATCGAAATGTGGTAAAAAGATTTAATAATAAAATGATAATTATTTAGCTCGTCCATCAAAAACAACTTCGACATATCCCCACTGAGAAACATCTCTAAACTGTTATAAGTCCATAAAAGCCACCACATTCAATAAAGAAATAGCAACAAAAAGCGTACTTATGCAAATCATTAAGCATATCTCACAGCTTCCAGAAGTGGTTCCCAGCTGGCAGACGACACAATAGTGGTAACAGTATCAGACACGTGTCTCGGCACGGATCAACACACAGCGACGAGGAAGAGGCGCGGGCGCAACGGTACCCGAGACGCATCATTGCGCGCGCCGTGTTCCAGCTAGACACACTGTGTTGCGTCTGAGAGTGGAGAAACATTCGTGCTTAATTATTTGTGCTGGACATTAAAGTGAAGAGACCGATGAAATAGATTTAAGGATTCAAGGATCCATGAAGACGCATGAAGAAACATGGATAAGAATTTCGGCCAGTAGGTACTTACATTTTGAGAGGTGAAAATAGCTGCCTAACAGATGAGTGAAAGAAAAATGTGCTGCACTATCCCAAAATAAATGCTATTTAAATCTCATGTTAGCTGACTGCTAATGTGATTGATGATAAATGGAAATGATAAAAAAATAACCAGCCGGGCGCGTGTCGGACCACGCACAATGAAGGGTTCCGTAATTTCCGTATTGGGATGAATTTATCATAGATAGCATTTCAATGCTCGGAGCTAGTACACCTAGTACATGGTGTCGTATGCGCTCACATCTGCGCGCGCGCAGCGGAACGCCACGCTCCGCTGCGCGACACTCCCGCGTACACGTCTAGCTAGATATGGACAATTCTTGCAAGGAAACGTATGGACATATGGAATTAAATACATATCATTTGAGAGATGCGCACGTATTAAGCTTTCATGAGGAAACTAGCTTTAACTTCCGGATTCGCTCGCGTGGAGGACGGGAAAAAAAATCCTACTTATGTCTTTATCCAGGTCATGGTCTACATGTGTGTCAGTCCTGTTAAATTTCAACGAAATCCGTTCAGTTGTTAAAGCGTGAAAAGGTAACAGAACTAACAGACAGTACAAGACCTAGGAAGACAGTGATGTAGCATGACTTAGAAAAGTGTGTGATCAACAGAGTCATCGATGACCACAATAATCGCATGTCATATTACATAATAACGAGAGAAGTGATAATATTACAAACGGTGACCGGTCACAGGTTCATCCTCCAATAACTTTCAGTAAGACTCGAATCAAGGCGAATCAAATAAAGAAGACGAATTACGAATACTCTGAATTTCTCGCACCAATTTTAAATGAGATACATTTTGCTTCTTGCATGTTTCTCTCATAAATTAATGCTTTTTTAATCTCTTTCCTCTGTAGATACTGTCTAACGCATTCTCACTGAGATCTCAATCGCTTCGGTTGTAATGTGTTTTTTTTTTTAAATGTGAGTTTAATATCTGTTTCGACGGAGGAAATATATCAAGTTTATTGTCAGCTTCCTTAGCAACAGCAAAAAGTACATTAAAGGAAACCTTATGAGCAATGGTACTCTGATAGTTTAATACCTAAGGTCAATGCACATATTAACGTGGGGGGAGATAGAGAAGGTTATTATTGTCTTGAAGAGCATATATTTTCTGAGAACAGATTACAATTACTTTTACAATTTTAATGGCGTTGCATACCTTTCTTAAGATTGATGTTTTAGGGTGTTCCTCAGGGTCTATATTGGGTTCAATCTTTTTTATAATTTCCAAACCCGCCCAAACATATTTGCAATTTATATATTTTCAATACTACACAATTTAAAAATAATTTAGATTTTTATTATGCAAGTATTTCTGATATTCTTAGAATGAAACAATTCGAAAACATTCATTCCATCTCGCCTAAATTTTCCTTACTTTATCACCCAAACCCGAGCCCACGTCAGCACGCGACCTTTAAATTACATAACACAAGTACATAACGTACAAGATGCAACTCAGCCGAGAGAAAGCGCTGGACTTTCATCAAACAACCTGGTGGCCATAGCAACGTGTTTGCGGAATGCTGTCGATTGATTTCCTATTTCCTGAATGAAGGATTTATGGTCAGCGCGGAAGACGAAGTAAAGACGCTTTCTTGTAGTTAACGACATGTGCCAGTATTGTGGAAGAGAAGAGAGATATACGCTGCAGACACACTATTCATAAATTTTCTACATGATTCCCGAAGATTCTTTGAACTTAAGAAGTTTTTAATGGCTATAGTAGGTTCTTTTATATGACACTTCATAGGATTTGTAGTTACCATCATGCATTTTAGTTTTCAATTGTGTATATTTTTGTCTTGATATAGTGGGTATAGTCAGATTTATTTATAACAAAACATTGGGTTTTGAATTCAATCCATGGGTTTAAATGAATTTGTTAAGAAGCCACGTACCAACCTAAAAGTTACTTTTGTAAGCTTTCAGTATTTTCACAGAGACTTCTGTCTTCTATAAAGTTAAATGAAACCACGTCTTTGCCGCTTTGTATTTACATTCGATCTAATGTCACGAGTTCAAAGCCTGTTGAACTGTTGTTATTTGTTATGAAAGTAAACCGAGATTGCGTCACCGCTGCTGTATAAACTGAGGGATGCTTGTTCATTATTTTATGCTCATGGTGGTCTTCGATACACATTAGCTATCACCTTGGAATCATCTTTCACTTCATTATTAGTGTCTTGTTTTGTAATAGTAGGATCTTTGGCAGTGTTTTTAAATTTTGCTTAGATTTTAAAGGCCACATCGTCAGGACAGGAATTTCATTCGCCATCAACATTTTTGAGATTAGCTATGTCCAGATCTTGCTTTCACAAAATGTATATATCGAATGTTTTATAACCAGTGACGATAAACGCTGTCTTTATGAATTCCATGCCTCAATAATTGATATTTAATTGCAAAAGCCATAGATCACAATGTTTGCATATAAATGAGTTAATAGTATTGCGCCACGCGACCGATCAGCTAATGATGCGCGTGCGCTGAATCGCGAGGAAGCTATCGTCACTAATTAGATGGCTATTTTTGAATTATAAATTATTATATTTTTTAATAACTTTTAAATTAGATGGAAGAGAATTCAGAAATAAAATTAGGTTGAAGAGCAGGACTAAAGTTATTTATATCAAGAAATTCTCTAAAAACCACCTATGGACTTAACTATGACCACCCAAGAAAGGGTGATCCCGACAGAGTGAAAATAGAGGGCTGTGGGCCGGGGTAGAGTCTTGAACAAGTAAAGTTAAAAGTATCAGTTCATGATATTTATGTATTTGGCCAAGTTATCGATGATACTGTGAAAAAGAGTGAACCGGTGGGCGTATCAACAATAGGAAACTTTATGGTATTGATTCCATATCGTTTGGCAAAGTATTCTGTACTAATTTCTTATAACAACTGGATAAGGTTCACCGTTCACGAGATGACACACTTTTAATAGATTTTTGTGTTACCTACAAACTTTTTACACATCGCTCGTGATTCTGATAAACTAGTTTGCAGTCTCCAGTAAAAGTAGTTCCTCGCGCTAAAAAATATAAGTTATGCAAAAACTACCGCGAGATAACCCCGAATATTCTATCGAAGATTAAAATTGTTGACATCAATTTTTATGTCGTAAAAGTGTTAATATTAAGCATTTAGTCCAGTCTCTCTCGCGATATAGCTAAAAGCTAAGTCCTGTTTGTTTATATATTTCGCAAAAGATAGCTTTCTCTTTAATTTACATCTTAGTTACAAGAATATAACGAACAACAGTCTCTCCAACAGAGAGACTGTTGTTCACAACCGCTTCCATATCGTTGAAGTTTAGTAACTCGTGAACTCATGCTTTGTAATGTTTTATTTTGTGAATTTTTAATTTGTGTAAGTATTCATTATCATATAAAGTTTATTGCAAAATTCATTTCACAGTCGCGAATTCATGCTCTGTTGCGTCAAACACGTCGCTTTGGATGAAACTTACAACTCGGAATAAATTCACTCAAATGAACTCTCTCCCAGTTTGTTGCACATAGCAGACATGCATGAAGCATCACTGAGATCTCTCCACCAGCTGACACTCACCCGTTGCTTCCTCCATTCAATCCGTAGCAGTCGTTGATGCCGGCGAGCACGCCGACCACTCCGGCCACTACGGCGACACAGCCGGCCCACAGCCCGGCGCCCACCCGCGACAGGGCGGCGCCCTTCACCACGGCCAGCGCCCCGGCGCCCACCAGCAGGGCGCCGAGCACCACCTGCCCCAACCCCAGAAACACCACCAGTCGCCTCCGAGTAGGTTCATCACTGCCTGCTTCAACACTCTTAGAACTCACACTCTTGTCTTTGGTCACTTTCTTAACTTTCTTCTGAGGAGTCTTGCATATGAGCTGCTCAGTGGAGTCCTCGGACTTGAGGCTGGAGACGGTGGCCGTGGTGACCCTCGCGTCGTAGGTGTCGGCTCGCTCGGCGTCTGCCATGATGTCGGCGCATAACTGTGTGCGCGTGCGCGGCGCTCGGCTCTCGGCAGCGACTGAAGCGCATGCGCCTGCACGCGCCGGTGAAAGTCGCGCACCTGTCTGTTGTGTTGTTGTTGTCCACTGTTCATTGATAACAGATTCGGCGTCGCGTGATTTCGTATTGTTCCCACAGTCTGGATGCGTACGTTTGATTGTGTATGGACTCGTGATCTCCAAAATCTCGATTGAAGCAGTTGAAATTGAAATGAAAACAAAGTTGTGTACTTTTGGGATTTCTTGTTTTGCCATTGGTGCTAGTCACCGATCCGATATTTTGGACAAATAAGAAGAAAAAATAAAAGATTATTGACACCATAGGTACCTTCAACTTACTAACATAAGCCTTCGACTAATAAAGATCGCCCCTTCAACCAGTTTACAACAATTAGGTACCTACCATAAAAGATGCAGGATGGCTCACAGTTGTATTTAGCAGACGAGCGTCACACACGCAGAGAAAGCGGCTGTCACGGAAGCGCTGGACACTACCGGCGCGGGCGCAGGCCGACAGCGGCTGCACAATCAGATGCTTTGTTTACGTCTGAAGCGTTGTTGACAACAGATTTGGCGACGATCTACCTGGGAACTGGAGGTCAGACTGTGTTCAAGACCGTGCGAAATTGTCCGCATTTCCTACATAAGTACTTACATACAATGGTAGACAAAAATTGAAGAGCAGTTGAATATCCGTCTTTTGCGTATATTCTGGCTTAGCCCAAAGAGTGCATATCCACTCGAGCAATGTTTTTGTGTTTCCATTCAACTCAAGTAAATCTATACATTTTTTTAACAATACCTGCCAAGAAATATGTAATACACTGAGGTCAACTGCTGCTTTTTCTTTTCCAAGAATCATCAGCTTCTGCGTAATAGTCATAAGTATCGAGATCCAGAGGCAATGGTAAAATCCCATGTTTTAAATCTGAGAACCATCATCTGTGAACATGATTGAAACCTATGTATGTGTTACAACGGTTTTAAGCAAGTTTTGCTTCCCAGCTGACAATTGTCATGAACTATGTATTTGTAGTGGGAATTTGTATACTGAATTTTACATTAATATAATGTACCTGACTTGGAATGCCACGCTGATGGTTCACTAAACAATAAAAGTTATTCAAAATAATGCTTAATCGAGAAGAAATATATGATCAGAGTGTAGTACCTATATTCCTTGTAAGTATATGATATTTCTTTGTGTCATTTGGTTAAAGACAACACTTTTACTCGACACGTCAAAAATAAATAATGTTTTAAAACCGACTACTCTGAGAAGAAACTTGAAACTTCTTTTTTAACGTCAAAACTTGGTCATATGAAGCCCATGCAGTGTGTCGGAGACGGTCTTTTGAGAAAATAATGTAAACTATTTAAAATTCGATCCCTGGGAAACGGCGAGTTATTTCGTCTTTCAGACTCAGTATAAACGGATGCGAGACTGTTGTCTACCAGCTACCAGTAATAGCTTGTAGCCCGACCAGAGTACCAGACTAGCGAGTAGGTGTACCTTACTAGAAGGTTTGTCGCTGGAATAGGAAAGTAAAATATTTACTTTAACCACATAACTTTCATATAGAAACTGTATTAGCATGCCTGCACATTACCGTGAGTCACTCTAATAGCTCACCGAGCAGTCGTTTACTGTTAGAACATATTAAATATAACATCCTAAAATCGCTAGCTTAGCAAAACTATGTAAATCTGGAAACAAAAGTTGGAATTTATTATCTAATTGTCAAAGTAAGGAGTGAGTTCAGTAAGGAATCGTATATAGATAGGCGGTAGTTATCATTCAGTGTCATCAACGTATCCTACTTCCTAATTAATATATTAATATTTTATTAATATTAATTTAATCCTACTATAATATTATAAATGTGAAAGTTTGTGTGTTTGGATGTTTGTTACTCAACACGCAAAAACGGCTGAATGGATTTGGATGAAATTTGGCAAACAGATAGTTTATAACCTGGATTAACACATAGGATGCTTTTTATCCCGATATTCCCATGGGATCGAGACTTACGCGGGTGAAACCGCGGGGCGCAGCTAGTATTATTATAAATGAGATAGTTTGTGAGAATGGATGGATGTTTGTTACTCTTTCATGCAAAAACTACTGAACGGCTTTGGATGCAATTTGGGGCACAGATTGCTTATAACCTGCATTGACACATAAGATAGTTTTATCTCGATATTCCCTCAGGATCGAGACATATGCGGGTGAAACCGCGGGGCGCTGCTAGTCACATCTATATCTAGAAAGATCACGAACACACTACTATTAATAATAATTGCTCCATGAATGTGAGCACCGATAACACAATATTATACAATCATGATTTATGAACACAAATAAAGTGTTAATTTGTCTTCATATATCGCGATTCTTAATCTGTACCTGCCAGCCATGCATTCTTATACTAAGCACCTCTGGCGATGACCACAGTCATAGATCTATGATAGGATGACACAGTGACAGAGACAGTGATTAAGGTTGTGACACTGTAATGGACCTCACAGAAGAGTAACCCAACGTGTAGCATTTAGACTGGATTCCTCATTCATTCAGCACACATACGGACATGCAAAGCACAGCTTAAGAATATTATTTAGTTGAGTATATAAGTGCAATTACATACATGTTATTATACCCAGTAGTAGGCCACTACTCTGCCTCAACAACCCAGTGACTGAATTCCTTTCCTGTCGTACAAAAATACCTATCTACTCGTACTCATTAACCGTTACCTACCATCAGCTGTCTTGGGCCTCCTTGTCTCTTGCCCGCACTTCCGGCTGACACCGGTCCGCACCGGAAGCTGTAATTCTAGAGGGGCGCGTGCGCAATTCAAACGCAGGTGCGTTAGAAAGTAAAGGAACATGTCTGATCAAATGTTTGTGGTAACTTTTTGTGTTTTTTTTAAAGTCGGCTGTCTTGTGTGTCCTTTTTAGGGTTCCGTAGTCAACGTCAACAAGGAACCCTTATAGTTTCGTCATGTCCGTCTGTCCGCGGCTTAGCTCAGAGACCGTTGGAACTAGAACGCTGTAATTTAGTATGGATATACATATAAACGACGCCGACAAAGTGGTACAATAAAATCGTAAAAAATATTTTTTTTTAGGGTACCTCCCATACCTATACGTAAAGTGGGAATGGTTTTTTTTTTCTCGTCAATCCCATGGTTTGGGGTAGCGTTGGAAAGATCGTTTAATGTAAATAATGTGAGTTTGTTAAAACCATTTTTGGATTCAGGGATCCGTTTGCGGAATATTCAGCCTTAAAGTGCAAATTTTTGTTAGAGCCAAGTGGCCCCCCCCCTTGCCAGCTAAATGGTTGGGTTTGGATATGTGAAAAAATTCACGGCAGTAGTATATATAACGAAATTAAAAAGGAAAACTATCACCGCTACGTAGGCTCCACAAGTTACCGAGTAATAATCGACCAACTTAAATTTGCAGTTGTAAAAACATGTTCTGCCATACATTCTGTATCGGAGAACAAGTTTTTCAACTACAATATCAAGTTTGTTTTATAAATTCATCCCAACTAACGGAACCCTTCATTGTGCATGGTGCGACATGCACTTGGCCGGTTTTTAAATAATATATAGAAATTCGTAACGGCCGTTTTTTAATAAACTCAAATTATCGTTCTTTTATGATCTCCCTAATCTGGTCATGTCGCAGGGCGGTTCATGAACAATCTAAAGATCGAAGCAAATGTCAGCACCACCTACATTCTGTTCATCATTCACTATCTGGTAGTGTGGCTCGTGGTGCTCGCTTCGCATAACACAAGCACTTGCCGTGACTATGAGTGCTACATTACATACGAACACTTTCCGCCCGTTATTCGGTTTTCATTCGTTTCCTCGCGCGCCATCATTTCCACCTGCACCTTGCATGTCCGGCTTTGAATGTGGACTTCTTTGTCATGTCCAGATGTCGACCGTGTGTTGTTTAAACTGCGGTCATTAAGTGGCCTGACTAGAATAGAATAACTATTCTATTCTATTCTATTTTCGGAAAGTGTTCGTATGTAATGTAACTGTACCTACTTTCTGTGCAAATAAAGACATCTTTATTTGCACATAAAGTAGGTACAGTACAATACAAGTTACAGATGTTAAGTTTAATATGATCCTTATACTAACTAAGGCATGCAAACAGTTTTGGGCTATAATAATAAAGACTCACTTTTTATATATTATTAACACATTCAATCAGATCGATACAAGTTTTCTATGTCATCAAATTTAGTAAGTAATTTGAAATAGGAAATACAATACGAAAAGTCTAGTTTAAAATGAGGTTTAAAATGGGATTATAAATTGGTCAAGTTCGAGGTCAATACAGTCAAATTAAAATATAAATGATAAGAGTCAGAGATGTCATATTATCAAATTAAATTCTTATCGGTCAGAAATTCGCCAATTGAGTAACATTTACTAGATAATAGTTCTAGTCGTAGTCTGTCAAATTATTTTTATAAAGTGGAAATGTCTAATCTTTTATTACATCGGGTATTTTGTTAAATATTATCGGACCCATATAATACTTTTCTTTAATACTGTTTTTATACTGTCTCCTGATTGGCCGGTTTCTATTTTCGGACACTTTATTAAAGAGATGCATATTTGATTTAACAAAAACAGCCACCTCGAAAATATAAAGTGATGGTAATGTTAGTAATTTTAGGGACTTAAATACAGGTACGCAGCTATCTGTTACTATAAGATTGCACATAGCCCTTATACAGCGTTTTTGAGCCTTGAACACTAGTTCCCTCAGACTACAATTTCTCCAAAATATTATGCCGAATTTCAAAATCGACGCAACTAACCCGTGGTATGCAATTAACCTTGTGGCCATATTTACTTTTTTGACAAGTTAAAGAGAACATACTGACATATGTGACTGATACTTATATTATCACGTATAGTATTATCACTCTTTGTTCGAGTCCGAAAACCGGGGGTTCCCGTAATATGCAGTTAGGTCAAACTGAATACGTATCTACCAACGTTTATTTGAACATCTTCGTACTCGCAGTGCATTACACCTCGCACACACAAAACCTATTAATGCAATCATATTTTGTATGACACAATCTCATTGCCCATTCAAGTCACATGTTAACGTGTCACGTTACGTTAGCGTTACATCGCGTTGCATTCCCTCGCCTATGATGGGGAGAAACGATAACCTTACTAGTCTCTAACAATTAGGTGCGGGTAACGTAATCTTATTTGAATATTCTTAATTAGTTATACGTAGTTAGACATGTGGTTAGACTATTAATTGAGGTGTGAAAGATGTCTACGAAGTCACGTATGGTATGACACAACGTCACACTTGTCTGATTCCTATTATGTGCAGTAGGTTTGCATCGTGAAATGCTTAAGACTATCCAGGCAGGCCAATAATAACTTGTACAAGTGTCGAGTACCTACCTATTTTTACCCGACTACGGCGAAGAAAAGAGGAGGGTTATGATTTTGACCGGTATGTATGTATGTATGTATGTATGTATGTTCATCTGTTCCCTCATATCTTCTAAACGACTCATGACAATTTCACAAATGAGGTAAGTATCGTTGGAAGCGTCTTGATCGTCCGCTGGTTATAGGCTATGTGACGTCACACTAAATTAAAAATGGCGCCCTCTAGAGTACATAAAGTCAGGAACTAAAAAAAAAAAATTGTTTAATCGTACCATGTTGGGTATCAAATGAAAGGACTTAATGAGCACATTTCAAATATATATATATATTGTAACCCCAAAAGAATAAAAAAAAAAAGTAATAAAAACTAAAACCCAACTACGACTAAAAAGGTATAAACAAGACACCACAGACAGACAAATTAAAAATCCGGAGTCACACGTAATCTGTTCGATTTATGCCCTAACACGTGTGACTCCGGATTTTTAATTTGTCTGTCTGTGGTGTCTTGTTTATACCTGTGTGTGGTGCCCTGTTTTAGTTTTTATTAGTCGTAGTTGGGTTTTAGTTTTTATTACTTTAATTTTTCATAATCAATAAGTATCAGCGGAACAACGACCTCTGCTGGTCATAGGATCTGCTACTCAGGGGAGGTTCCCCTGAGTTGCCTGTGATGGCATTAAAACGTGAGAGGTCTCAATGGGCCTAATTAGAACACTCAAAATCACTCAAATCCAATGAAATACCTAAATAAGTTGAATTGTAAATACTTCTAGATAGTAATCCAATAGATATATCAAGCTCAACTAGGGATGGACCGAACGTGGTTTGAACCAAAAGCGAATTTCAGCCAAACATTAGGTAAAAAAAAAAATTGCCGAACATCCTTTATTTTTGCAAGGAAAGAAAGAAAAATGTAAGTATAGGTACAAATGTTATTTTTTAAACTGTAATTCACATTATATAATGTATTCAACAGCGTCACAATTTAGCTTAATATTATTACAGGTACACGCAGTATTTAACAATACCCATTTGTCGTGTTACCTACATAAAAAATACGTCACATTTTTTATTACTGTTGCTATTAATAGAACTTGTACTCTTACCTTTATCAATTGTCGACTCCGTAAGTGTTCTTGATGAAGTGCGCGGCCTTCTCCGCCATCATGACGACGGGCGCGTTGGTGTTCCCGCGGATGACGGCCGGCATGGCGCTGGCGTCGGCCACGCGCAAGCCGCGCACGCCGCGCACGCGCAGCGCCGCGTCCAGCACGCCGCCCAGCGCACATGTGCCCACCGCGTGCCACGCCGTCATCGCCAGCTCGCGCACCTGGCACCTTATCAACTCATCCTCCTCCAAACCCTTACAATTCTCTGCAGTCAAGTCCACCACATAAGCACCTTTCTCCTTAAAATACGTCGTATTAACCAACGACAGAGCGACCTTAACAGCTTCAGGATACTCCTCCATATCGGCAACATCGTTAAAAGTACCAGAATATATCAGAGGATCGTCCACCGGGTCCGTGGAGGCCAGCGTGACCTTGCCTCGCGACTGCGGCTTCAGCAGCACCACGGCGAGTGATATGAGTTCGTTCTGCATGCTCTCCTTCATTAGCTTCATACAAGTGCCATTCGTGTACCCGATGCTTCGCATGCACGCATCATAAGATAACTGTCCTTGAGGGATGCATGAAGGGTAAATTCCAAAATATGGTACGTTCGGGTTTCTGTCCTTCTGAGGCAGATATATACCTATACTGTCGGAATAAGACAACGTTCCTGAACCGTCATATAGGTATTTGATCACTTCGAAGGCGAAATCTCTTTCTTTTTGCGGACAAGTCCCGTTCTCTGCGGCGATGTAGAACAGCACCATGACGTGGTCGTTCAGACCCTCGCCTACCGGCAGATCTTGAACCACATCTATTCCGAACTCGTCGAGGCAAGCCTTTGGACCGATGCCCGACAGCAACAACAGCTTCGGAGTGTTGAAAGTCCCAGCTGATACAATTACCTCTTTGTTGGCGAAGAAGGACAATTCTTCTCCATTCGAGAGAGCCTTGACACCGACCGCCGAGTTGTTCTCAATCAAGATCTTCGTCACTAACGTGTCTTTTATAACGTGGAGGTTGTTGCTCTGAACTTTATTAAGCAAAGCAGTTAACGAACTGTCTCTACGTCCATCTCTAATGGTGTGCGAAAATCTGCCGGCTCCTATTTTGTAAGGGTACGTCATGTCGTCCACTATGTCGAAGCCCAATTCTTCAAAGGCCTTCAGAAGTTTTGCGTTAGCGCCATCTGGTACATCGGAACCTGATACTTCAATTTCACCGTGTGTTGCATGGTACTGCATTAGCTCGCTGTTGTTGACGATCCTGTGGTCGGTCATGTGTTCGGTCTTCATGAAGTAGGGAAGTACGTCAGTCCAGTTCCAAGCGTGTCCCATGATGTCCGCCCACTCGTAGTAGTCCGCGGGGTGTCCGCGCGCGTATACCATGTCGTTGAGGCTGCCGCTGCCGCCCAGCATCTTGCCGCGCGGCTGCCTCTGTCGGCCGCCCGCCAGTGACTGGCTCGTGTAGCCGTCGTCCACCGTCGTGAAGTTCCAGTCGTAAGGGGACTCTTTGAGAGTTGCGCGAAAGCCTGGTATCTGGAAATTGATTTAGGAAATTAGAACATTTATGTTTTTGACGCACATGCTCATAATATACTAATGAAAATCTCTAGTTGGTCATTTACTAGCAATACATATATGTTGATTTACATCCTTCTATGTAAGTAGCATTTCTACAGGCTTTAAATCCTAAGCTTTTAAAAATAAACCATAAAATAAGCCAGGATACTAAACTAGGATACCTCCGTATAAACAGGAGGATGTTGACAGTCTTCAGAAAACATAAGATTCCAGTATGCTAAAGTGTGCGCACTCACAATGCTCTCCTGGGGCGGGTCGGGGCCTGCCTCCAGCAGCAGCACGGTAAACTGCGCCTGCGCTAGCCGCGCCGCCAACGCAGAGCCCGCCGTGCCGCCGCCCACGATGATGAAGTCGAAGCAAGACCCGTCTGCATATCATTCTTATAACTTTAATTTCTTCAGCAAGACTTATGATCACATTTCGACAGTTATGTTGTGGGGAAATGCAGCCGAAATTCAAGCTATAATTATTGTACTGCAGAAACGAGCCATTCTAGCAATTTACGACCTAACCTGTAGGCATAGAGGGATAAATTTAAGGAAATAAACATAATGGTGCCGATTCTGTTGTTCACAAACTAAACTAAATTTAAGTTCAGTGCATCTTTTTCTTTCTATTTCATTAAGAAAAGGACAGAAGATAAATTTTAGTTTTATTTGATATTTTTATTTATTGGTTTTAATTTAACATTTTGATGACATTTGAAGAGATAAAAACTTTTTACAAAAATAAAACAACCGACTTATCTAAAAAAATGAAAAATAACTTTAATTTCGGAAGTCGGTGTCAAAAAACGGAAATTGAAAAGCAAAGACACCGACTTCCGAAATTAAAGTTATTTTTCACTTTCGGTGAGTTTTTTTTTTTGTAAAAAGTTTTTTCTTTTTCAGTTTTTAGTTGTGGTACATACCCCACACAAATCCGAATACCACTACCTGCTATGTAAATAAGAGTGAAGGAGTCAAACAGGATATCGTCTAGATAAACTAAGTGGGAAAAATACGTAATATTGAAGCTAACTCAAAAATTACGCAAGCAAAGTTAATAAAATTTATATGGGACCACCTCGTAAGCATAACCTACGAAACAAAAAAAAATCATCAAAATCGATTCATAATTGGCGGAGTAATCGAGTAACAAATATACAACAACAAAAAAACATACGAATTGAGAACCTCCTCCTTTTTGAAGAAGTCGGTTAAAAACTGACTGTGAATGCGACTACCATTCAGGGTAGATTGAATACCTAGGTACTTAGGTAAGTACATTACTTTATAATTATAACCGTCTGGCGGTTTTGAGTAAGTACTTATTTTTTAAATAAATATCATGCAAATATCCTTCAGATCTGGTAGCGACGTGTGGCGGATCGTTGAGCTCCCTAAATCTAAAATAGGGTTGAGCTACACGATGACTGATGCATGCATGCCGTCTGACGAGACAGGTCAAATCAAAGCTGCAAGGGCTTTTTCTTCAAAAGGCTTGTCCAGCCATGGCCCACGTACCTATTGTAAGACTCACATAAAATATGCCAATAATATAATGTTTGAACTTTAAAAAAACCATGACCTCTGAGTTTGTTTCGGCATTTCTTCTCAGGGATCAGTCAGCTAGGAAATGCCGGCGCTATCTAGTTTTATAATATTAACCAAACAATTTACGTGTAATAAGTACGTCTTATAAGATCTACTTAAAGAAATATACATAATTTCATTTAATTTCAGTATTCTATAAATAAATAACAATACGTACTGTTGACATCCGCCTGTCCGAGGTAGGGCTCCTGCACCAGAACCTGCGAGGCTGCAAAGAACTGCAGCGCGGCCGCCACCGCCGCACCCGCCGGCCCTGCAGCGCCCGCGCACCCGCCCACCGTATAACACATCCTTGTTGGTAATAAAAACTCAAATTATTTATTTTTATACTTATTACAGCAAGTTAGCCATTAATACTAAAGTTAAGTAAGTAGGTACTAAAGTGTGGGTGGCAAAAAACGAAAATTGAAAAGCAAAGACACGGACTTCCGAAATTAAAGTTATTTTTCACTATTTTTGTGTTTTTTTTGGAAGTCGGTTGTTTTTTTTTTTGTAAAAAGTTTTTATTTTTCACTTTTTAGATGTGGTACCTACCCCACACAAATTCGAATACCACTACCTGCTATGTAAATAACAGTGTCGGAGTCAAATAATATATCGTCTACATACACTAAGTGGGAAAAAATACGTAATATTGAAACCAACTCAAAAACTACGCAAGCAAAGTTAATAAAATTTATATGGGACCACCTCTGACGCATGACCTACCAAACAAAAAAAGAATCATCAAAATCGATTCATAATTGGCGGAGTAATCGCGTAACAAACAAAAAAAAAAAAAAAACATACAGACGAATTGAGAACCTCCTCCTTTTTGAAGAAGTCGGTTAAAAAAGATGTAAATCGTTGCACTCTGTCTTCTCACAGAACCGCAAACATTCTAACATTATCGTCATCCATTCAGCATTTATTGCATACCACAATGTGAACTTTGGTGATAGGTTTACAAAGACATGGTCATTGTGAACCCACGTCAGGCGCAAAACAGGACGGGGGAAGACGGCTTTAATTTGACTGATTTGTTGTACGTAATTATAATTATTTTATAAAACACGTACTTAGTTTGAAATGTATTATTTAGACATACATTGATAGTATATTCGTCGTTGATAGTCCAATTCCGTAACTAACATTGTTAAATACCGCGGATGTACACTAGGGTCAAAAAACAGAAGTTCACAAAAACTAATCGGCCGAATTTTGATAATGATTAAGGGGAATGAAAGGCTCCTAGACTCAAGTTCGTTCAAAATTCGGCCGATTCGTTTTTGTGAACTTCTGTTTTTTGACCCTCCTTTAAAATTAGCGAAAGTGTACATCCGCGGTATTTAACAATGTTAATTACGCGGAATTGGACTATCAACGACGTATAATTAGATAGTACATTACTGTCGCGGCCTGCAACAAGGGCATTGATGGTCGATCGTGAAAACACATACGTGAGTCCATCAATGTCTGGTTGCGGCCAAGGCTTATTGTATAGTAGGTACCTACTTTTCTCAAATAATGCGCGGAAATCCAAACTAAGTAAATTCATTATAAATTCCAGATCAATGACGAACAACGATAAGTTTTCACGCGCTAGTTAATATGTCTATTTGTTTCATCTTTACTATAAGCGCGACGCGAGGACGCCGCCGCCGCGCCGCTGCATTGTTCGCCGTGAAATTTTCTCAGAAATTGTCTTGTTAAAAGTCGCGTCGCGAGTCAAGTCGCGCCAATATGTAAGTTATGTTAAACAGAATATGTTGAAGTAAAAAAATCGTTCCATTTTGAAATAACACGGCAGTTGGTATGAGTTTTCATAGTACCTAAGTACCTACTTAATTTATTCGGCCGCTAAACACGACAGGATTTTCATACAAACATTGCCGGCCGGGCGCTCGCATTATTCGACCAGTAGGTACAGCAATTTGTCTCAAAGAAAGTGGTCAAAATAATTCTCGAATTTCCATTGAAATGACTGATGTTGATCATAACATAAACTTATCGTATTTTCCAAGTAAGTATACTTATACCTAGACTTCCTTGTGCCACCATCATCGTCCTGCCCTAAGGTAGCGGCACATCTCTCTCTAAACCATCTCAGAAATTGCTTCATTAAGTACCTACTATGCCACTTTCACGTAATCCCTTTGCTTTCATCTCCCTGCCAGACTATTTCATCAGTAAACAAACATCCAGTCTCAGAGAATGTTAAAGCTGCGCCTGTAATATATTAGGTACAACGCTGTTGGTAGGTATTGGCATTGCTATTGTATTGCTTCTGCGCAGTTTTATTTACAGACATTTAACAGACGTCACTAATTTGAAGAAGATTAGTGTGGCATTATGACTTGATGTACCTACTCAGGCCTAAATAGGTAGATATTCACGCACTCAGTATGTATACCTACCCAAACATGAAACAGTAAATACAAACATCAAGAAATATCAACAAAAAGTCTGCTTTTGTTGTTCGTATAATGTTATAAAAAACTTAAAGTACCTACCTACTTACTCACCCAATTTCGCGAGACAACGTCGTCGGTCGATGCCCCACACCTTGAACGACGGCAATAGATAAGCGTTAATTACACATTTTCAAAGTTCGTTCTCAAAAACTGAAAAAATTCGCTACTCCTCTGCAGGACGAATGCCAGTTGTTGTTTAACAACTAATTTATACACTTGCCTTCACAACGTCTCTTCAGAAACTGACCTTGAGTCACAGTTCGTGTGAATTGTATATTTTAGTTAGGTACCTACGTTTCTATTTTGTTTAGGGTGATTACGTAACACACATAAAATGACAATTGCTTGCAATGGGTTTCATTTTGACAGTCTGTTCAACATTCATTGCGTTCTTTACGTTGTTGAGCAGATTTTTATTTCGCACTATGAAGTAATGGCTTGGCAATAAAATCATTCAGGTTGCGAATGAAAGTGTGTTAGATAGGTAGGTACGCAATTAGGGTGCTGAATTCAAAGGCTCGATGCAGCATACCGTGGTTCCACTTACGTTGTAGAAACATCGAGATTCCTTACTCTAGCATTCATGACAATCATACGGCCCGCGGATCATTATCAAGCTACCCGTGGCCCGCGCCTAGATCTAAAGATCTTAATTTACGCTTAAAATTACGAATGTATCTCAATCCCAATCTTGGTCCCGAAACAGCCGGCTATTTTTTTTAGAGTTCTGTACCCACAGGGTGCCAAACGGGACCCTCTAGCCTCCGCTGTCCGTCAGCGGGCTGTATTTTTAACCGACTTCTTCAAAAAAGAGGAGGTTCTCAATTCGTCTGTATGTTTTTTTTTTTGTATGTTTGTTACTCGATTACTCCGCCAATCGTGAATCGATTTTGATGATTCTTTTTTTGTTTATTTGGTTATGCTTCCGAGGTGGTCCCATATAAATTTTATTAACTTTGCTTGCGTAGTTTTCGAGTTAGTTTCAATATTACGTATTTTTCCCACTTAGTTTATCTAGACGAATTCCTTATTTACTCTTTCATTGTTATTTACATAGCAGGTAGTGCTATTCGGATTTGTGTGGGGTAGGTACCAAACTAAAAAGTGAAAAAACTTTTTACAAAAAAAATCAAACCGACTTCCAAAAAAAAACACTAAAAAAGAGAAAAATTACTTTAATTTCGGAAGTCGGTGTTTTTGCTTTCTAATTTTCGTTTTATGCCACCGTTTTGTAATATCTCATGAATAGGTAGACAGTTGACATTTTCAGATTGTGTACTCCTGCCTGCTATACCTAACCAAAAATAAAATAAAGTAAAAATTTAAAGGGAAAGTAGGTATTAAAAAAATATTACTTAATGTTAAAATAACACCGTTGTACCTACCGTGGTACGGAACCCTTCGTGTGCGAGTCCGACTCGCAGTTGGCCGGCTTTTTTGTTGCGTTGTAAAACAACATTAGAAACGAATCATACATTGATTGAACCATCACTTTAGTTGCTAAACAAAAATTCCCTATAACACTTTTTTCAGCGTAAATTTAATTTGAGTGTGACCCGCTGAGTTTTCGCTAGCTTACCTAGGCCCTTTAATTTTGTAGATGCCCCTATATAAAACAGTTTGACACCCCTTTTCATAGCACCTCTCGACCACAGAAGACGTGGACCGCGTGCCATTCCATAATATCATATTCACAGTATTCACTCGCACAACCGATGAATGCCCTTTATGTACGGTAAATGGGCAATTAGGTAAAACTAATATATACAACCTGTGCAGAGTGCACCCCGCCACACCTGAAGACTGAATGATCGCTACGTAGTTAGGTATACTTACTCGGTCGACAATAATTGGTTTTTAAACATCTTGAAAACACCCATGGTGGAAGTTCTTAATTCGTCATGTAGGAACCTATTTTTTTTTTTCAATGTTCTGTGTATCTAAATACACCGATTACCGAAAATGACTCAAGCGATTGTGTCGTTGTTCACCCGGGTTCAATGACCCCTTGATTATGATGACGGCAGTAATTTGTGGCATTAGACTTGTACGAATTTGTTTGTACTACAACCTACTTAACATCAAGTACTTGAAGCATAAGCAGCGTAAATAGTACAGCGATGATTCAAGCTTTGCAATTTGTATGAAAAACCGGCCAAGTGAGTGTCGGACCACCCACAATGAATTGTTCCGTAGTTGGGATGAATTTATCCCAAGAACAAACTTATCATTGTACCTAGTTGAAAACCATTTTCTCCCGTACGTTCCAACTGCAAAAGTAAGTTTGTACGCACAATATTGGGAGATTTACCATGTTATTTTAAGAGGAAATAGGGTGGGTCTTTTTCTCCATACAAAAAGTCATCATTCGAGGTTCGGCTCTCGTCTATTTCCTCCTCCAATATTGGATCAATTTGAAAGACATTTTTTAAATTGAATAAAAAGCATATTTACTGTGCCCCCTGTTTTTCATTTTTCATCAAATTTGTACAATAGGCCTCTGATGACAGCGGCCTAAACAGGCAATTTTGAGCAATTTATGAGGGTTCTCGTGCTTCTACAGATAATGTATCATCAAAACGGAAAACGGAATTGTTATAATACCTACCTAATTATGTAGGTAGGTACAGTTGCATACAAGGTTCTGAAACCATAGGGTGTTGTACAGTGTTAAGAACTCTATGTAAATTCATGGTAAGATTAATTGCAGCTGAGTATTTAATTTAAAAACAAAGTATGTACTTATAGGTAATGATAGAATTATTTATTTAAATTACGGCGCTGTGGTAGTGAAACACGCGTGCACGACAATGTTCTTTTTTAGAAATTCATAAAGATAACACGAATTAAGTAATGAGAATGTGGCTGTTTGATGAGTAAGGAAGGGATCGAAAGCTAAGGAGTTGCATAATGTTTAGTACCTACTTAAAACATTATAACACTCGTTTGGACGATGTTATGGTTACTATGACACTGGTTTTTTTAATGTTGGTTATTGCCAACATTAAAACATTACCTATTACCTCACAAATTAGAGGTCCTACTTTTCCTTACAAACAAACACATTCCTAACAAGAAATAACGCCTGATAAAACTATCATAGCAATATAAATACAAAATATAAATCCTATAAAACGAAAATATCGTAGGCGGTTCTTTGTATAGTACAGTCTAGTGTAGTTGACTTACTTACAGGTATGAGTTGCAACAATGACAGTAACCGACTAGTACATGATTATCCATCGACCTCTAAGTATACAGGGTGTTAGGGTAAACACCGTTATCCTTGCAACCAGTAGTCTGGTTTCATTTATAGAACGTAAAATCAATGGAAAATTACATATTTTTTTTGTGTCTACATTTTACTACAAGAGACGCAAGTTCGTTGCCCTATGCGCTAGAGCAACGAACTTGTGTCTCAACACGGGCGGGGGGTGCGGGACGTGACCTGACCGGCCGCGAGCGCGATCTCTCCCTCAGTCAGTCAGCTGATTCGCTAGCAAGCACGGTGTCGGATAGAAACTTTTTAAAATCAAATGAAAGTAACGTTTTTTTTTTTATATATTTAAATCAACTACCCATGGTTTGAGTGACAACGGTATTTACCCTTACACCCTGTATATGAAGTCGATATCGTGTGAATAATCAGTGCATTTATCTTAACAGTTTTACATATTATTTATTATCTAGGAGTGCTCCAAAATGGCCGATACTACGACTACTGGAAGATGAAGGCCTCAACGTATTGTGTATAGTACCTACCGTCTGCCTGTCTGTCTGCGGTTTAGCTCAGAGACTCCCCCTGCCAGCTAAATGTTTGTTTTTTAATAAGTATGTCAACTAAGTGAAAAAATTCAAAACAAAGACTTTTGGGTTTTTCAAAAATAATCCCCTTACAGGGCATTAAGTATTTAGAGGAAGATTTTATTGAGTGGCTTGAACTCTCAATAATAAAATTGGTATCCTAACTATAATATTATAAATGCGAAAGTGAGTTTGTTTATTTTTTTGTTACGTTTTCACGCCAAAACGGCTGAACGGATTTGGATGAAATTTGGCACATGGGTAGACCATGACCTGGAGAAGGGTACGGGATACCTTTTATCCCGATATTTCCAAGGGATCGAGATTTACGCGGGTGAAACCGCGGGGCGCTAGTAAATAATAATCTTTAAGTCCAATAATGGAATCACCCCAAACGATTTCTCAAACTGCCATCCTTCTGGGGTTGAAAAGAGGAGTATACAGTTTATATGAAAAATATTATTCCTTTGATGTATAAACTTGAAACTGACCATAGTTTAAAATTGCCTCACACCTTCTGCCTACTACTTATTATAGATCTTTACAGTTCTCTGTTATCCGTAATGTTTAGAGTCTGACTCACCATCAATGATAACCTTTTGCTTGATTCGAAAGATGGATAAGTATTCTTTATCGGTAGATAACATGGTGTTGCAACGATGCGAGAGTCGCTCGTAATCGTAAGTAGCAGAGATAAACATAAGTAAATACTTATTGCTACACGTAAAGTGCATAACGGATGATGTAGGTAATCCGATTTTTTTAACCGTGCCCCTCTCAAGTCAACATCCAAATATTACACTGTATGTACCTACCTATTTATAAAAGCGGGTGAATTCAATCCTGACAATCTACGACTCTTCAGCTGATAAGCTGATGATTGATGATAAAAACCTACGTCCTGGTGGACTAGGGACTACGGAGCATAACCAAAGCAGGGAGCGATAACTGTATACAAATGCTTATTGTTCATTTGTAGGTACATAGGAAGCAGATATAAATCCGTATCACATTAAATGGCATAATTTTATTAGGTATAATGTTTACAATATGTACATGGTTATAATATGGATAGACATCTAAGTGGTACCAAGATTATAATAATACCTACTTATACTTCATGCATAAACTTCGATCGTGTATCCTCGATAGAGCTGACTGCAGCGCGAAGAGAACTTCAGGCCTTATGTATTGTAGCTGTTAACAAAAAATTGTCACAAAATCAAAATTAACGTACGTAGAAGTAGA
Source organism: Lithophane ornitopus (assembly GCA_948473465.1). Classification (NCBI taxonomy): domain Eukaryota; kingdom Metazoa; phylum Arthropoda; class Insecta; order Lepidoptera; family Noctuidae; genus Lithophane; species Lithophane ornitopus. Next base: position 17,340,930 of record OX419622.1, read on the forward strand.
TCATCATCATCTATTAGGTACACTAGTTTACAAAATTTTCGTTTTTGTCTGTTGCCGCGAACTTTTTTGTTTTTAAATATTATTTTCAAATACTTAGGTACTCAGTAATTTTTTTGCAGCTCATATTACATTTTTTTTTATCTTTATCATCTAAGCGGATTAATTTTCCCTTGATAACGTGCGCCTGAAGTTTTTGCGACATGATTACTTCAAGGAGGAGTTGTTTAAAACAATCCAAATCATTTTTGCTACTTAAGTGGGGAATATATTATGTTTCACAATTATTGTAGAAAAGTTATATCAGATTTCGTCAAAAACACCTAATTGGTGCATTTTGGGATGTTCGTGAAAAAAAAAGAGAAGTCTTGGGCACCTGATTGCGTTTGTTAATCTCGTGTTGAATATTTGAATATTTAAAATTGTGGAGAGGAGGCAAAGCATGCTTCAGAGGTGGTCCCATATAAATTTTATTAACTTTGCTTGCGTAGTTTTTGAGTTAGCTTCAATAATTATGTATTTTTCCCATTTAGTGTATGAAGACGATATATTGTTTGACTCCTTCACTGTTATGTACATACCAGGTAGTGGTATTCGAATTTGTGTGGAGGTACCACAACTAAAAAGTGAAAAATAAAAACTTTTTACAAAAAAAAAAAAACAACCGTCTTCCAAAAAAACACTACATACTTACGTGAAAAATAACTTTAATTTCGGAACTCGGTGGCAAAACACGAAAATTGAAAAGCAAAGACACCGACTTCCGAAATTAAAGTTATTTTTCACGTTTTTTGTGTTTTTTTGGAAGTAGGTTGTTTTTTTTTTTTGTAAAAAGTTTTTTCTTAGTGTCAATAGAAAAGGCATTAACGCTAAAAATCGAGCCAAATGGCAGAACCCAAGTACTCTAAATGTGTTCCGCGTCCAGTGTAACATCCACCTGACCCTTCAGCGCCTCAAAATACTTATGTCTGAACCCTTAGTACAAGCCGATTGTCAGGGAAGAATGCTATCAGGGTTTTTAGGATACAAGCTAGGTAGTCAACAGCAAAAAAAATCCCGGCAACAGACTCACTGTAAACTATAAGTTTTCAAATCACCGCACTGTGTCAGCATCAGTAGAGCCAGAGCACATCAACATTGTGTCTATTAAAATAAAGTTGAAAATCGCATACGTAGTATATGAACGCCGTGTATGATCTCTCGGACTATTAGAAGTTTATTAGATTTCAACTGACGCAAGGTTGACATTTATTCGGCAGTGAGAACTACTCTTTACTACGTTTCGCTGTTATTGAGCGATAATAATATACTACTTAAATCAAATCTTTTCAGTAAACAGTACGTAACACAACTAAGAGCAAACCTGGAGCGTGCTGTTCGATGGTAGCAGAAGATGATACAACCAAAGGTAGGGAGACCAGTGAACCGTATATCAAACAGAATGCGGTTGGGAACATTAAGAAAAAATAAAATAACAGCACGGCGCGGCGCAGATACAGACAAAATACTACTACTTTGTTTATATAAAAGTACTATAAAATACTATCATCATGTTATTTTTATTAATTTTATTGACGGTTTACTGGTTAACCCGTCGTATGCCGTAATTACAGACACAATTAAAAATCCATTGTTTCTCAACGGGATCCACGTTCGGCATACCAAAGGTTAATGATCATGAAATGAAATAGATATAAGCACCTGATGTGGGCATACCTTACGGCTGCGTCCTATTTAAATCGATCGTCGCACGGATAGGCGATCGGTCGCGTGCAATTATGTCAATAGCTGCCTTTACACGTCACGCACTTTCACGTGTGAAAGGCCTTTCACGCAGGAAAGAACGCGCGTGTAAAGATAGAAAACGAGCAGAAGCACGCGCGCGCCGCCCACTCGTGCTTCGAACATAATTCAAGGCACATAAACAATCACACACGATTGCGCGTGCAAGCTTTCCCGCATTCAATCGTGCACCCTCCGATCGCGCGTGAAAGCGCGTGTCGTGTAAAGGCGGCTATTTGTCACTTTTTGTTCCGAAAACCGGAAACCGCCGCCCGCCCTCTGTCAGCGCGACCACGCAATCAGGTTCACCGATCAAAAACACTTTTAAATGGGTCGTTGTCAAATTTTGCGCATCACTTTTTATATTTTCACTATTGATAATGTCACAACCTTTTCATCCCGATATTCCCACCAGATCGAGACTTATGCGGGTGAAACCGCGTGGCGCAGTAGTAGTTAAAAATGGGTAGTAATAAAAGCTCCGAAACAAAATTCAAATATGATGATCATACTCAAAATATGAAATTTACTGCTTTAAATATTAATTTTTAAAGTTATTTATGCAACTGTTATATAATAAGGGGTATTTCGCCTCGTGTGATAATAGTATCACATGAGTGTTTTAATACCTAATTATTTACAGTTGCATACAAGACTTTATCTACACCCATGATATGAATCCTCTATAAAAGGTTCTTTGCAATACTAATATCGAACAAAACTGGAGGGATACGACCACGTGAATTCGAATTTTTCGAATAATTCGAGTAATAGATGTTTTTTTGTTTTAAATTACGGTGCTTTGTTAGTGAAACGCGCCTGCATGACAATGTTCTTTTTTTGAAATGAGTTGCATTATGAAATTTAGTACACATAATAACACCCGTTTGGATGATATTATGGTTACTATGACAACATTAAAACAACCAGTGTTTTAATGTTGGCAATAAGCTAACTGTTTCAGAAACTTTTATAGAGGATTTATAGCATGGCTGTAGATAAACACATGGCGCTTGTTAAACAATTGTGACATTATAAAAATGTGAGTGTATTTTAAGTGATTCCATACTCCTAAGAAATATTAAAATGTGCTTGTAATCAATATCATTCATTACCTGCCACTCTATAATCAATTAATTTAAAATTATGTCGCAGGGTGATTTGATAATTCGTATTTTCAGAAATTTAAGATTTTTTTGTGGAAAAGTTTATTATTTGAAAGTACCATGCCCCCAAATCGGTTCATGATTGATGTTTCATGTTTATATAACACGAAAACATTGCGCAGCGGACCCCGCATTAAGTTTGTTCTTGGGATAAATATTCATCCCAACTACGGACCCCTTCACTATGTGTAGTCCGACACGCACTTGGCCGGTTATTCTAAATGTGATTATAAGATATATGTAAGCTGTAATTAATATTAAATTCCAAAACGACTGCTCGTTCAATTTCATAATAAATGGTAAAGAGTAAAGGCAACAGAGTTGTATTTTTTTACACCCTGACCCAATAAATCTTAAATTATTAGAAACATCGCGGCCGATATAATACACCATAATTCAGTTGTTTTAACTTGTACTGACATAGAGAGAAGTGAAATTTCCCTTTACCTACGCAAAATTAGACAATGACCCAAATAGGACGCGGGGCTAGACTTCAAAATGTCCTCTTGATCAAAGTTTGAGTAAAATAAAACGATTGAGATTAATTCTATGTAATTACATAATAATAAGACTATAAAACTTTCAATAGCACCGGTATTTTGTACAGATTGGATGTACTACTGAAAGGTTGGTCCCGCGCCGTGCGGACGTCACTGGGCAACACAGTTGTCCACCACACTCCTGGAGCTAGGCCTCGTAGACGCTGTACTTGTTGAACGTTTTAATATTCTTTCAGCAGGTTGTGTAATGAACCGCATCCATCTCTTGTCTTCTCTGTTTAAACAGTTTCATTGCTTCGCATTATTATTATATTCTATCTATTATTCAACTTTGGGCTAACTATGATGTCACTTTATAAGAACAATTGTGTTGTGTTATTGTGTTGTTTTTTTCCCTCCTATTAGCACGCAGATGCAAATAGGTTCGTCGCACCTGAAGAGTGAGTAAGTAACATGAACAATAAATGGATAGCTATGATAAATGGAGTAGGTACATGCATGCATGATGCATTTTATACATGTTATTTAATTTTGAATATAGGTTAAGTCACCTATTGGAAATGTATTAGTTAAAAGTACAAATGATTGCATGACAAATGGTAGAATGTAGGTACCTGGAAACAAAATTTTACAGGGATACCGTAAAATTTTGCATTGAAAAATATGCGGGATAAGGGATAAGTATTTTTTTGTTCTTACCCTCACGTATCGGACAGGGTTTTTTTTTAAATATACATTGTTGATGACAAGTGGAAGTAGGACGGCATGTCGTAATTATTGGAATTGAAAGAGACAAGCATAATATGTTGCTTCTGCTTACGCCGCCGCGACGCTGAGCTCAGGTGTGCTACCTAGCCCACTATCCACCTCTTTTAATTACTTGTAATATCGTTGTGTAAGATGGTAGCTCACGTTTTTTTCCAGATGGAGAGGTGTCCCAGCAGGATGGGCCCGATGGGCGCGCCGGTGCGCAGGTTCACGGACGTGATGCGCGAGCCTGGCACGTGGACCTCGTAGTACCTGCCACACTCATTTCTCGTCAGCTATTGTTTAAATATTCATCTTCAATCTTGCCAATTACGCACTAACTGAGTTGTGGAGGTCAGATAGGTAGTCGCTCTATGTAAAATACTGGTATACAGCTGCATCCGGTTAGGCTGGAAGCCGACCCAATAGAGTTGGGAAAAGGCTGGGCAGATGATGATGAACTGTAGTGGTACATAGGCAGACTTAATGCCACAAGGCATTCTCTACCAGTCTACCTTTGGGCTTAAAGGATGTATGTTCACTTCCCTACATAAAACATCTGCTAGAATTTCTATACACTACTGCTAGGGTTGCGGGAAAGTCCGAAAGGGATACCGGGGCCCTTGGCAACAGGCAACTGAAGGAACACGGGTGGGTTTTAGTCAGTAAAAGCCTTACACTCCCGCTCCGACCGGGAGAAGTTACAACACTCAAAAAAAAAGGACTTCTATGACAAGAGTCTAATCTAAAGCTTGCTTTCTCTTCAAATAATTGAATAGGTTATTCTTGACGTTTCTGATTTTCATGACAAACACGTGACGTCAACACACGAAATCAAAAAGTAAACCACATGTAATGCCATAATAATTGTTCCTAATTCAGACACCATAACAAACAACATACATAAGCAGATGCGCCCTAGATTTTATTTTATCTAAAGTTTAGATAAAATAATATTCTGTGATTTGGACCTTTGTGTACCAAATGTTCCTAATTTTGTATGTTAGGTACCTTAAGTTTTGAACAATATGTTATTTTCCTAAATGATAAATCTTAATTCTATGTTATGTACTAGCTGCCCGCCCGCTGCTTCGCACGGGTAGCACTAAGTACTTATCATCATAACTACCTACCCTACCCTACCTACCTACCTACCTACCCTATCTACCTACCTACCTACCTACCCTACCTACCTACCTACCCTACCTACCTACCCTACCTACCTATCCTACCTACCTACCCTACCTATCCTACCTATCTAGCCTACCTATCTACCGAGATAATGAATTTTCTTCAAATTTTTTTTTGGTGATTTTTTCCGATGTTTTAATAGTTATTCTGCTATTCTGAGCGAAGACAACCAACAAATCAAAGATCATCATCTAGCAGTTCTCGAGTTATAAGTGCTTAAACAAACGCGACTTTGTTTTATATTGTATAGATAAAGAAAATAAACTTTTTGTATTGTTACTTAGTAGTTGTAGCTTATTTCAGTCCAAACAAATGCTCATTACTATAGAAATAAGTGATATAAACGTTAAAAAAAACATATTTTGATTAGACTACAAAAAAAATTTGAAAAAAATCCGATTTAACCGGTTTCACCGGTTTTGTTAACAAATAAAATACCCGAAAAAAAGCGCTATCTTTAATCAACCCGGTTTTTGCGCGCCCTAATCTAAATCACTAATAGTATGAAATAGAAAACTTTTTTACAAAAACCTCCGACTGCCAAAAAAACACTCCAAAGTGCTGCCCAGTTACTGGGTTGTGGAGGTCAGATAGGCAGTCGCTCAATGTAAAATACTGGTATTCAGCTGCATCCGGTTAGACTGGAAGCCGACCCCAACATAGTTGGGAAAGGTTAGGCAGATTGATTGAACCGGCTTCCAAAAAAACACTACAAATTTAAAAAAATATTAAATATCTACACAGTAAAAAAACGAATTATCCTTTTTTAAAACATTTATCTACCAAAACAATGCAACAATGTAGTGCTAATGCGTTCCCTGCCCTGGTTGTAACAATGTAGTGCTAATGTGTTCCCTGCCCTAGTTGTAACAATGTAGTGCTAATGTGTTCCCTGCCCTAGTTGTAACAATGTGTGCTAATGTGTTCCCTGCCCTGGTTGTAACAATGTAGTGCTAATGTGTTCCCTGCCCTAGTTGTAACAATGTAGTGCTAATGTGTTCCCTGCCCTAGTTATAACAATGTAGTGCTAATGTGTTCCCGCCCTAGTTGTAACAATGTAGTGCTAATGTGTTCCCTACCCTGGTTGTAACAATGTAGTGCTAATGTGTTCCTTGCCCTGGTTGTAACAATGTGTGCTAATGTGTTCCCTGCCCTGGTTGTAACAATGTAGTGCTAATGTGTTCCTTGCCCTAGTTGTAACAATGTGTGCTAATGTGTTCCCTGCCCTGGTTGTAACAATGTAGTGCTAATGTGTTCCTTGCCCTAGTTGTAACAATGTAGTGCTAATGTGTTCCTTGCCCTGGTTGTAACAATATAGTGCTAAGTGCTAATGTTTTCCTTGCCATGGTTGGCGCTTTGGTGCAACTGGTTTGTCATTTTGTCACCTGTCCAGAAGAATCTATTCAATTACTTGGGGTATAATTTAACGTAACAAGGAAAGAGAGAGTCAGTCACAGTACAGTACATACAACAGCTACGAGTAATGAGACCAACCTGACTGTCCACCCGAACTGGTTGTCGATGGGCACGTAGAAGCCGGGCTGCGTGAGCAGCAGGTAGGTACGCAACTCTCGCAGCACGTCCTCGTTGGCCGTGTGCAGCGGGTACACGTGCCTGATGCCGGTCGAGCTCCCGTCCAGCAGAGGGCGATGCGAGACCTGGTGCCCCGTCAGCACCACCGTCAGATAACGGTTCGCCGCATTGCGCATGTTCAGCTTAACGTTCAGTGTCTGATTGGGGTGCTCGAGCAGGTTCTTCGTGACCACGCAGAAGATCAGCCCCTCGTCGCACGGGAAGTCGCTGTGTAGCAAGCGCACGTAGCGGTGCTCGCCGCACAAGCGGTCGGACGGGTGCACCATGAGGCTGGCGCCGCCCGTGAAGCCGTCGTCGTGATACAGCTGCAGGCACTGGCGCTCGTCGGCCACATACGCCAGCCCGTAGCGCGCCGCGTCCTTGCGGCTCAGGCGCAGGTTCAAGAACGGCGAATCATCTTGGTCCGTGCTCGACACCGCGCTCAATATCGTGCTAGACACCGCGCCCGGTGCCGCGCTCGACTCCGCGCTCGACTCCGCGCTCAGCGCCGCGCTCGACACCGCGCTCGGTGCTGCGATTGGCACCGCAGGCATGGTTCCCTCTTGCGGTTCTAATATCTTCAGTGGCTTTTGTTTGTATACGTTTCTTCCCCCCTGCACTTCCGACTTCCCGGGCGGGTCGGCGCGGTCCAGGCACTCGATGCTGAGCTCCGATATGACGGTCTCGGCGCCGGTGCCGGGCAGTTTGTCCTTGCTGACGCGCAGCAGTTCGGTGCGCGCCTTCAGAAAGGATGTGCGGATACGGATAATGCCCTTCTTGTCTTTGTAATGCACATCGTTCTTCACCTTGTCGAGGTTTTCGATGGCAGTGAGAAGGTAGCCATGTGGGCCGTGAGCCGCGTTGGGCTGGTACCCCTGGTGGCGCAGGTTGAACCACGGCGACGGGCACAGCATCTGCCGGCACACTCGTACATCAAATATTATAGCGACTTGACCACAAAGCATTTACAGAGAGGGTAAACATACCTCTCCGTAGAGCCAGCGCTTGCTACCCTGCCCCCTGCAGAAAGATGTCTCGAAGGGGATGTGACAGGGCAGGCGGGTGTTGAGGAAGGGCCAGATGCTGCCCCATAAGGCGCGGTCGCGTAGCAGGAACTCCCCGTAGGCGTCGAGGTCGTCAGCCATGGCCACGCGGTTGGGGTCGCTTTTCTCGGAAGAAAGCGCCTCGTGCGTCCACGCCGGCGCAAACAGAGCTATGGAGCAGCCCGCGGCGTGCACCACCTTGACTGCCTGCCACAACATTACCACCTCGTCACTATGTTCCCGATACGAGAACGATAACCGAGCGCCCCTCTCTTTACATGCTGTCGAATAATAGGTATAGAGTGTTGTCGACTACACTGGAATGATCGATCTTTTATAAAACTTTTAAAACAAAAAAACAACCTATTTCCAAAAAAACACTACATAGTGAATTAAACTTATAACACCCCTCTTTTTTCGTCGGGAGTTAATTATAAAACTAAATCACAATCACAGACAGACAAATTAAAAATCCGGAGTCACACGTATCTGTTTGATTTATGTCCTAACACGTGTTACTCCGGATTTTTAATTTGTCTGTCTGTGATTCTTGTTTATACCTTTTTAACCCCCGACGGAAAAAGAGGGGTGTTATAAGTTTAACGTGTGTATCAGTCTGTTCCCTCGTAGTTTCCAAACGGCTGAACCGATTTTGTTTTTTTTTGTTTTTTTTGAAGGGTGACTTGATCGAGAGTATTCTTAGCTATTCAAGAAAATCGGTTCAACCGTTTGAAGATTATCAGCTCTTTTCAAATTGATGAATGGATGTGAGCATCTTCTATAGGTCTAATCGATTCGAAATTTAGAATTCTGTAACTTCAATGATATGAGAAGAATAAAGTAACCTTGAACTGATGCTGCAGCATCACCTGATATTCGCAGGATACCCAACTCCCTCACCAACTTAAAGCAGAGGTGTCGTGTTTGGGCTCATTGGACAGGTCTCAAAAAATAATCAGATATTGCTTATCGATGATGACACTGACAACTCTAACAAGTGTTGAACGCGGCGTAGGTATGCTGATCGCGTTCGGTTTCATTGCTGAAATTCGACCTTAGTTGTAAGAATTATTCTCACCTGCCGTGTGTTGAACTGCCCGCCGCCGAAGAAGTTCCGTCCCCAGACGTCGACGCCGATGTAGAGGTCGGTGAGGCGGCCGCACGACCGCGCAAGCTCGGCGCTGCTCGCCACGTCTTCGGGACACCACGAGTAGTTCGTGAACAGGCCGTCGCAAGCTTCAAAGAACGCCCTACAATAACCAACCACTACTCAACTTATATCATCTTGTCGTCGTCTGGGCTCTGGGCGTACAACAACGGATCGACGGATGAACACAAATTTCTTCTCAAACAACTTAAGTGCGTTTATTCTGAAAGGTCTCAACGTCGCAAATATTTCGCTGTTTTGATTAATTTGGCAATATTACTGTATGGAAATATGAAATATGGCTAGACAACTGTCTAAAAAATTGATTATGAAATGCAGGTCATAATATCGTTACACCGAATATTTATTTTATTATTTATGTACACACAGTAAAATACATGGAGACACGACATAATTATAACATGAGTACAAAGGTACTGCTTATTTCTTAAGAAATTTCTTCCAGCAGACCTGCGAAAGGAGAAATGAGAAAGAAATGTAGACAATATGGTGTGAGAACAAGAAGAGAAAAACATGATTATGCGAAGTCTTAACTAAAATATTAAATATACCTACACGTATACGCAAGAAAATATACGCAAGATATATAGTTTTAGTTTTTTTTTAAAAGGATTTGGAAACTTTCCAAATGCCTTTTTTACACCTAAAACCGGTTACAACTTAAATTCAGTGTTATAATTGCAATTCATCCTTACTAATAGTATAAATGCGAAATTAACTCTATTTGTCTGTCTGTCGCGCTTTCACGCCAAAACTACTGAATCGATTTAAATGAAATTAGGTACACAGATAGTCTAGAGCCTGAGAAAGGACATAGAAAAGAAACTTTTTATCGACATAACACGCGGGCGAAGCCGCGGGCGGAAGCTAGTATTTCATATTTCCATACAGTAATATTGCCAAATTAATCAAAACAAGTAAATATTTGACAGTTATTTGCGACGTTGCCAACTTTCAGAATAAACGCTCTTAATAAAAGACTAACAAATTTTTGTCGCAGAGTTTGTTCTGCCAGTTGAGGTTGCCTTGGATGGTGACGCTGTCGTACCACAGCAGCGTGGCGTGCGGCAGCTCCTCGTGCAGCAGCCGGTGGAAGTATCGAACAAAATTTAGCAGCATCTCCGGCGCTGCTATCTGTGCACAGAAACGGATAACGCAGAAGTTTAGGCTGTTGGCTACGTTAGGCGGACGCGGACGAGTGGCGGCCCGCGCCACTCTGCTGTGCTCTTTGACTGTCCAGTCCAGAGACTGAACCGCAAGCATACCGTCCGTTGTGGACGTCCGGTCCGTATAACACAGCGGACGGAACTAGTTTTAGGCCACGACTTCGATCGCAACCGCGTCAACGCATTTTTTTTCTTTATGCAATACTTAGAAAACAAAAATTAAATATTATAGATGATTAAGAAACATTTTATGAAGCTAATTATTGATGATGATAAGATAGGTCATTATTTATGATAATTGAAATGATCTGTATGGCGTTCTGTAGTTTCTGCCTACCTCCATGAGAAGAAGGCTGCCTACCCCCATGAGAAGAAGGCTGCCTACCCCCATGAGAAGAAGGCGTGAGTTTCTGTATGTATGAAATTATGATGAAAATAACAAATAAAAAAAACCTTGTTCTCAACATTAAGAAGATAGCCGTCGAACTTGAGAGTTTTTGCGATAGCAACCAGTGCGCTGGCTACGTTCTTATATTGTAACTCCGATGATAACAGCGCTTCCCAGAACATCGCACCTTCAGACCACTCCGTTATTATAGTCCCTGTTATCATAACATTCATCTTTATAGTATCTATAGTAAATTTGCATGTTATTATGATAAATTTTTATATTATGTAGGTGCACTATGTACAGCACTACCGCAGTGTAAACATCAACCCTAGTCATGAGGCGGAAGGCGGATCGTTTCAACGCGAATGTATACGTACATCCGTGGTGGGGCGACACACTGCCAGGCACTTCTTCTCTTGCAGCCGAGCGGTGGGCAGGTTGCGGATAGGCCAACTCCGGCTGCGGGACTGACTGTCAACATCGACCGACTGTCGATCCCGAACCCGGAGCATCTCAAAAGAGATCCCCGACAAGAAAAGTTCCTAAAGGCCGAATCCCACGCGCTTATGGTAACCCATATACCCATCACCTAAGTAAGCCTCCCTTATCGTATATACATCCCGTCGATCCCAAATCCGTAGGCCAAATCCCAGCCAGGCCTGGGGACCCCATAGCCGTCAAATTCGACACAAAAAAGACAAATGTCGCAAACGCAAACTGTGATCCTTTGAAATGTTATTTTAATTTCAATCCTGTGGTGCGACTCTGTGACCCGTTATTATGAGTTTATTTTCTGTGACCCGTTATTATCAGTCGTTGTTTGACTTTTTTGTTGTAGTTGGGTTTTAGTTTTGTAACATTTTTTTTTTTCGGTTGTAATATAATTATATTTTTGAAATGTGCTAATTACCCCCTTTCATTTGATTCCAAACACAGCCTCACTAAAAAAATTCATTTTTTTAGTTCATTAGATACTTTATGTTCTCTAGCTCGTGGCTAAGTAATAACAGCCGCACGGACCGATCGATCAGGTTAAGCTACGCTTGCCGGGGTTGGTCCGTGAATGGGTGACCATCTTTACATACTGAGACTCCTACGTGCCTCGGAAAGCACGTTAAGCCGTTGGTCCCGGCTTTCATTCGAGGATGTTTGACAATCGTTACGGGTCGTCAGAAGCCCCAAAGTCTGACAAACAGTCTTACCAAGGGGTATCGTATTACCCAGTTACTTGGTTGTAGGCAGATTTTTTTTAACTTTAGTTCCTCTAGAGAGCGTCATATTAAATTCAATGTGACGTCACATAGCCTATAACCAGTGGACGATCAAAACGCTTCATACCTCATTTGTTTAATTGTGACAAGTAGTTTAGAAGATATGAAGGAACACATGAACATACATACCGGTCAAAATCATAACCCTCCTTTTAGCTTCGCCGTAGTCAGGTAAAAACGTAGAAAACAACCATTTGATCAATTTTCAAGAAAAGAAAAGCAACATTCCAATTTATTTAAAAAAACGTGTATTTTCGAAGATATTTAACCTCGAGATGGCCGCAAACTGTGCGGAAATTACCACACAAATCTGCGAGGCGCTGAAATAGCTGCCGCAGGGGGGGTCTACTCTTGGCACGCCACAATTGCGGCGATAAGTCCCCTCTTTGAGGAGTGGCTGGAGAGGCGCCACGGCGTCCTCATCTTCCACGTGGCGCAGGTCCTCACCGGACATGGCAGCTTCGGGAGGTACCTGTGTAGGATTAGGCAGGAGGAAACGCCCGGGTATCACCACTGTGCGAATCGTCCGGAGGACACGGTGGAGCATACGGTGGGGGTGTGCCCTGCTTGGGCGGAGCACCGCCGTGTCCTCGTGGAGGCGATTGGCGGCACTGACCTCTCGCGTCCGGCCCTGGTCCAGGCCATGGTACGGAGCGAGAGAGCATGGGAGGCGGTCACCTCCTTCTGCGAAGCAGTGATGCTCGCAAAGGAGGAGGCGGAACGCGTGAGGGAGAGGCAAAGCTTGCGCCCTCACGCCCCTAAACGCCGCCGCTGGAGACACTCTGGGCGTCGGGAATCCTAGGCGGATTCCCGGCCACCATAGGCGCGGGCTTGCGGACGGCGAGCAATGGGTAGCTCGCCGTCCGATAAGGACCAGGCCCGGGTCGATGGCGCGTCGTGTTCCACGCGCGCCTCAAAGAGATGTCAGCACAACTGACGGGGTCCGTTAGGACCGATGCCTGCCAGGGTTGCGGAATAGTCCGAAAGAGATACCGGGACCGTGGCAACAGGCAACTGAAGGAACACGGGTGGGTTTTAGTCAGTAAGAGTCTGACACGCCCTTCCGCTCCGCCCAGAGCGGGACAAGTCATTTGATGATTTCCCACCCAAAAAAAAAAAAAGGGGCCGTCTACTCCCTAACCCTAAGCACGTAGTTTCGGCTGATGTTACGGGCGTTTTCAACTGCGTATCCCTTACGGATGTACGATTAGTTGACCCTACTCCCAATATGTATTTTCCCGTTCGATTTCTTTTATTTCATACTAGTTTTGACGGATCAACTACTTTCGGACGGGCCCGTATTTTCGCGCAGATTATCCACTGGCAAAATGACACCATCAGACAATGACTGGCTTTATGTACGCAGGGTGATCACGTTCGAAAAACTCCAATGGGCCATCCGTAGTTTCCATCCTTTTAAGGCAGCAGAGGGTCTAGTGCGAGTTTCTTTTAACCATCTCGACTTTACGCATCGAACGCGTTCGGCAATCTGATTGGCCCTTCACCAGTGAAGGCCAGTGAAAGGCCAATCGGAGCGCCGAACGCGGTCGATGCGTAAAGTCGAGATAGTTAAAAGAAACTCGCACAGGCCCTCTGGTCCTAATGGGGTATTCCCCGGCTTACTACAGTGGGGTGGAACCTCTGTGGTAATATGACTGGTGCCTTTAATGAGAGCGTGTCTGGCGTTTAGATACGTTCCTAAAGGTTGGAAGGTGAACTGAAAGTAATATTAATGATGACTGAAGCAGTAATGCTCGCGAAGGAGGAGGCGGAACGCGTGAGGGAGAGGCAAAATACGCGCTCTCACGCCCCTAACCGACGCCGCACGAGACGCCCTAGGCGTCTGGAATCCCAGGCGGAATCCCGGCCACCGCAGGCGCGGGCTTGCGAGCGGCGAGAAATGGTTAGCTCGCCGTCCGATAAGGCCTGGGTCTACGGAGAGAGATGAAATCAAAGAGATGTCAGCACAATTGGCGGGGTCCGCTAGGACCGATGCCTGCCAGGGTTGCGGGAAAGTCCGAAAGTGATACCAGGACCCTTGGCAACAGGCAACTGAAAGATCACAGGTGGGTTTTAGTCAGTAAAACTCTGACACGCCCTCAAGTCATTAATTGAGGATTGCCGAATTAAAAAAAAAAAAAAAAAAAAGTTAGAATGACTACACAAACCCCAAATCACACCAACTGATCTACCTTAATGACCGCTACATGGTAAACAACATGCATACAGCTCGGTAAAATTGACCGAATCTGCTCTTTATCTAGTAGTCAGCCAGATAGAGGAAGATATTTCTGTAGGTAAGATTTATTTAAATGAAAGAAGGTTTATTGAATAATCCAACACTGCTTCAGTCATGTGGTCAATATGAGATGAAATGCAATCAGAGCGGTGTGGCTCTGATCTTTGCTATCCTGGACAAAAACATGTTGAGCAAAAAAATTTAATTGCAATGTCTGCTCTGGTTTACATTGACCCTCAATGGCCACACCACAGGAATTTACATCTATATACTTTCTTTATAAAGAAGTAAAATTAATAAAGTTTTCTTATTGTGAACTAGTTTCAAAGTTAATATAAAAAAAACTAAGATGCCATACCAATAACTTTAACGCCATGTGCATGTCCAACATTAATCCAGCCAAGAGGTGGTATTGTTATCAAGTGATGACTAAAGTAACAAAATATATCTATTCCAGCCCAGTTGTAGAATGTGTATGCTTCTGAATTACAAGTCCCATCAATAATACTGAAAATTAAAAAAAAAGAATGTAGCTATTTAAAAAATATTTATGATTGTACTACACACCACAATCACATCGCGTATGACAATAGTTAAATAAATCACGGTAAAAAAATATATTCTAAGCTGTGAGAGGAAAGAACGAATTTATGCTATTATAAGTATTATATGCTATTATAATTTTCAGTTATCTTTACCAGTCATCGTGATAACCATTGGCCATATCATGGCATACCAATGTCTTGGGTAAACTTTTGGATTCATAACGTTTAGCTTCATCTAAGTCCGGGTCGAAATGACAGAAAAATTCGGGTTCTTCAAGCGAACCAGAACGTTCATTTAACTCTATATTTCGAATTAGAAAATCACTATGTGGTGTCAATTCTTTACATAAAGTTCTCCAAGGTGGTGGATTTTCTAAAAACAGCGTTATATCACGGTAGTTATCCAGAGGTTTGCAGATGAAACGTGAGTCAGTCTTCGATTTTACTTGCTCTTTTGACATTTCTAAATCACTTTGTTCACTGATCACAAGATCACTATAATATAATGCACGTAGTTGCAATTATTATAAAGGCAGAACAATAATAACAAAGTTTGTTTGTTTACGTCTCATTCGGCAGCCGATAACTTGACAACTGTCAAATCGACGCTTGCTTGCGCTTTACCACTTGACACAAGGAACTCGGCACAATAGGGTAGGATAGGCTTGTAGAAAAAATGTATCGACACATCGATGTTTTTTGTTTGGCGATATTTACTGCACTAGTTCATGTGAGCCTATATAGTGCTTTGTGATGTGAGCGCCCTTTCTACGTGACGCTAACATTACCTATCGTAAATTCAGGATCAAATATGATATACAGGGTGTTAGGGTAGACACCGTTATCCTTGAAACTAGTGGTTTGGTGTCATCTATAATATTCTTTTTTTTTCTATGGGACCAACTTTGAAATCGCAAAAAAAAATCAGCTGTTCCATACATTTTGTCGATTTAAGTGAACACAAATGTATGGAACAACTGATTTTTTTTTCGCGATTTCAGGGTTGTCCCATAGAAAAAGTATATTATAGATGACACCAAACCACTAGTTTCAAGGATAACGGTGTCTACCCTAACACCCAGTATTTACAATAGCAACACCGATGGCGCAACTGACTAAAAGTGGTGATAAACTTGCGAGCAAGTCCGCATACATACGGCTCCGCGAGCTTACTCGCCCGTGTGTCATGCTAAGTACGCGGACTTTAAAACCGCCGAATAAGTTCGTCGGCGATCCAACAGATTTGAAATTTTGTTCGTAGTAGGTTGGGTCATCGTCGTCGTATCTCATCGCAGCGAGCCGCGAGCCAATTTGACAATGAAATTTTGAGCAAGCTTCACGTGTGTCACCGACGGCGACCCGAGTAAGGTCACAAACTAAAAAACCGCGTACTTTAAGTACGCACGTCTGTCACCGATGGCGAGCCGAATAAGGTCGCGAACTTTGACCGCAGTACGTACGTCTATCAACCGCTAGAATTCAGACCCGTAAAATAGTAGACTTATTTTTATCAATGTTTTATTATTAAGATTTGACATCAGAAATTATGTCCATAATTTGGTATTTACTTAATAAACAAACCGACCAAGTGCGTGTCGGACCACGCACAATCAAAGGTAGAGTCTGGCCAACGAAAGTTGATCCTGAAAAAACGCGCGAAATTTAAAAAAACAAGACTGTTACATTTACATAGCACGTGCTCAATGGATAGAGTGGTTCTCGAGGAAGGTTTTAGTACATAATTTGTCAAGCGGAAGGCCGTGTTGTAAGGCCCACACAGTGGTGGATTTACCAGCAGGCTGAGTAGGCTTGATATTTTTGGCAGATTTTTGGGGCGAAAAAATGGGGACTTAATAAATTTTTTTTTGCTACCTCATGGAATTCAAAAAGATTTTTTTAAGACGGTTTTCTGTTTTACAGATAGAACAACAAATTTTGCCCCTCGCCCTTGTTATTGTACTTTCCGTGTAGCAATCTTCCACAATGTAGAATTTCAAGATATATAAAATAGCTCAAAATTTGATATTGTTGGATTGTAAAAATAATCTACGACATGACAATTGTAGAGGCAAGGGCGGCAAAAACTTTACAGCGTAGGTATACCCTGAAAATGTATAAATCCGCCACTGCCCCCACAGGGTGGACAATCAACCCCCCATAAGCGGGAATCCGCTGGATGCGAGAAGCACAGAACCGGTCAAAGTGGCAGTGCTTGGGGGACGCCTATGTCCAGCAGTGGACGTCTTTCGGCTGAAATGATGAAATAAATACGTCTAAACAAACCATTATGATGCATTTACCGCCTTATTCATAAACGCTGCATAAAGTTAAGTTATGAATTAGCAACTGTTTAACCATACATTTTCGACGTTTATACGTCTCTTTAACTTTAAGAAACGTTTATGAATAAGAGAGTAACTGTTTAGTTTAGTAATATATCTGCATTGTACCTAAAAAAAACAAATATTACATACTTTGACTTTGGTGCCGATGACGCCTAAAAAAACATCGGCGGCGTGGCGCACGCCGCCGCGCCGCCGATGTTTTGTTGATCGGCGCACACCTCTAGTACCTACCCCACACAAATTCGAATACCACTACCTGTGTATATAACAGTGACGGAGTCACTAAAACGTCGAGGACATATATTTAAGTGGAAAAAATACGAAATATTGAAGCTAACTCAAAAACTACGCAAACTAAGTTAATAAAAGACCAAAAAAGAATCACCAAAAAAAAACGATATATACTTGGCGAAGTAATCGCGTAACAAACACAAAAAAAGACATACAGACGAATTGAGAACCTCCTCCTTTTTGAAGAAGTCGGTTAAAAATTACAATTTAGCGCCAGCCGTTTCTAACTAGGCATTTCTGTGTGACTATTGTGCCCTAAATAATTATGATAAGCGAACATGAATTCAGGACAGAATTGATAAGGCTCGTTCTGTTTAATTTATTATTCCCTTTGTATAATTTCCTTGAATGATTAATGATATTATCCTTAGCTGTGCACTGCGGTTTCAATCGTATGAATAATATTCACACAGGTACCGTGTATTCTCTTGCAATGTCTCTAATCCTTATATCATTGTCTTTCAAGAATAACCGGAAAGGCTTTAACTTTTTTTAATTTTAACATTTTTAATACGAAATTAGTCAATTTATCAAATGCTCAAAATGAGTCCCTTCCTGGTGAATACAAAGTCGCACTCTTTTGATTATTTCGCTCCGTTAAAATTCATGGTTTTCTTTTTATTTGTGACACTATGATATTTAGCAAAAAATAATCCTTATGATGAAGCCTTTCGATCGGTATGATAAAGCTACAGAGTGATTATTTTTCTCATGTAACGGGTTCGATTCCCGGTTCAACCATGTAATTATTTAAATATCTATGAATGCAGTTTTAAATTGTTTTTTAAAATTCAATTAATGTTTTCTTTCAGTAAAATGTTCCATCTACAATATTCAAGGTTTTTCCCCTCCATGTGGCATATCCGTGGGACTATTCAACTAATAGTGCTATGAAAGTCTAGATAATTTTGATTAGCTAACATAATTGTGGAATAATTATCGAGTAAAAGCAAAACTGGGCCAAATTCAGAGTAGCATTAAGTAGCAATTTTATTGTCTGTACCTACATGACCATTGATGGAGTTAAAGTAAAGCTGTTTCATACTATTTAATCATCATCTGCCTAGCCTTTTCCCAACTATGTTGGGGTCGGCTTCCAGTCCAACCGGATACAGTTGAATACCAGTATTTTACATGGAGCGACTGCCTATCTGACCTCAACAACCCACAGTAACTAGATAATACGATACCCCTTGGTAAGACTGGTTGTCAGACTTTCGGGCTTCTGACGACCGTAACGACTGCCAAAGATCCACAAATGACAGCCGGGATGCTTTCCGAGGCACGGAGGAGTCTCGGCATGTAAAGATGGTCACCCTTCCACGGACCAACCCCGGCAAGCGTAGATGGATCGACCCGTGCGGCTGTTATTACTTAGCCACGAGCTAGAGAACATCAAGTAATGAACTAAAAAAAAAAATTGTTCCTCACTGTTTCCTACTATTTAATACGCTACGCAATTAACCTATAGAAACTGATCCATACCAAGAGAGTTACTAAGCACATAGGGGGATGCGCTAAGGTAGCCCGCGATATTAAAATTTTCTTAAGTGGGTGACAAACGTGCTTAAAGTACGCGGTTTTTAAGTTCGCAACTTTATCTCGGCTCACCGTTGGTGACACACGTGAAGCTTGCTCAAAATGGCGGCTCGCAGCTCGCGGCGATGATAGACGACGAGCTATAAGCGGATCGGCGTTCCAAAAGGTTTGTAATTTTGCTCGTAGCCCGCCTTGGGTCGTCGTCTGTCATCACCGCGAGCCGCGAGCAACGAGACGCGTTGACGATGAAATTTTGAGAAAGCTTCACGTGTGTCACCAACGGCGAACCGAGTAAGGTCGCGAACTTAAAAACCGCGTACTTTAAGTACGCACGTGTGTCACCAACGGCGAACCGAGTAAGGTCGCGAACTTAAAAACCGCGTACTTTAAGTACGCACGTCTATCACCCACTATAAAGTACGCGACATCCACTACCTATCATCCACTATAGAGTACAAATGTACTCTGTGACAGAGTACATTTTCGCCCGACGCGCCCTCTGTGGACGGCACAATTAATGTTCTGTGGTTCAGACGGTGGGTGAGTGAGACGTCTAGTTACTTAGTCTGTGGTGAGACGAAGACTACATAGTCTGTGGTGAGACGGCGCAGCAGGGCTCAGTTGCTGTTTGCTGTTCTCAGTTGTCAAAAGGGAAAAAAATAAGTAGTGTTTCTATGAATTTTCAAGGCATTATGTGAGTTTATTAAGTTCCTTGAGTTCAATTCACGTCGAGAAACTGGAAATAAGAGTTCGTATTACGCCCAGAGTACAGCTGTTCATATTGAAAGAAAGCGAAGCGAGTGCCACCTCACGAATTGCTACTTAAATTCCTGACCATTACTTATCTTGTTACCTGTTTTCCTAGTGTTGTACGAATTATAATTAAATATTGTGTCTTGTATGTATTGTAAGCTATAGCAGGGCTGAAATATCGCTTTCTGTTTTGCTGGCACAGTAACTTACAAACTAAAAACCAACTTTTAGATTACATTTTACAAGTAAATAAGAACAACTGCTGAAGATAAGGTTTGTTCTGTACTTTTACTACGACTACTACAACATTACTTATTGCTTTTTAATTACCTATTTTTATGTATTTATTTTAGAAAGGACACACTGGTTGGAATGAAGAAAGAAGAGTATAATAAAAAACTATAATGCCTAAACGCTCACTGAAAACCTGGTAGGTAATTATTCAATGTTAAAAGAATCTCAGAGCATTTGCTTTTATTTGTAAATAAACTGCTTACTAACAGCTATTGTGAACACTTGAAAAGTTTCATACAGATGAACACTCTAATACTTATTTAATTTTGCAGGATTCTTCAACGTTGTGTGATTACTTGTATATTTTTTATACTAAGTGTTAAAGCAATAATTCACTTCTTTGTAACATATGGAGTGTACAACTACCCGCATATCCCTGCGGGGGCCATACAAACACAACTGTATAAGCAGGTTGCTCCAAACCTAGTTCTCCAGAAGTCTAAGCCTGATTGTACATATGATGAAATACTTAAAAGTACTAGTTCTCTGCTTAATTGGGAAGTGCCAATGAAATACAATGAGTTCTCAGCAAAAGGCTTAGTTAATGGTAGCTATGTGCCGGAGCACTGCAATCCCCTGTTCAGTGTTGCTCTGATAGTAGCTTACAGGAACAGACAGAGTCAACTAGACATATTCCTGCCATATATCCATAATTTTTTAAGGAAACAAAACATACACTACAGGTGAGCATTTTAAAATCTGTCAATTAAATAACGACCCAACAAGGACCAGTCATTATTTTTTGTCTAAATATCATTATTCTCTTGCCCTTATGCCAATTTATTTGGAGTTGGCGTAATATGTATTTTTTTTCTATATTTTCTATTAGTTTGTCTGTAAATCTGAGTTACATACTACATCTATTGAAATAAAGCATTATATATCTGTAATTACATGGGGCTTTAACATAACTAGCGAAATGTGTTGTGAACTATAGGTACACCTCTGCCTAACCCTTCGGGGAGTAAAGGCATGAGGTTATGTATATCTATGATTAGTACCAATATGAGATTACCAAATTACATAAATACTATAATAATAACTCTTGTAGGATATATGTAATAGAACAACAAGACGAAAAGATCTTCAACAAAGGTATTCTACTGAATGTTGGAGCAAAGACAGCGATCAGAGACCAGTTCCCGTGCCTCATCCTGCAGGACGTGGACCTGCTGCCGCTGGACGAGAGCAACCTGTACGCCTGCACGCACTCCCCGCGACACATGAGCGCCAGCATCGACAAGTTCCGATACGTACTCCCCTATGACTACATAGCGGGCGGAGTGCTCGCCGTCAAATCTAAACAATTTGTGGCAGTTGACGGACTATCTAATAGATTCGAAGGGTGGGGTGGCGAAGATGATGATTTTTCCTTCAGACTTAGCGCGCATCATTTTGATTTACTCAGGTAATTAAATAAGCTGATAAATTGACTGCGCAACCATATTGTGTACCAAGTACCAACTTCTGCCCACAGCTTCATCTGCGTGGAATTAACACAATTATCCTGTGGCACTCAGAAATAATTTTGATTTATATCAGTTATAACATTGTTGTAATTGTATCTTTATTTCTTCCTCACACACTGACTGTAGAATTTTAGGAAAAACATCTACATTTACAATGTTTGTAAATATGTGTGTATCTATCACATAATTAATTTATTTGTCATTGCTTAATTTCTATTTATTTTTGCCTATTGTGGTTTAGTAATTTTATCCTAGTTGCATCGTCTAAACATATAATTAATGTACTTATACAAAATATTGTTAAACATTCTAAAAGAGTGGATAGGACTGGTGTGATGGTTGTGGTGGTGGGTGGAGATTCTTGCCCACTGGGCGACTAGAATTAATACACATTTTGACATTCAAAAGTGGCTTGTATGGGCCTAGTTGAAATAATTAATTTGACTTTGACTTTGGATCAGTGCTTCCAGACATTACCTCTAACAAAGAATTTAATACTTTTATGTCTTCATAATATTAGTTTGGATTTGAAATTGATTAAATATTAGAATGCTCATTGCTTAGTCAGCCTTTCGAAGGGACTAAATAATATGATTATCTATACATATTATAAATTTTTCGTGTTTGTCTGTATGTCCGGCGCGTTGTTCTTCTAAACCATGCAACAGATTTTGATGAGGTTTTCGTTTAGTGAATTTATTCCGCAAGGTTTGTGTATAATTCATTAGTATTAAAGTTACAAATAACTAAGAAATCTCGATGTTTTGTCAAGTCGTAAAAACCGTGCCTAGCAGGAGCGCGTCGCTAGTTCATTAAATTATTGATCCTAGCGCATTCTTAGGCAGTTATTTCCTGTATTCAATATTAATACACCTATAAATGTTACAGATTTCCTCGTGAAATGTCCCGCTACACGATGCTGACGCACCCACAAGAGCCTAGAAACAGTGCGCGCAAACGCATCATGAGAGAGAACCTGCTGCACGGCGGCAACGACGGGCTGAGCACGCTGCCCTACGTCACCACGCACGTCAAGAACAACCGCCTGTTCACTCTCGTCGGAGTCCAGTTATAGCGACGCACTACGTGCAAGATAAAGAGGTACAGAGGGGCCACTGCTGACGCGCGTCAACACCAACACTAGTCACTAACGATTTAAATGTTGGCAATGGTCTGGAAAGTCTACTTTCACCAATGAACATAAATGAGCTAATGTAATGTGATGAGCTCTTTGTATCACGCATTGTGTGAATTTGACTTTTGGCTCCTTTACTATTTTACCTTCCCTCTTCTTAGATTTAAACAGTTTACATCAGTCATTTTAATTTGTTATAGTTCTATGAAAGCAAAATATGATATTATCAAGATATAATCTTGATCATACCGTAATTAAGGCTTTACTTTTTGTACCTAGTATTATCTCGCCTTAAATTCTAAAATAAATAAAACATGCTAGTTAATAATTTAAATAATAAATTTGATATACAACATGCTCATTTTGATGTCCCATAACTCTTAAGTGCTATCTAGTTTCGAAAACACTAATCTCGATATGCGTATCTAAAGGAAATCATTCACCCTCCATATATTTTTGGGCTAAATGTTTTTCGGAATTTATAGTTCTTCTTTTATTTGGCCCACTTTCATTCTTTAGCCCAAAATGAATGATTTCCTTTCATTGATCTGTACGAGTAAATCATTTTCATTCATAATTAAAGCTAAGAAAATGCAACATTGTCATGTTGTTTTTTATGGACAAAAAGTCAGAATTAATATTTTTATTTTTTATTTTTATTTTATACATTTTTCATGTAAGAGAGTGTTTTACGTAAATAATCGTGACTGTCGAATTATTTTTGTATGAAAAACGAAAAAAAGGAACACAAAAAAAAACCTACATATTCCAGTTGATTCTTTCTCTCTCATTCTCAGTCTCATTAATACTCTAGAGTTACGGGATTTAAGAAACACGTTGTATAATCGTGACTTTGTCGAATTATTTTGTATGAAAAATGAAAACTAAAAAAAAATCATTGAAAAATAATGAATATGCCAGTTGTTTTTTTGACATGGTCTCATTAATACCCTACCTAGAGTTATGGGATAACAAAGGGACACGCTTTATAACGAAATCTCTAAACGTAAAAGCGATTTTATGCTTACAGTTGGGTATGATACACTTGTGCGAAAGACATTTATTTGTTAGACGTATTGCGTTGCGTAGGGTAATGTATAAAAAAACTCCAGCTCCGGGAACACCCCAATAGAACAGAGATTGGCAGCCCCCGCCGCACCTACGACATCAAATGGCCATCGCGCAAGTGTCGCTCTACCAGAGCAACTGCTTATTTATTTGAGGTTGCCATGTGCTGTGGCCGCCGCGCTCATTTGTTCGCCGATGTTTTAATTTTATAGCAAAAAACCTAAATGCGTAACATACTTTCAATCACAATCTGAATCATTTTGAAGGATATTGCTAATCCATGCGTCATATGTTCGAAAAAAGCTTTCTTTGCTTTGCAACGTAAATAACGCAATAAATGTTGTTGAACTGTCAAAATGAAAGCCATTGCCACTTTAAAGCCTGGGATACACTAAGGAACATTTTGTCCCACAACATGACGCGCAACTGTTAATCTACGTAACGCTGCCACGTTGCATAGAGTCCCACAACATGCCCCGCAACATTCTACGTGACGCGGGGCATGTTGCTTGCTCCCGCCTCGAGAGCGAGCGCACGTGTCCCGCGTCAGTGTCGCGCCATTTGTCACCGAGTATAGTCGCGTACGCAACGTGCCTCTTAATAAGTCTGTAGTGTGGGGAAATGATACAGTGCTGTCTCAATGTAATGGCATGTCTGATTTGAGGACTAAAAGCGTTACATAGTATTGTATCCTGTTTGGCTATGGAAGATCCGAATATTTGCAATAAAGTTTCAAAATCAGATTCAGAATCAGATGACATTCGAGTAAAATTCACAAACGATCCACCACCTTCATCGCATCCACCACCTTCTCTTTCTCTTACGTTTCAACACACTCGATATAATTACTATGTACGCGGCACTAATAGCCACAACCTCCTCGGGCGACATTTCTATGAGCACTGACTAGTGTGTCCGGCAAAATGTTCCACGACAATTGTCTCGGGACACTTCACGTAGTTGTTGAGGGACATGTTCCGCAACATGTTTCTTCATTTGTCCCCTAGTGTATCCCACGCTTTAGTGTGTTACGCAATTACCCGGCGGCTCCTAACTCGTTTTTCGGTTTGTCGTAGTACAAACCTAATCGCTCTGGTCGGGGTGCCGGGCCATAGTACAGTAACTACGAACGTGCGCCCAGCAGCCGCCGTTGTTGTTGCCGGCGCTATGATGTACCACCGTGCATCGTAAACAATTAAGCGAGTGTCGATGTCTGTATAGGCTTTATGTCTGTTTGTTCTCAAACATAAGTAGAATGTTTTTTAATATACCTAATCAAATGTCCTCTTGTCGTTTGTTGTAAATGCGTTCGATCAAGGTATACACTGCCCTTTCAAGTTTAAAATATAATTGTTTATGCCACATTAAGCGAACTTTCACGTACTATTTTCTTTGATGTATAAAAAATAAATTATTATTTGTGGTATACAAACTCACATAATTGTAAATCATGACTACCACAAGCATTGGAGCTGCTGGTGGATAGATTTATCGTAAGACCTTGGTCCAGCCTATCTACCGCGGCCACAGAGCACGGAATCTCCTAATAGCATTAGTGGCGCCGAAAGTGCGCTTCTTTCATCTTCACCATTCAAAGCCAACGGTCATTAAGTAAGCCTCTATAGGTCGTTTGTAACGTAGTGCTAGTAAACGATGACACGCTTGGTTTGTATGGAAAGTGTTGTCCGTGCCGCCGCGTGGCCGTGCTCGGTGACCGGGACCATGGTTGCCGGATACACATGCTACTTGTGCACAACTTCGTGTGCATTTATTTTAAGTATTAGGTATTTTTTTATGTTTTGAGCACAAAGAGATCAAATCCATCGTTATAATAATACTAATACACTAGTGTGTAATGTTTTAAATAAATCAGAGGCTGTGTTTCTAACCACAAACTGTACTTAAGGTTAAACTTAAACTGTACTTGCGCAAGTTTAGACTTGCACAAGTCTGCGTGACACCGAACGGCTCGGATACTTGTGCTAATTCATTCTACACACACTCCTTTTAGGGTTTCATATAGTCAACAAGGAACCTTTGTAAACATCGGTAAAAGGTAATTTACTCATGCATTCAATGATTTTATTAAAATTGTCTGTATAGTTTCGCCATGTCCGTCTGTCTATCTGTGACCAAGCTCAGAGACTCTTAGTACTAGAAACTGTAAACTGTAATTTTTCGGTTTCAATTTGTGCGACTGATTGAAGCATAATTCTTGCATTGTCACTCTATTATCCGGTGTGAATAACTATGTACTAACACATTGATGCATTTGTTAGATTACTATGTATTAAATACACTATTTATTTAAGCTACTAGCTACTTTAGTTGATTGCATTAAGTATGTGATATTTTTAGCAATACATAAAATACAATCTTTTATATAGGTAGGTATTTTGGTTAAGGGGATACTGATTGATATTGATTTTGTCTAGCAGGTATCGGTTAATTGTAAACTACAGGTCGTAGAGAAAAACGCTCAATATGACCTCAATATAAAAAATGGTGCCACTTTAATTTTCCTTGCTTTATTTTTTCAGTTTTGATATTATTTAAATTTTCTGTAAAAAGCCCACGGTTCCTTTAAGCGTTTTTCTCTAGGACCTTTTACACTTAAAAAAAAATCCTGTGTAATTTAGTAGTGATGATTTTGTTGAAATCACATATTGTAATTCAGGGCCATAGGCAGGGGGGTTTTGGGGGTTCAAACCCCCCCGAAATGCGAGAAACCAGAATCTCACCTATGCGAAATAGATTGCAATTATCTGTATACGGAGGTCTGTATACAGATAATAGTAATCTATTTCGCATAGGCGTACTTTATAATCTACAGAACCAGTAAGAGTATGCTTAAATACTGTGTTTTTATTGACTCTGACTTTGTATTGAATACATTCCTGCAACTTCAGCATTCTCTGATATATTCTAACCTCCCCCAGTCTCTCCCAAGCGGGGTACTAAAATTTTCGAGCTCGCTTCGGTCACTCTTGCATCCGTTTTGGCATCATCCTTCTCAAACTTTTCAAATATTATGTTGATAAAGTTACTTCTATTTCTGTATGATCGGTCAAAGAGAAAGAAAACCTAACTTATTCGAAGGTGGATGCTAAAATTTCGAGCTCGCTTTGCTCGCAATCATTTAAAAAAAAAGAGGAATATTGCTTTTCTAAAAATAATACTCTTTTTTTTTCAATCTGTACTTACTATTTTTCTACAATCTTAGAAATCAGAAATAGGGATTTAATTTTTTCAAAAAAAAGTTGGCCCCGAAATGAATTCCCGGCTACGGGCCTGTTGTAATTCACGTAATAGTAAATGGACTCGTGTCACTCGTGTGACGAATGCATTGTGAACATTGCGTACATTGAACATTGCGTATGAACTCGATACAGTCGCGAATGTAACAAACATTGCTTGTCCCGATAACAGTGGTATTTTGTCGATACACTTCTAGAAGCCTTTCATATGCGTACTATGTGGTATTGTAAACAATCGTCAAACGAATAGTTGGTATAATCTTTGAATATTTTTTACTATGTAACTTAACTCACTAGAATTAGTTTTGAGGGCAAGCTAAATTCACTTGCAAAAGATAGCTACCAGAGGTTGATCTTCCACTAATAGTTTTGTAGTCTAAGGGGGTGATGAACAAATTAGGTATATAATTAAATTTGAACACCTTGATGGAAATACATAAATGCCTACTATCACATTTTTTACTTAAGTAGCTTTTCAAAACCATGTTTTTCTCGAATTTGAATCTTACAACTCTTGTTTTTCAATCGACAGATAACGTTTGTTTCAAGATTATTGTATAAAATTATATTATCTTCTTCTATCTTCTAATATATAAAATTCTCGTGTCACAGTGTTAGTTGCCATACTCCTCCGAAACAACTTGACCGATTTTTATGAAATTTTGATGAATATTCGTTAGGTCTGAGAATCGGTCGTAATCTATTTTTCGACCCGGGATCTATACTTACGCGGGTGAAACCGCGGGGCACAGCTAGTTTTATATAATAATAGAGGACTGACCATGGTTTGACACAATTATTTTCTATGTAGAAGTTGTCAAACCGACATATTTTTCTTCAGATAAAGTTATCTGACGATAGAAAAGTCGGCGCTTAGTTAGATTTATAAATTGTATTTCTTAGAGGTAGCATGTAGCACTTGATTTGTATAAGTTCATTGTTGTTTATTGAAAGTCGTATGATTCCATCGATGTTCCGCTTGCTTACGTTCTGTTGCTGCGATCAATTCTAATGAGGAGGCATGTACAAATGTGTTGACAACTGTATTCGCAATTTTATGTAAACGGATGTTATTATTATCACTCTTCTATTCGTGACACTCTCAAAGAATAACAATATATAATGTTGATTACAAAGCAAGAGTATTTATTTCACCTAGGTCACTCCTGAATCCTAAACTCCTGTCAGTCCCGCACTCGCTTCTATGTTGAAATTAAAAACAACGTTCGTTTCGTTACTTAAGTTTCTTAGAAATGTGCAAAAGAAATATTTACCAGATCTTACTATACATATTATTATTACAATGTATACATATTTGAGTGGGTCACTGGATGGTTTGAAAATACAATTGGACCTGGTAGGTGGCGCTGTTTGGACAGGAGCAAGCGTCTGCCTGTCGCCGTTATCAATATCGAGAAAAAAATCACGCTTGTTGTATGGGAGCCCCGTTAAATATTTATTTTATTCTGTTTTTTAGTATTTTTTGTTTTAGCGGCAACAGAAATACATCATCTGTGAAAATGTCAACTGTCTAACTATCACGGTTCATGAGATAGGTACAGCCTGGTGACAGATTTAACCTTTGGGTACGGAACCCTAAAAATCAATTGCCGTGCGGTAGTTTAGCAAAAAGTCGAAAATGGCTCGACCGATTGTGATGAAACTGGTAAGTTGTTGCGTGCGCGACGGAGAAAGTTCCTAACAAAAAAAGGCATTGCAACGCATTAGCTAGTTTTACATAAATTTTGGTGGACACGGGCCTGCACCCTATTATATTGCTAATCCATTGCTTCATAAGTTCGAAAAAAAACAACGTAAATAACGCAATGAATGTTGTTGAACTGTCAAAATGAAACAGATTGTGATTGATCGTGTGTTGTCTGTGCCTCAAAACAACTAAGTTCTGGCAGGTCTACCTACGTAGGTACCTACAGTCAAAGAATTATAAGGTCTTGCACTTTCTATAATTGCTTGCTCATAATATATGTTTTATACCTACGTATACCCCCCCGTATGGATGGTATAGGGTCTTCTTACAGAAAGATCAATGATAATAATATTATAGTGCAACAACTACGCTACGCCTGAATGACATTGTTCATTCAGGCGGGCGTTGTTGGTAAACATAGAAATGATATTGACAAAACCAGATGACGATTATTGACGAATGACGATGACAAAATGGTATTGTTAAATACGTACGTAAGGGAAAGTAGGACGTGTGTGTATTGTAGATCGATCCTTGATTTTTTTAATGAATTTGCTGCCTTCGGCGTTCCGAGCCGTTAATTCGAAACGGAATTCCGTATGTAGGCCTAACCGATGTAGCCTATTGATTAAATAAAGCATTTCAGGAAATTGAAGACTGTGTATAATTTGACCTGACACCGCTCACATATGGAAGGACTGTAGTACTGTAACTATTGGTAACAATAGACTTTTCGTAGTTGTCGTTTATACATATAGGTAACAATTTTTAAAAGGTATCATGTTGCCGTGATCACCGAATCTAATGTGTTTGAAAATTGCTGGACCTATTATTACCATCACAGTAGGTAAGTAGGTACCTACCAACTCAGTAGCGCCGACCCCAACTCGTGTCGATTTTGGTATAAATAATTATAGCGCTTTTTTTTTTTTTTTTAATCAATAAATCTAAAAAAAATAAATGATAATCAGCATATAATGTTCCCACTGCTGGGACACAGGCCTCCTAAGACATACTGGTTTCCTCACGATTAGTCATGATGTTTTCCTTCACCGTTTTGAGAGCAATGGTGATGACATAATTTACACAAAGTAAAGCGTCTGTCAGGATTCGAACCTTCGACGTAGAAGTGGTAAGTCGCGGTCGTTACCACCTGGATTGGGTCACCATAATTATAAAAACATGTCTTATTTTCCTTCCTTTTTTGGTTGGCTAAATAACATAATGTTCTATAAAAACTTTAAAAAACGGGCGGTGAACTGTTCTGCAGCTGCTGCTCAGTCAGTATCAACAAAGTACAGCACAAGTCTGCTGAGGCAAGAAATGAATAATGAGGCAGCGCAACATTTTAAATTCAAGCATGAAGTGGCCAGTGATGAACGAAATAGATTGCCAGACCAGCATTGCTATTCTGTTACCATCTCACCGTGAAAACTTAGGTGAAGTGAGCTGTCATTGTCATCGATACCTAGAACTAAGTAATGATGATAAACTGCCGGTTAGGACAAGCAATACTAAACAGTGTATTTCATTTCACTGTTGGTAATACTCTACATAAATGACAAGGAAGGAAACACATATATTCATAATAAATTATTTTATAATAATTGTTTTCTGGGCAAAAATAAATCAGTCATGGCATTTTAAAAGCTGTGACAGCTTGTCTCCCGACGAGGAGCCCAAATTGAATTGCGATAGACTGAATAACGATGTTCAAAATATCTTGTCGAAAGACGCAGTGAGTTGTATTTGTGTCCATACCAAGTTTATATGTCTAGGAACACAATGGGGGGTGATACATCTTTTGGACCATGAAGGGAACACAGTGCCGATATCGCAAGACGGGAAGAACAAGGAGCTACAGGCTCATGCAATAGCTGTGAAAAGAATCTCAGTGGATCTGAATGGGGAGTACATCGCCAGCTGCACGGCCGACGGCACGGTGCTGGTGTACGGGCTGTACACCAGCGACAAAACTCACCTCTCACTGGGCAGGGTGCTCAAGTCTATCGCCTTGGATCCTTGTTACTCCAAGCCGGGCTCGGGGAGGAGATTTTTAACAGGTAGGAAACGTGATAATTATTTTCTTGAAATAGTCATAAAGTTCGAGCAATTAGAACTTAGTTGAAGATTACCTTTGTACTGATGATTATTATGATTAATTCTAACATGTTCGTTGCCGTCGCGAATCCTACTTAGATCAAAATTATATAGGTACCTACGTACAGTAAACAGCACATCATCATCATGATAATCAAAGGCTTTACAGCCGCGGGTGGGCCTTAGCCTGGTCAAGTATATTTCTCCAACGTGATCTATTTGCGGCTTTTTCTCTCCAATTTCTCACTCCAACAGTTCTTAAATCTTTGCCTACGCCATTCAACCATCTGAGCTTGGGCCGCCTTCGACTTCTACGACCATCTGGTTTACTATCCAGTAAACGTTTCGGTGCTCTGTTGTCGTCCATTCTTGCGACATGTCTTGCCCATCGATGACGACCTGTTTTTGATGGATTAGGCTTGTCATAAGTATCTATCTTTTAATTATCAGTTTTCTCAGTTACTTTCTCTAAGGTTACCTACTTTTAGTGATGATCTGGCAATTTTTGTACTTTATGCGGCCTACCCAAATTTCCTTTCTTTGGTATTGTTCGTCGAGTCGTTTAAGTTCTTTAAATTCTGAGTTGAGCTACACGATGACTGACAAATGCGTGCACTGACTGGAGAGGTCCACTCAAATCTGTATGGATGGACACAGATCTGACCAAGATTATTTCCAGATTTTAAAAGAGACTGTAACCTTTGAATTTGTTTCGGCCTTTCTTCTCAGAGTAGTCAGATAGGAAACGCCTCAGGAGTGGTCCCATATAAATTT
The DNA here is from genome assembly GCA_948473465.1 of Lithophane ornitopus. NCBI lineage: Eukaryota > Metazoa > Arthropoda > Insecta > Lepidoptera > Noctuidae > Lithophane > Lithophane ornitopus. The sequence continues at coordinate 17,372,441 of OX419622.1, forward strand.
TATTAACTTTGCTTGCGTAGTTTTTGAGTTTGCTTCAATAATAACGTATTTTTCCCACTTAGTCTATGTAGACGATAATATATTATTTGACTCCGTCACTGTTATTTACGCAGGTAATGGTATTCGAATTTGTGTGGGGTAGGTACCACAACTAAAAAGTGAATGAAAACATTACACTCCTTTTTGGGCAGTCGTGTAAAAATAAAAACTTTTTAGTCGGTGTCTTTGCTTTTCAATTTTCCTTTTTCGCCACCGACTTCCGAAATTCAAGTTATTTTTCACTTTTTTAGTGTTTTTGTTGGAAGTCGGTTGTTTTTATTTTTGTAAAAAGTTTTTCAATGTAGGTACCTACATCTCGTTGAGCTCACGGTTTTACCGCGTTCGCAATGGCTCGTTTTCCAGCACTGCACCGAATATGCGCCTGCAGATTTTCCGTTGGAATACTAACAAAGAGTTCGCGTCTGTTTCGCTTAGCACCCAGCATTCTGAGCCGCAACATGTCAGTATTGGTCTTAGTAAACCTAGGTCTTAATGCTTCTTGAGAGTACTTAATTTTGAACAAAAATAACAAAACGCAAGCTGAAATAGCATTTATTGGCCGCCATTATCTCCTGCTTATTTCAGAAGATACATCGTTTTTGTCTGTTACTAAGGATACACGAATTCGATGACACAAGCAAACGTGACGGTAGCCACCACTTTGCACGTGGTCTTTGGACACTTAAATATTTTGTCTTGTTCGTGTTCCCCCGAAGACTTTCGCAGATGATTTTGCCAGGGCCTGAAAAGCACCCTCCACTGCAGGCAGGCTTCTACCGATCATATCGAGGTCATCCGCATAACCCATTAACTGGATGGATTTATAAAATATGCTGCCCACTTTCTCTATCTTTGAGTCTCGGATAAACTTGTCAACAGCATTATTGAAAAGTAAACAGGAGAGCGCATCCCCCGTCTAAGGTCATTAGTTCTAAATGGTTCTGGCATATCCGTTTGTACTCTAACTACACTTTGAGAGTGCTTTAGCGTCATGTCAATCAGTCAGGGACAGTGGGTACTTATAATAAACAAGTAACTGTAACTGTACCTACCTACAACTTCCGTTTGTAGTGCTCGCCTGCATGCGCTTTCTGCTGCTGCAGTAACCAAGGTTTTCTGCTAAGGTTAAGAATGTTGGAAGATTCCTGGGTATGACTACACAATTACCAACGAAGAAGATTTATGTAATTTGCAATAGTACCTAATTGCATCGCCATCTAGTAGTTAATAGTCGAATTCTCTCGGCGAATACCTAATTCCGATTATTACTCATTATTACGCGTTACAGTTATTCATTCAGTGTAAAAATCTCTCGATTTCAACCGTTGATCAGCTGATATTTCTCCTGTTTTTCTAAACCTCAACTTTGCAGTGCCTACTTACTCATACATTTAGTCTTTGACTCGTACAAACAATCCAGCAGGAAAACTAGACTATGTCAAGTATTATTTTTGGGTGACGAGACGACTTCGTAAGAGAGCTCTTTAATACTTAGGTACTAGCTGCTCGCCCCGGCTTCGCACGGGTAGCACTAAGTACTTATCTACGGCAATTTTAGGTTTTTTTTTTATACCTTGGGTTACATTATTGGAGTTTTAGTAAGGAGCCCTAATTTTTTTGAAAATATAATTTCGCCTATGTCAGCCGGGGATAGTGTAGCTTCCCAACAGTGAAAGAATTTTTCAAATCGGTTCGTTAGTTTCGGAGCCTATTCAATGCAAACAAACAATCAAATCTTTCCTCTTTATATAATTAGTATAGTAAGTAGGTGGAAGAAAATAACATGAACATAGGTAGGTAGGTAGGTATTTCATTTATGTTTATAGAGATAACGTTTTCGTTTTAGAATAATTAATTATTGCTATTGTATAGCAAGATAAGAAAATATTTATTTCGCTTGCTATTGAAACGGCAGTCTAAATATTCTTTCATTTGATGTCTTCATTATGATTGGTAGGTACCCTTTAATCCCTAATAAGTACCTTTACGTCGAGTCTGAGAGTCTATTACCTATTTGTCCCAAAATAGTTAGACAAAAAAAGTTCAGTAAGTATGATGCCAAAAATCACGTCAATAATAATATCACTAAACAATCAGCATGCATTATATTTTTGATTTGCTACTTAGCCTATGCTTAGCATTCCTTTTTTCTATTACAGCCGACACCAAGATAACATTATACGAAAAGACATTCCTGAACCGCCTTCGCAGCACAGTTCTGTGCGAGTGCGAAGGCTACGTGCAGGCCATGTCGTGGCACGAGCGCTTCGTGGCGTGGGCCAGCGAGGTGGGCGTGCGCGTGTACGACCTGGTGGCGCGTTGCTCGCTCGGCCTCATCCAGTGGGAGAAGGTGCCCAACCGATCCATAGAAGACTATCGCTGCAATCTGCACTGGTGCGCCCCCAAAACGCTCATGATCGGGTGGGTCGACACCATCAGGATCTGCGTCATACGGAAACGAAGTCAAATTGAACTACAAACACGAGATGCCACCGAGTATTTAGTCGATCCCGTGTACACTTTCCAGACTGACTACTTCATCAGTGGTTTAGGTCCCCTGGATGACCAGTTAGTAGTCCTGGGAGTACATAAGGAGTGCGACCCTGAAACCGGTAAGGCGCAAAGACCTGTGCTCACCGTTGCTGACTATAATGACTGTGAATTCTGTGAAATATCAACAAATAGTCTCAACATTCGTGGTTATGAGGAATATTCATGTAACGACTACTATTTGGATATGCTCCTGGAGGAAAACAGATTTTTCATAGTGTCTCCTAAGGACATTGTAGTGGCTAGTCCTTACGATATCGATGATAGAGTTAAGTGGCTCACAGAACAAGGTCGATTCGAAAAAGCAATTACCGTTCTCGAAGAAGTTGGAGGGAAGACGTCGAAACACTCGGTGGTGACCGTCGGCGTGCAGTACCTGGACCACTTGATGGCTGAGCACTTGCACGAGGAGGCGGCCATACTGTGCGCCAGGATTTGTAAGAATGATAAAGTGTTGTGGGAGACACAGATATTGAAGTTTGCTGAAGTGAACCAATTGCGAGCGATCAGTCCGTATGTGCCTAAAACTCCAGAACAAGCATTGAGTTGTCACATATACGAGTTCATATTTTATGAGTATCTGAAGTGGGACTCTCAGGGATTCCTGAAATTAGTTCAAGAATGGAACCCCGCGCTATACAAGACTGGCGTCATCGTCAAGGAAGTCTTAGAACATCTGCTGAACACGGAGGTCGACAAAAATGTTTACTTGGAAGCTTTGGCTCTCTTGTATTGCTACCAAAAGAAATACGACAAGGCATTGACAACGTACTTGACTCTCCAGCACAAAGACGTGTTCACTCTGATCACTAAACACAACATGCACAGCGTGATACACGACAAGATACTGGACCTGATGACGCTCGACTGTGATAAGGCAATATCAATACTACTAGACAAGATACCTCGGGTACCAATAGAGGTTGTAGAAACGCAACTTGCAAGCAATGACATGCTGCAGTTTAAATATTTAGATGCTTACATTGAAATTGAACCAAATGGTAGGTATCACGACAAATTAGTTCGACTTTATGCTAAATACGCAAGGGACAAACTTCTTCCATTTTTAAAATGCAGTGATAATTACCCAATCCAAGAAGCTTTGGATGTGTGCCAGAACAACGAGTTTTACCCTGAGATGGTGTTCCTCTTGGGACGTATTGGCAACACGAGAGAAGCTCTGCAAATCATTATAGAGCAGCTGAAGGATATAAACCAAGCTATAAATTTCTGCCAAGAACACAATGATAAGGAATTGTGGATGGACCTCATCAAGCGGACAGTGGACAGGCCGGAGTATGTGACGTTACTGCTCAAGAGAATAGGAAACTACGTGGATCCGCGAATCTTAATACAAAACATACAATCCGGATGTGAGATAAAGGATTTGAAGGATTCCTTAGCAAAGATGATGTGTGATTATCACCTTCAGCTGTCAGTGCAAGAAGCATGTAAAGTGATCACTTTGCGGAACTACTTCGACATACATCAGAAGCTAATCATCAATCAGCAGAGAGGTATATCTGTTACGGATGACTTCATGTGTTGTGTGTGCCGCTGTCCAATCATAGCTAGGGATGTTTCCAATGCCTCCGATTTGGTCGTTTACAACTGTAGACACTCTTTCCACAAGAAGTGTCTTCCAGCGGGAGTGCAATGCCACACTTGTGCGGTGTGCAGTGCCGTCAGAATGTGACCTGACTCGCTTCCAGAGGGAGTGCAGTGCCACACTTGTGCGGTGTGCAGTGCCGTCAGAATGTGACCTGACTCGCTTCCAGAGGGAGTGCAGTGCCACACTTGTGCGGTGTGCAGTGCCGTCAGAATGTGACCTGCCTCGCTTCCAGAGGGAGTGCAGTGCCACACTTGTGCGGTGTGCAGTGCCGTCAGAATGTGACCTGACTCGCTTCCAGAGGGAGTGCAGTGCCACACTTGTGCGGTGTGCAGTGCCGTCAGAATGTGACCTGCCTCGCTTCCAGAGGGAGTGCAGTGCCACACTTGTGCGGTGTGCAGTGCCGTCAGAATGTGACCTGTCTCAATTCCAGTCGGAGTGCAGTGCCACACTTGTGCGGTGTGCAGTGCCAAAATGTGCGTCAAAATGTGACCTGACTCACTAAAGCTCAAGTCTCATAAATTTAGGACTTTTAAATGATGTTCTTTGTATTAGATAAATTCCAGATAGGTACTTACCAATAAAATAAAACTGAAATAAATATGGTTGTTATAGGTAATTTCAGTTTTTACCTAATTCATAAAGAAGCGCTTTCAGATTGAAAAAAATATTTATTTATTTTCTAATATAATAATTATGTTGGGCACTCCATCGGGTCCAACACAGCGGGTGCTCAGACGGCTCAGGCCCGCATGCGGGCCCAGTCCTGCCCCACGCTCACGTCGACCTGCAGCAGGTCCAACACAGCGGGTGCTCACAGCGCGCAGGCCCGCATGCGGGCCCCGTCCCGCCACACGCTCACGTCGACCGGCAGTGGGTCCAACACAGCGGTGCTCAGACGGCTCAGGCCCGCATGCGGGCCCAGTCCTGCCCCACGCTCACGTCGACCTGCAGCAGGTCCAACACAGCGGGTGCTCACAGCGCGCAGGCCCGCATGCGGGCCCCGTCCCGCCACACGCTCACGTCGACCGGCAGTGGGTCCAACACAGCGGTGCTCAGACGGCTCAGGCCCGCATGCGGGCCCAGTCCTGCCCCACGCTCACGTCGACCTGCAGCAGGTCCAACACAGCGGGTGCTCACAGCGCGCAGGCCCGCATGCGGGCCCCGTCCCGCCACACGCTCACGTCGACCGGCAGTGGGTCCAACACAGCGGTGCTCAGACGGCTCAGGCCCGCATGCGGGCCCAGTCCCGCCCCACGCTCACGTCGACCGGCAGCGGGTCCAACACAGCGGGTGCTCAGACCGCGCAGGCCCGCATGCGGGCCCAGTCCCGCCCCACGCTCACGGCGACCGGCAGCGACACCGCCATGCCGCAGAGCTGGCCGCACCCCTCCATTACTTGTTTAATTATTGCTGAAATATGTACTTATGTTATTTTTTTCCCTGAAAGAAGCTTACCATTATCGCAATAATATTCAATATTCTGATTAGATCACAATGTTTAGGGTAAAATCACATGAAAACTCATGGTTCGGTTATTTTTGTAATTAGGTAGAAGGGAAAAGTTGGCAAAATACCCACTCGCTCAGTGTGTCTGACTACCTACAGGCAGCGTGGGGTAGTTGTGGTCATTTTGAACAGAAAACGTTGAGGAATTTAGACCCTTCCAGCAATCCAAAGAAACGAAACATCTAACGCTCTATGCTGCTTAATATTTTATTTTAATTTTGGTTACCAGCGGCTCTGGCCACGTCTCGGTCGTGTACCTCCCACACGAGCTCGTCGTGTATCTGCAGCACAAGCTGCGCGTCGACGGGCGGCGAACTGCTCCGCAGCTGCTGCTCAGTCAGTATCATCGCAGTCTTGCACAAGTCTGCAGCAGAACCTGCCAGTGAAGCAAGTGAACCACGATGAACATATATAGGGTTATTGGTAAAACACCAACAGCCTCTAAGGAGTCATTGTACTCATCATTATGAACAACTTTTACTATAGGAACAAATATGAAATCGCGAAAAAAATAAAACAGCTATTCTGTACATTTTGACGAGTTATGCGAACATAAATGTACTGAAAGCTGGTTTTTTTTTCGTAATTTCATATTTATTGTTTGAGTGTTTTACCAATAACCCTGTATAAGTGCATGAGGCCTACCTCCCATAGAACTAATTGACGGACGGGACGTAGAAGGAGGAGTAGGTACTTCGGCGGTGTCCTCCCCTTCTACGTCCCGCTCCATCAGTGTGAGGCACTCACGGTGATGGAAAGGGGAAAAACACTAAAATGAATGATGAGGCAGAGGGACATTCTGAATTCAAGCATGTAGACAAGTGGCCCGTGATGAAAATGGTTGCTTAGGTACCTACTTAATAATGATGAAAAGTATTACTAGTATAAATCATCACCACGGTTTTACATACTACTGAAGGAGCTAGAACTTGACTTTGCAGACACCAACCAGAATATATAATTATAAACCCAGGATCAGGACAGCAGGACTCATGCTCAGCAGTAGCGCGACCACTACACCGACGAGGCACTCATTCTTTTCTTTGTATACACGTATACCCGTACCTATCCTTCGCGCAAGTGCTAGCAATAAGTTGACAATGATTTACTGTATGAAAGCGCATAAAATACGAACAAACAAACATTGATTTTCATATACTTATTAGTAGAAGTAGAAGATTACCTACAGATTACTGCAGATTTAAGGTTATTTTTACAGAAAAAAAAACCTTAAAACAGTTGCACAAACACAGTTTCAGATGTTGTCTAACCTTGCACGACGAAGTTGACAGCTTGTCGTTCAGCGTGCGACTTCTCGTTAAAGTTTTCGCTGGCGATGTTGGTGAAACGCCGCACTCGGCCGCACAGCGTTGTGAGGCGCCCGCGCGCAGTGGCGCAGCGCGACACCACGCCGCGACCGAACGACTTCAGCGATGGGAAGGTTCCTGACATTGTTTCGACAACATTACATCACGGCTATGCTGTTCCCCAAAGACAGACAGAGGTGTGCCTGACCTTTAAGATACCCGCATTAACAGTAATTTTGTCAGTTAGGTTAGGTTAGGCTCATCATTTTGAACAACTTTTTCTATGGGACCAACATTGAAATCGCGAAAAAACATCAGCTGTTCCCTACATTTGTGTTCACTTAAATCGACAAAATGTATGGAACAGCCGATTTTTTTTTTAATTTGTAGTAGAGAGAGGGGCGAGTGTACCGTTTACGGTACGCAGACGTGATGGACCCACGCGGCGTGTACTGTATTCGGTACACTGGACAGTTAACGTGTTAGTAAGTCCCATGAAATAGGACTTAACATTTATAAAACTTGGATTGTTTGTGCGTGGGTCCCGTTTTACCCTTTGGGTACGGAACCCTAGAAAACACGGCAGTAGTATATTATGTCATATACATAATTATAATTAAGTTAAAAGGAAAAACATCACATCTAAGTAGGCTTTACAAGTTAATGAGTAATAATTGACCAACTTACATGAATTCATGTAGGTATGTTTGGGAGAACATGTTATTCAACTTTGTTTTAGGGATAAACTCATCCTAACTATGGAGCCCTTAATTGAGCGTGGTCCGACACGCACTTCGCCGGTTTTGGCCTATTGCAAGTAAGTTTGCGCATGTACACTTCAAACAAATTGATACTTTTATTGGATGTCATTATTCTATGGTTATTGCCATAATTTCTTTTTGAACGTGTCTGTTATGAAAAACAAGCGAAAATTAAGTCTGCGCATCTACGACTCTTGCCAAGTTACGTGGCGGCCTATTTTTACATATTTTTCATTTAGTTATTAAGTCGACAGTCAACAAAGTTATGACTTGCAAGCGGTTTACCAGTAGCCACTGAAGAGTTCCACTATTCACCTCCTGGCTCCATCATCAGACCCTCGACACCAAGCGTAATCTATTGGACTCGGCAAAACGAATTATATGAGCCCAAACTCGAGGGGTTTACTAGAAGCCACTGAAGAAATCCACTACCCAGTTCCATCTCCTGGATCCATCATCAGATCAGCTCATATTGTGTTGTCATTGGTCCTTGATACGTGTGCAAATTTTCAAGTTAATCGGACGTGAAGTTGGTGAAAAATACGTTGAAAGATTCCGTTATTTTATACTTAGATCAGATAGATATTATAGGAATTATGTTGAAGTGTAGTCTACATGTGTATGTGTCGGTACGTGAGCCTCAACAACACTTACTGTTGAAGCTAGCGGCGACCTGGAGCGCCTGCTGGTAGTCCACGTCCAGGATCTCCATGAGCTTGCGCGTGCCGGCGCCGTACAGGCTCGCGTACACCAGCCGCTTCGTGCGCTCGCGCTCATTGGCCATGATGTCAGCCTCTGGCTTCTTCAACCTGTAGGTAATAGAGAAGAAAAAGTCGAAGACACTAAAATAGATCGCTTGCGCAGCTGCTTGTCAATTTGTGTCAGCCAGATAAAACCGGAACTGTTTTTAGGTGACTATGTCTGCGGTTTAAAAAAAACTCGGATTCGGAGCTAATGTTTAGTTGGGACAGAAAGTTTAGAGCTAGAGCAGTATACACTCACCACTGTGCAGCTAGCACCTTGAACAGGTCGTCCGATCCCGCGAGCGTGCGCAGCAGGCCGGTGTCGCGCGCGACGTGCGCGAACACGCGGCACTCCACGTGCTGGAAGTCGGCCGCCAGGAACGAGTGGCCCGCGCGCGACACGTACACCGAACGGAACATCAGCTGTGAGTGCTGTGACTGTGACCTGTCTGCTACAGTAGGGATCACCAATTAGTTTCATTGAGGGTCCGTTTAAAAAAATAATATTACTGACGCGGTCCGTTTGGTTGACGGATTATGTTTTTATAAAATAATATGTTATTTATTTGTGCTGCAAGGCTGCAAAGTTGTTTTTTGGCGCGTGTACCTACTTGTATTGAAACCTGAGCAAGCGAAGGATTCTAGGATTGAACCATGAGCATAGCGAGTGGTTCAAATATAGAATACTGAGCGTAACGAGGGTGTATGAGACGCAGAATAACTTTGCTGCCAAGCGAAACATAACAACTTTTCACCTAACTACAGCAAGGAAAATGCATGCACTAACTCTGCAGGAGTCGCTGCTGGACTCGCTCATATTTTATAATGTCTTACGATTTCATCAAATAAAGTTATACAGTTACCTACAATGTTAAGTTTGTTCTTGGGATAAATTCTTTATATTTATTACTAAGCTTATAAGATTATTATATATAAACAAATTAAAAAAAAATCCTCTTTATAGTATTAGTAAGTATAGACTAGCTTTTGCCCGCGGCTTCGTCTGCGTGGATGTAGGATATCGTCCCACGGATATCTACTACCGGGATACTTAAGAAATCCTGGGTTTCCTATACAAACTTTATTTTATTTTATTTGGGAAAATAAACAGTTACACATTACAATATTATGGCATAGAACTTAAAACTAAAATGAGAGTATAAATGTGTAGCCAACAACATTTTCCACAAAAAAAAGTTAAACAAACACAAACGACGTGCGACATAAATAACATTGAATACAGTACACTTAAATATAAAAATAAACAAATCTAAAACAAGTAAAATAATAAAAAGAGAAAGAGTGAATAAATTATATAATATAGAAACCAAAGATTTTAGGAACCTCAGATTGTAGGATTATTATGTACCCAATTCTGCTGTAATTTTAAGCGCAATACTTCTAAATTCTCCAGCAGAAACAGCAAAGAACTCGATATCCCGGAAAATTTTATTGAACTGCGTCGTAAGACGCCGCAGGGGTGCTCGCGAGCATGCGTTTGATCGACAAGAGGTTACAGCAAACATCGGTCGCGCGCGCACACCTCGACATACAATTGTTCTGGGTACGACATAACTTATTCTATTGCTTATGTCTATACAATCATATAAATTGTTACATAAATCAAACAGAAACTTCGATTCCAACATTATACGTCTAAATTTAAGGTATTGAAATTTATATTCACTCAATAAGTTGCTGTAAGATGCAAACGTACGACAACAACGGTAATGCATAGCCTTTAAAAATTTACGTTGTACTTTTTCTATCATATTAGAATATTTTTCATAGAAGGGATTCCACACCGGGACCGCGTACTCCAACTGAGACCTAAGCAACGTTTTATAAAGGTATAAATAAGTACCAGGGCCTTTAATCTCATGAGCCGATCTCATCACAAAACCGAACATACGAAAAGCATTGTTCACAATTTTACTAATATGAGCATCAAGATGGAGTTTGTCATCTCACAAAACACCAAGATCACGAACCAATGTCTCTCTTGCAAGATCTGTATTGTTCAATGAGCGTGTTTTATTACGTTTTTATTTTTAGTAAAACTAATACAATACCATTTGGATATGCCCAATTTAAGTTTATTTTTAACACAATATGCAGAGAATCTATTTAAGTCTTCCTGCAAAAGTAAACAGTCACGTAAATTATTAATCGGCCTGAATTTTTTTAAATCGTCTGCGTATAGTAATAATTTAGAATTTTGAAAACACGTACCTATATCATTAATGATCATAATAAACAACAGAGGACCGAGTATAGAGCCCTGGGGAACACCGGATGTAACATTTAGGGTCACAGAATTAAAGCCATTTATCACAACTTTTTGAGATCTGTTAAAAACGTAAGAAGAAAACCATCTCAATAGGTCGCCACGTATGCCATTAAAGGCAATTTTACTCAAGAGCAATTGATGGTCCAATTTGTCAAAAGCCTTTTGGAAATCCGTATATATAGTATCAACTTGAATACGAGAGTCCATACTGTTAAATAAATCTTTCATCCCCTATATCACCCCCTATAGGATAATTTTTGAAACAAAAAGTAGCCTATGTCCATCTCCTTGCTTGTCGAAATCCGTTCAGTGGTTTAGGTGTGAAAAGGTAAAATACAGACAGACAGAGTTACTTTCGAATCCTTTCCTTACTAATATTATAAATGCGAAAGTAACTCTGTCTGTCTGTACGTAGTTACTATATTATAGTCAGTGCCGTAACTAGGGCGGTGCCAACGGTGCCCAGGCACAGGGCGCAGACCCTGGAGGGGCGCAGAAATGAGCAGACCAGGGCCACTAACAATATCTATTATTTCCTTTTTAATTCCGGCACTGATTATAGTACCTATATAGTATATCTACACTAATATTATAAAGAGGAAAGATTTGTATTTTTATGTGTATGTTTGTAATGAATAAACTTAAAAACTACTGCGCCGATTTCAAAAATTCTTTCACCACTAGAAACCTACATTCACCCTGAGTAACATAGGCATAAAATCGTCCATAAAAATCTGCTGTTCCATACATTTTGTCAATTTAAGTGAACACAAATGTATGGAACAGCTGATTTTTTTTTGAGATTTCAAGTTTGGTCCCATAGAAAAAGTATATTATAGATGACACCAAACTACTAGTTTCAAGGATAACGGTGACTACCCTAACACCCAGTATAGTACTAGCTTCCGCCCGCGGCTTCGCCCGCGCAGTATGTCGATATAAAGTAGCGTATGTCTGGTGTCCTTCCCCAGGCTGCCATCTATCTCCTTGCCAATTTTTTACGAAATCCGTTCAGTGGTTTAGGCGTGAAAAGGGCCTATCACCACCAATTTCATGAATGATTTTTAGAGCAACCCGGCTCCTCGTTGTCCTTGTCATACGTGGTCGGTCATATTTGTGTGAATGTCTCAGTTTTTACATGTTTGTAATATTTTAAAGGTCGTTGAAGTTTACAGTTTTAATATTTTAGATTTATACTTATGACATCATGAAGTTTAGGATTCCTCCCCCACTTGCCATACGAAGTCAGAATTTGTTGACCCCCCCCCCCCTTTCCCCTATGGTGTGACGTAATTTATGGATGGAATAAGAAGTTATTAGAATATAGGTGGTCATAAGTACGAAATAAAAAAATATGATTAGTATGATAACCATCATCGCCAACATCGGGGAACATGACTAGACTGAAGGGAGCCTTCGGTATCGCCTGCAGGTTGGGGTTGTTGGAAGCGATGCGACCCGTCGCCGCCGCCATCTGCACCCTACAGGCAAGTCATTTCATATGTAAGGAGGTACACACGCAATAATAAAATAACGCAGCCTTACTAAGCTACTCGTAATAGTAATATTGTTAGAGTGAATGAAGGAAAATCCCGCTTCTGGATATGGGACAGCGAAACGGCAACAGTGGTGGTGTTCTTATGGGAAGTCTAGCATAAACTTTGGTGTAGTGGAGGACGATAGTCCTAATAATTAAAAGATCACCTGACTCACCACGTTGGTCTAACGACTCCGTCTTTAACATGCTGAGCAATACCCGTGAGGAAGGTGGCGTGAGCCTTGTGCAAGTGCCGGTACTCCAGGATCAGCTTCGGCAGTGGGTGCTCAGAAGCGAGGCTGCGCAACTAAAACAATATACGACGTTCATATGACAGCATTGTCGAATACGCTGTTTGACATAACCGCTAGCTGTTTTTCAAAACAGCTCCGTTATGTAAAACAGCTGAACGATGTTTAGCAATTTTTCGTAATCACTAAACTTTAACGCGCAGAATTGCATAAACGTTTTGCATTTATAAATATATGAAACATCGTGAAATTAAACGTCTTATCCTAAATATTATCGTTCGTGGCTCTGTGTGTCTGTATGACACAGAGATAGAGCCACGAGCGACAACAATGGCGTCCGAAACAGAAATAAATAAAACGAGTAATACGAGTGAAAATGACCCTAACTCAAGTGAAAACAGTGATTTTAAGGACAATTTTAACATAAAGTTATCAAAGTTTTATTTATTTTATATTTCTAAATAGCCAAGTAAATGCGACAAATCGCCGACCGCTGCCGCGGCACCGCTCCCTTGGCTCGCGTGCGGTTGGTCACAATTTTATGTACGTTTGCCCAGCACGGCCCCACAAACTTTTCATTTTAGGTGTGCGCCAATGGAATGTACTCGTCCCTAGGAGTATATGTACCGGTTTCTTTTTCAATGTACCTCTTTACTTTTGAAGAAATATGCAAAAAAAGGGGGCCGTGCCAGCCAAACGTTTTCAGCACGGCCCCCTTGTAACTTGAAAAATATACAGCGTATTAAAAAGTTTCTTTAACTCAAGGAATGTACTATGTACGTTATATGTACCGCAACAGATGTTGTGAATTCGTAATAACAAATAATATATAGACGTGGATAGGAGGCCGTGCTGGAAAAAAAAATAGTAATTAAATATCAAAAAAAGACAAAACAACCTTTGCCAAAAACTATTAAAAAATAATTGATGTTTGGCAAGTAACATATGTAACGCATTGGATTCTCATACAACTTGCTAAATTTGAAAAATAAACCAATTTTATTTCATTCAGCACGGCCCTCTATAGTTGCCTATATCTTTTTAAATATGACATGTTTGTTAACAAAATTCGACATCCTGAATGATGATTAGGAGTACATTCGTTCCAAATAAATTACGATTCTGCTGTATTAGTAGTAAATCATATTTAGTAGTAATATTTAGTAGTAATAATAATTAGTAGTAAATCACTAGTTCCCGTCAAAAATTGAAAATACAGATTTCCACATGTTTTGTCTTAAATGTTTCGCCAGTGCAAACGCACGGTTATGAACACAACTTGTTCAAACAATAGAGACTGTATCACAGCGAAAAAAGAGTTTGAAGAAGGACGGGAGCAGTGGCGGTGAAGCTTAAAAAAAATGTTATGTGTATACAACGTGTACAGAATATAGATATATTATGTACCTAATTTGTATGGAATCATGGTCACCCCATCAGTTGTAATAAATGATATTTTTGATCCAATTTATCTTTTAAAGAATGAATACAGCAGAATCGTAATTAGGAACGAATGTACTCCTAATCATAATTCAGGATGTCGAATTTTGTTAACAAACATGTCCTATTTAAAAAGATATAGGCAACTATAGAAGGCCGTGCTGAATGAAATAAAATTGGTTTATTTTTCAAATTTAGCAAGTTGTATGAGAATCCAATGCGTTACATATGTTACTTGCCAAACATCAATTATTTTTTAATAGTTTTTGGCAAAGGTTGTTTTGTCTTTTTTTGATATTTTCTTACTATATTTTTTTCCAGCACGGCCCCCTATCCACGTCTATATATTATTTGTTATTACGAATTCACAACATATCTTGCGGTACATATAACGTTCTAATAGAGTACATTCCGTGAGTTTAAGAAACTTTTTAATACGTTATATATTTTTCAAGTTACAAGGGGGCCGTGCTGAAAACGTTTGGCTGGCACGGCCCCCTTTTTTTGCATATTTCTTCAAAATTAAAGAGGTACATTGAAAAAGAAACCGGTACATATACTCCTAGGGACGAGTACATTCCATTGACGCACACCTAAAACGCAAATTTTGGGGGGCCGTGATGGGCAAACGTACATACAATTTTAACCTAAATCCTAGCTTAGTTACTGCGACCGATTTGGCACTAGAAGCCATACCAAACGCTTATTGTGAATGCAGATAAGCCATTCTGCATTACGTTACATCTAAACGTGGGTAACGGTTTTGTTACATGATGGCAATGGCAACCCAGCTGGACGTTGCTCAGCTGTTTTATACAACGGAGCTGTTTTGTAAAACAGCTAGCCGTTATGTAAAACAGCGGATTCGATAATACATCTACGACATACCTACCACTTGAAATATGGGATCAGGCAAGTAGCTGGCCTATGAGTATTTAAGCGATTTTATCATCGCAAGTTTTATAAGAAGATAAGACCAGTTAAAAGCTCACCATAGTTTCAGATGTGGACTTAGCACCTTTGCATATAGTCTCTCTGATCTTGACATTGCACTTAGTGTCAAGTTGCAGCTCGTCATATATTATCGCGCGCACTTGCACAGTTGAGTTCATCTGGAACACCTTCCCGGCTGCCTTGTAACATTGCTGCTCTACTAACTTCATTCTAGTTAGCAGAACCTCTTCCATCGCATTTAATTTGACCATATCGATACATACGCCTCGACGCTCCATACCTACAATTTTGATGGAAAGGAAGGAAAGGTGACTAATTCTATAATTATATCATCTTTTACCCCTAGTATAAAACAAAATATCTAATTTTAAGTACCGATTTTTCAACCTTCAAATGTATATTGTCTATATAAATGTATAAATGTATCTTTATGACACCTTACCTGCAATAATAGGAGGCAATCTCATTTCAATCTCAACGAAGACTTTCCACAAAGAGTCTGCCACAAGCATCGCATGCAGTTTGGCCCAGCATTCTTTCAAGAGGGCCATGTACCAGGCACATTTTTGAAGCGTGCATTCTGTCGCTATTGTGTACGAAGCAGTGAAGGACAACATTTTTTGAAGATCCGTGAAGTTCTCCGGGGTATTGTCGGGGTCCAGTAAACTGGCGCCGATCTTAAAATTATTAAATGTCGACTTGCAGAAGGGATGACACAACAATTACGGGAATTATTACCATTACGAGAATTATTACCAACGTATGTAAACCGTATCTACCTACCTAAAACAAATTATTGCTAAGTTCGCGCCTGGTTAGGCACAGAATGTGGATTTTAGTAACTACTCCATTTCCCTCCTTCCAATCCCAAATTAAGGAGGTGGATGATAAAATACTTTCTTGCTGTAGATGCCTAAGTAAGTAAGTATGTAACAGTCCATCCTAAATAGAACCTACCAAGAGACACAGGTTTGTAGGCTTTACGAAAGCCTGAGTTTCCGTCATTATAAGTCAGTAGTATTTCGACTCAAACTCAAAGCATTTATTTATTTACTAGCTTCCACCCGCGGCTTTGCCCGCGTGGTATGACGATGAAAAGTACCCTATGTCCTTCCTCGGGAATTCGGGATGCTATCTATCTCCTTGCCAAATTTTATTGAAATCCGTCCAGTGGTTTAGGCGTGAAAAGGTAACATACAGACAGACAGACAGAGTTACTTTCGAATTTATAATATTAGTATGGATATATACTTTACTGTACACCAGAAAATACATAGCGAAAATAAACAAATTGAACACTACAAAACATACAATGGGAGGCCTTATCGCTTTCTGCGATCTCTTCCAGGCAACACCAAGCAACCCAACCATTTATTAAAAAAAAAACAATTACAGGCACTTTTGAATTGTCAAGGGGTCGGTCATTGAAGATTTTTTGCCATACTAGCTGCGCCCCGCGGTTTCACCCGCGTAAGTCTCGATCCCATGGGAATATCGGGATAAAAAGTATCCTATGTGTTTATCCAGGTTATAAACTATCTGTTTGCCAAATTTCATCCAAATCCATTCAGTAGTTTTTATGTGAAAGAGTAACAAACATCCATCCATCCATACTCACAAACTTTCGCGTTTATAATATTAGTTAGGATTCTCGAAGACTAATCAATAACAATAATTGTAGTCTAAGGTGAGTTACCTTGGCATCATACATGTTGATCGAATTAACTTCCATTTGTAAGTGGGTGGCCAGGTAAATGAGGACACTCTGGGTCCCGTAACACACCACTTTGTTATTTTCTAACAAGTTTTTTAGTGTATCCCTAAAAAAAGAAAATAGCACTCAGAACTACCACTATTGGTACTTACCTATTTTCTGCCGTCACTGCTTTGCTTAGTTTCGGTTTTAAAGGGTAGGTAGGGTACCTACTTAGCTGTGAGTGATCGTTTTCTTTTTTTTATTTGAATTTTATTATCTACTTATTTGATTTTTTTCACTTATCCAAAACCAACCAAAATTTAGTTGGCAGGGCAAAATTAGCACTAAAGCTTGATATTTCGCAAACGGATCCCTGAATCCAAAAATAGTTTTCAGAAATTCACTGAATATTTTTTAAAGACCTTTCCACACCATGGGATTCTCGAGAAAAAAAATAGGTAGTTCCTTTTATCGGCGTGATTTATATTTATACCCATACCAAATTACAGCTTTGTAGTCTCTGAGCTAAGCTGCGGACAGGCAGACAGACAGACAGACAGCAAACGGACATGGCGAAACTATAATATATAAGGGTTCTTTGTTGACTACGGAACACTAATAACTGTTTTAAATATATGTACCAAATGAAATACAAAAGTAATCTACCTCTAACTTATATTTTGGAATTAGCAAATCGTAACTTACTTGAGCTTCTGGGCAGTACTCTTGAAAAAGTAGAATTTTTCGTCATCATTGATGACGACGCCGTCAGGAGCGCACGTGCCGTCAGTGTGATGACTATTAAGCTGACAGAAACCATTGCTACAAAACACAAGCGTGATAATTGTAAAGTCAATAATATTTAAGTGAATAAACCAGGATAACACCTGCTGAAAAGAATTGAAATAGTCAATGATACCTAATCTGCACTAATTGCGCTATTGACGCGTTTAGTGAAACAAAAGATTAATTTACAATTCAATTATAATACAATTATACCCACGCAACAAATGTTAACTGAAGTTATTTGGGGATACGTATCATTTAGACCCAGAACGGACCTACCTATAAATTAATACAGCAACAATTTCATTATTCTTTATCTCACGAAGATTTTCTCGGTTGTTTTCTAAATTATCTTCGTCAATTGTCAGTATTTCATATATAACATCTTTTACAGGTATTTGAGATTTAATAGGAGCAACAAACTTTTTGATATTTTTTTCTTTACTGTCTTTTGTTTTATTTTCTAGAATTTCTGCATATTTCTTGGTTTCTTCACCATTTCGTTTAGGATTACTGAACTTCATGACACCACCTTTATTAGCTAACTGTGCTTGGACTACTTTCTTGGTAGTCCTCAATGTTTTGTCAATAACAATTTTCTCACTATGCGTTGTATGTGTTTTGTTCAAAGGTGCATTTTGATCAATATTTTCTACATCAGATTTATCTTTATCTCTAGTTGTATTTTGTTCAATATCGTTCGTACTTACAATATTACCCAAGTCTTCATCAACTAGCTGATGCGGTTCAACATTATTAAGCCAATTTTTGACAGCCTTTGTATACTTTTGTTTACGGAAATTATTCTTTTTGTTCGTTAGCTTATCACATTCCTTTAGTTTTTGTTTATTTTCTCCTGCATTACTGTCGGTTTTTGTTTTTTTTGTCTTAGGTTCAGTTATATTTTTATTCTTACGTTTTTCACCTTTGGTCATGTTATTTTTATTTCCATTAGCTATGTTTTTATTCATTGAAATATTTTTGTTTGGAATCCTATTATCAAATATTTTGTCTACGCTATTGTCTTTATTTTCTTCTTCATTCGCAGTCATATTATTAATAAACAATTCAGAATCAAGCATGTCATCCCAATTATTGTTGTCTCCACTTTTATTTTCGTTTGTACTGCCAGTGTGAGTTTCCACAGTTGGCGTGTCATCATTATAGTCTTTGTTATAAAAGTTGTAGACTAGATTCTCATTAGCAGCGATGGGTGGATGAAGGAAATCTTCTTTATCATTATTTTTTGATCCTGTATTGATTAATTCTACAGACTTGGGTATTTGTGGTACAGTTTTGTCTGTCAAATTAAAATTAAGTGATTTTTCTTCCAGATATATTTGTTCCCAAGGAGTAGGTAGAACCAATGGCGGTTGCACCGTGAACGGTGAATCAACCACTGTGTCGTCAATAAAGCTAAAACAGTATTAGGTATATTAGCATTGGTAGTTTATACTTATTTATTAAAAATAAAAATCTAAGGTAAATTAAAATGGTGATTTAAATTTAAAAAGTTCGAAGACCGATCTCATACACCACAGGACCTAAAAATCCGACTGAAAAACGCGTAGCTTTAAAAGAGAAAAACAGGCAATATAATCTGTAGAATTTTGGTATTACAGGCGGAGAACAAACAAAAGTTACACCATATTTCAGGTTATTATTTTGTCTGTAATACCAAATTTCTACAGATTAGGTATATTGCTTGTTTTTTCTTTTAAGTTATGCGTTTTTGGAAATAAAACCCCGGTAATAAAAAAAAGAAAACAAACATGTACGAGTAGGAATATTTATATTATATAACATTTTATTTTAATTGTTAGGTAAGTATAGTAAATACTGTCGATTCAATACTAAAGCTAGTACCTATTAGTTCGTCAGCTTTGTTGTACGGACATGTATATTTATTTTTATTTTTCAAACATTTATTTTAATTAAGTATAGAAAAAAAATCTTAAAAAAAAAATAATTGTTTAAAAAAAATTATGTATCTCCGGCGGGGGAAGGGTGGGGGGTTTACTAACCCTCCCCCTTCCCACCTCCTCTCCTCCCTATCGAGGTGGGACGTTTCTAAACTTCAAGCACGGCAATTACTATGGTAGTTGCGATTGAAAAAAACGCGATTTAAAACTTACACAAAACTGTTTAAAAAGATTATTAATTTAACTCAGCAGGCTCAAAATTACCAAATAATCAAAACAACATGACAAATTATTAATCAAAGTGAAATAATATTCCATAGATTTCTTAAATGTTTTTAATATTTTTTTAAGTATTCTAATATGATTTATTTATATGTAAATAATGAAAAAAAGAATATACCTAATAATAATACTTAGAATGAACAATAAGGAAATTATCTTGGATCCTAATGTAGGTACCTATTTAATACCTAATAATTATCTTATTGATAAAATTCAGCCCATTATTAAATTAATTCGGGGAACAGAGTCTCAAAACATATTTTAAACAGGAAGGCCCGGATTCTATGTTCATGGCTTCAAGTTTGTCAAATGGCTTATTAAACATTACTTCAGCCCTTAAAAATACAAATAGTGACGTAAAAACGGTGCGTTTGAACTGGCGAAACACTCACAACAAAACATATTGAAGTCTCTACTTAGTTCCTGTCAAAAATTTTATGGAACATCGACAGAAAAACTTTTTACTTTTCAATTTTCGTTTTTTGCCACCGACTTCCGAAATTAAAGTTATTTTTCTCGCTTTTAGTATTTTTTTGGAAGTCGGTTGTTTTTTTTTTTTTGTAAAATTTTTTATTTTTCACTTTTTAGTTGTGGTACCTACCCCACACAAATTCGGTATGTAAATAACAGTGAAGGAGTCAAACAATATATCGTCTACATACTTACACTAAGCTCAAAAACTACGCAAGCAAAGTTAATAAAATTTATATGGGACCACCTCTGAAGCATGACCTATCAAACAAAAAAAAGAATCATCAAAATCGATTCATAATTGGCGGAGTAATCGGGTAACATACACACAAAAAAAAAATACATACAGACGAATTGAGAACCTCCTCCTTTTTGAAGAAGTCGCTTAAAAATAGTTTTTTTTTTTGTAATAAATTTTTTTTAGTCTCTTCCCTACCTCAAATTGCTTAGCATGATCCTCCATTATGCCGAAAATACTGCAGCATTCATTTTGAAATAGATAAATATATGTTAAAGTTGAGGATTGATGCTAGGTCCTATGGAACTTTCAATGGTCCGCTTCAGAAGGGCTTTGCGAAGCTGGTTAATTGAGAATTCCTTCTACAATATAAAATAATTAAATAATCTGTGTACCAAAAATTGCATGTCATTATGTTATGATTAAATATGTTGTTAAGCTACTAACCTACCATTGTAAGATCTTTGTAACCATATTTATCTGCAAATAAATCTTTTGACTTTGACTTTGACTTTATGTTTAGCGAAAACACTACCTATTAAATTTTTCTATTAGGTACATAAAAAAAAAAAAACAAAGTTTCCTCTAAACCGAACTATATACCGCTGGTACCTATTAAAAAAATACTTCAAATAAGATCATGAAACTTTGCATAATAACTGGACTAACTATAAAGCAGCTTAGGTCTTATGTTTTTTATTAGGTACCATTATAGGTACAAAATTACAAATACACACGCACGCACAAAACACACACCTATTCACATACAAATACGTGCACTCCTCACACAACGAGAGCTGCTTAATTAATTAATTGTCATTTATTTTTTCATTTCTTTTTATTTGTATTTTTATTCTGTTCATAATTATCTCCGCCAACGGTTTCAACGGTGAAGATTGAACGGAGCAAACCGGCGACGTCGTAAAAGATGCCCATCCTTATATAAATATTACCCGTCTCTCCACTAGTCCATTGCTTACTCAAGGATGCATATCCGGTAGGCTCGCAAATCCTCCCCTATCCCGACGGGCACAGTCTTCCCTACCATTATTCGCGCCCTCCGGTCTACTTCTTGATATGCAATGGCCTCTGAAACCACATGAACCATGAGGCTCCAGGGGCTAGTGCAAATCCTGGGGTTCATTCGATTTATCGAGTCTGGTTAAGCCACGCTGGAGTCGGTGCATTTCATTCATTCATTCATTCATGTTCTTTGATTTCATTTTCATTGTTAGGATATCACTTATGGGAAGAGCGAGACAGCTCCGACACAAGTACTATTGTAACCTACTGGGCTGCCTCAGTTTATGTATGACACAATGTTTGAGAAGTAATAAATATTTTTGTATTATTTTTCACAGTAAAAAGCAATTACCAAAACTATTCGAGGCTTGAGAGCCACCCCAATCCCTAATTTTAGTTACTGTTTTTATAATTTTAGTTACTGTAATTAGTTGTAACACAACCGTTGTAATTAAATAAATAAATAAATGTCGCTCACACTCAGGCGTCGAGTAGTATGGTGCGAGCGAGACAAAATCTGAGGTAGGGTACGGCTGTGCAAACGCACAGTGCTTGCATGAATTCACGGTATTTCAATAATTAGTATTCTCCCAATATAAGGATTTGGATGTAATTTGGCACACAGATAGTTTTTAACTAACAAAAAGTACTAAGCTTGCATTATAATTAAATGGTTCGTTTTGTAGATGTAAAAAATTCACGGCATTGGTATAGGTACATCACGGACTTTAATTGATGAGCCACTTGGCACTTTTTGCATTTTAGCCGTGTAATGCAAATCGGGCTTAGTCGGTTATACTCGTACATCCAGACACGGGAAGTCATGTCTTCGTTTATAGAAGATGAAAATTATATTTAATATCTTTACCGGTTGGCTAACCTGAGAGCCAGAACTACAAACTTGCCAGCAGAGTGACTATCCAAAGTCATCCAATTGCAAGTCTAGCAACCGTAACCTAGCGACGATTGTTTTAGCGTAGCCATAGTAAAGTTGGCGTACGGAGAATAATTACATTATTTCGATAAATTCGAAAATAAAATCTCTGACATCGACATTTCAACTGTCACTGTCTTCGCATAGGTTTTCAGAATTATCGAGTTAATGAGCTCAGATTCAAAGGAGGTCTAGTAATTTGTCATCTTGTTTACGAGCATGCGATTTGAGTTCGTGTTTAATCGTGTAATCTCGTGAACGTATGAAAAAAAAATTGAAAAGTTTGAAAGTGGCTCATCAATTAAAGTCCGTGACTGTACCTACATAACGAAATTAAAAGGAAAACTATTATTGCACAAAAATGCTCAAAGCAGTAGCCGAGGAAAGTTGCCCTATATTATCTTGTGTAGGTAAGGTTTATGCGAAGATTTTTTTCCAGTAGCCCTGAATAAACCTGTGTAGCCATTGACCAAAAAACAAGATGGAGAGTTGGAATACTACAGGCCGATTTCATTGACACCAATGTTTTAAAAAATTATTGAAAACTATATTTATAAAGAACTCAATTTATAAAACATAACTTCGAGTCCAAGTTCGAGACACTTGGCGAACGCGACATTATTATAGAAAGTTTTACGTAGGTAGGTATACCCTTCTTCTGATACTCACGTTAACACCCTCTTATTTTGAGCGGGAAACTGGCGATGCTGAATACGCTGATCATTGTTATTTTGATTACGTGCTAAAACAGAAAGAGCAATACCTACTTAGTTACTCTGCATAAAACAAATATAATAATATTGAAGTTGTGTAGATTTTAACAGCTATCTTACTTACGGTACTAAACTGAATCACAATTTATACGGACTGAATGCTCCATTCAATATTATTTTTTTACCTTTATCCCATTGCTTCATGAGTGCTGATAGTACTTTATTCCCAAACAGAGACAAATGCTGCTCATATCTTTTGTGATTAAATCGCACATAATAATTTTCTTCCATTTATAATAAAATAATTCTCAAATAAGTAGTCTGTGAAAATAATATTCGAGCAGGTAATCGCGAAATGTTTGAAAAAGCGCGATTTTTTTCCGGTCTCGGGAAAGGAGTTGGTGATGTTGTATTCAGCCATACATCAATTATTATTTATTTCTAAAACTTTTTTTATTCATGCAACATCACATTCAACACATGAAAAGCGTTTTGAGCATGGGGTGAAGAAGAAATCATTGAAGATTACTCGACCATCGGAGTAGTCCAACTGCGTGACTGGGGTCCGATTTCTTTGCTTTTCAGTTTTTGTTTTTTGCTACCGACTTCCGAAATATAGTTATTTTTCACTTTTTTGTAAATCGGTTGTTTTTTTTTTGTAAAAAGGTTTCATTTCTACATAATAGTATAATAGTTTCCACAAAATGGACTCTGCGATTTTTTTAAGGTTTGGCAAGTTTAGCAATGGCAATAATCTGTCAATTGTCACTTATTCAGTTGAAATGTGACAAGTAGCTGTGTGACAGGTGACAGACAGAAGTCACAATCACAATCGTATTTCACAAATTATTCGTATTGTAAAACAAGGAAGGAAAATCCAGAATTAAAAAATCTATTATGTGACTACACCTGTTTTTCAGGACAAAAATAAGCAGTCATGGCTGTGAATTTTGAAAGCTGTGACAGCTTGCCTCCCGACGAGGAGCCCAAACTAAAGTACGATAGACTGGAGAACGATGTCCAAAATATCTTGTTAAAAGACGCAGTGAGTTGTATTTGTGTCCATACCAAGTTTATATGTCTAGGAACACAATGGGGGGTGATACATCTTTTGGACCATGAAGGGAACACAGTGCCGATATCGCAAGACGGGAAGAACAAGGAGCTGCAGGCTCATACAATAGCTGTAAACAGAATCTCGGTGGATCTAAATGGGGACTACATCGCCAGTTGCTCAGATGACGGCAAGGTGCTGGTGTACGGGCTGTACACGGACGACAACACTCACAACCTCACACTGGGCAGGGTGATCAAGTCTATCGCCTTGGATCCTTGTTATTTCAAGTCCGGCTCTGGGCGGAGATTTTTGACAGGTAAATAAAGCAATATTGATATAATTAACTACCAAGAAATCCATAATAATATGGGGCTGGAAAAACGATAATGATTGAGCTTGAAAGGGCCCTAAATAATTGAAACACCTCTATGGTTTTATTTAGGTATTGCCATAATAATTGGGTTTTGCTCAAATAGCAACTTCATCAATAATATTTAATTTCATGTCTTTCAATGTGATTGGTGGCTAAAACATGGTGAAAAGGCTTAATACATTATGATGGTCACAAAAGACTTAATACATTATGATGGTCACAAGAGACTCAAATGTCCACCTTTACCTGAGCTTACACAGTTGTGACACAAAAATCTCTGCATCAGCATGTCTCTGTCCTTAATGTTACAATATTTGTAATGTTTATGTAAACCAAAGGAGGCCAGAAGCTGTGGGAAATGAGTCACTCTTGTGGTTCATTGCTAAACCAGTTATTACAATAGGTAGATAACATAACATACACCAATAGTGTAATTTACTCAAATACACAGATACCTAAACAGATACAAATATACACAGATAAATAAACAGATACAAATATACACACAAACAAAAACAAAACAACACAAAGACAAATATACAGATGTTTAATCTCAAAGCTAATTTAAAAAACCAGCTAAGAGCGTGTTGGACCACGCACAATGAAGGGTTCCGTAGTTGGGATGAATTTAGCCCAAGGACAAACTTAACATCTTCTCTATCTCTTATGAACATAAAAGAAAACATAATTTCTGAAATTCTGCTTATTACAACATAATTATTGTTGGAACCATATAGCTTATTTACATAAAAAACTAAAAGAACTAACTAACTATATCTAAAGTATAGTGTCGAAAAATTCCTCCGCATCGCCGCCGGCTGGTAATGTACCCAAGAGACTGGCGGCATTGCCACGTTGAATGGCAATGCTTAGCCTCTGACCAAGGTAAAAGCCAGCCCTTGGGTCACGGGAAGTGTCAAGCAGCCGTTTGGAGATTTCTTTAAACAGACTATGAGCACTCGGACCCCACGGCCAGGGTTTCAACCCCAAACGGCTCGAAAATATAATTGCCTATAAGGCTATTATACTTTCGCCGCTTGAGGTTTTCCGCAGCCGCAGCGGCAGCGCCAGCACAGCACGCCGAGCCAGGAAGATGGGATGGCGCAAGAGTATCGACACACGTTGCGTCCCACACTAAAGGCCTACCCATCTTCCATGGATATAAGGACATGCCGTCCGGTCTTTAGCTTTTTATGTAAATAGTTAGTTGTGTTATGTATATATTGTATAAAAACGAAAATAAATTCATAGCTAAATAAGTAAGGAAAAAATATAGCTTATAATAATAGATACATTCCGCCTCGCTTTTCGCTCATATTAGTCTCACACAAAGCGGCTATAGCATTGTGGATTCATAGGGAAATCTCAGTGTGATAGGTTCTGCACTTTACAGGGAGCAGATGACTAAATCGACAGTGAGTCAAACTCAAAGCATTTATTTCAAATAAACCAATGACAGGTACTTTTGAATTGTCAAGGGGTCGGTCAGTCAGAAAAATGAAGCTAGTTGCCCATTCCAAAGCGTAGTAGGTTCCTATGGAGAAGAATGGGCAAGAAACTCCACAGACACTCTTTTAAATCAGAATATTGTTACAATATATTGGTTACATCATTTATGTTCAATTTATACATGTGAGTAGGTACAATGTAGAGAAACGTGCACGTTAAAAGCGTCCGTAATTAAACGATAAAGAAACAAAACAATTCAAAAATTAAAATTAATTACAAAAAAAACACTAAAAACGTGAAAAATAACTTTAATTTCGGAAGTCGGTCTCTTTGCTTTTCAATTTCCGTTTTTTGCCACCGACTTCCGAAATTAAAGTTATTTTTCACGTTTTTAGTGTTTTTTTTGGAAGTCGGTTGTTTTTTTTTTTGTAAAAGTTTTTATTTTTCACTTTTTAGTTGTGGTACCTACCCCACACAAATTCGAATACCACTACCTGGTATGTAAATAACAGTGAAGGAGTCAAACAATATATCGTCTAGATAAACTAAGTGGGAAAAATACGTAATATTGAAGCTAACTCAAAAATTACGCAAGCAAAGTTAATCAAATTTATATGGGACCACCTCGGAAGCATGACCTACCAAACAAAAAAAGAATCATCAAAATCGATTCATAATTGACGGAGTAATCGAGTAAAAAATATACAAAAAAAAAAAAAAAAAAAAAACATACAGACGAATTGAGAACCTCCTCCTCCTTTTTGAAGAAGTCGGTTAAAAATAAGCCGTGGCAGCTAAAAGATGACCAGTCCCTACTGACGGCGCGCCGCCCGTTCACGAACATGACGCATGGATCAGCACCATTCTGCTCAACCATTTTGAAGGGAACTTAATGATCCAACATACACGCCACCATCAGCGAGACATTAAAGTGAGCATGACATACTCTCAGCCGCCAGGGCACATTCAACTCAATGAAAGACGTACCTAGTAAATGGTAGCTTTAAAGTACTTAGGTTAATACACAGTGCTCACACACGTGCTATGCAGTTATACAATACTAGGAGATTGAATTTATACAATGTAAATATAGTTTTTACAATCTTCAGCAGCTCCAACAAAATTTTCGAATGCTAATCAATTAGTTAAGCGACCTGTGGAGCTGGACCAGCGCTGAGCCGAGCATTTCTGTCAGTGCTATAATGTAATCCCCCAATTTATAATATGCTTGGCGGCATAGTGTGCCTTTTATACAAGATTTAAATTTTGTTTCATTCATTTGGAGTATGTGGTGAGGTATTTTATTGTAGCATTTTAAACAGTACCCCATGAAGGATGAATCTACTTTAGCCAGTCTGAAGCCTGGTTGAACTAATTGGTCCCTATTTCTAGTCCTATAATTATGTCTTTCACCTCGTTTACTAAAGACTTAAATTTTTCCTTACGTACATTGTAGGGTGTATCCCTAACATAAGTAATGTCAATGCAAATGTAAAATGTCAAATTTAAACTTAAATGCAGAAAATGTCAGTGGTGCCGATTCTCTTGTCACAAAATTCTCTAAACTAAACTAAAAATCACTAAAATTTAGTTTAGTCCTGTCAAACGATCAAACTCATTCTGAAATAGACTTTAAATGACACAACTTAACTATAATTTAGTTTGACAGCACTAAGATGGCACTGAGATTAGTTTAGTGAAAATGCTATTCTGAATTTGACGATTTAACCTAAAATTTTGTTCTATATCTAAAATCCTCTAACTAAATCTGACTATATTTAATCGCGATTAAAAATGTGTGGAATAAAATTAGATGTCATGAACTAAAATTCAAACCAACACCTCGACTTAAGTTACAAAAAACAGTACTGTATTTTTTTATTTTCTTTTGCTTATATCTCGAAAACGGTGTGTCCTATCGCAAAAATAATGAAAATTTTTGAATAAAAACCCTTAAACCCGTAATTCTCAACATGTTGGTAATTATTTTTTATTTTTTTTCTTTATTTTCCATACAAAAACTGAAAAATTCCATTAAAAACACTTCGAGGCTGCCGTGAATGCGCGCCTCTGGCTCTTTAAACAAAACACGGGGTAGGGCACAAAAGTAGGTAGCAAGTGGAGGCGCGCGGTTGTCAAATTCGATTTTAGTTGTGTCAAAATAAGTTTTAAATTTAGAGAATTTATTTGGCAGAATAGCTCCAAGATTCCCATAGTCAAAAGTAAGGAATTTTAGAGATAGTTTAGTTAGTTTCGTTCGGTGTACAAGAGAATCGGCACCAGTGAATGCTCAACGGGATGAATCTAAATAAAACTGCAAGTTGTCCGACTCAAACCACGTCTATTGAACACTAAAATGTAATATAGGTACATAAAATGCATAGAATAGTGAAATATGTCAGTGTCAGTGCGTAGTAATGTAGGTCGCGGCCAAAGTGCAAATACGCGAGCCTACTGGCTAACTTATTATAATAAATACATTTTTAAAACCCATGTATGTGCACCGTACATATTGCCACAACACAGAAGGAGAATAACTAAATAAAACAATCCCAAAATATGTATAAATATTAAAATAAGAATGTAAAAAACAATGTAAAAAATGTAAAAATGCAGGACTCTAATGTAAATATGATTGATCTACGACTACTATGAAGAAATATAACTAAAGTCTATAAATAGAATGTTACCATAATAATAAATTAGCACACCTCACTATGTTTTTCAGTGCCAAATTTCACTTCACTTGAGGTAGGGTTAGCACACGACACTTCATTAACTTTTAAGTCCCGTTTGTCGATCTTGCTGTTCATGTCCTCGATGTCATGATCTTCTTCTCGTCTGTTTCTGCTTCTCGCGTCTTGCGGACCCTCCCCTTGTCTTTGAGTGCCCATCTTTCGCCAAATCGTACACGGATGTTGCAAACAGTGCAACATCCGGCTCGAAGGACCAAAAAACTATGTAGGGTGTATCCTTAACATAAGTAATGTCAATGCAAATGTAAAATGTCAAATTTAAACTTAAATGCAGAAAATGTCAGTGAATGCTCAACGGGATGAATCTAAATAAAAATGCTGTTTTCTACACTAATATTATAAAGAGGAAAGATTTGTATTTTTGTGTGTATGTTTGTAATGAAATGAAATGAAATTGTTTATTTCAGACTAGCGCACAGATAATTGGTACAAGTCCATATTATGTTAGTAGGTAGATACTTATAGCTATGTTAGTAAAATTTAAAATTATTATTATTTTGGACATGAATGTGTGACCAATGCCTCAGAATTTGTCTGTCCACTCCTTCCGACACCACGCTCAGAAGCTCGTTGGTGCTGCCTTTTATCCGAGACCACAGGGATGCCGTTCTTTTGCGAAGCACCGCTTGGAAGCCGTCCGTGCTGTGGTCGGCGAACATGCCGGAGGCACTGCACCGCCATGGGAGCCCCAACAGACCCCTGAACGCGTTGTTATAGTGGACGCGCAGAGCATTGTAGGCTTTTTTAGAGTAATTGCTCCACAGGTTTTTTTTTTTTTTTTTTTTTTTTTTTTTTTTTTTTTTTTAAACTACTTCGCCGATTTCAAAAATTATTTCACCACTAGAAAGCTACATTCACCCTGATTAACATAGGCTATATTTATTGCTAGAAAAGATTAGGGATCCTTACTAAAACTCGAATAATATTTAAATCGCGTGCGCTGCGAAAACTATTGACTTTGCAGAACACATCATTATTTACAAAAAGTGTCGCGACAGCATATGTCTAGCTATTATATTTTGAAAATTTAATTGAAATGACGCCGCTAGAAAAGGCTCTTTATTTGTATCTTGGTATTAATCCTTATCAAAATAAATTACTTCATTATTAAGACTGCTTCAATATCTTCATATAACTTTTTGAATTATTCAATTCAGACATTCTATTCGAAAGATATCACGAGTTTAAAAATGTAAGTATAGCTCCAAAAAATACCGGCTCATACATTCATTATAGAATGGCTTTTTTCTTGATGATATCTCGGTAGATAGGTAGGTAGGTAGGGTAGGTAGGTAGGTAGGTAGGTAGATAGGTAGGTAGGTAGGTAGGTAGGTAGGTAGGTAGGTAGGTAGGTAGGGTAGTAGGTAGGGTAGGTAGGTAGGGCAGGTAGGTAGGGTAGGTAGGTAGGGTAGGAAGGTAGGGTATGTAGGTAAGGTAGGTAGGTAGGGTTGAGTGGTAGGGTAAGTAGATAGGGTAGGTAGGGTAAGTTGGTTGGGTAGGTAGATATGTTGGTAAGTGTAGGGAGGTAGGTGTAGGTAGGTAGGTATGTACAGTAGGTAGGTAGGGTAGGTAGGTAGGGCAGGGTAGGTAGGTAGGTAGGTCGGGTAGATAAGTAGGTACAGCGCACCAGGGTAGGCGCACCTACCCTGGTGCGCTGTAGATAAGTACTTAGTGCTACCCGTGCGAAGCCGGGGCGGGCAGCTAGTCATAGATATATTGACAAGGTACCGTCATGATGTTAATATCTTTAAACAGTTCCCTTAGAGAATCGCGCCTACGGAGGCCATATATTGCTCTGATCGCTCTTTTCTGCAGAATAAAAATAGACTCGATGTCTGTAGCCCGTCCCCATAGTAAAATACCGTAAGACATGATACAATGAAAGTAACTGAAATAGACTAGCCTCGCGGTATCTACATCAGTGAATTGACGGATTTTTCTCACAGCATATGCTGCTGAACTTAGCCGTCCTGCAAGAGATGTTAAATGAGGACCCCAGGAGTTTCAGTACAGAGCGCCCGTCTACTCAAACAACTAGACACTGCTTAATTATTAGGTTACCAAGTTTTTTTTCTATTACAGGTGACAACAAATTAACATTATACGAAAAGACATTCCTCAACCGCCTTCGTAGCACAGTTCTGTGCGAGTGCGAAGGCTACGTGCAGGCCATGTCGTGGCACGAGCGCTTCGTGGCGTGGGCCAGCGAGGTGGGCGTGCGCGTGTACGACCTTGTGGCGCGCTGCTCGCTCGGCCTCATCCAGTGGGAGAAGGTGCCCAACCGATCCATAGAAGACTATCGCTGCAATCTGCTCTGGTGCGCCCCCAAAACGCTCATGATCGGGTGGGTCGACACCATCAGGATCTGCGTCATACGGAAACGAAGTCAAATTGAACTTCAAACACGAGATGTCACCGAGTATTTAGTCGATCCCGTGTACACTTTCCAGACTGACTACTTCATCAGTGGTTTAGGTCCCCTGGATGATCAGTTAGTACTCCTGGGAGTACATAAGGAGTGCGACCCTGAAACCGGTAAGGCGCAAAGACCTGTGCTCACCGTTGCTGACTATAAAGACTGTGAATTCTGTGAAATATCAACGGATAGTCTCAACATTCGTGGTTATGAAGAATATTCATGTAACGACTACTATTTGGATATGCTCCTGGAGGAAAACAGATTTTTCATAGTGTCTCCTAAGGACATTGTAGTGGCTAGTCCTTACGATATCGATGATAGAGTTAAGTGGCTCACAGAACAAGGTCGATTCGAAAAAGCAATTACCGTTCTCGAAGAAGTTGGAGGGAAGACGTCGAAACACTCGGTGGTGACCGTCGGCGTGCAGTACCTGGACCACTTGATGGCTGAGCACTTGCACGAGGAGGCGGCCATACTGTGCGCCAGGATTTGTAAGAATGATAAAGTGTTGTGGGAGACACAGATATTGAAGTTTGCTGAAGTGAACCAATTGCGAGCGATCAGTCCGTATGTGCCTAAAACTCCTGAACAAGCATTGAGTTCTCACATATACGAGTTAATATTTTATGAGTATCTGAAGTTGGACTCTCAGGGATTCCTGAAATTAGTTCAAGAATGGAACCCCGCGCTATACAAGACTGGCGTCATCGTGAAGGAAGTCTTAGAACATCTGCTGAACACGGAGGTCGACAAAAATGTTTACTTGGAAGCTTTGGCTCTCTTGTATTGCTACCAAAAGAAATACGACAAGGCATTGACAACGTACTTGACTCTCCAGCACAAAGACGTGTTCACTCTGATCACTAAACACAACATGCACAACGTGATACACGACAAGATACTGGACCTGATGACGCTCGACTGTGATAAGGCAATATCAATACTACTAGACAAGCCCAGAGTACCTGTAGAGGTGGTAGAAAAGCAACTTGCAACTAATGATATGTTGCTGTTTAAATATTTAGATGCTTACAGCAAAATTGAACCAAACGGTAGGTATCACGGCAAATTAGTTCGACTTTATGCTAAATACGCAAGGGACAAACTTCTTCCATTTTTAAAATGCAGTGATAATTACCCAATCCAAGAAGCTTTGGATGTGTGCCAGAACAACGAGTTTTACCCTGAGATGGTCTTCCTATTGGGACGTATTGGCAACACGAGAGAAGCTCTGCAAATCATTATAGAGCAGCTGAAGGATATAAACCAAGCTATAAATTTCTGCCAAGAACACAATGATAAGGAATTGTGGATGGACCTCATCAAGCGTACAGTGGACAAGCCAGAGTATGTGACGTTACTGCTCAAGAGAATAGGAAACTACGTGGATCCGCGAATCTTAATACAAAACATACAATCCGGATGTGAGATAAAGGATTTGAAGGACTCCTTAGCAAAGATGATGTGTGATTATCACCTTCAGCTGTCAGTGCAAGAAGCATGTAAAGTGATTACTTTGCGGAACTACTTCGAGTTGCATCAGAAGCTAATCATCAATCAGCAGAGAGGTATATCTGTTACGGATGACTTCATGTGTTGTGCATGCCAAGGTCGGATCATTATTAGGGACTTATCGAATGCCTCCGATTTGATGGTGTATAACTGTAGGCATTCATTCCATAAAGAGTGCCTTCCAGAGGGAGTCCAGTGCCAGACTTGTACAGTGTGCAGTGCCGTCAAAATGTGACCTGAATCACATAAGCTCAACTCTTAGATAGATGCTGTATATATTATGTATAATGAATAATGATTAAACAATATTTTTCCATTATGAACTTTTATAATTATGTTAATCAAACAAATTATTTAAAAATGTTTATCAATGTTCGGTGCTGTTATAATGAACTGGCTTGTATTATTTTTCCTTGTATTAGATAAACCCCAGATACCAATAAAATAAAACTAAAATATGTGGTTTTTATAATTTCAATAACTAAACTATCATAAATAAAGTTTATAGATCATGGATAAAATGAAATTTTAACATGGACATAATAAGGGTACCTAATAAGGATTCCCTTATGGGAATATTACAATAGCATATTATATCATTTACTGACCTATCTACAAAGCTCACAAATTACCAATAATATGTCTATTTTACAATTTCATTATATACATCATAGATATATATATCATTATATGATCATAGATCTATGATCCTATTATAATATGATAGACTACCTAATACCCCCTGTCTAGCTAGAGCAACAAAAATACAAACTATGTCTACCTGCAACAAAATTATCGAATTGTTTTACAAAGTAGATACCTACATCAAACTAAAATAAGTTTCCAAAGAAAAAATACTATTCTGCCAGCGTCATTTGGTGACGTCATCAACGCAGCAAGGTGAGCCGTCGATTTTTGCACTTTGTGGTAGGTAGTTATTTAGTTAGGTATACGTTAGTAGCTGAAAGGACTAGACAATTTTTTGTAAATATAGCTAAAAATATATATATTAAAACACCATAATTTGACATACCTACTTTTACATTTAAAAAAGTTATTATTAGTAATAATAAAAAAAGTTGTACATTTTGATATCATCATTCTGCTGCCCATAGGTACCTATCCAATTTATTTGGGGTCGGCGCAACACGTCCCTTTTTTCCATACTTCTCTATGTTTGCCTCCATCTTAGTCACCCCCTTTCTAGCCATATCATCCTTCACACAGTCCAGCCATCGTTTCTTTGGTCTTCCCCTAATCTTATAGCCATCGACATTCATACTCAACATTCTCTGTGCTCAAAACTTTCCTCATGACATTTTCCTCCGTAGACAGAAAAATCCACTGCATCGCATCACGTGCCGATACCATGACAACCGATTTGCGCACAACTTTGCTGTGAACGTTGTCACTGTAAGACTTCCTCTTATGTACTCATTTCTTATTCTATAATTCTATCCATTCGTGTAACACCACCATTAACACCACACTTCTCATCTCAGCGATGGCGATGTAGATCGGGCGATTAACCGCACGTGTATACCTACTGAAAGTCTCATACAACTAGTCTTAATGGTCGCAAGCGCTAGTGCTGAGCATGAGGTCCTGGTTTCGAATTCGAAGGGTCGAGCAGTGTTATTGGGATTTTTCCATCTGAAATTGCTGTGGCTCAGTGCTTAGTGGCCGGATTCTCGATTTATGCCCGGTTAATGGCAATAGGCTCGCCCCCTATTACATGTAACTATCTGGTGACATTTGGGTGTACCTACACCTCTACCTAACCCTTCGGGGAATACATGCGTGATGTTATATATATGTATGTATTGTAATATAAATTATTCATAGATATTTTTAATGATTTA
This sequence comes from Lithophane ornitopus, assembly GCA_948473465.1. Taxonomy (NCBI): domain Eukaryota; kingdom Metazoa; phylum Arthropoda; class Insecta; order Lepidoptera; family Noctuidae; genus Lithophane; species Lithophane ornitopus. The sequence continues at coordinate 17,406,924 of OX419622.1, forward strand.
ATCTTATATAATATTATACATGTACTTATATTATTTTTGTGTGAGGTTTTGAAAGTACTTAGTGCTACCCGCGCTAAGCCGGGGCGGGCAGCTCGTATATACATATTATTTATAATCTATCTATATATATAAAAGAAAGTCGTGTTAGTTGTTACACTATTTATAACTCAAGAACGGCTGAACGGATTTGGCTGAAATTGGTGGGGAGGTAGCTAAGAACCAGCAGGGCTATTGCGTATCTCAGTGGACAGTTCATAGTGATGATCACTTGGCAAAGTGTGTAACAATTAGCTGTCAAACAGCTACTTTCGTATTGGCTATCTTCAGTGACTAACGAGGATGACGTCATAAGCACCCACTAACGCTGATAGTCACCGTAACATATTTTGACAGATGTTAATGTATCGATACATATAAGATTGCGATTGTCTAAGCTTAGTGGACATCAAATTGATAATCATTTAGTTAGTGGTGGCTTTCGTGAAAGACACTACTCAAAGGTAGTGTTTTAGAAATTCTAGTGATTAACACCGAAGCCGGTATTAATTGAAGCGTGTAAATATTACGTCTTTTGTTGTTTTATTGTGATTCTTGTTCGTGGCAGAGGTATGGCACGTCGATTATTGCTGGGATTTGCTAAAGAAGAGCGAAAACAAAGTAGTCTGTGAATTGAGAGGCGCCACCTTGCGGGACGTTAGGAACCCATTGCCAGAGAGAGAGCTATTGATATTTGATAAATACTAATAATCTATTGTGTGTAATGTTGCTCACAATAATCTATAACTCGTTTTTTCTAGTATATTCTTTTTTTTATTGATTATTTTATATGACTAAAGTCAAAAAATATGGAATGCTAGAGATTAGTAGGTAATTTATAATAAGTATTCTATTGTGTGTAATATTGGTCATAATATCTAAAATTATTTTTCTTGTGAGTAGGTACGTAATATTTAAAAAAAAAAACTACTTTTTGAATATTTTATGTAAATATACTACAAGTATAAATATTGTTTTGTGAAATATGTTACAAAAAAAAACAGTAAATATCAATGATGTTTAAAAAACATTACCCTCCTTCTGGGGCAGTCGGGTAATAATAAGGTAAAGTTTTAATATTTACAATAATTTATAAGTAGCATTGCGAATTTACGATGTATGGGTTACTAACAGCTTCTATAAACATTATAATATCAGTAACAATAACCTTGAACAAGTGTATATAAACCGCTAAATATAAAATGGTCCCTAAAATGAAGTATTGTTACGCCCAAACGGCGTTACTCAATTTAGTCGCATAATAGTCGATAAAAAATAGAGGCGTCAAGTGCTGGGACGAAGAGCACCGTTACCGATCTGATAGTCACCGTAAGGTGATATCCACTTACTGTGATACGCAATACCAATGTTATGAAATTCTCAGTTGTCATCAAAGTTCGGAGTACAACTGAAGCATGAAAAAGATAGCCAATAGCCCTGCAGGAGAGTGTATTGACTGACGATTTCCTGAAATTTTCATTCAATGCACTTACATGAACTTAGAGAGTTGTGTTGCTGATTCTAATGTTTATAATTCTGTTAATCCATATTTGTTACGGCCGCTAATAAAAATTTAGATCAACATACAACCTGATACTGACCTGCAAATTGCAAAAAACCTAAGAAAATTTGAATTTCGCGGGCCACCCTAGCGCATCAACCTTAAATCTCTCATTTCGAGGTGAAACGTTAATTTGACTGGACTATATGTCCAACGTCAGAGCGTATCTACATATTTATTCAAAAGGAAGAAGTACCCTTTGATAGCGACATTTTGTGATCATTTACATTTAAACAAATTAATAGAACTTGGATGAGTTTAGTTAGTAGAAAAGTTAGCCAAGAGGGAAAGGGCATGCAAGTTAGTCGGAAGAGCGACTTTAATATTTTAATCCAGCCGCCGAGAGAGTGCGTTCCAGACACTGTTAGTTGAGTACAAAAGATTGTTGATTGATGTGTGTAATCATAAGTTGTAATACAAGGACGTGTTTTACGAGCTTGTCCAACTGAGAGGTGTCAGGAAGGAACACATTCTATCGCAGCGGCGCGCGTTTAAATAGAGATGAATGTGTGACTGATTCCCTTTAGTGAGTGTTTGTTTGCGTAGGCATTCAACCTGCCTGAACAATGTTTGTTTACACTTTATTCAGATACTTTCAGAACCGACATTACCGAAAATAAGTGGTAAGCATGGAATCAGTATTTGCTACAATTAGTACAAGAGTGGTGAAGTCAAAACTTCATAATAATGAACGCAGTTGAATGACGTTCCTTTTCAATGGCTTGTTGTTCATGAAATAACATTATTCCTCAAAAAAGTCAAAAAGTAAGTACTTTCATTTGTAAAAAGCACAAGCTTGAAATGAAACATAAATTTATTGTTTATTCCCATGTGGTGGAAAAATGGACGCGCACATGATTCTGTGAGGTTTTGAAAATGTTTTACTTTAGTGTTCGCGTTCGTTGAGCGGTAAAAACTGACAAATTTGTGACAAAGTGTTGGGTGAAAATGACAGAAATGCCTCCTTATCTCGCGGTCAAAGATGAGGAGAAAAACAGTGGTCAGGGTGACAGTGATACTTCTTCAGACGTAGATGACTGGGATTTGCCTCTGAGTTTCGATAAACCAAGGCACCTTGAGCCTATAAAGGGCGCTGAGCGAGTGGAGCATACTTGGAGAGTCAAAGAGAAGGTAAGACAGTGACTTTAAATTGATAACATGTGTGTACGTTACTGCGTAGCTGAGTGTAACGTAAGTGCGATGAAAACAAACGCACATGGTTGATTGAATGAATGCGTCGTTAGCTCAGCTTAGGTTGATAAAAAAAAACAACTTTGTTTTTGTAGTAAATACTATTGTGAGTTTTCCGTGCCTGTTCCATTCATGATTGTACCTAGTTATTTGCGAGCAATTTAATGAATGTACTTACAATTGGATGTAAACAATAATAATCAATAAAAAATAACAAAGTTAAAAAAAAACAAAGTTGTTTTGATTTGTCTACAACAAATCAAGTGGTCTATTCATATCATAAACAATGATTAGAGTGACGTTCAAACGTCAAAAATGTATGGTTATACAGTCACTAACCATTACTTATCTTTAAGCAACGTTTATAAATGGGGGACTTGGCGGAATAGACTTGGGGGTTCCCAAGTCTCTAATAATTTCTCCTTGAAATATACTTGGCTGTGCTCCATAAATTATTTTTTTTAGTTAATCCTAACAATATTGTATATATCTAACTGTGCATTAGCAAAGGCGAAACATTCACAACAAAAATTTTTTAAATCTCTAGTTCTGTCAAACATTGTATGTTATATGTTTTGTTGTGAATGTTTCGCCAGTGCAAACACACAGATATCTTTGTTCTTGTGTTGCCAAAAAGTTAAACCAAAAATAAATAAAATACCTACTATTCAGATAGAGACCTAATCATTGTTTGCATGATGTTCAAACAAAAAAAATATTCCACTTTGTAATCCAATTCCATCCAATTATTTTTGTATTTTAATTAAAAACACTACCTGTACAACGTTACCAGCCCTAGTTACATTTTACATAATATATGTACATTTCTTTCTTTTCCAAACAAGACAGTGTAAAATAAAATACTAGTGCCCTACCTACACAAATTCTATGGTGCCAGCCAACCCTAGTGGGGCAGAATCCAGCAAGATTCCACTGCAAAATTTTAGGCATTCCAGTTTGCCCCACCAGTGGGGCGGCTTGATGGGGCAAAGTGGAAAATTATAAACAACCGTGTAATAAGTTGCAGAGGGCAATAAGTATATTTATTTGCAATAGATCTAAAGGTGAAAGTTCATATTATAAACTTTGACATCTTACTCTTTGATAACATAACATCGCGCATGTAATCCTGAAGGGTTTGGCACCTATTTGACACCCAGATTTCGTCATTTAGGTAATATTGATACTCTGATATTAAATGATACTTTGACATTCTAAATTATGTGTTTCTAGATATTATTTTTAGGAAGTGTATAGAGTGCCGCACGATTTAACACTCTATATAAATACTGCCTTATTTGTACTATGTAACTGACATATCTCAAACTGTAATTTTAATTCGTAATCAAGTAATCAATAATGTTAATAATAATCTCACAATCTTTGTCTCATAATAAATGTATGTACACATGGCTATACATTTCCAGTTTATGCTGATCTCTGTACAATGCGAGGTCAGCTTATACTGGAAATGTATAGCTTGATGTGTAGCCGTGTGTACCTAATATTTACACGCCACACTTGGCAGAATGTTATGATAGCATTGACTAATCTTAAGAGCATAATAAGTATTCTGACAATTATGATTATGATTTCCTATACTAGGATTTGGAAATAATTAGTTTGCAAGTAGTTTCTAGATGGTTCATATTATGATTTAAAGCTTATCAATGACTAATATCATAATATTAGGTCTTTACCTATGAAATTGCCGTTCTGCAGTACTGGCCATTTCAAATCAAAATAATTTTTGTTTGGCTAAGAATTCTAATTTCAAATTAATTTTATTTTAAAAACATGGATTTTTTTTTTCCAAAAGTAGTCATTTCTTTATTGATTAGTGTTACATTTTCATCGCATTTCAATCTTTTTCGTCATCATGGATACGTTAAAAATTCGAGTAATTATAGAATATGAGTACCGTCGTGGCAGCAACGCGGCACAAGCGGCACGCAACATCAACGACGTTTACGGAGCTAACACTACAAACCAACGCACCACCTGTTATTGGTTTGCTCGCTTCCGTTCTGGAAATTTCGACCTGAAAAATGAACCTCGCGGTCGTCCGAAGACTTTGGTCGACAATGACGAATTAAAGGCGATTGTGGAAGCTGATGATACACAATCTACGGCTGAATTAGCAGCAGCTTTCGACGTTAGCGTCAAAACAATATTGGTCCATTTGCGTCAAATTGGCAAGGTAAAAAAGCTTGACAAATGGGTGCCCCACGAACTCAATGATCGCCAGCGCGAAGTACGCGTCGAGACGTGCCTTGCACTGCTCAACAGACACACAAATGAAGGAATTTTGAACCGCATTGTTACCTGCGATGAAAAATGGATTCTGTTTGATAACCGCAAGCGCTCAGCAAGTTGGTTGGATCCTGGTTCAGCACCTAAACAATGCCCTAAACGAAAACTTACCCCTAGAAAAGTGATGGTCACTGTTTGGTGGTCTAGCGCCGGTGTGATTCATCACAGCTTCTTACCAAACGGGGTGAGCATTACTGCAGATGTGTACTGTGAAGAACTGAACACAATGATGGAGAAGCTGGCGCATCTCCAACCAGCATTGGTCAATCGCTCGTCTCCGCTGCTCCTGCACGACAACGCGCGACCTCATACTGCACAGCAGACGGTCTCCAAGTTGCAAGAACTGGGGTTGGAAGCTCTCCGTCATCCGCCCTACTCACCAGACCTTGCGCCTACAGACTACTACTTTTTCCAGAATTTGGATAACTTCTTAGCGGGAAAAAAATTCAATACCCGAGAGGCAGTACAAAATGCCTTTGAAGAATTTGTTGCCTCCCGTCCAGCTGATTTCTTTAAGAAGGGCATCAATAAACTGCTACTGCGATGGCAAAGATGCATTGATTGCATGGGTGATTACTTCGATTAATACAAATAAAAAATTCATGAAAAAAATTCGTTTATATTTTTTCATACAAAACGGCAATTTCATAGGTAAAACCCTATTATTATTATCTAGGTTGTAAATCAGTTTCTCAACTAAGAATTCAGGTTTACCTGTGTGTAAATAGAATTATTTTATTTAAGTTGTAAATTCTAATTTGTGTTAGCATATTAGTTAAAGTTGCAATAATAATAATCAAATATGGATTTCAATATCATTAATTTAGTCAAAATTATAGTGATAAATAAACTGCTATTAGTTGTGAAGAAACTGTTTCAGTAAAAATCTGTTTCAAAGAAGTGTGATTTAATTACTTAAATTTTTTGCTGGATATTGAATTCAGAATGCCAAACCAGTTTGAACATAAAGGGCAAAACCGCAAAATATTTTTTCGGTCTGGTTTGTAATCCTGAAAAGACAATTGCTGTGTGGCGGTATCTACATCGCCACATGCGAACTACGCATTAAAGACCTGACGTCAGACAGACGTCACATAAATCCTGCATCGCGCAATTAAAGTTTACCGTGCAGTGGACATATATACGAGAACCCAACATCAATCGTTGGGCAGTTGCCCGCCAGACACAACACCCGTCTGGTTGGAGGATCCTCCCTTTTCTATGGAGTATGAGTGAACTTTACACCCTGTTCCTCATGCCCCTAAAGCTGTACTAAAAAGACAATCGCTAACCAGCTGACTGCTGTTGGTGGGCAAGTTCAAATTTGCTGGTGTGCCACTTTCTGGCCCGCGGGCCTGGGGTTGAGCGGCCTTGGTATTATGGATAATTATAATAACATTGTTATGTTATTGTTGTTCTGGTATTCAGCTGCATCCGGTTAGACTGGAAGCCGACCCCAACCGATGTTATCGTTGTACAATTATCCAGCAATATTACAGTTGTAGTGTTACTTTAATTAAATTAGTAAAAAAACGGTCAGAGGGTTATCTTAGGGAAGACATGGGTATAGTAAATGAAATAATTTTGTATTTGTTTAGTACAAAACACACTGCGTGGCTCTGGTGCTGTGCCTCAACGTTGGAGTGGATCCCCCCGATGTGGTGAAGACACAGCCATGTGCACGACTTGAATGCTGGATTGGTATGTAACTATTTCAATTTAATGATTAAATACATACCTTGTTTATACCTGGAGGGTGGACTGTCAGCATTTTTTTTTTATTTGAAGCCAATATAGCACTTTTTACTTGAATTGTCCTATGAATTACTTATTAATGACATAAAAAAGTGGAATAAATGATGTGCCGTAATGATAAAATGTTAATCTATACATAATTATAATAACGAACGAACGCACGCGCGCGCTTTGTATGAAGGATTTTTGTCTATTGGTCTAAAATTCTGGATGTACCTGTGTTCCTAATTGGCGCAAAAACGGCTGAACGGATTTGGTTGAAAGGCACACAGATAGTTTAGAACTTGGATTAACACATAGGGCACCTACACTACCCACTTTTAATCCCGGTAGTAGATACGTTCCCGTGGGATATTTTTTGACATCCACTCAAGTGTACCTGCGGGCAAAAGCTAGTTTATTTATAAATTAAGTTTTAAAAGTTTTTCGGTATGAAATCTGAGAAGAGAGATGGCTTTAGTCTATAGTGCGATCCAACATTCAACCTTTTAACAAAATTAAAAATCCGGAGTCACACGTAATCTGTTTGATTTATGGATGCCCTAACACGTGATACTTGAAATAATCAGCCTATAACGTTCCCACTACTGGGACACAGGCCTCCTCTCTTGTGATAGGGTTTGGGCCGTAATCCGCCACGCGGGCCCAGTGCGGGTAGGTAAATGTCACATGTCTTCGAATTTTTGGTTCTAGGACATGCCTGTTTCCTCACGATGTTTTCCTTCACCATTTTGAGTGCAGTGGTGATGAAATAATTTACACAAAGTAAAGCGCCTATCTGGGCTCGAACCTATGACCTACAAGTCGTAAGTCGCGGCCGTTACCACTGGGCCACCGCTGCTCTCTCTGGTTATAATCTACACTCGCGGTCAAATAATAGTAGAAGGGGCGAGGTTTCGATTTCTTACATACCTCCCAAGCTCGTCCCAAGCGTGTTCAATTGGATTCAGGTCCGTGCTTCTCGCGGGCCAGTCCATGCGATTGATGCCAACGTCCTGAAAGTACTCATTTACAATTTGAGCTGTATGAGAATTGGCGTTGTCATGCATGAATATTGAATTTTCACCCATACTAATTAAATATGGGCTAACATGCTCATTACGAATTTCTTCCACGTATCTTGCACTAGTTAGCGTGCCATTTTCTATCAGCATTAACTCCGTGCGACTCTCTGAAGAGATTCCAGTCCAAACCATAACAGATCCACGGTCGAACGGCACTTTTTCCTCAAAACAAGCTGGAATCAAACATCCCCTTGACCGTCAGTAGACTCTTAGCTGCCCATCATGTGCATGCAGCATAAATCTGAATTCGTCAGTCTCTTGTCCATTCTTCGTCTCCTCATTGTGCGTGTTCGCGGGCGTAAAGTAATCTTGCTACCCGATGTTCCCCTTCAAGTTTTGGACCATTTGCGGGTCTATGTGGAGTCAAATTAGCTTCATGGAGCCGCCGCCTTACAGTCCGCCCACTTACGTCATCTTTACGGGTCTCTCGGAGTTGATTTCTTATATCAACTGCCGTGAGGTGTCGATTTCGAAACATGGTCGTAACAATAAATCGATATTCTCGAGCCGTAGTACATCTGGTCTGCCGGTTCCTGGTCTTCTTATGTTCTGCCCAGTTTGGACCCGGAAACTTTGGACGACTCACACTATATAAAGTGAGTTCTTGATGTACTTCGCTGACTTCTGCCTTCTTCTAACATAGTGACGATACTCGTACATTCTTCTGGTGTTAGCGACATCACAGTAATTCAATAATGATGGTGAAAGACGACAATTACCGCCTTTTATCATTTTGATTTGATAGATTGGAAAAAAAGTGAGAAAACAAGCAAACGTAAAACAACTGGTAATTGAATTTACCCCCAAATTGGAACCTCCAAAGAGGTTTTTAGAATTTTAACTTTTTTTAAATTACGTTTTGATCATTTCAAGTTTTATTTCATACGATATTCAAATTCTCTGTAATATAAAGTTAGTTTCATGCATGTACCGTTATTAATTTGCAAGTTACAGGGATTTCCGTCATCGACCCGTATTATTTGACCGCGAGTGTATATCTTATATCTATATTATACTTATACTTACTAATATTATAAAGCCGAAGAGTTTGTTTGTTTGTTTTGTGGTTGGAATTGAAAAATTCTTTTTGTGTTGGATATTCCATTTATCGAGGAAGGCTATATAACATCACGCTAGGACCAATAGGAGCGAAGCATAAATGAAAAATGTTGCAAAAACGGGAAAAATAATTCCTTTTTGAGAGCTTCCGTTGCGTGCGCTGTGTAAACGGTTTAAGAGGGCTATTACAATTTTTCTTGAATTTAAGCGTTTTACTCGATTTTTTACGTGTGATTAAGGTTTAGATATAGCCTCAAAATTTAAAAAAAAATGGGCCTGAGAATGTTTGATTATTTATCTTGGGAGAGCATTAAAAATAAAATTCAATTTCTCTACATAAATCAGTAAAAACCTTGTCTTTGCAAAGGCTGTTAAAAAAAAAAAAAAAACATTACTTTAGGGGCGTCTTTTGACGCGTTGTTACATCGAAGATATAGTAATTTAATCATTTATAAAAATGTCCATGGTACAACTATATCTTGAACTTTGGAGCGCATAAGTAATTTTTTTATGTTTCATTCAGTAATGCACCAAAAATAATTCCGTAAAACAGATAGATATTGATAATTTTTCGTTCGAAATTATATTTTTTATCTATGAATATACATTTCAAATTTAAACAAAAAGTATTTACGAACAAAGGTCATTATGTCATCATGCTTCAAAAAAAAAAATTGTCTTTTTTAGAGTAAAATAATATTTTTAAACAATTGTTGTATGCAATGCTAAAAATCAATATAAATCTCAGGACGCGCGGAGTTTAGATTCGACCCCCCGTCCCTTGTCAGATGAAGTGCCAGCCCGCGCCGAAGCCGAGCACGTAGCTTTAAATTCCCCGATTAATAATAATAATGATCCTATTTTGATCCAGCCCGTCCCGCCTTGCCGCCCTCCCGTCAGTGACGCCCTAAGCCGAGGTCCGTACCCCACAGGGGGTGCCCTTAGCGAGCCCTCACTTAGTATTAATTTAGAATAGTTTTTTGCCCCTGGCTGGAGGCTTTGAGTGTGGTAGCTTAAGGCAGCCACAGGAAAGTCCGGTTAAATAGTTACGATTTTCATCTAAAATCAACTATGAGATGACCTAGACAAAAAAAAAAAAAAAAAGGAGTTTAGCTTCAGTCCGCGCCAAGCGCTTCTTGAGGGAGGACGTATCGCCCGCTGATACGCGGCGCACACAGGCGCACAACGTGTGTAATGTCAAGAATATAGCGCAACTCAACACTTTTTGATACGTGATTTAATTTTTTTTTATTATGAATGGTTGTAATGGAAATTTATAAATATTTTCCACTGATACTCTAATTTGAATATATAGAAAATGAACATAATATACCTACAATAAAAATGTGTGTTTATTTGCAGTGTGGACTGGTACTGAATACCCACTAAAAGTTTACAAAGATAATTATTTCTGGAACCAGAAAATGTTGCCACATGAATAAAGTTTTATGAGGAGAGCGTTTTTCCCGGTTTAATAGATAATTCAAACCAACACCTAGACTACAGTTGCAAAATAGTACTGTATCTTTTTTTATTTTCTTTTGCTTATATCTCGAAAATGGTGGGACCTATCGCAAAAATTATGAAAATTTCAACCCCCTTTATAAAACACATAAACCCCTAATACTCAACATGTAGGTAATTTTTTTTTCATATTTTCCATATAAAAAGTGAAAAATTCCATATAAAACACGTCGAGGCTGCGCGAACATGCGCGCCTCCGGCAAACAAATTCAATTTTAGTTGTCTAAATAATTTTTAAATTTAGAGATTTCTTTTGGCAGAATAGCTATTAGATTCTCATAGACAAAAGTGAGGAATTTGTGATAGTTTAGTTTGGTGTACAAGAGAATCGGCACCATTGTATTATTACCTGCTGAATTAATTACAATAAGTATTGAAAATTGGCAACTGCCTGTACCTACTTCTCTTAACAATTTTCTTTCGCACGCGCCCTCACTAGACTAATCCTTTTTTTACGAAAACAAATTTGTGCTAAAACTGATTACAAAGTCAATTAAATCCATTGCATTTCATTGTGCATTCCACAAATCCTGCCTGCACATCATTTCATCAAATTTGTTCGAAATTAATGCATTATTTGCGAAGGAGTTATACCTACATAATATTAATTCTTATTCAAATAAATAGTTTTAACATCAAGGGTATTTATGTAGCAGTATAATACTTTTTAATTCATTCGAATCGGACATTTAATTTCGAAGTTATCACGAGTTTAAAAATGCAGTACCCGAACCGTTCGACGCCGGCGCCCCGCCGCCGCGACGTTCCCTACTCTAGAGAGGAGAGGATGGGCACACGGGTAGACCATGACTTGGAATAGGACATAGGATACGTTTTATCCCTATATTCCCACGGGATCGACACCTACGCGGGTGAGACCGCGGGGCACAGCTAGTAATTATATATAATTTTGAAATTTATTAAGCCCTATCCTTTGATATCTAACATGGCCTCATTCAAAAAAATGTTTTTTTAGTTGAAGACTGTATGTCCTCTAGAGAGCGCCATATTATTCAACTAGCTTTTGCCCGCGGCTTCGCTCGCGTGGATGTCGGAAATTATCCCACGGGAATGTGCTACCGGGATAAAAGTATCCTATATCCCATAACCCACGTGGTCTGTCTAGGCGACCTAGGCGTTACGGCGTAAAAGTAACAGACATGAGACAGCCAGTAACTTTATATATTAGTGGTAGTCCATATCTATATTGTGGTGATAGTGTGGATAGTATGGACAGCAGTATGAAACTGTCGGAAAGATTAATGAAAAAACTATGGCATATTGTACCTATGGACGATGGAAACTAAGGCGAAAGCTTTGGGGGAGCCTGCGAAATTCAAATTTTCTTATGTCTTTTGCTTTTTACAGGTCAGTATCAAGTTTTATGTTGATCTAAATAATGAGTCGCAGTTGTATCAAATATTTATTTATCTAATCTAACTAATATTGCAGGAGTTGTATTCCTGTATCTAATGGTTATTATTCTGTAAAGCTACTATTTGCTACGATCGCGAATCATATTTTAATCATATTCACATTCGAAACTTACCCATTAAACGATTTAAAAGCTGTATTAAAACCAAACTTTGTAAAAAAGGGTACCTACTATACAATTTCAGATTATTTAGAAGACAAAAAGCATGGGATTGAGCTGCTCGCTCTGCTAACATTTTGTCATTTTGGCATTGTGACATTTTGAATAAGTACTATGGAAAATCATCAAAATATACCTACCAGTTTTATATACAAATTCACATTATTGAATATTATATGTAGGATATTGACAAAATGACATGATTACTTTGTAAAGTATTGTATTTTTGTGAATGTGAGGACTATGTGGATGTTTATTTTCTTTTTATTCTTATATTTTTTCGTTCTCAGTTAGTTTTAACAATGGTCTGGCAATTTGAGAACTTTATGCGGCCTACACAAATGTCCTTTCTTTGGTATTGTTCGTCGAGTCGTTGAGCTCCTTAAGTTCTGAGCTGAGCTCCACTATTACTGACAAATGCTTGCAGTGACAGGACAGGTTCACTCAAATCTGTGTGGTTAATTCCTTAAAAGACCATTTTAGACTCTAATCTACATGGTCCTCATGGGACCTGACCAATATGCCAATATCTGACCTAGGTATGTCCGGACTTTAAAAGAGACTGTGAGTTTGTTCGGACTTTCTTCTCAGAGTAGTCAGATAGGAAACGCCGACCTCATTTAGCTAAATTTTACAAATTTCAACATACAACCTGCCTGACACTGACTTGCAAATTGCAAAAAACTTAAGATTTGAATTTCGCGGGCTACAGGCGCATCCCCCTTAAAAAAATCGCATCATTTGCACAACGCCATCACTGGTAAACTCAAATTCTTCGTTCCAAGCCAAGAGCCAAGTAGTAATAACTTTTTAACTTTTGATTGAGTGGACAGATTCTCAAGATACGGACTATGACTATATTCTCAATCCCTTAACGCTCTTGAAGAGAGTCCCGCAAAAATGTCAATAATAAGTACTTACATGTGAATTTTAAAATCAAGAGGGTAAAGAAGGGTTTTTACCCTCATGAGGGATGATTTTAGAAAAACGTAACTCTTTGTTAGTTACAAAAAGCATAAATTTTCACAACCCTAACTTAAAAAAAAACCGGCCAAGTGCGTGTCGAACCATGCACAATGAAGGGTTCCGTAGTTGGGATGAATTAATTTATCAAACAAACTTTCGCAAAGTTTTATTGTTATTACGTCTATGGGCGTTTACTGTCCCTCAAAGTGTTAACATTGTAGTTAAAAAACTTGTTCTCGCATACAGAATGTTTGGGTTTTTGCAACTGCACATGTAAGTTGGTCGATTAAAAGTTTTTGAGCTAAGTCGCGGACAGACAGACAGATAGACGGACATGGCGAAACTATAAAGCTTCCTTGTTGACTACGGAACTCTAAAAATGATAGGTTTCCCATAAAAACTTTCATCCCCTATATCCCCCCCCCCTTAAATTTGTTTTTGAGAAAATAATTGCCTATGTTCTTCCCCGGGATTCCATCTATCTCTTTACCAAATTTTATCGAGATCCGTTCAGTGGATCAGGCGTGAAAAGGTAACATACAGAATTACAGACGGGCAGACAGACAGAGTTACTATCGAATTTATACTTTTAAGCATCGATTAGTATGGATTATGTGTTCAATTCAAAATGAGCCAAATGTTCGACAATTATGAATTCGGCGAAAGTCATACTTCTACGGAGACTCTTAACACCGCGATTCAGAAAATGACGTTAAATGAACAACGCCATCTATCGAGCACGAAGTGATACTGTCAAAATATATGGGAAAACGTTCGAACACTCTGTAAGCTATGTAGAAAAGACTGTTTTTAGGGTTCCATGACTGACTTGACCTGACTTGACTTGACTTGACTTGACCTGACTTGACCTGACTTGACCTAACTTGATTTGGATTGAGTTGAGTTAACCTTGAGCAGGTATATTTTATCGCAGCAGGTACATTGGTAGTTGAAAGAAAAGTAGATTACGTACCTTGCTAAAGTGAGTAATTAATGCACTCGTGTTAATTTAGTAAGCGCATTCGTGCCTTAATCACTCACTTTTTGCTCGATGTAACAATCTACAATTTTTAAGAAATTAAAATTTATCACCATTTTTTCATGATTAATTTGTATCATGATTTAAAAGATAGATAGCGCCACCTATGGCACTACTACCAAACAATGGATTTGGAAAACTTGAATTAACCAAACTTTAGATTGGGTAAATTCACAATGTATCGCGTTATGTTTCCGCGCGAAGTATGTGAACATATGATGATTATAATCGTGTGTTACACACGTTCTCACAAACCTACCTGTTTTTACGCTAGTGTCATTTTACGTCAATAGATGTCGATGCGTGTATCTACATTACGTACCGAATGAAAATTTCTTCTTGAATAATCGCTTCAAAATATCAAAAGATATAAGAGTTTAAAAACTCTTATATCTTTTGATATTTTGAAGCGATTGCGATGAAACAAAGACTAAATGAAAGATCGAGTTACACACAATATTTGAGTTTCTAAGTTAACCATATTGATTTCGTACTTTTTACGTGATACTGGAACAATCAAACAAACGAACAGATAAACAGACAAACAGACAAAAATTCCAAAAATGGTAGAAATGGCATCTGTTGGTTATTCTTGGACACTCCACCTACGTTTTTTTTTTTTTTTTTCTTTGTACAGAAACGCCTCGTCTACAGATTTATTATATGTATATAGATTTAACGTGACGTCACATGTCCTATAACCAGCGAACGATCAAGACGCTTCAAACGACACCTCATTTGTCAAATTGTGATGAGTAGTTTAGAAGATAATGAGGGAACACATGAACATACATACATACCGGTCAAAATCAAAACCCTCCTTTTTGCTTCGCCGTAGTCGGGTAAAAAAGGATGTAGAAAATGAAAAATAAAATGTTAAAGTTTTTTTTTAACAAAATACTTAATGTATTTTGTTCTAGAAACTAGGCCACTAAACTTCTGTAACCACAATAAAGGTGAATCATATTTTTATTTTTTTCACATTGCATGGTACCTAAAAGTTTTAAGTGATGGTCCTTCGTTAGTAACCATGAGACCAGCTGAAATGCGCCGCATGATTCACTATTGACGCCTTTTGCGGTTTGTTCGAGTGTCGGGAATGAATCACATCACATATGCTGACATGCCTAGTAATCACGATGCTCACCTATTTTAGCCCTACCAGCCAGTCAGTCAGTCAGTCAGCAGTGCAGTCGCACCGCACAGTGCATATTAAGAACGTGATGTGATGCAATGCATACCAACTAAATAAAAACTTTTTACAAAAAAAAAAACAAAAAAGTCAACTAAAAAGATGAAAACAAGACATCACAGACAGACAAATTCATAATCCGGAGTCACACGTAATCTGTTCGATTTATGCCCTAATACGTTTTTTTTTCGGTTTTTTTGTCGTAGTTGGGTTTTAGTTTAATTTTTTTTTAATTTTTTTGGCGTTATTTTATATATATATATTTGAAATGTGCTAATTAAGCCCGTTCATATGATACCCTACACGACATCATAATTTTTTTTTTCATGACTTTGTTCTCTAGAGGGCGCCTTATTCAATTTAATGTGACGTCACTTATCCTATAACCAGCGTACGATCAAGACTCTTCCAACGATACCTCATTTTTCTTCAAATTATGATGAGTAGCTTAGAAGTTATGAGGGAACACATCAATCTGCCTAGCCTTTTCCCAACTATGTTGGGGTCGGCTTCCAGTCTAACCGGATGCAGCTGAATATCAGTATTTATGGGGGAACAAATGAAAATTAAAAATAAATTCGAAATTGACTCCGTCTGTCTGTCTGTATGTATGTTACCTTTTCACGCCTCAATCACTGAACGGATTTCGGCAAGGAGATAGATGGCACCCTGGGGAAGGACATAGGCTACTTTTCATCGATATACCGCGCGGGCGGAAGCTATAAGACGGTGCTTGTGTATATAAAACTAGCTGCATCCGCGGTTTCACCCGCCTCCGTCTCGCTCGATGCCAATCAGGATAAAAAGTATCCTAAGTCCTAATCCAGGTCATGGTATACCCCTTTTTTTTGAGGTTTGGAAATCATCAATTACTTCTTCCGCTTTGGGCGGAGCGGGAGGGCGTCTCAGACTTTTACTGACTAAAACCTTGTTTGTTCCTTCAGTTGCCTGTTGCCAAGGACCCCGGTATCCCTTTCGGACTTTCCCGCAGCCCTCATGGTTTACCCCTGTGCCAAATTTCATCCAAATCCGTTCATCAGTCTTAGCGTGAAAGCGTAATTAACAAACAAACTCACTATTGCATTTATAATATTACTAGCCGTTGCCCCATGTATTTTGTATTTTTTGATTTTTAATACCAAACGGGATGAAAAGCATGTCTTTCTGCAGATCCTAGGCTACCTATCAGTCAAATTTCATACCGATCGGTTTAGTGGGTTGGGCTTAAAAAGGTAACAGACAGAGTCACTTTCGCATTTATAATATTACTAGCTGCGCCCCGCGGTTACACCAGCGTAAGTTACGATCCCGTGGGAATATCGGGATAAAAAGTATACTATGTCCTATTCCCGGTCATGGTCTACCCCTGTGCCAGATTTCATCCAAATCCGTTAAGCCGTTTTAGCGTGAAAGCGTAACAAACAAATAAACAAACAAACAAACTCACTTTCGCATTTATAATATTAGTTAGGACTAGCTCCGCCCCGCGGTTTCACCCGCGTAAATCTCGATCCCGTGGGAATATCGGGATAAAAAGTATCCTATGTCCTATTCCAGCATTGCTATTCTGTAACCATCTCACCGTAAAAACTTTGGTGTAGTGAGCGTGGAGTGAGCTGACATTGTCATCATTACCTACCGATGCAAAAGCAGTGACAGTTCACTCCAAGCTCACTTCACCTAAGTTTTCACGGTGAGGTGTTTACAGAATAGACCGGCTGGTTATGATCTACCTACCCATTTGCCAAATTGCATCCAAATATGTTCAGCCGTTTTTGCGTGAAAGCGTAACAAACAAACAAACTCACTTTCGCATTTATAATATTAGTTAGGTTTTAGGTAGGATAAAGGTACCAATATAGCTTCTATATACAATACTAGCTTTTTCTCGCGGTTTTGCACGAGTGGATGTCGGAAAAATCACTTCAGTTATCAAGTTCCCTATGTGTTCATCTAGGTTATAAACTATCTGTGTGCCAATTTTCATCCAAATCCGTTCAGCCGTTATGCCGTTATGTTAGCCAATAATGACAGTAAGTAACATAGCTGCAACAGCAACAGTGCTGGCATCGCAAGGACGATCTGCGATCAGTTTTTACCCGACAACGGCGACGAATAAGGAGGGTTATGATTGTGTGTATGTGTGTTCATCTGTTCCCTCGAAACCACTCATTACAATTTGACAAATTAGGTATAGTTGGAAGCGTCTTGATCATCCGCTGGTTATAGGCTATGTGACGTTATATTAAATTAAAAATGGCGCCCTCTAGAGGACATAAAGTCAGGAACTAAAAAAAAAAAAAGTTTAAACGACGAATAAAAAATCCGGAGTCACACGTAATCTGTTCGATTTATGCCCTAACACGTGTGACTCCGGATTTTTAATTTGTCTGTCTGTGGGGTCTTGTTTATACCTTTTTAGTCGTAGTTGGGTTTTAGTTTTTATTACTTAATTTTTTAATCCCTTTCTGCTGGAGTTCCGGGTTCTGGATCGAAATGATTCCCATGCTGGCAACACTCGATCGCGTGTTGTGCGCTATAACGCGTGCCGTAGTTTCGCCCAGCTCTTGCGAAATTAATTATAAAGTCTTTATGACTTAATTTATTAACACAGGCGTGTGCCTAAATAAAGCTTCAATGGGCGCCCCATTTTCCAGATCGCGGTATTCGATATGTTTTAGTTACAAGTTTCACAAAATATCAGTACCCTAGGCCTGGTTTTACAAGTGGGTTTCTTCTAAACTCCCAAATTAGCGCTATACAGATTATGTCCATTTCATTACTTTAGTTAGAGCGATGTTGGGGGGTTCGATCCGATTCAACAATATTTTTCTTCCGAGTATTAGTCAGGAAGTTAGGTCTCCGAACTTGGATCATATAACTTTCCACAGTTTCCATTCTGGGGGGCTTTCGCTTTAGTAACACGTTAGTAGGTATATAAAAAAAAAAATTGTGGTTGGTATTTTACCGAAGCGGTATTAAAACAATGATTACGCTCTTGAGCTTTCAGGACATACGTAATTAAAGAGATGATATAATAATTATATTCGCGTTATGCATCATATAGATAGATAAAATAAAACCAGCCAAGTTTCCGTTAAGTGATGACTCAGCTATGTGGAACGTTTTGAGGTCAAACGCCAGACAACACAGCAAACAGCTGATCGTCCCGCCGCGCCGCTAATATTGCGTAGCGCGAAAAAAACGTAACATGAAATAATTATATTTTTTGATATCGCAGGAAAAGCTTTATGTACTGGAATAGCGAAGGTTTACCTCGATCGATTGAATAGTTTAGATATTGGGATTTAATTGTATAAGACTTGAAATATTATGAGCTGTAATCCATACTTAATATTATAAATTCGAAAGTAACTCTGTTTCTGTCTGTATGTTACCTTTTCACGCCTAAACCACTGAACGGATTTCGATAAAATTTTGCATGGAGATAGGTGGCATTCCTGGGAAGGACATAGGCTACTTTTTGTCTCAAAAATAACCCTAAGGGTGGATATAGGGGATGAACGTTTGTACGGGAATCCCATCATTTCTTAGGGCTATGAAAATTCAAATGTATGCTTTTGGGAACAAATAAAGAGTTACGTGTTTAAATGTTTTTCTAAAACCATCCCTCAAGAGGGTAAAATAGATTAAAATTCACATGTAATATTGACATTTTTGTGTGACTCTTTTCAAGATATTTAAGGGATTTGGAATATTAAAATCGTTCCACTCGGTCAAAAGTTATTACAACTTGGCTTGGAACTGAGCGTTAGAGTTTACCAGTGAGTACTCGATAAATGGCGTTGTGCAAATGACGCGATTTTCTGAATCGTTTTGTTAAGATTTTCGGCAAGATAGTGACCATCGTCCATACAATGTACCATAGTTATTTTCGATTATTCCCGATGTCCACCACTTTTTGGCCACCACTGGGGGACAGCGAAACAACTTTTAAATTTTTTCTCGTTGGCCACCACTGGGGGGACGGCGAAACAACTTTTAAAATTTATTCTCGTTGTCCACCACTGGGGGACACCGTCACAACTTTCTAAGTTATTTCCATTCGCCACCACTGGTGGACAGCGACATGGATTTTTAAACATTCCATTCCATTGGCACAACTTTTGACCCAATTCTCACTGGCCATAACTTTAAATTATTTTAACTAAATCAAACCAAATCATTTATTTATCAGACCATAAAATCCAATTTGTTAGTAATTATAAAAAAATAAAACTGTAAAGACTAGTGTTAGTAAGTATTCGGCTTTTGGTAATAATTTGTAATGTTGTCAAAATTATTCTAACTATATAAATTTAAATTATAGAATTAAATTTAAAAAAAAAAATGATAACCCAATAAACTTACGGATTTGGTTTTAGCGGAAAACGCAGATTTTTTTTTGAAGTCTTTTGTTTTAGAACAAATAGATCTCCCAATATTGTGCGTACAAACTTACATTTGTAGTATTAACGTATGGGAGAACATGTTTAAAAATCCGTGTCGCTCTCCACCAGTGGTGGCGAATGGAAATAATTTGGAAAGTTGTGACGCTGTCCCCCAGTGGTGGACAGCGAGAATAAATTATAAAAGTTGTTTCGCTGACCCCCCAGTGGTGGCCAACGAGAAAAATTTAAAAGTTGTTTCGCTGTCCCCCACTGGTGGCCAAAAAGTGGGGCAATCGGGAATAATCGGTTATTTTTAACCGACTTCTTCAAAAAGGAGGAGGTTCTCAATTCGTCTGTATGTTTTTTTTAATTTTTATTTTTTTAATTTGTATGTTTGTTACTCGATTACTCCGCCAATTATGAATCGATTTTGATGATTCTTTTTTTGTTTGGTAGGTCATGCTTCCGAGGTGGTCCCATATAAATTTTATTAACTTTGCTTGCGTAATTTTTGAGTTAGCTTCAATATTGCGTATTTTTCCCACTTAGTTTATCTAGACGATATCCTGTTTGACTCCTTCACTGTTATTTACATAGCAGGTAGTGGTATTCGGATTTGTGTGGGGTAGGTACCACAACTAAAAAGTGAAAAATAAAAACTTTTTACAAAAAAAAAAACAACCGACTTCCAACAAAAACACTAAAAAAGTGAAAAATAACTTTAATTTCGGTGGTAAAGTCGGTGGCAAAAAACGGAAATTGAAAAGCTAAGACACCGACTTCCGAAATTAAAGTTATTTTTCACTTTTTTAGTGTTTTTGTTGTTCATTAATCTTTCCGACAGTTTGCCCACGCGGGCGAAGCCGCGGGCAAAAGGTAGTAGGTAATATGCATGGATAACATTAGTTCTCTTGTACTCTGGGACTATTTTAATTACCTACTGCTATTTCCAATGATAACCTTGAGGCATCTTAGTGATACGATTATACAATGTTATTTCAGACATCTGTAATATTATTTGAAGACTAGTTATACAGCTAACCATTAATACTAGGGATGCAACGATACCGATACGATAATCGTATATCGGCGATTATCGTGAACTTTTACGATCATTTTCGTTACCTATTGGAAACATTACGATATGATATTTAAGATTCATTCTTTTCTACAGTTTCCAGTTAAACAAAACGCATAACGCGGAAACTTAAGGTGGATCCGCAGTGGTATCACTGGTAGCCCACGAAATTCCAATTTTCTTACCTTTTTTGAAATTTGCAGGTCAGTGTCAGGTTGTATCTTAATCGAAATATGATTGAGGATGAGCTTGAGCGACCATAACAAATGTGTATTTACAGAATTATAATCATAAGAATCATTATACATCTCGTAAATAACGCAAAATTAAAATGAAACAGATTAGTCTTAATCGTTTACGAAAATGTGTTACGCAATTAGACGGCGATTCGACAGAGCGCAATCTTAAACGCGACCGAAGTCATCGGCGTTGGCATTGTAGAGAGACGGAAGCTAGTTGTTCATATTAGATCTAAGAGGCATTTGTCCTAGGTGCTAAGCATTGCTTGTTTGTTCTGCAGACCCTCAGTCGCTGTCTCCGAGCAAGGCGCTGGAGAGCATCGGCCACGCCCTCCAGTCGCAGTACGAGCGCTGGCAACCGCGCGCGCGCTACAAGCAGAGCCTCGACCCAACCAGCGATGAGGTAACCTACATCTTTACAGTTAGACCTTGCGAAGCTGTGTCTGGAATAGTCTGGATTGGTTTGGTGTCGAAAAACTTCATATCAGGCGATAACCAATGGCCTTTTTGTTTTACCATTTACTATTACTATCATTTTGTTTAGATGTAAAAATCGACTACTCGACCAAATCTTGATCACTGGATACGGTTAAATACCATTTTATTCGAACCCCCCCGATGAAACCAACGTGAAGCCTAAGCTGAAGAAGAATGTCGGTCTTGGGAAATATAATTATGAGACAATTTGTGATAAGTATGAACAACATAGGTTTCAGTAGGAAGCCTAAAAAAATGAGGGCGTCGTCGCTAGGCGCGTGTAAATTAACGCAATAATTAGTTTAGGGCGGGCCGAGCGACCTCCGGCTTACGCGCTCGACCTTGAGATAATTGTCGCGATACTATACACCTACCGCGCATACTCGAAAAAGGTCCACTTCGACATACCTACACCGTGGATAATTGTGTAGATTAGATTCTTATCAAAAACAAACCAAAATTATGGAAAGTGAATTTAATATAGAGAATAAAAATTATAAAGTTTCTTGAAGTTAAAACTTCTTGTTGAGGTTAATTTTTATGCTGTCGTTTTGCTGGCCAGTGTGATTATCACTCAGATTTCGAATGATAAATAGAATCTTTCCTATGTTGTGAGGTGAAAAATATATTTCTGTTACATTTACTTTTACTACTGGATTAAATAAGTGTCCTTTTCTGATTATTATTATTATTTAGTGACTTGTCAATTGTACGACTTACGCGAAAGAAACAACACTAGTAAGCTCCAGTGGATTCATTGTTCAATAGACTCCGAAACGAGTCTTACCAAGCACTTGTCATATTATTATGTCGATACCTGTCGTTTATCTATGAGATGCATCCATAAAGGCTCTTACATACAGAGGCGATTTGCAGCGCGACGTGTCGCGGGGCGATTCTGCGATATTATCGCCACGCAACACCTTTCACACTAGCGCGATATCGCAGGGGCGATTCGCAGCGCTACACCAACTTAAGGAACATTTTGTATGGTATCGCCGCGAATATCGCCGCGATATCGGTGGCGGCCGCGACGCGATACACGGAGAGTATAAAAGGCGGTGCATTCGGAGCTAAGCTCAGTACTAGACGATCTTCGTCTGAGGACGAAGGCAGGTCTGTGCGTGTTTGCAGAGCGTGGGGTGCTAAGTTCGATTCCCGGTCGGTCGACATAACCCAACCTAACCTAAGTAGGTACCTACGCTTGAACACACGATGACGAAGCTGGAAAATTCGGTCGTGCTTTTACGCAGTGGGTACTTATTTATTTACAAATGAAGAATATTATTATTTAGTGTTTTATGTATTTAGAGTTTAGATAGGTATTTTTATTTAGTTTCCAATTTACCTATAATTTATGTGATTTCGGAAATAAAGTGTACTTTCGGCTATAATGCAACACGTTTTTATGGCCTTTTTATGAGTAAAGAGGTACTTACTTACATACTACTACTGGTACTTACTTTCATTTTGAAATCATCCTAACTTACAGACATAAGAGTAGGTATATTGTATTGGAATCATAGACATAAGAC
The DNA here is from genome assembly GCA_948473465.1 of Lithophane ornitopus. Lineage (NCBI taxonomy): Eukaryota > Metazoa > Arthropoda > Insecta > Lepidoptera > Noctuidae > Lithophane > Lithophane ornitopus. Next base: position 17,429,938 of record OX419622.1, read on the forward strand.
ATATATTTCTATGATTGGAACTAACCTAGGTACCTCATCATCGGACTTTAATGTTCCCACTGCTGGGACACACCTTCTTCGAGAGGGAGTGGGCTGTAATCTACCACGTAGGCTCATTACAGGTTGGTAGGTAGGTAAATGTCACAATTTATGTCTTTGAATTTTTGGTTCAAGGACATGCCGGTTGCCTTGCCTCACGATTACGATGTTTTCCTTCACCGTTTTGAGAGCAGTGTTGATGATTTACACAAAGTAAAGCGCCTGCCTGGGTTCGAACCCACGACCTACCACTGCTTTGCTTACCTAAGTACTTGTTTTTAATTTACCTAGGTACTTATCTTATTCCATAACTCCGTGAGTTAATAATTTATTATGCTCAATAAGTATGTATAATAGAATAGGTAAGGTACGCATGACTGGCGAAATGCGGGTGTACTATATAGGTACCTACACCTCTGTCTAACCCTAAAAACTCCAGTGATAACTTTAAATGTCTAATGAAGTGATACAATCGTAAATAAGTAATTATAGTAACTAAGTATGTACTTACAAACTGCCTAGTTGGTCTAGTGGTCGCAAGTAGAACTGGTCCCTGGGACTTATAATGTAACTATGTAACAACACAGCCGTTCGCATTCAAACGTCGTACCTACTCGAATTGACTCTCGCACAGCTGATACCCACGCACTCGTCTGCTAGCGGAGCCCCAGCGCTCCTCTTACCGTTGATACTCTTACGCTCGCTCTGCTGCTACGACGAACGCAGACCATTTCAATTTTCAACTCGGGGTTAAGTAGGTATTAATGAGTAAAGTTTGTTAATAAACATTTTAACGCTTTTTAGTGGGTAAATTTGTAGGTAATTTATCCAAGTTACAATAGCCTAATGTCAACTGCTCATCACCTTTTACAAAATACCTATTGCTTTTCCCGATACAGGGATGTTAATGGTTGAGGATTTCTCCAGTTCTCCTGAGGGATGGTGAAGTACCTACACTTCACCATCACCTCCATTTTACCATATATGTATATGTACACTGTGACGAGCATAAATTGCTTGGCAACCATATTAATATTATATAAGTAATCTAATCGCAACCCATGAAATACATACTAACTTATTATTGAGTATTTCCGGTTGCAATCTATGGTCTTCATCATCAGTTCCACTTCACCAAATGGTGCTTTCCGAAAGCAACTACACGAGTTAAGTACCTACTATAAAAAATATCGAAATCGCTATAGGTGTGCCTATAATATTTGAAGAGTTCCCTCAATTTCTCCAGGATCTCATCGTCAGATCTTGACCTGATGACAATGGGACCATCTCGGAAGTATACCTACCATTTCAAACAAAAACAGAATTTTGCAAATCCGTGTATGAATGAAGGAGTTATGCCTGGACGGACATACATAAAAACAAAAATTCTGAATACTTATTGATAGCCTCCTCCTTTTAGAAGTCGGTTAAAAAGATTGAGTTGTGCTTGTGTGCGGGTAAATCGGCGGGTACCTACTACCTAGTCATATACCGCGCCGCGCGCCGACAAAACCATTAGTAAGTCAGTGCATGTCAGCCAAAATAGTTGGGAAAAGGCTAGGCAGACTGACAGACTATTCCAAAGTGAAATAAAATCAAAAGCAAAATAGTAAGTCATTGCAATCAGACTCTTATCTCATTGCGCCATAAGGTACAAATTAGGATGTTTGACGAACTTTACTAAAAAAACAATCATTTCAAACTAAAAAGTCCTCGCAAATGTCAATCATTCTAATTTATACCTTATTGCAAATATATAAGAGTTACATCGCAATGACTTACTAATGGCTCGCGGCGCGCTCAAAGGACTTGGTAACTTTGGAATCTGCCGCAAGTCAGCCGCTCCTATGATGCGCCGCGCCGCGCCGCACACACACACGCCACTGCCTAAGGCTGCCTATAATATTATGTCCTTGAGCGGTTGAGCTGAGCGAACGAATTGTGCCGTTGTGCGGACGGCGCACGGTGGATCGAAAATCGGCTGTAGAAGACATAGGATCTCGATTTCTTAAATGTTATTTTTTTTGCTGGAAATGACTTCTGCTGATCATTACTATGTACAAAAATGACACCCGAGTTAATTCTGCCCAAAAACGAATTTATAGTATATATTTTATAGTCGCAGATTTAGTGTTAGCAGTTACACAGTTGTGAACAAACTAAATTATAAAACAAAACTTTAGCCCTTTTATTGCAAAACGCCAATAATTAGGTAACTACCCTCATTAGTTATCTTCTCATTAGCTAATGAAAATTTATAATTGTCACTAACTATTCTTAGAACTCATAGGACTGCTAATTAACAAATTAGCTTACTTATCAGGAAAAGTTGAATGTAATCCATAGTTGGCATTGTCGTGAGATATTGAAAATCCTTAAATCACCTATAAAGACTCATTAGAAGACCTAATCAGTGTAGTTACTTAATCACTTCTTTTCGGACTCATTAGAAGAGTAAACAATTGGTAATTTGGTTGTATGAAAAGTTTTAAAACTCATGATGTGTTGATTTACTGAATTTATTTTGAAAATTTCACTTTTTTAATTTACCTACGCATTTTAATTTAATATTAAATTTTGCTAGACTTCTGTGGACTAGTATTACTTGTGGTTTCATTTATTGCACATATTTGGTATCCATACTGTATGTTGCTTGTTTGTGAAAATAAACATTTGAAATAAAAATGCCTACTTTCAAAAGATTAGAGTTTTGATGGTTTTGAGTCAAAACCCGCGAGTAGTTTTCACAAACAAGCTACACATTTCCAGTAAGTACGAATACCTATAAGCCGACCTCTTGTTGTACGGCAAGCCTAATATAATGTGAAGTCAGCTTAGACAGAGACTAGCTTGTTATTTGATTGATTCGCAAAACCTATTTATTGATAGATATTAAAATAACACGTAGCCATGGCGGCAATGCATAGGGCTGTGCATATTGAATCGAACAGAACGCGTAAAGGTCAACAACGCACACATAAGCACTGCACGGGTCAGCATAGGGTTGCAAAATTACTTAATAATACCGAAAAGACGCATAAAATACCTTCGCGTAATTTACGGTTATGTCAATCTGCCTAGCCTTTTTCCAACTGGCTAAAAGGCTCCAGCTGGATACCAGTATTTTACATGGAGCGACTGCCTGTCTGACCTCCACAACCCAGTAACTGTAGGTACTGGGCACACGGTACCCCTTGGCAAGACTGGTTGTCAGACTTGGGTTAGGTTGGGCTATGTCCACTGACCGGGGAATCGAACCTAGCACCCCACGCTCAGCAAACACGCACAGACCTGCCTTCGTCCTCAGACGAAGATCGTCTAGTACTGAGCTTAGCTCCGAATGCACCGCCTTTTATACTCTCCGTGTATCGCGTCGCGGCCGCCACCGATATCGCGGCGATATTCGCGGCGATACCATACAAAATGTTCCTAAAGTTGGTGTAGCGCGGCGAATCGCGGCGATCAGTTTTGCGGCGCGAATATCGCTCCTGTGTGTGGTATCGCGCGCGTTTTCATAGAAATTGTTCTACGGATATAATATCGCAGAATCGCGTCGCGCGACATATCGCCCCTGTATGTAAGAGCCTTAATAGTTGTGTATTGTTAGGAGTGGGTTTTCTCTGCTTACCTATCATGTGTACATATTCCGTGATACTCGATCATCACACTCATACATGAACACGACCATATATTTTGACTAAATTAATGTAGTCATTACGCATAGTAATTATATTGATAGCATAATATACCATTGTGAAAATATAAATACATATAGCTGACTATTTGTAGGTACGGGGGGGTATGAATTTTGCTAAAAGAAATAAACTTTATAACATTATCTTTCAAGCAAAGGCCAGAGTTCAAAGTGCAGCACTCATCATTTATCAGTTTGTTTCTCTGCAAGTAAGCCGATATAGTAACAAAAATAGGCTATTTTACTTAAAATGTATAGACAATGTATATGGACCAAAATCATACTAATGTATATGAAAAGCATTTTGGCGTTCTATGCACAAAAGCAAATCTACGGGAATAACTCATACAGATTATTACTAACCTCATGAGTACTCGACTAAAAATGATCGGAAAATCTGAAAAAAAAAAAAGGATTAGATAATAGTTACTACGTAAGCCATAGGTCTCAGTTTCTGCCCGTTCTTCCGGTCCGGGTAGGTGATAAATGTTGTCACAGTCAAATAATTAATTTCAATTAGGCCATTAAAAGGCACTTTTGAATGTCAACATTTACAAGAACATTAGAATTGATTCTAGGTTGTCCCTGTGTGTGACGTATGCGGCCTTCCTTGTGTACGGCCCATAATGACTTTGTGTGTGAGCAGGTCAAGAAGCTGTGCTGCTCACTACGCCGCAACGCCAAGGACGAGCGAGTGCTGTTTCACTACAACGGACATGGTGTGCCCAAGCCCACCACGCAGGGCGAGATCTGGGTCTTCAACAGGGTAAACTGGAATTTATACTTCTTTTGCCGCTGCGCCATCAGTCTATCAGGGTCTGGGTCGGGCTCGGTTCAAAATTCAAAAATAAATATCGAAATCCCAGTGTGTTCTTATGCAAGAAAACTCAAAAAAGTATAGAATAGAATATATTTATTTGCTTTAAAACATGGTACATTTAAGGTCTTATTTATATAGTTATGATCTTACATGTTTCGCCACGGACCGACATACAAATATTTAAACATGTTGTGGTAATGTTAATTAAATGTATAAATTTTATACTTACAACACATTTTTAATTAAATATATAATGTCTAATAGTAATAAAATAGTAATAGTAATAGTCCAACGGAAAACGGAACGTAATACGGAATATACTTAAAACATGTCTAGTACGGACCACTGCGCGAGCGATTCGCACTTGCCCGGGTTTCTCAAAGTAGTATCTGCAACTATATTGCAAATCAGTGGTTATTTAAACATGAGTTTATAATAGTATCACACGATTGTTTTAGTAAGTACCTAGTTATGTGCAGTTTCATACACAACTTTATCTAAACTCATTCAATTTAATCGAAAACGCAATAAATAATATAGTCAATAAAATACTGCCCGCGACTTTGTCCGCGTTAAATTTCGGCCCCCGCCCCACCACCGCGTCGCATCACATCGCCGGCCCGCGCTATTACTTCGATACTTACTCGCGTTTACTCCGTTTTCGCTGTGCGTTCTGTCTGACAATTTTTCTGTTTGCTCGGCTCCTAAGGTTTGTAGCGTGATGTTACATAGCCTACTTTCCTCAAGAATTCGGGTATCCAATACAAAAATATTTTTTCAAATCTGACTGGTAGTTCCGGAGATTACCCCCTACATACAAACAAACAAACTTTACCTCTTTATAATATTTTAGAATAGAAGCAACAGTCCGCCCGGGGTATGCACCACAGCACCTCCACCACTCATATTGTTACCCGGGTTGAATGTTGGTGCGGGGCGCCATCATTATTATATTATTTACTAGGTATTAAAAATCTCGTGTGATGCTATAATAAACTTATACTCGTGTTTTAATAACCCCTGTTATAGTTTCATGAACTACTATTAAACTTTTATTTCCCCACTAGGCGTACACGCAGTACATCCCGCTGTCGATGTACGACCTGCAGACTTGGATGGGCGCGCCCTCGCTCTACGTGTACGACTGCTCCAACGCCGGCGTCATCATCGACAACTTCAAGCAGTTCGCGGAGCAGCACGAGCGCGAGTATGAGGTAATGTTCTACCTGTTCTTATCATCATTCTCTTGCCCTATCTCAATTTATTAGCGCTCGGCGCAACATATCTTCTTCTCTATCAGCCGTCATCTCGGTAGTCACCACCTTTCTAGTCATATCATGTTTCACACAGTCCATCCATCGTTTCTTTGGTCTTCCTCTACTCTTATAGAATGTAGATCAGTCATGCTCAAAACTCTCTTCACGAAGCTGTCTGAGCTGTCATTTTTGGTGTAACAGAATCGTCACGTGACGCCCGGCGGATGTAAAAATCGAAAAGAGCGGCGGCGGAGGTCGGGATTTTTCACATCAAAACGTGCACAGCATTACTGACACAAATCTAAGTTATTGTTCAGTCAAGTTTCAATCAAAACAATCATGTTAAAAAAAAACTAGTTTAGTTCCTGCTTGTTAATAGGCAAAGCACCTCACTCCTCAGGCCCAAACGACTTCAAAGTCTGAAGAGGGCTCGGCGGTGCCGGCCGCGGTGTCGTACAAGAACTGCATCCAGCTGGCGGCGTGCGCGGCCGGCCAGGCGCTGCCCATGAACCCCGAGCTGCCGGCCGACCTGTTCACGGCCTGCCTCACCACGCCCGTCAAGATGGCCATGAAGTGGTTCGTGCTGCGCGAGAGGACGCGCGTCGCGCCCGCAGACGTGCACGACCTCATCGATAAGTACGTGCATGCCGATCAGCTACCTCAACTCGGCCGACAGCCGATCAAGCCTAGAAATATGACGTAGTTGATCGGCTTCATCGGAAATGTGTGCTAGAAAGTTATAAGTGTGCTAGAATGATGATAATTTCTGTACTAATAATTATTTGATAATATACCAGTTATAGTTTATCGTTTAAATATTCGTTTACAAACTAACTTAACTAATTAACTTGGTAATAAAACAAGTTACTAAACCACTTGGTTTAGTTATTGCAACGGAAACCAATTAAATGATTAATTGAACAAAGCAGTTAGTATCCAGATATTGCTACTCCTCGCAGGATCCCCGGACAGGTGACGGACCGGCGCACGATGCTGGGCGAGCTCAACTGGATCTTTACGGCCATCACAGACACCATCGCCTGGAGCTCGCTGCCGCCCGAGCTGTTCCAGCAGCTGTTCCGCGCCGACCTGCTCACTGCCTCGCTGTGCAGGAACTTCCTGCTGGCCGACAGGATTATGAGGTACAGTCACATCCAAAATATGTTCCACACCCTAATGGCTTTTGTTTGCTCATTTCACTATAGAATCTGCTTTACCGACTCGGCATTTTACATAGTGTCAAGATGTACTCCACAATGAATTGAGCGTGGCACGGCAGTTTACACTTATCGCGTATCTAGTTACATTAGTTCGTGGCACCGAGCATGATCCGGGGTTGCTGCAGCGCTCGAGTTGTTGCGTGCGCCCGCTATGTGTGGACCACATACCTACGTGCGACAGGACCTACCTACTCGCTATAACACCTGTGGCAATTCGTATCATTAACGAACTTTATGGCAACATTTATGTGTTCACGTCATTTGAGTAAAGTAATAAGCTCGTGGCTAAGTAATAACAGCCGCATGGGTCGATCCATCAGGTTAAGCTACGCTTGCTGGGGTTGGTCCGTAGATGGGTGACCATCTTTACATACCAAAACTCCTTCGTGTCATTAGTGGATCTTTGACAGCCGTTACGGGTCGTCAGAAGCCTGAAAGTCTGACAACCAGTCTTACCAAGGGGTATCGTATTTACTTTGTGCACCATAGGTTAGGATCCACATGACTCATCGACATGTGCATCCTGCCCGGATGCCGATGTCGATGAGTTTCCTTTTCAATCTGATAAATTTCCTTTCATATGTTCTTTAAGGTCCCTGTAGGCTAAGCATTTTGGACTCGTTTTTCGACTTCTTTGTCTTGCCTATTTTTGAAAGACACTATTTTGTCAAAGTACCGATGTACTATTGACTAATAGGATAAAAAAAACCCTTTGGGAGGCGTACGAGGTGCCGAAGCTAACTCGCACAGGCCTGTTAGACACTTTTAAATATTATTATGTAACTGGGCCTCAGGTCGTACAACTGCACGCCGGTGTCGCTGCCCGCGCTGCCGTCGCTGGCGGCGCACCCGCTGTGGGCGGCGTGGGAGCACACGCTGGACCTGGCGCTGGCGCAGCTGCCGCGCCTGCTGCGGCCCGAGCCCGCCGACTACACGCACTCGCCCTTCTTCCGCGACCAGCTCACCGCGTTCCAAGTGTGGCTGGACCTCGGCAAGTGTGAGTACTGGCCGGCCCCGGACACCCTCCGCGGCGCCGCAGTAACGCGCTTCCCTTGCAGGTGCGGCCGGCGTGCTGCCGAGCACGCTGCACCGCGTGCGCGCGCTGCGCCTGCTGTGCCATGAGTGACGCCTTCCCTTGCAGGTGCGGCCGGCGTGCTGCCGAGCACGCTGCACCGCGTGCGCGCGCTGCGCCTGCTGTGCCATGAGTGACGCCTTCCCTTGCAGGTGCGGCCGGCGTGCTGCCGAGCACGCTGCACCGCGTGCGCGCGCTGCGCCTGCTGTGCCATGAGTGACGCCTTCCCTTGCAGGTGCGGCCGGCGTGCTGCCGAGCACGCTGCACCGCGTGCGCGCGCTGCGCCTGCTGTGCCATGAGTGACGCCTTCCCTTGCAGGTGCGGCCGGCGTGCTGCCGAGCACGCTGCACCGCGTGCGCGCGCTGCGCCTGCTGTGCCATGAGTGACGCCTTCCCTTGCAGGTGCGGCCGGCGTGCTGCCGAGCACGCTGCACCGCGTGCGCGCGCTGCGCCTGCTGTGCCATGAGTGACGCCTTCCCTTGCAGGTGCGGCCGGCGTGCTGCCGAGCACGCTGCACCGCGTGCGCGCGCTGCGCCTGCTGTGCCATGAGTGACGCCTTCCCTTGCAGGTGCGGCCGGCGTGCTGCTGAGCACGCTGCACCGCGTGCGCGCGCTGCGCCTGCTGTGCCATGAGTGACGCCCTTCCCTTGCAGGGTGCGGCTGGCGCCCGCCCCCGGCGCAGCTGCCCATGGTGCTGCAGGTGCTGCTGAGCACGCTGCACCGCGTGCGCGCGCTGCGCCTGCTGTGCCATGAGTGACGCCCTTCCCTTGCAGGGTGCGGCTGGCGCCCGCCCCCGGCGCAGCTGCCCATGGTGCTGCAGGTGCTGCTGAGCACGCTGCACCGCGTGCGCGCGCTGCGCCTGCTGTGCCATGAGTGACGCCCTTCCCTTGCAGGGTGCGGCTGGCGCCCGCCCCCGGCGCAGCTGCCCATGGTGCTGCAGGTGCTGCTGAGCACGCTGCACCGCGTGCGCGCGCTGCGCCTGCTGTGCCATGAGTGACGCCCTTCCCTTGCAGGGTGCGGCTGGCGCCCGCCCCCGGCGCAGCTGCCCATGGTGCTGCAGGTGCTGCTGAGCACGCTGCACCGCGTGCGCGCGCTGCGCCTGCTGTGCCATGAGTGACGCCCTTCCCTTGCAGGGTGCGGCTGGCGCCCGCCCCCGGCGCAGCTGCCCATGGTGCTGCAGGTGCTGCTGAGCACGCTGCACCGCGTGCGCGCGCTGCGCCTGCTGTGCCATGAGTGACGCCCTTCCCTTGCAGGGTGCGGCTGGCGCCCGCCCCCGGCGCAGCTGCCCATGGTGCTGCAGGTGCTGCTGAGCACGCTGCACCGCGTGCGCGCGCTGCGCCTGCTGTGCCATGAGTGACGCCCTTCCCTTGCAGGGTGCGGCTGGCGCCCGCCCCCGGCGCAGCTGCCCATGGTGCTGCAGGTGCTGCTGAGCACGCTGCACCGCGTGCGCGCGCTGCGCCTGCTGTGCCATGAGTGACGCCCTTCCCTTGCAGGGTGCGGCTGGCGCCCGCCCCCGGCGCAGCTGCCCATGGTGCTGCAGGTGCTGCTGAGCACGCTGCACCGCGTGCGCGCGCTGCGCCTGCTGTGCCGGTTCCTGGCGCTGGGCGCGTGGGCTGCGCGCGCGGTGCTCAACGTGGGCATCTTCCCCTACATGCTGAAGCTGCTGCAGGCGTCGGCGCCCGACCTGCGCGCCTCTATGGTCTACATCTGGGCCAAGATCATCGCCGTCGACCCTGTAATTATTTTATTTATTTATTAATAACTGACTTATATAGGGTGTAAGGCTAAACACCGTTGTCACTCGAACCATGGGTAGTTGACTTAATTATAAAAATAAATGACCGTGTCACAACAAAAAAAAAACATTATTTTCATTTCAGATCTTATAAAGTTTCTATCCGACACCGTCCGCAAATTCATGGATATGCGCCAGCGGTACGTAGTAGGTAATAACTGTGACGGGTGCCGCCCGTCCTACCTACCTACACAACACATGAATAAATACACAATACACATATAACCTGTGATGCAACTTTCCCTTCATACTTTTCCTGGCTTAGGACAAGCAAAAATACCTAAGTACCTTATGTGTTGTGACGAATCTACATGTAAATTTGATTTTCGTTTCGTTCTTGAAAATCAACTGGCAGCTGCTGGTTGCCATGACCCTGAGCGTGGGCCGGCACGGTGAACTCGTAGGTACGAATCCTTTGTGTGGTCGCCAACACCGTTTCACGATTTAGCACACGTTGTTCATAATTTATTTGGTAATTAATTTTTATATTTAGGTCAACTACCCATGGTTTGAGTGACAACGGTGTTTACCCTTACACCCAGTATAAAACTAGATTTAAAAAAAAATCTTTATTCAGTATTACGAACATTTTAAAACAAAAAAAAAACAAATGCCGGCCTGAAGTGATGCGCTCACTAACGAGCAGCATATCATTATAATTTATACGTGTTCCTTTTGAAGTCCCATAACTCTTAGCCTGAGTCCTGAGTGACGGCGCACCGTGCAAGCGGATTGCGGAGCGGATTTATCAGAGGGGTCATCCTGAGTGACGGCGCACCTCCCTTGTTTGTTGCTATGACACTGCCTTTGCCATAGCAACGAACCGAAAGACATGACATTATAATAACGTCCTGTCGGAATATTAATCAACGATTAATTCGTGTTTTTGAGTGCATTTTTCCAATATAAAGTGAAACTTGGTGCTTTCTAATGATACTCATTGTTATAGTATATGGATAACATAGTAATTAATGAGGATTATGAATTTAATTTTTCGATCTCTTACGTATACGTTCATACAAAGTTATCGCGGCATGTATAATGAGAAACGTCAAATGCGCCGTGAAATGCGCGCGCCCGGTCGCACTCCGGACAAGTTCGAACCTCTCGAACATTTGTTTTATCCGCCGTTCATTCCGCCTACGCGGTGCGCCGTCACTCAGGACTCGGCCTAAAGTTTAAGATATAAGTAAAAATAATACAAAACCTCCTAGAACAAGTGTTCCAAAAATACATAGTTTTGAACATACCATAACACTAAACTCACGATGTGTCAGATGTGTGTATCTAAGTTTCACGAGTAATTCATTTTTATTCAAACCAATCATTCTTTAAGCTAAGAATATGCGACGTTGTCATGTTTTTTTTAATGGCAAAATGGCCTGTGTTTTTTTTCTTTTATTTTTTATTTATTTCATGTAAGGGTGTTTTACGTAAATAATCGTGACTTTGTCGAACTATTTTGAATGAAAACGAAAAAAGAAATATAATTCATAATTATGCCAGTTGATTCTTCGACATGATCTGAATACCCTACAGTTATAGGATATCCAAAGGAACACGTTTAATAGACTTTTTTTTAACTCCAAGTAGATTGTACTGGGAGTGGTAATGGGCTACTAACTCTACCAGTGGGGACTACCAATTTCCGTAATTTTTAAGAACGTTCGCATTCTAATCTCAAGTCTCAATACAGGTTTATGAAAATTAGGTTTATCAAATTTTCATACATTTTTGATAAGTTTTTGATATTGAGATGTTATGACTAGATTTTGAACGTTTTTAATTACGGAAATTGACCGTATCTTTAAATTGCAACTGTCGTTCTTTAACAGTCGTATGAATTTGCTATAACGTGGCTAATTAACGTATGGTCTGTTCCAAAAGTATCAGATGAAAGTGTAACAAACCCTGTTCACGTTATATTCTTACGCAATGATTCACTATAGGGAATTATAACAACACATTAATTCATTCCTTTATTAAGAAAGTTTCTACTTTATTATTGCACCACCTTTTCCAACAATATTATTGTTTGAATAATATTATTAATTCTTATTCGAAAAATCATCGACAAAATTTGAAGTTGTAAAATTAACGCCAATTATTGTCAAACGAAAAACATATTTAACGTGATTCCGAATTAAAATTTCGCGTTTAATTATTCAAATAATCAAGTCAAAACACTTAATTTGTAAGTGGCACTACAAATTGATATCCACAGGTACGTTCTGATCCATTTGTTTACATTTTCATCAGACACTTCTGGAACAGGCTATAGTGTCCACTAAACAAGCCAGTTCTCCGACTGTACACACACACTAACGCGCCGCACTTCAACTTACACTCTCCTGGTGCCGTTTTAATGCCACCATTTTTTCAGTGTGGAAGAGAGGGTTTACTAATGTTTGCCATAATTTCATATGCCATAATTTTATATACCATAATTTCATATGCCATAATTTCATTAGACATAACGCTTCAGTTGTCATAATCATCAAATGACATAAAATCATATTCCATGATTTCATTGGTCATAATCGATCAAGTGTCATAATATTTACTTGCTATATTTTTTTCATTTTCAAAAATGTCGTTTTCCATATCATTTATTCATATCATAATATTAATTTGCCCATATTAGCACAACAATGCTAATATAATGCAATTTTTTGTACAAAACAATAAACGCTTGAAAGTAATGATTATGACACATGATAATATGGCAACTAATTTTATGGAAAAAAAAGTTATGACTAATAAGTTGATATGACAAACGTTATTAGTAGAAATGATAATATGGCAAGTAAATATTATGACTGAGGACGATTATGGAAAACAATATTATGGCAAATGAAATTATGGCAAACAAGACAATACCGGGAGAGAGAGACGGAGCTATACCAGGCCGATAGCACCATGCCGTTTTCGTAGTGGAATAATAATGGTATTAATGCTTCATAATACTACCCCTGCTCTTGTTACAGAGCTGTCAAGTTGACTTGGTGAATGCGAAGGGACACAAATATTTCCTATCAGTTCTGCAAGATCCTTCTGTTGACGTAAGTACCAGAATAAGACTAAATGAGAAATATTTTTAAGGGTCCGTGCACGAAACTTTTGTCTATTTCTAATCTAATTATAAGCAACCTAAAAAATAATTTAATTATGTTCAAAATGTGTGTATATATAAGTTAAATTTTCGTAGCGTAAAACCATTCGTGTCAGTCACAGTACTTGTTAATAGTTACATGACTTTTGCGCTTTCAAAAATCAGTTTATTTCGCTTTTGATTCACTTAGTGATGAAAATAATTGTGTTTGATAAAAATAAAAGTTTGTTTTTATTTAAGCATAGGTGAACATTTATGTGAGACTTTGAAAGGTTTTGCTAAATATTAGAAACAAATAAATAATAGTCGATTTCGTGCACACTGTGCACAGTACCTCATGTGAGAATATAGTGTTAATTTATGATCCGTATTGCAGAGTGAACACAGGACGTTAGCGGCGTATGTGCTGGCTGGCATTGTGGACAACTACCCAGCCGGGCAAGAAGCTGCGTTACAGGTATGTGATCATTTACTTGGAAGAATTAATTAGAGTTGATGTTTTCAGTGTGCCACTCACTACCGAAATTTGAGAAAAGTAAAGCGTTTAAATACATTCTATGTCCGCATATCGCGCACATGTGTGTTTTAATAGTAGATATAATAGAAATACAATACAAGAGATGACAGGGACCTATGGAGGCACGATAGTTTGAGTGCCTAAATAGGTCTTTCACCCGAGGTAAACTGCTTTTCATTTCGAATATGAGGAAAGTATACAACGTTATTTTTCTTTATCCTAAACCCGAAAAGGGGTCATTGTACTCATCATTTTGAACAACGTTTTCTATGGGACCAACATTGAAATCGCGAAAAAAAAAACAGCTGTTCCATACATTTTGTCGATTTAAGTGAACACAAATGTAGGGAACAGCAGATTTTTTTTTTGAAATATGTTAGTAACACGTTTTCCCTTTTTTTTTTTTAATTCGTGTTATATGAATGCCAATAACTGTTAATATGACATATAATGAATGTCCCTTTCTGAATTTGTGGTTATTTGGTCGTGCTTAGGGTTCGATGATCTCCGTCTGCCTGGAGCAGCTGAGCGACGGCTCGGCGCGCCTGGCGCAGTGGGCGTGCGTGTGCCTGGGCCGCCTGTGGCGCGCCTACGACGCGGCGCGCTGGGCCGGCGTGCGCGACCTGGCGCACGAGAAGCTGTACCCGCTGCTGCAGCACGCGCAGCCCGAGGTAGGCAGCGCCGGCGTGGCACGACCGGGCTGAAGCTTTAGAAACTGACATTCATATGTGTGCAGGTTCGCGCGGCGTGCGCGTTCGCGCTGGGCACGTTCGTGGCGGCGGGCGGCGCGCGCACGGAGCACGCTAACGCGCTGGACCAGCAGGTGGGCGTGCAGCTGGCCGCGCGCCTGCAGCCCGACGCGAGCCCGCTCGTGCGACACGAGATACTCGCAGGTACGCACAATAATAACGCGCTGGACCAGCAGGTGGGCGTGCAGCTGGCCGCGCGCCTGCAGCCCGACGCGAGCCCGCTCGTGCGACACGAGATACTCGCAGGTACGCACAATAATAACGCGCTGGACCAGCAGGTGGGCGTGCAGCTGGCCGCGCGCCTGCAGCCCGACGCGAGCCCGCTCGTGCGACACGAGATACTCGCAGGTACGCACAATAATAACGCGCTGGACCAGCAGGTGGGCGTGCAGCTGGCCGCGCGCCTGCAGCCCGACGCGAGCCCGCTCGTGCGACACGAGATACTCGCAGGTACGCACAATAATAACGCGCTGGACCAGCAGGTGGGCGTGCAGCTGGCCGCGCGCCTGCAGCCCGACGCGAGCCCGCTCGTGCGACACGAGATACTCGCAGGTACGCACAATAATAACGCGCTGGACCAGCAGGTGGGCGTGCAGCTGGCCGCGCGCCTGCAGCCCTACGCGAGCCCGCTCGTGCGACACGAGATACTCGCAGGTACGCACAATAATAACGCGCTGGACCAGCAGGTGGGCGTGCAGCTGGCCGCGCGCCTGCAGCCCGACGCGAGCCCGCTCGTGCGACACGAGATACTCGCAGGTACGCACAATAATAACGCGCTGGACCAGCAGGTGGGCGTGCAGCTGGCCGCGCGCCTGCAGCCCGACGCGAGCCCGCTCGTGCGACACGAGATACTCGCAGGTACGCACAATAATAACGCGCTGGACCAGCAGGTGGGCGTGCAGCTGGCCGCGCGCCTGCAGCCCGACGCGAGCCCGCTCGTGCGACACGAGATACTCGCAGGTACGCACAATAATAACGCGCTGGACCAGCAGGTGGGCGTGCAGCTGGCCGCGCGCCTGCAGCCCGACGCGAGCCCGCTCGTGCGACACGAGATACTCGCAGGTACGCACAATAATAACGCGCTGGACCAGCAGGTGGGCGTGCAGCTGGCCGCGCGCCTGCAGCCCGAGCCGCGCTTGCAGACACGAGATACTCGTGATAAATTTAAACAATTTTGTTAAAAATATCGTCCGCTTTGCTGTCAACAAGAATGTATTGTCAATTTACTAAACAATCCACTTCTCTGACTGTACATATTTCGTGATGACTCCCAATAAAATAAGATTTTCTTGTTTTTGCAGCCATACAATGGATGGTGTTAATATTTGAACAGCACTTCATCGCCGTGTACATACAAGAGAGAGTACGAAAAAGTGACAGGTGAGATCATTTTCACGACATTATTTAGAATCGTGCATACCTACCCCCCATTCTGAATTGTATTAAAATACACAAAAAGAGACACGAGTGCATTAATTATTCACTTTAGCAACTTTTTCAACTACCAATGTACCTACCGTGATAAAATATACCTACTCAAGTTAATGAAAACAAAGTTATCCCGCGACTTTTGCGGCAAAAGGTTATTAACTCAACTCAGCTCAGCTCAGCTCAGGGTAACTCAGTTCAACTCAGCGTAACTCAGCTCAACTCAGCGTAACTCAGCTCAACTCACCTCAACTCAGCGTAACTCAGCTCAACTCAGCGTAACTCATCTCAACTCAGCGTAACTCAGTTTAACTCGGCTCAACTCAGCGTAACTCAGCTCAACTCAACTCAGATAGACAGACAGAGCCAGAGAGACAAGCCTTAGTAATAGGGTCCCGTTTTACCCTTTGGGTATGGATCCCTAAAAACAGTGCATTAATGAATAACAAACAGTGCCACAATGAAATTTCATACAACTTTACTGCACAGTTTTGGTGCTAAGCAAAAAATTTTTCCTTTGTGATCGGTTTTGTAGTGATTAATGATAACATTACTATGTAGTTGAAAGAAAAAGCTATTACCTAGTGGGTGCAGTATGCACTCCTGCCTACCCCTTGCGGCAGGTCACGCCTGTGACTGCCGCCAGCCCTTGCGGCAGGTAGCGCCCGCGAGAATGGCGCTTGTGAACACGCTTCTCGATAGATTTTCGTTACATTGCCAAGAAATTAGTAAAAATAGTTACTTGAACTATACACAACGTTATTACATAACGTTATCGTACCCCTATTTTGAGTAATGTTTCAAGTCCCCGATTATGATGAACGTCGCCGTGTGCCCGTGCAGGGAGACGAGTCGCGGCGGGCGCGTGGACCAGGGCTGGGACGCGCTGACGGACGCGCGCGCGCAGGGCGCGCACGCGCACGCGCTCGTGCGCTCTGCCGCGCTGTCGCTGCCTTCCATCGGTATGTTGTTTTACTATATTATTATAATGTATTGTCTAATATTTTTATTATAGTAATTAATTAGGATTATGAATTGGATTTTTCGATTACTTACGTAGACATTCATACAAAGTTATCGCGGCATGTATAATGAGAAACGTTAAATCGGGCTTCTTAGATTGTCGCGAGATTATGGAGTTTCTTGCCAAACTTCTCAATACAAAACTACTTCTTGTAGGGGCAACTAGATTCATTTTTTTTTACTTGTAGTTTGTGACGTTCAAAACTGCCTTTTAATGATCTAATTGAAATATACGATTTGACTTTGACTCTAGATGCCACCAACTTGCACATCTTACATTCGCATTGCAACTTAAACTCATACTTCAGGTCGCACTCATATATCAACTTAAACTCTCACTCTAACACACTCGTATGCATTGAATCCTCATGACGCGAATCCCGAATTTAAGTTTTTTACTGTTACTCGTAAAACATGTTGTTTTACAAGTCATCAAGCTTACTAACTGTTGTAATCTAGGTTTCGGCTCGGTGTACATGAAGCTGTGGAACATCCTGACGACGATGGCGCGCGAGCCGCACCCGCAGATCGCGCAGATGGCGACGGACATCATCAACTACATCGCTAACCAGGTGGGCACGAGCTTACTGCTCAGGTGGCCCAGAGGTCATGGCTCCAAATTATGAGATCCTTGTTCCCAATTGACGTATTTTCACAAACCATCTTTACTTAAGTGAGAGTTCAAAATTACTGGTACTATGCGAAAATGTGATATTGACCAAAAAGCTCGAGGCGGTGGAAATCTTAACAATTTTACCATTTCAATCGTACTGAACTTTGTGGCCTTGAGATATTTTGTTTGACGTTCAAGATTGACTTTTACTGGTTGCGTTCCTTACATAGTGCATGCATCATGAGTGAATTAACAATATTTTTTTTTTTTTATTCGTAAAAGAGATCAAATATAATAATTTTGGAAATAAAATCAACTTAATTATTAAAATTTCCTTTTTTTAAGTTATAAGTATGACGGCATCAGTGATGGCTGAGCGATAGTGCCGTCATCATCTAGATTCGGCGGTACGGACTCCATAGTGCAGGTTTACATTAAAACACGATGATACAGCAAAGCAGTTAATACTCAATACTCAATTTTTATTGCGTTCCATAGTGTGTTACAAAGATGTGCCTGTCGGGCACAGCTAAATTTAGTTAGTATTTCACTTTCAGAACAATCATCACAGTAGGTACAATACTAATAATGTTCACGCACTACTTTCTACGTTCGGGCAAAGCGACAGTTTCGCAGGAGAAGTGTAGGTCTGCATCCGTTCGTTGCCCTCACAAGACTGACTCGTCGCTCAGCCACTTCCCTTAACACGACTCTGTCCACGTGCCGCCCCACTCTGGCGAGCGCGAGCGTTTATCCTCATCTTAGTACTACAATAATCAATTGAGAGACTATTATCGCTCAATTTTTATAATCTGCGACAAGTATATAGTTATGACTTTTTTTCCAAATGAAAAAATACAACTGATTTTACGTAGTACCATTTTCAGGACGCACCTTCTAATGTTACCAGTGTTTTTTCTCATAAGCAGTTGGTCACTATGTGTCGTGTATACACTGATTATCAGTAAAGGTAGTGTGTAACAGATGTTTAACTTATTTTTATTAGTAAGGCGCGGTACTATGAAACGCGGTTCTACGAAAAATAAAAAATAGGCTGCTCGCCCGGAAAGAGAAATCGGTACCAACGATTTTTGTTTTTATCGACATCGATATTCATTTGGAATTTGGCTTCAATACATGAAATAGAACAGCCGATGCATAAAATAGTTACATTTTAATAAGAAGAAAATCTTACTAAGTACAATTAAATAAAAGTAAAACTTGTAATAATCTCAATAAAAAAAATGTTGCGCCGACCCCAAATAAATTGGAATAAGGGCAGGTGAATGATGAATCTCAATAAAAAACTCGGTTAAGTTAAAAAAAAACAAATTATAAAAATAAAACCATTTCAATGGAAAATTAAACTTTGAATATAAAAAAAAAACAAATAAAATTACTACTTAATTCTTATTATGAAATAATCGACATGTCAATTTTGGTTTCAAACATGACCTGAACCCTACAGTAGTCTCGCTATCATTTTTGCTAAAGGACATAATCGCTCGTCAAGTGCATGTAAATTTTGCTGATCTGACGTACGTTTTCGTAAAGCAAAAGAAAAATATTTTGATCTTTATGAACATAAAAACGGGGTGTAGCGAGACGCGAGGAAAATACTCGATTCATGTCATGTTTTATGTTGAATCGAATGAAAAATCGAAATGTATTATGAGGTTAGGATTTTGAATTTCAATAAAAACATGACTACATTTTATTAAAAAAATACTTATATATGGAAGGTTATTTACGTAAGTTTTACGTATTTGAACGCTTTTTATAGAATTTAACGGCACAAACAGGTATTTTCACGGAACTCCGTGCACATTGAAAACGATTTACGAAGTGCGTTAGAATCTATTTGAAAGTAGTTTTTATGAACGTACTAGAACATGCTCTTGTACTTTTACAGAGGGGAAAGCGTTCGTAAGGCGTCTCCAGTGATATATACTCTTAGGTTATCACCGTCAAATTGTATCAATACTTTTGGAGATTAATCGCTTTTGAATGTTGCTAGAGTGTTGTGTTGCGGCAGGTGGACAGCGTGGGCCGCGAGCTGGAGCCGGCCCGCGGCGGCAAGGAGCCGGCGTCGCTGCCGCCCTCGCCCAACGCGCGCGCCGAGCTGCTCGACCACTGCAGGACGCTACCCGCAGGTACTATTCCCGAACCTAATTTTGGTCACGACGCCCAATCTCAATAGAGACAAGCCAAGAAGCACGCAGGAGATATCATAGTGCACAACTGTGTGCTCAGACAGGTGCTCTCTCTGTTCCTTTTCTGTTATAACCCGATGGGACAGCAATCCGACAGTCGCGGAGCTCGAGCAGACGCAGCGTCAGGAGCCAAGAGCTCGCCGAGACACGTGGGTCCTGACTCCGGGCTGCCACTAAGAAATTCCTAACGGAAAAACCCAATCACACTTTACCCGACCTGGAAATCTAACCCATGACCTACACTATAAATCAGAATTATAACAGTTACCAAATTAATTAATTAAAACGTAAAACATTTTCAATTCCCTATTATGTTAAATGTCAAAAAAAAAAAAAATTAAGTTTCCACCATTAAGTCAAAAGTAAGTATACATGTCAAAAGTATAATCTAATGCCAATGAAAATAGTGATGTTATAATAGTATATTATGCAATTTGTGAATAAAAGACGGATTTAAAGCGAGGGCCATAGAAGCATCACGAGCAAGTGAAGGATTCTAACGATTGAATCACAACCGTAGGGAGAGATTCATGATGATTCAAGTGTTAGAATCCTGAGCGACGCGAGTGATTCATGGTCCTCGATATAAATCCGTTTTATTCAAGAGTTGCATACTATACTTTATACCATGACTTCGAGAAAAAGAACTTGCAACTTCGAGTATGTTATTAGGTCAATATTATGCCTTGTTTTTATAGTACACCGTAGTATAGAATACGTACTCCAAAATGTCGGTGACTTCTTTTTCTTCGAAAACTCATCAAAATAAGTTAGGAAAACAGACTCTGCTAATGTTCTAGAAGCTTGATTTTCATTTTTCTATTTGCAAATTCATCGTAGGCTTTGATCATTTTCAGGGTTCCGTAGTCAACAAGGAACCCTTATAGTTTCGCCGTAAAGTGGTTGTGGTTGGAAAGGTCGTTTAAAAATAATGTGAGTTTGTTAAAACCATTTTTGGATTCAGGGATCCGTTTGCGGAATATTAAGCTTTAAATTGCTAATTTTTGTTAGAGTCAAGTGCCCCCCCCCCCCCTGCCAGCTAAAAGGTTGGGTTTGGATATGTGAAAAAATTCACGGCAGTAGTATATATAACGAAATTAAAAGGAAAACTATCGCCGCTACGTAGGCTCCACAAGTTACCGAGTAATAATCGACAAACTTAAATTTGCAGTTGTAAAAACATGTTCTCCCATACATTCTGTAACGGAGAACAAGTTTTTCAACTACAATGTTAAGTTAGTTTTATAAATTCATCCCAACTACGGAACCCTTCATTGTGCGTGGTACGACATGCACCTAGCCGGTTTTTTTTTTCATTTGTTGGGTAGCAAGTTTTCTACTATATCAGCCGCCCTCTCTTTCATAAACTCGGGTGTTAACACATCTTCTTTCATCACATGAATGCATTTTCAATAGATTTATTATGAAGTAACACTAAACTTCGCGTTCATACAACTTACAGTATTTAAAATAGCGCCAATTTACTAATGACAGCAAAGAACACAAAACAGTTTTTATTCTAACGCTAAACTCCTTGTCGAAAATGTCAACCAATCACATCGGAGTTTGTATCGAGTATTTTTTCGCAAGGAGGTTGTACAGCATTGAGATGGAGTTCGAAAATATTGATGTGTTCTAAATTCAAACGCCAAAACTGACTAAAAGTGTTTTTTATTCACTGTTTTCAGTGAATAAAATAAGCTTTTTAGAGGGGGAATGGTATAAAAATATGTATGTCAATTATAGAATGTAAAAACAAATTAATTCAGATTCATCAATTACACAAAGTCAAAAATAATAATAATGTCAAATTAAAAATATAGCCCATACAAATGTCCAAAATAAAAATACTGCTAATTCATAGACAAAAGTCAAATATAAAAATATTATTGTCAATAAAAATTGTATAATCATAATTACAATCTAGTTGTATGTGTCACAGAGAAACTCATCAAGGGTGTATGTAATAGCACTTTTCTATTAAAAATGATTTTAGCTGTTGCTTAAACTGATTTAAGTTGTATATTGACTTGTAAGTGTACAGGTAGTTTATTAAACAGTTTAATTGACTGATAACCTGCAGCATGACTCACTACTTTTAAATGAGGTTGCACCTTATTTTGTAAGTCCCTACGCCTAGTAGCTTCCTGCTTACTTCTTTCCTCTGGTGTTTCTAAATTCTGCAGCTTTTTCATGAGATCATTGAGAAGAACTAAAATATACAAACAAGGAACCGTTAGTATCTGAAGTTCTTTAAAATACTTCTTACACGATACCCACTGTGGAATTCTCACCATGGTTCTTATTGCCCTTTTTTGTATAATCAAAGCTGTATTTATATTGTACGCGTAACTACCTCCACATAGAGTGATACTGTACCTGAGTTTTGACTCTACAAGCGAGTAATTTTTTTTTTTTTTTTTTTGTATGTTTGTTACCCGATTACTCCGCCAATTATGAATCGATTTTGATGATTCTTTTTTTGTTTGGTAGGTCATGCTTCCGAGGTGGTCCCATATAAATTTTATTAACTTTGCTTACGTAATTTTTGAGTTAGCTTCAATATTACGTATTTTTCCCGCTTAGTTTATCTAGACGATATCCTGTTTGACTCCTTCACTGTTATTTACATAGCAGGTAGTGGTATTCGGATTTGTGTGGGGTAGGTACCACAACAAAAAAGTGAAAAATAAAAACTTTTTACAAAAAAAAAAACCACCGACTTCCAAAAAAAACACTAATAAAGTGATAAATAACTTTAATTTCGGAAGTCGGTGGCAAAAAACGGAAATTGAAAAGCAAAGACACCGACTTCCGAAATTAAAGTTATTTTTCACTTTTTTTGTGTTTTTTTTGGAAGTCGGTGGTTTTTTTTTTTGTAAAAAGTTTTTGTTTCTCGACGTCGTCCAAAATAACATGGCATTCGTTTTACTGACATTCAATTTGAGATTATTGATGGTAAACCAATGATGAAAGAGAGCAATTGCATTATTTACTTTACTACTGAGAGTATCAACATCTTTAGCGGCTATGATAGCATTCGTATCATCAGCAAAAAGCACAAGTTCAGTATCACTTAGTTTCAGCATATAGCTAATTAAATCATTAACAAATAAAATTGGTCCTAATATAGAACCTTGGGGAACTCCTTCTTTTATTAGTTCAAGTCCCGATTTAAAAACTTTTTGAATATTATCTTCATCCACTTTAATTAATTTCCTCATATTGCTTTCGATTTTGTAAGTAAGACTTAAAAAGACATAAGACCGGTCCTCTTACTCCATAATGTTCCATTTTTTCTAATAGTAACTTTTGATTAACCGTATCAAAAGCGGAACTAAGATCGAGGAATAACCGACTTTCAATTTATCATTAATTTTGTCAAGTACTTGCTCCATAAACGTATTAATTGCGTCATTTGTTCCCACATTTTTCTGATAGCCGAATTGTCTGTGATTAATTATTTTATTACGATTGAAATGTCTAAGTAGTCTGATTTTAAGTATTTTCTCAATTTTTTCCGAGATTATTGGTAACAAGGAAATCGGTCTATAATGATTAGGATCTAATTTGCAACCTTTTTTGCAAAGTGCTAAGACTCTTGCTATTTTTAGTTGTTCAGGGAATATATTCATATTTATACATGTGCACATCTGCCAGAGGTTCTGCCATTATGTCAACGTGATCTTTCACAGTCTGTATAGGCATTTCATCATGACCAGAAGATTTCTTGGTAGCCATAGAAGTTACTAGTTTTTTTTATTTCGGAAACCTTGACTAGATCGCAAGCCATTTCTTGATCTACTCGTCTTACGCTATCTTGTAAAGTTTTTATAGCTTGATCAAAAGAATTTGAGTCGCCAACTGTATCTGCACTGTCGAACGTGTCCGAGAAGATGTCTTCTATTTGCTGGGGATTTGATATTATTTTATTATTAACTTTAAGAAGTATGTTTTTATTATTTTCGCGTTTTGATTTTGTGTTCTTATGTCTATTTACGACCAGCCATATAGCTTTTGAGGATTCATTTGCTTTTGTTATTTCTTTACTGACTGCAATGCGTCTAGCTTTTTTAAAGACTATTCTGTATATTCTAATGTATGATTTTGTATATCTAATGTAAGGTTTCAAGTTAATATCTCACCAGTTTTATGTGAAACACCTATTGGCACGCACCCGCAGGGCGGCGCCGAGGCGCGGCGGGCGAGGAGCCGGGCGCGCGCGAGCGGGAGCTGCGTGACAGAGATAGCACCTCTTCTAATTCTAGTGAGCCTATTTTAAGTACTTATATTTCAAATTACAAAATGAATCTCACTTTGTGTTATATTACTAACTGCTGCCCGCGGCTTGGCCCTCGTTGGCCCTAACAATTTTTAGGGTTCCGTACCTAAAGGGTGCCAAACGGAACCCTATTACTAAGCCTCCGCTGTCCGTCTGTCTGTCAGCGAGCAGTATCTCATGAACCATAATAGGTAGACAATTGAAAATTTCACAGATAATGCATTTCTATTGCCGCTATAACGACAAATAATAAAAAAATATATTTACAATATATATTTGATAAAAAAAAAAAACTAACCCTAGCGTGTGGTGTATGATTGTCTAGGAGAAGAGATTTTTTTTCATAGTATCATTATTAAATACTAATAAATCTTTGCGATTTTTTAAAATCTAAGATGAAAAATAATAATATTCATCGTTTTGTATTTTCATTTATTTCTTCAATAATGTGCGGTGGTACGGAACCCTTCGTGTGCGAGTCCGAACCGGTTTTTTTTTCTAAAATTAAACAATACTTCCTTTACTTTCAGGCAACTAAGTCCCATAGATACACACAAAATAATCATACAAAAAAATAGACTAATACATACTAAAAACAACCGAATTTTGCTGACTCGAAACTAAGCCGCGATGCATTTAATGCGCCGTGACGTGTCTTGACGTTGGTAGCTGGCTCGTGTGACCTACATACCGTATTGCGTAAATCTGCTACCTCGGTACGTAGATCACTGATGGTGGATTGGGATGCTTCCAACTTCAACTGCATCTCTACCAGGCTTGATCTTAGGGTTGTGATGTCCCGCGACAGCCTGGCGACGTCGACGTGCTCGAATGTGGCGGGGGGCAGCTTGCGCGAATCCTTCGCCACGAAAGTCGGCACGTGGTCCGGGTCGGTCTCCTTCAACACTTTTATGATGTCTTGGAGACTCCTCAGTCCCTTTTCATACCTCCTGCGGGTCGGCATTCGGTCGGCCATATGTAGCGACTCATACAGCAGCGCTGTCGCCCTGAGTATCTCCTCTTCATTGAAATTGGATGTGCAGATCTGGATCACGCTGATCTCGTCCATGACATCCAGCTGGTACTGCAGGAACGCCAGGACCTCGTTCGCCACAAGTTCTTCCGAACGCATGGTAGCAGCGGCATTTGCCGCGCTCGGCGCAAAATAATAATTTCCGCTTACAGTGTAAGCGCGTCCGATTGTGACGGCGGATCGCACTGACTCCAAATAATCTAAGTTACTCCTTATAACATGAACATCATCTGCCAGTGGAAGTCCCGTCAAATTCGGTTCAGCTGTTTCGGAGATTAGCCGGCACAAATAGACCGACAGACAGACAGACAAAAATATAAGTTCCGTATATACTTTCATTTGCATTTAGTAAAAAGTTGACATTACCAACAGACACTTCAATTTGTTTTATTTGTATGTATAGATGTTTTATGAAGGCGTCCGCTATTGGCGAAGAACACCAGAATATTACGAAAATGAAGTAGTATATCATTATCATTGGATATCATTAATTTATTTTTAAAAGCAAGGGTAATTAGAGATCATCGTCTTCGAAAATACGTTTGCTTATCAAAATGAAGGAAATTGAAATGAATATATCTTATCTGAACGCATTTTCACACATTTTCTTGAAAATATATTGAAAGACGTATTAAGTTGGAAGCCGATAGGAATCAAGAATGTATGCTACGCCACTGGTCCACTTAACGTGCTCGTTACCTAGGCTTTAATAGAACTCAATCGCCATGACGAAAGGAATGTCAATAGCCGGGTCCAGCGAGCCGCCTCACGCGACGCTGCAAACGGGCGAAGGCTTGCGGCATCCGTGGGCTTCACATATCCTCGACGCGTTCGAGCGATTGTCGAGGAAGTTTGCGACGAACGGGGCCGTGTGTCGTAACTTTTGACGTTCAAAAACTGCTGATCCTCGGTCTACTTTAAATGAATGTTTTGTTTTTTATTGCGAGCAGGTCAACCAGCGAAGAAGGCGATAGTAACGACGCAGTTCGTGGAGTGGGCGTCGTCGGCGTTCGCGCGGCCCGAGGGCGGCGACTCGTGGCGCGCCGACTGCGAGAGCCGGCCGCACCACGAGCGCGCCTGGCGCGCCGCGCGCAACCACAGCCTGCGCCGGGACGCGGCCGGTGAGCGACGCCATGGCACGCGTCCGCGCCAAGCCCTGCTTTCATCATTTTTATACTTACAGCTTCACAATTTCGCCAAGTTGCCCCTCTAGCTAACGAATGTCTGTCCCGCAGGCCTGCTGCGCGCGCGCGTGTCGCGCCTGGAGACGCAAGCCTTCCACTCGCGCTGCCCGCTGCCGCCCGCCGTGGTGCTGTTCCATCCCTACGAGCAGCACGCTGCCGTCGCCTCCAAGGACAACTTCGGGTCAGTACCACACGCACTGTACTCTAATCAAATCAAATTATTTTATTTCACATAAGCCTACATGGGCACTTATGAAACGTCAGAAGCTATGTAGGTGCACGGTTCCAATTGGGCGTTTCCTATGGAGAAGAGCCGGCAAGAAACTCCACGGTTACTCTTTTAAAAGAAAATAATAATTGGCTTTTACAATATTTTCGATTTACAGTGTTAATAGTTATGGGAGGACAGTGTAGGCCTTTCAAAAAGTTTCAGGTAGGTTAGGCTAAGCCTACAAAGTTCTCACATTCACAAGGTAGAAAAGAATCTATATAAAAGATAAATAATATACTAAAAATAAAAACCTAATTTAATCAAATGACATGATTGCCATTACAACTAACAAATCTGATTAATTATCATGTCCACAAAAACCACTAATAAAGAGTTGAAATTAAATTGTAGGTATATAATGTCAAATAATATTATGATTGTCTGTCAGGGATGAATGTAAAAAATAAACATGGTAATTTGGGAGCAGTTAATAGACTCTTACAATAATGCCGTTAATGAGGTACCAGGGAGGCCACATGTGCAGAAGGAATTATTGCCAAACTTCCCTGTCTTCAACGTAGTCTTTAATGTTATAGTATGCTTTTTTGATACGGACACGTTTGATGAGGGTTTTGAACTTACCATCGCTAAGTTCTGTAACCAACTTTGGCAACTTAATATAAAAGCGGATACTGTTTATAAGAAACGACTTACTAGTTTTAGTTAATCTAAATATGGGTATCACAATTTCATGTTTACTACGTGTAAATACGTGTACGTTTATATTATGGAAATCGCTTCTTATTTTGAAAAGTCCTAAGTTTTTGCTAACATACAAAATACTTTCTAAGATTTAAAGAGAAGGCAGAGTTAGTATATCAATTTCTTTGAATTTATTTCTAAGGGAATCACGAGGACCCATTTTATAGATGGCACGAATTCCCCTCTTTTGCAAAATGAAAATTGAATCTACGTCCGCTGCCGATCCCCACAGCAGAACGCCATAAGACATAATACTGTAGAAATAAGCAAAGTATACTAACCTTGCTGTGGCTGTATCAGTCAACTGCCTTATTTTTCTTACTGCAAATGCAGCTGAACTTAATCTGCCTGAGAGAGCTCTAATGTGGGCGCCCCATTGCAATTTCGTATTAAGTAAAAGATTATTAGCTGCGAACCATTTCGAAAGAACTGCCAGACTATCGTTGACATGTAAGACATCCGTATCTTTCCTATCTATTCTAAAAATAAGAGAAGTGTCATCGGCGAACAGAATTATATCCGATAAGTTAGCCATCATGTAAGGAAGGTCATTAATATAAACTAGACATATAGGAAATTACAAGATAGATAGGAAAGTATAGATAGGAAAGTACAAGATCAGCAGCTTGTCCACGAACTCCGTAGTGGTGTAATTTACAGATCAGTGTATTGTGGTCAACGCAGTCAAACGCTTTTGAGAGGTCACAGAAAATACCAATTGCATCCTGGGACTTCTCCCAGGATTCCAAAATGTGACTGATGGGTTTTACTCCTGCGTCAGTCGTCGACCTACCTTTCGTGAAACCAAACTGAAAACTATGAAAAATCCCATTTGAATTAAAATGTGCCAACATTTGGTCTAGCATGATTTTTTCATATATTTTGCTTAATGCTGGTAGCACAGATATTGGTCTATAATTAGAGGGATCACTCTTACTACCCGATTTGAAAATTGGGACTACTTTACTGTGTTTCATTAAATCAGGAAACGTTCCGCTATCTAAACATTGATTAAATATGCCTGTTAGGAAAGGGGCAATTGTGTCAATAATATCACCAAGAACCTTAACGGAAATCCCCTTTAAGTCTTCAGTGTTTTTTATGTTAAGACTTTTAATTGTGACAATAGAAATGGGCTTGAATTCAAAACTTGGAATGTCCTTACTGAAGTTTTCTTTTAGAAGAGATTCAGCTAATATAGATGATGAGGGGAGCGATTTCGTAACCTCAATTGGGATGTTGGTAAAGAAGTTTTCTAGTGTCTGAGCAACGTTCAACTTGAAATGGTTTCATTATCAATTTTTAAAGAAAATTCATTCTTATATCGCTGTTTTGTGTTTCCAGTTTCTTTGTTAATTATCTGCCACACAGCTTTTATTTTATTATTGGAAGAACTATTTTGTTACTTACTAATTTAGATTTAGCTTGAGCGCCGACTCTTTTGAATATCTTAGAAAAGTTTCTGACATAATTATGAAGGACTTGATCAGAAGTCAATGATTTCTCGTTATACAGATTATATAAAATATCTCTGCTTTTTCTAATGCCAGTAGTGGCCCATTCACAAAATTTTGGTTTAGAATTTATGTTACTTTTTTTACAGGACACGCTTTATTGAATTCTTGGCACACTGTAGAAAATAATGTACCGTAGTTTATATTGGGGTCTTGTGAATCAAAACTAGCAGTTGAAAGATTGCTAAGGAGATTATTATTAAACTAACTACTGTACAGTACAGTACAGTACCTTAGGCCTTCCACTCGCGCCTCCAAGGACAACTTCAACTTCGGGTCAGTGCCACACGCACTGTACTGTACAGTACAGTACCTTAGGCTTTCCACTCGCGCCTCCAAGGACTATTTCGGGTCAGTACTGCACGCACTGTACTGTACAGTACAGTACCTTAGGCCTTCCACTCGCGCCTCCAAGGACAACTTTGGATCAGTACTGCACGTACTAGTGGCGAAAGCTCCATACAAATCGATTCCTACCGACTTCCATTCGCGAGATTCGAAACAACAACTATACTGCTACCTATTGAAAAAAACACAGTCAATAGTGTCTACTATTACAAAACAATATAGTAACACTAGGGGTGTTTAATTCACCGTAACATTGAAACAGCAAAGCCCATTTTTAGCTTTGAATTCCGACCACAACGCAAAATGTTCTAAAATAACCCGGAAAATTGGTAATCGGAAACTAAAATTCATTCAATGGCAATCCCGTCATGACGTCACTTTAGGTCACGTGATACCGTTGAGTCGTCTCAGCGAGTGTTTTGCATTTTATTCGATTCGTTTTATTCCTATAATAATTTTAAAATTACACCATTGTACAGTCTGTGATGAACAAAACCTGAGTTGAGCAAAAACTTTAGTAATAATTGAGTAATAGTGAATTTAGGCCTAAATGCACTCATTATCAAGCACCTTTTCATTAAGTATGATCCGCCATCGGCCGCCGCCACCGCGCTACTGCGAAATATTTGTTCCATGATTATATTAAAATTACTCAAACTGCCAGACGATGATTACAACTGAAAAAAAAAAAAAACAATTACCTACATATTTCTCACATACATAATAATTTATCATCGTTATCATCTGCCTAGCCTTTTCCCAACTATGTTGGACCACAACATAGTTGAGAAAAGCCTAGGCATTCAGCTGCATCCGGGCAGGCTTTCAGTCTGCCCGGATGCAGCTGAATACCAGTATTTTAAATGGATCGATTGCTGATCTGACCTGCACAACCCAGTAACTAGGTACGATACCCCTTGGCAAGACTGGTTGTCAGAGATTCACAATAATTAAAATAATATTATAATTTACAAATTAAAACTTTTTGACAGTTTTATTATGAAAACAAATGTCTAATGAACGTTGGTAGTACGATATTGCCAGGCAACATTCGGGCAGAAGTATGCCAGGGTGTCACGTGACCACTGAGTGGCTTGTTTGACGAGTTCATAATACGAATTTCAAGGCAGTTCTGTTTACGCCGTAAACTGCCTGGAAATAAGAGCACATAAAAGGGCCCCCTGTCCCAATGATTAAAATCGCTTAAAAACATGATTTATTTAAATGCACGAAGGAGTATTCTAAAATTCGCTATAAGTTTCAAATTGTTTAAAACTAAAGGGGGTCAGGTAATGCTGTTAACAGACTGTACCTCTCATGGTGGGGCTTGTTCCGCTGCGTTCTTACGTAATCCCATAGAAACACGACGTTCAGTTCTTCCCAAATTTGAAAATTTGACAATAAATTGCCAAATCGCACCAGTCATGCTCAAGTGATGCGCTTACTAACGAACATCATTTCATTTATATATTTAAGGTGTATCTTTTCATACACGAAATATCTTAAGGAGTCATTGTAGTCATCATTATGAACAAATTTCACAATGGGACCAATACTGAAACCGTGAAAAAACAAATCAGCTGTTCCCTAAATTTATGTACGCATAGCTCGTCAAAATGTAGGGAACAGCTGATTTTTTTTCGCGATTTCACCGTTGGTTCCATAGTGAACTTTGTTTATATTGATGAGTAACCCCTTAAGTGATTTCGTGTATGAAAAGATACTTCCATACTAATATTATAAATTCGCAAGTAACTCCTGTCTGTCTGTCTTTCTGTCTGAATGTCTGTATGTTACCTTTCCACGCCTAACCACTGAACGATAAAATTTGGCAAGGAGATAGATGGCACCCTGGGGAAGGACATAGGCTACTTTTTATCGGCATACAGTTACCGGGCGGAAGCTAGCTATAAAAATTCTATCTTATCTGTATACTTACATTATAAGCAAATAAATGATTTGTATTTGTACTATTGGAAGGATCTGGGACTGGGGCACGGCGGCCAAGCTGTGCGTGGGCTCGTGGCGGCGCGCGTGGGGCCGCATCACGGCGCTGGCCTACCTCAACGCGCACCAGCACGCGCTGCTGGCCGTGGCCTCGCACACCGGCAACCTGGCCATCTACAGGTACGCGCACGGTGCGCTGTGTGGGCTCGCGAGCACGAGTTGAGTGGGGAGCTACTGCAACTCACATATTTACAGAAATAATGAGCGTTTTTTACCTAAAATCCTATAATAATCATATGTGCACTTACTTTGTACACTTGTCCAGGCCGTCGGGCAGCAGCATGGAGCCGGCGCTGGTGTCGGCTTGGCGCGCGCTCGACGTGCGCCCCGCCGCCGACTACCGGCCGCCGCCCGGCCAGGCCGTCTACAGTACGTACACACCGACGCGCAGTAGTACTACACACTATACAAATATTTTATTAAATAACCGACCAATAATTTCAACGTTGGTGCTCAATTACTATAATTGACGTGGTACAGAAAACGTACCACAATAGAGAGCAAGGTGGAGGTCTTGTGACTTGTCCGTGTTGTCGATGTGTCGGTGTTTGACATAACCTGGCCAACGTAATTGTTTCATACATTACACTTATACGTTTCACGAAGGTAACTAACAATTTCATATCATTCGTGTGACTAAACCAACAATCGACTCCATTTATAACTGCATGTCCACAAATTCAATACATCGTCTTTTTATTTTCTTTTATTGCTGAATGGGCCATGCTCTTGACCCAGATCACACCTATTGGAACGCGATGGATGAGGTCTATGATGGAACGAGCGTGCCCAGAAGATGCCTGTTCACTCTTACTTTGAAGGCAGACAGGAAAATCTAATAAATATTGGCAATTGTAATTGGACAAACATTCTTTCGGTTGTAGTTTCTTAGTTACATTATTTCAAGTGCAAGCTTTCACACGGTAGAACAGTGTTGGCGCTGATTCTATGGCGCACCGACTACTTACTGAACTACTACCGGAACTACCTGTCTTTGACACCAAAAAATTATATTTTATCATGTTCAGATGTCGTCCACGGAATTCGCTAGCTAATTTAATTAGACCTTGAATATTTTCTACGTTCGATGTAAACAGTCATTAGTAACCGGCAAGCCGGTGCACGCAGAATCAGAGCCACAGTTTGTATAGTGAGCGAGTTGTGTCGCTTGTCACGTGTTGACGTTGGGTGTCGTGTTGGGAGCAGGTCTAGCGCAGCTGGTGTCGGAGCAGTTCGCGTCGGCCGACGACAAGCAGGGCGCCGGCAAGGGCAAGCAGGACGCCAGCCGTGAGTACATGTCGCATCTCACTCATTCAACGCTACAAGGTTTTTTTGGCGAGTTGTCAAAATCGGAACCGACGCCGGCATCTTGCTGTGTCAATACAATTTCACAAATGTCTTCCAAATAGCCCCGCTGTCAATTTTATTCAGGCGCCACGAGACCCTTAGAGCACTTTACACGTCACTCACATCGGAATAGGTAGTGCAGTTTAGGGTTAACGAACTTACACGTTATAATAGAATTAATGCGCCTGCGGGATTCCGATATTGATTGTCTCTAGATATGAGTAGTACTTTTATCTACAACCTTGCTATATCCTCTATAAAAGTTTCCAAAGTAGCTTATTGCCAACATTAAAACAACCAGTGTCATAGTAACCATAATATCATCCAAACGGGTGTTAAAATGTTGTACTAAATTTAATTATGCAACTCATTTCAAAAATAGTATGTTATGCAATAAGTGAATAAAGGAAGGATTTAAAGCGAGGACCATAGATGAATCACGAGCAAGTGAAGGATTCTAACGACTGAATCACGACCATAGGGAGTCTTGAAGAAGGAAGAATTCATGATGATTGAATCACAAGCATAGCGAGTGATTCAAGTGTTAGAATCCTGAGTGACGCGAGTGATTCATGGCCCTCGATATAAATCCGTTTTATTCAAGAGTTGCATACTATACTTTATACCATGACTACGAGAAAAAGAAAGATTTAAGCGAAAAAGACATTTAATGAAGAAAAATTTCGGTTTGTAGCCTTCGGTTGCAAGCCTACCTTAGCCTTTTAAGGTAGGCTTGCAACTTCCAGTAGGTATGTTTTTATGTCAATGTTATGTCTTGTTTTTATAGCACACCGTTGCATAGAATACATACTCCATAATGTCGATGACCTTTTTTCTTCGACAGCTAATTATAATAAGTTAGGAAAACAGACTCAGAAAATGTGCCACAAGCTTGATTTTAATTTTTTCGTTTGCAAAACTTATCGTAATCGACTTTGATGTAAACCAGCCGTGATTTTTCGCAATGTTTCTTCTATATCGGCCGCTTTCTCTTTCATCAAGTCAGGTGTTAACACATCATCTTAATCACTTGAATGCATTTTCAATCCATTTATTAATAAGTAACACTAAACTTTGTGTTCGTACAACTAACAGTATTCAAAATGGCGCCAATTTACTAATGACAGAAGAACACAAAACAGTTTTTATTGTAATATTAAACTCCTTTTTTGAAAATGTCGACCAATCAAATCAGAGTTTGTAACGAGTATTTTTTCGCAAGGAGGTGTATAGCATTAAGATCGAAAAGATCAAGATCAAGATAGAAAAGAAAAGAACGAATATATTGATGTGTTCTAAATTCAAACACCAAAACAGTGACTAAAAGTGCTTTTTGCGCTTCACTCAGGACTCAGCCTAAGATGGCACTACCGTTGCCATAGGAATAGCGTAGCGTAGCATAGCGTTCTTTATCTCTTTTGTTTTAAGTCGATAATCGTATCTATCTGTTATTAAATAACAGCCTGTTATTTTTGTACGTAATAAATACGTAAGTAACAGTCTTGAGGATCTGTTATTTTATGTAACAGTTATGTTTTATTGTTAGGAACAATTGTTATCTGCTATTTTTTAATATCTGTTACGATAAATACGCCTCACCCCTATTATATTAAAATGTAAACGTCATCTGTCCAACCAACCTGTCATGGCTGGCTGTCGATGGTCGTATTTCTCCTGCCAAACGTCAAACATTTTCAGTTTAAAATAAGTGCCTAAAAATATCAGTTTTAAGAAAAAAAAATGCCTTTATTGTATTCAGGGGTTCGTTTTCCAGGTTTTATAAAGTGAACAAGTTATGGCCGGAGTCCCATACAAAAATGAAACGTCTCCTTTTTATCAGTTAAAACCAATTAGGTCGCTATTCTTCGCGGCAGCTATCTGCTGTCGGGGCCCAGGCATATCAGGTAATCGGAAATGTGTCATTTTCGATTCGAAAGCCTGTCAAATGGTTGTGAATAGCTATGCTGTTCGGGGCTAGCCTGGGGCTGATGGCGTTTTGTGTTGCAGTGGGTCACGCCGTGGCGGGCGCGGCTCCCTACGCGCCCGCGCCGCCGCCCACGCTGCTGCGCTGGTGCGCGCAGCGCAGGACCCTCGCGCTGGCGGGCCGCGCCAGCCGCGTGCGTCTGTGGGACGCCAGCACCGAGCTGCTGCTCACCGACATCGACACCGGTATGTATCCCGCCCACGCTGCTGCGCTGGTGCGCGCAGCGCAGGACCCTCGCGCTGGCGGGCCGCGCCAGCCGCGTGCGTCTGTGGGACGCCAGCACCGAGCTGCTGCTCACCGACATCGACACCGGTATGTATCCCGCCCACGCTGCTGCGCTGGTGCGCGCAGCGCAGGACCCTCGCGCTGGCGGGCCGCGCCAGCCGCGTGCGTCTGTGGGACGCCAGCACCGAGCTGCTGCTCACCGACATCGACACCGGTATGTATCCCGCCCACGCTGCTGCGCTGGTGCGCGCAGCGCAGGACCCTCGCGCTGGCGGGCCGCGCCAGCCGCGTGCGTCTGTGGGACGCCAGCACCGAGCTGCTGCTCACCGACATCGACACCGGTATGTATCCCGCCCACGCTGCTGCGCTGGTGCGCGCAGCGCAGGACCCTCGCGCTGGCGGGCCGCGCCAGCCGCGTGCGTCTGTGGGACGCCAGCACCGAGCTGCTGCTCACCGACATCGACACCGGTATGTATCCCGCCCACGCTGCTGCGCTGGTGCGCGCAGCGCAGGACCCTCGCGCTGGCGGGCCGCGCCAGCCGCGTGCGTCTGTGGGACGCCAGCACCGAGCTGCTGCTCACCGACATCGACACCGGTATGTATCCCGCCCACGCTGCTGCGCTGGTGCGCGCAGCGCAGGACCCTCGCGCTGGCGGGCCGCGCCAGCCGCGTGCGTCTGTGGGACGCCAGCACCGAGCTGCTGCTCACCGACATCGACACCGGTATGTATCCCGCCCACGCTGCTGCGCTGGTGCGCGCAGCGCAGGACCCTCGCGCTGGCGGGCCGCGCCAGCCGCGTGCGTCTGTGGGACGCCAGCACCGAGCTGCTGCTCACCGACATCGACACCGGTATGTATCCCGCCCACGCTGCTGCGCTGGTGCGCGCAGCGCAGGACCCTCGCGCTGGCGGGCCGCGCCAGCCGCGTGCGTCTGTGGGACGCCAGCACCGAGCTGCTGCTCACCGACATCGACACCGGTATGTATCCCGCCCACGCTGCTGCGCTGGTGCGCGCAGCGCAGGACCCTCGCGCTGGCGGGCCGCGCCAGCCGCGTGCGTCTGTGGGACGCCAGCACCGAGCTGCTGCTCACCGACATCGACACCGGTATGTATCCCGCCCACGCTGCTGCGCTGGTGCGCGCAGCGCAGGACCCTCGCACCGAAAATTTCTAAATAGAAAAATCCAATAACACTGCTTAACCTGGGAATCAAACC
This sequence comes from Lithophane ornitopus, assembly GCA_948473465.1. Taxonomy (NCBI): domain Eukaryota; kingdom Metazoa; phylum Arthropoda; class Insecta; order Lepidoptera; family Noctuidae; genus Lithophane; species Lithophane ornitopus. The sequence goes on from OX419622.1 coordinate 17,465,597, forward strand.
CGGAACCTCACGGTCGGCAGTAGCGCTCGCGTCCACTAGACCAACGAGGCAGTCAACATTTATATGTATAATTAATGCGGTGTACGTAAACGTTATAGAGTATTCTATGTCCTCGTACAGAATGCGAGGCGGCGGCCACGTCGCTGTGGCGCGGCGCGGAGGGCTCGGCGGACGCGGGCGCGGCGCTGCTGGTGCTGGGCTTCGCGGACGGCAGCGTGCGCGCGTGGGACGAGCGCAGCCCGCGCGCGCTGTGGCGCCTGGCGCACCACGCCGCGCCCGTGCTGGCCGCCGCGCACCGCGCCGACCGCGCCGCGCTGCTCACGGGCTGGTGAGCGGGGATTCGTATCGTAGTCGACGACGCTGTTCGCGAATAAAAATCCATTTATTTTGTCGCTCAGAATTCTTTAGAAACGGCATCGACCGCTATTGCTACGTTATTTAACAGCGAGTTCACTATTGCAGTCCTTTCACAGTTATTTCACCTCGACTGTAGAAACCCAACTACGACCGACAATAAAGCAATAAAGTATTGAGTGACCTTATTGAAACGAAAATAAAAATCACTCTGGTTTTCACAATCACATTATTTTGCATCACCTGACGGTGATGCAAAATCGGGATTTAAATAAATGTGAACAGACTGTACATGAACAGTCAAGTAACCCTTGTCCCGATTGCAGCATGAACGGCGAGGTGCGCATCTACGACACGCGCAAGATGGCCGTGCGCGACACGCTGCGCGCGCCCGCGCCGCTCGCGGCCATCGACGTGCACCCGCTGTGCGACCTGCTCGCCTGGTGCGTACACAACACGCTTTTATATTTTTATGACATCTATTTGGCACAGTCTGTCACTGTTGCATTTTCTTTGTAATGGCAACGATTCTCGCAATTTTTCCCGCTTGAGAGCGCTGTTGTAGATGTAGTAGACCTCTCAAATAATTTTCGTGGAACTGTTTTGTGAGGATTTATTACAGATAATTTGAAAATGGTCAATAACTACGGTAGCTGAACCGTAAATGAGCTGTAAACTGAATTAAGAAGTAGAAATGCGAAATGTGTTGGCAAGGACCACTCCACTGTCACTTTATTAACTGAAATGTGTTGGCAAGAAGGAGCACTCCACTGTCACTTTATTAACTGAAATTTATATTCTAGGATAACCTTCAATATCTCTTTAAATGAGTCTTCGGTGTTTTTTGTTGAACATGGAAGTACAACAATCTTTGAGAGCAATCTCCCGTTGCCTCGCTCTGCCCGTTGGATGACAGATTCAGTTTGAGCTTTGGTCCATGCAAACTGCCTTAATACAGCTTGCTTGTCCAACCTGAGTGTAGCTGCAAAACTACAATTTTTTCGCACTTTAAAAAAGAAGCGTACCATTAAGTCCGCATTTCAGGGCCGTAGGCAGGGGGGGGGGGGGGGTTGGGGGTTCAAACCCCCCTCGAAATGCGAGAAACCAGAATTTCAATCCAGAGATCGACCCCCTAGGGTACCTCCTTATACAGATAATTGTAATCTATTTCGCATAGGCGTACTTTCCTGCCAGGGTTGCGGAATAGTCCGAAAGGGATACCGGGACCCTGGCAATAGGCAACCGAAGGAACACGGGTGGGTTTTAGTCAGTAAGAGTCTGACACGCCCTTCCGCTCCGCCCAGAGCGGGAGAAGTCATATGATGATTTCCCATCCAAAAAAAAAAAAAAAAAAATAGGCTTACTTTATAATCTACAGAACCAGTAAAAGTATGCTTAAATACTGTATTTTTCATGGACTCTGACTTGTATTGATTCAATTCCTGCAACTTCAACATTCTCTAAGATATATTAACCTCCCCAGCCTATCCCAGGAGGACTGCTAAAATTTTCGAGCTCGCTTCGCTCGCTCTTGCATCATCCTATTCAAACTTTTCTGCTTATTAAGTCGATAAAGTTACTTCTATTTCTGTATGATCGGTCAAAGAGAAAGAAACCTAATTTATTCGAAGCTGGATGCTAAAAATTTCGAACTCGCTTCGCTCGCAATTTTTTTTTTTGAAGATTTCCGAAAAAGAGGAAAATACAACTTTTTTGAAGTCGGTTAAAAATGGAGAAATTTGACTTTGCGGTATTGACATTACGATGAAATATAAAATGCTGAGTTGGTAAAGCAGATTATATCGAGCAGACAAAAATCGTCCTTAAAGTGGCGAACATACATTTGGATGTTACTGTAAATACTATACACATGCCACGTTATTAGCAGGCCATAGGCTAATCCTGAATATTTGTGGTTTTGGATGTTTGTAGTCTGGGTTTATGCCCGGTTGATGGCAATAGACTCGCCTCCTATTATATGAGCCTTAAATATAACTGGCGAAATGTGGGTGTGCTATAGACACATACACCTCTGACCTCTGCCTAACCCTTCAGGAAGCAACGAGTGAGGGCTCGGCATGTTCTGTAATATTATGAAATACACTCTGCCTAAGTCGCGAGCAACAGCCGATTACTAATAAAGCTTTTCTCTATCAGTGGGTCGGTGAACCAGAGCATCAGCATCTACGACCTGAAGGGCACTCCGCTGAACACCATCAAGTTCCATGAGGGATTCATGGGCGCGCGCATCGGACCAGTCTCCTGCCTCACCTTCCATCCGCTCAGGTAACCTCATCAAACAGTCTTGATGACGCTCAGGCTTGCAATACATATACAATCGAAAACGACCTTTTTAAGGTTTGGTTACGAGAGACCAATCTGAACAGAAAAATTCTGATCTGCGTAGCTATTCACAACCGTTCGATATCAAAAGAGTCTTATAAAGGCTGTTCACAAATTCAAACCCCGAACATGTTCTCACTTTAAACCAAATAAGCAACCGCTATTCATCCAACTGCTATTTGCAGTCGGGGGCATGGCAAATAAGTAATTGAGAATGTTTCATTTTTTCTGAATTTATGTCGCAAGACATGTCCGTTAATATCTGGGGGCACGGAAGTACCCCCGCCAAGACGAGGCAAGCGAAGCGCAAGGAGGGCACTACCTACCTTTTCTCGAAGCGCTTCGTCGTTTTTTTTAACCCACATAACTTGGGTTTGGATTATACCAGATAAACAAATTTCTCGGGATATGATGTCAATAATGGATTTAATACACGTAGAAAGTTTCAATTGCATATAAGTACTTTCGATTTTATTGATATCTAAAAAAAAACCGGTTTCGTAATTTATTCACTCACTCACTCATTGATGATCATCAAAAGTCTTAGGGTACTTCCTGAAGTCCTAGAAAGCTGAAATTTTGTATGTAAGCTAGTATTAGTCCACAAACAACTTTAAAAAATCTAAAATCTTGGATCTTATACCCCCCAACCCCTTGAACTAGGGGATGGAAGTTTGTATGACACTTCCGCAAATTTTGATGTTAGAGGTTAATTCAGTTAAGGAAATTGATATAGGAACTCCTGAGTTGAGCTCCACTATTACTGACAAATGCTTGCACTGACTGGACAGGTCCACTCAATCTGTGTGGTTCTTTCCTCAAAAGTCCATTTCAGACGCTAATCTACATGGTCCTCATATTATGGCTTGACCAAAATTATGTCTGGACTTTAAAAGAGATTGCGACCTCTGAGTTTGTTTCGGCCTTTCTTCTCAGAGTAGTCCGATAGGAAACGCCGACCTCATCTAGCTTATTTTTACTATTTTATAATATGACGTGTAAAAGTGATTCTAATATCCTATTTACAGGATAAAAAAAATCATTTAATTTCCTTGTTATAAATAATAGAATACATAGTTCAGGATTTTAAGTAAATCACCCCCCACCCTTTAAATTAGGGGATGGAATTTTGTATGGGTTTTCCCATAAAACCTTTATTTTATGCTAGAGTTCTGAAAATTATACAAGTACACATAATAAGATAATCAGTGTACTAACTAATAAGGCCGTTTCCGGCCAGATCGCATCTACACCCCACACACCTTACGCCCTGTTACGGTAGCGAAACGGCCAAGCCACATATTTCGACTATGGTGTAGAGTTTGTGAAGTTAGGGCTTGTAGAGTAAGGGTTTTCTAGTTATTTAATTTCCTGCTGGAGTAACGTTTTGCAGAATCTTATTTCTCGGAACCCAATGGGTGTGCGCCCGTAAAATAAACGTGTATCAGTAGCTCTTAATTTGTGCGTATTTTTGCATAAATTAGGTTTAATATTTACCGTTTTAAAGTTATCAAATATTTGCGAAAACATTTTTAAAAAATCTCGCGTTTAAATAAACAAACGCATAAACTCACTGAAAACGGTATTCGGTCCTTCTTGTTATCCTTGACATCCATAGTATACACGCATTTTTTAATAATATCACTTCAAGTCAAAACCAGATCCCAATTTTGACGTTGAAATGCAAGAAACAGTGTCAGCAATGCAATGTCACCGTGCCACCGTCATGCCACCGTCTTAACTATTATCGTTCAGTTCCTTCGTTGTGCAGCTATTATGCCTTATTTTTCTAACTATAGTCCAAACAAAACCCTAACGTCACTGTTTTGCGTGTACTGCACGAGGAAGCAGGGGTGACCTCTCTCCAGCTAACACACAGTAAATGGCTCATATTAACGAAGTTCTTGTGGCAGCTAAATTGCCAATTTGGATTAAAGTCAAAATCAAAAGTCATTTATTCAAACTAGGCTGAGAATCAGCACTTTTCGAACGCCAAAATTACATAAGACAGTCCCCCAAAACGCCCACCCTTAACCACTTCCTAGTGCTTTAGCTGGGAAGAAGAAGTGGCGGAACAAACTTTCCAACAGCACAGCTGTCTGTTTAGTTAGAAAAAAAAAAGATTCTATATAATAGTATGAAAAATCATTTATATTACGGAACAAAAAAAAAAACATAAATCTAATTATTAGCCATATGTCAGCTAGCCCACGCCATTATACCAACCAAAAAATCTAGAACTATCGAGAAATGTAAGTACTCAAGCAGAAATAAAAAGTAAATGTAAACATAAAATAATATCTAAATAAAAGCCTCCAAGCACAAAGGGCGTGCCCGCTTACATATAGCTATAACCAGAAGTTATAAATGATAAACTAGGACCATCGACGTAAAAATAAATAAAAAGTTAATTACTAATAACAATAACAAAACCAAGATCAGCAAGACGACCAGTCACCACAAGCAGCACCCGTTCACGAGCATAACGCAAAGATCAGCCATCACCGTCCGCGCCGTGTGTGAGGACCGTGAGGGGAGGAGGCACCCGACGCTACCGCAAGCAGTGACATCTAAGGGAGCATGACGAACCTGCTGCCGGTTGCTCAGGCAAGAACAATAATGATCAATTGTCGAGGTCACTAGCTAACCACAAATTGCAATACAACTCATATAGAAAACACTGTAATGAGTGAATTATGTCAACAATAAATGAGATAAAAAATAATATTAAATTGACTATAAAGTCAAATAAAATAAAATAAATTATATGAACTCATATAACCTGTCAGTAGGTGAACTAATTCTGGAGGTACATAAACATTGTCTTGAGTTAATCACAGCGACCAACTATTCTTATCATTTAAGTAGTCGTTAATGGAGTAGTACGCCTTTGAACAAAGGTTGCTTTTTACTTTAGCTTTAAACGTATTATATGGCAAATCTAGCATAGAAGAGGGTAGCTTGTTATAATAGGCTATACCAAGCCCAACAAATGAGTTATGAACCTTATGAAGCCTGTGAAAGGGAACTCGTAGTTTATCCTTATTCCTAGTGTTAACACTGAATATCACTGTTTTTAGTGTATAAGTGTATATTTTGTCTAATATATAAGATGTTGGAGAAGATGAATTGTGGTGCCACCGTGAGAGTACCAATATCTTTTAAAAAAACTCTCAGAGAAACTGGCACCTAGCTGGTAAATTGCTCGAACAGCTCGTTTTTGCAGGACAAATATATTTTGAATATCAGCTGCTTTGCCCCACAGCAGAATACCGTATGACATAACGCTATGAAAATAACTAAAGTAGACTAACCGAGCAGTATCAATGTCAGTGTATTGTCTTACTTTCCTGACGGCGTAAGCGGCCGAACTGAGCCTCCCCGCTAGGCTCGATATATGTGGGCCCCACTGAAGTTTGGCATCTACTGTTATCCCCAGAAAAACTGCCGAGTTTACAGTTTCAAGCACCTCTTTATCTAAGACGATGTTAGGTCCTAGATTTCTAACATTCGGTAAGGCGAACATTTTGTTTTCTTTGCATTGAGAACCAAGTTATTTATTGCATCCGGTTAGACTGGAAGCCGACCCCAACATAGTTGGGAAATGGCTAGGCAGATTGATTTGAGAACCAGGTTATTTGTCGTAAACCAATCCGTAACCATCGAGAATGCACTGTTTACATCGTCAAAATCTTGCCTATTCCTGTCTACTTTAAAAATAAGAGAGGTATCATCTGCAAACAGTACAACCTCACAGACACCCTTTAAATAAAATGGTAAGTCATTTATATACAATAAGAATAAGAATGGACCCAGTATGGAACCTTGAGGTACACCTAACTGAACTGGTAGCCCAGAAGATTTTACACCATTAACATCTACACATTGGAACCTATTCTGTAAATAAGAATTTATAACGTTGAGCGCTTCGTTTACGCAAAAGCGTGTCATGGTGCACGCAATCAAAGGCTTTGGAGAGATCACAGAAAACCCCAATAGCATTTTGCGAGTTCTCCCATGCGTTAAATATGTGTTTCAGCAGAGCAACACCCGCATCTGTAGTCGAACGATCTTTTGTAAAGCCATATTGTTCATTATGAAGGAGGCTATTTAAATTTAAATGTCTTAGCAGCTGCTTGAGGATTAACTTTTCAAATATTTTGCTAAATGCAGGTAAGATAGAAATAGGTCTGAAATTGCCAACGTCATTTTTATTACCTGATTTAAATAATGGTATGACTTTACTACTCTTCATGAGGTCAGGAAAAGTTCCTAGATCAACACATTTATTTAAAGTAACAGTGTTTTTAGACTTGAGTGTGTTAAAAACATTAACTACATCACGAGGTGTTACATGTTCGAAGCTAAATAAGCGACTACTTTTAGATACACTACCGTGCAAAAGGTTTTCAGCTTAAGACGGGGACGAATTTAAGGAGCGAGTCGTAGTTATAGGTATGTTGGCAAACTCTCAGCTACGTCAGCTGCTTTATTAACTAATTTGTGGTCGACCATAATCTCAATTGTTTGTCATGTTTAACCGATTTACCCGTTTCATTGTTAATAATTTTCCAAGTGGTTTTTACTTTATTATTGGAATTTTTAATTGTATCGCTTAAAAATTTAGATTTAGCAAAAACACTAACCTTTTTAAATAATTTTGAATATTTTTTGACATACTCTAGGAAAGGAGTATCAAACCTGTATTTTTTCAAACCATATAACTCGTATAGTCTCGCTCTACTTTTATAAATACCTTCAGTGGCCCATTGGTTGAAGCCAACGGAGGTGCCATGAATGTTAATAGTTTTAGTCTTGAAAGTTGATAGGTACTCCTTTTGCACAACATCAAAAAGGGCCCCATATATTTCATTAGGATTCTCGTGTTCTACTATAGATGGTGTAATTTTATGAGCTATATTATTTTTAAACTTATTGCAACGACTAGCTGTATAAGGCCTACATTCAATTTTATGCGGCTTTTTATGTAATGGCATGGGGAAGCTAGCTAATAAAACACAGTGGTCAGACGTTAAGTTGCTTAACACTAATTTATTTTTGGCATCACAATCACTAAACATATTATCAAGACATGTTGACGAAGATGCCGTGATCCTAGTAGGTTCAAAAAACATGTTAATTAAATTATAAGACCAAAACAGATTAAGAAGTCTAATACTGGAGTAACATCTAAAATATTAATATTAAATTTCCACATACAATAATACTTTTATTACTTGCTTTTAACCTATTGAGTGAATCCTCCATTACAGATTCGAAGCGAATAAAATCACCAGTGGGGACCGGGTCTATAAACACAAATTATAATGTATCGCTCGAGTTCAACACAAGACAAGTCAATAGTGCGCTCGATAGACAGATTAACTAAATCTAAACGTTGTTAACATTTCAACTTGTTTGAAACAAGAACTAAAGATGTTCAGTCAAACATAACACCTGAACATCATAGTTCTCCATAAATAAACTTAACTCTAGCTCTTTGCCGGACAGACCCTGCATATTTTGATGTACAACATTCAATGTATGCGACTCACCCGTTGCCGCATTACAGCTATTATGCCTTAAATATTGGCATAGGTAGAATTATCCCATCACCCATGAGGAAGCTGTAGTTAGCACATCCTTTTATGAGCCTAATTGAAGTAAATGATTGGACCGTGGCAGGTGCGCGATGGGTGTGGGCTCCAAGGACTCGACGGTGTCGGTGTACGTGGCGGAGGCGCGCCGGTGACCGTCGCTGTACTCGCTGGCGCTGCCGCTGCCCTTCCAGTGAGCACACGCGCACAGGTAAGCACATAATCACATACGGTTTACTTACGATAAGCATAAAACATATATTCATAATTTACATTGGCATAACGAAACTCAGCATAATGATCATTACGCATAATGTTATTAGGCATAAAGGTTTTGCCATAAATACTGTTGGCATAATAATACTGAAGCATAATTTTATAAAGCATAATGTTTTAAACGCATAAGGATATTTATACATAATGCCGCGCGCTCCCATAATGGACACCGGCAGCGCAGCGTTTATGAAAAGTAGTAGGGGTATTCAAAAGTAGTTCCAGTATTCAAAAGCCCAACTAACTTAGTTGGGCTTTTGAATACTACTAATTTCGGGTTACTTAGTTGAACTAAGTAACCCGAAATAATAGTACATTGTGATACGAGTGTGCTCTATTGGATATTACAGTCGAGGCGGTATTATTCGTGAGCCACAGGCGAGCGCGATAAGGTAGCCGAGAGTGTAATAATCAATGCACTCGCGTTTCATACGACGTTTTTCAACACACTTGCGAGGCAAAAAAACGGACTTGTTGCAAGATCTTATGCTACAATAACGTAACTATACAGATGATAGATTTATAAAGTTTAACTGGAACCGGAGTTTCTTTTAAAAACTTCTACGTCTGTTGGTGACAATATTTTAAATTTTGTATTTTTGATAATAACAAAACGAAAACTATAATAAATATTTATGGAAAATGGCGCGCCGGTTTTGTTTTTCCATAGGTGTAAATAAAGGCACTGGCAAAACCGTTAGACAGCCTATACAAAAAAATATGATTTGAATAAGAAAAAAAATACCAAAAAAAATTTACTATATCTAAACGTACCATGGCGGAGTCTAATCTATTTATTATTATTTACGCTCTTCTCCCTTACGTGAAATCGACATTTTTAATACTTAATGATTTTAACCACACAACAAAAAAGTTAACAAATATTTATGGAAAATGGCCGCTGGTTTTGTTTTTTAAATAAAGGCACTGGTAATACCGCTGAACAGCCTATATAAAAATATAATAATGTTAATAATACATAATACGAAAATAGGGTTAGGGTAGTGAACAATATAAACAGCCACAGACGATATAAACCCCTCTTTAATAGTACAGATAAAGTTTTATTCTGCGCGAACGCGGTGGCACACGGGCAGGCCAGCGCGGTTCGTCGGGGCGGGTCAAGTGGCCTGCGCGCGTGCCACCCGCGGACTTACCGGAAAAAAGCGCAAGTTTGCTCGGGTGTAAATAGAGAATGCTCATTTATTAGTAGGATAGTTCATACTAATTCAATGTATAGTATCCCACTGACGTTTATTTATGGTAAAAAAAAACCCATGGGCATGCATGGATTTTTTTTTTGTTTGCTTATGGTTCTTTTTTTATTATAAAAAAAACTTGCTTTTGAGCACTTGTCTTTGGTAAAAAGCTTCACCAAAAACAACTTCTATTGGATACAAATTACTTGCCGACATGATAGTACTTAACTTACTAATTCCATACTGCCATGTCATTACTCCGACTAGTAAATAGTAATATGTGGCGCACATTACCGCACTAGTGCGGTAATATAAAGTAAAAAGCACGCTTCCATAATACACTGGATTATGAACCTAAAAGCGGTTCAATAAGAGGCACTTCATTAGGAAATGTGTTGAAAAGTATTTTTTCTATATATTCTAGTCGTTTTTGGCGCCGAAGTATGTCATAGTATTATTATGGTAATAAAAGTTATGCGAAAACGTTATGCCAAACAATATTATGCCTTAAAATTGTATGCCAAGAGGGGGACACTCAACACATACTACACCGTAATACTCCAGTCTTCTTTTACCCATCCCTTACACGCTTCATCCATATTTTCTTGTCTCCCTCGTTCGATCAATGCTTCAAAATTTTATGAATCTCTCTCATGCGATTCATTGAATAAAACGGATCGTTTCGGGCCGCAGGTGCGCCGCGGGCTCGGCGCGAGAGGCTGCCGCACGACTTCTACATAACTATATACAAGTATCTATTCACTGGCATGGTCTACTCCTACACTAGTTTACTCCTAAGCGACGTTGTACCTTTAGTAATGCTTTCTATCTAGTCTCTGATACATTATCCACTTTAGGCCGATTTTTCAATTGCCAGATAACTTTTATCTGAAGAATTAAACGGGTTTGACATATTTTTGGTATAAAAACTGTAATATTTATTCCTCAGATAAAACTTATCTGACGATCGAAAAATCAGCATGTAGAATGTCTAATCTAAAAGATACATTTAAATATGTGTATTGTTCGTCAGTATGTCATTGAATACTTATTTAGTGTATAGGTATTTTAGGGTGGTCCTACATGTCGATATAAATGGTAGTCTAATCGTACAATTATCATAGATGTTGACTTGTGGTTATATTCGTATGTACCCGACAGAATATAGATCTAACGGCGTTCGAGTGCACACTATAAGTGTAAACAAAAAGTTACCAAAAAAATACTCAGAACTTTAGAGTTAATAATGACGAGATAAGGAACATTATATTACAGTTTATTTTTATTAATAACGCGACGTTAAATTTTATATTTTCAGCAATAGGAACACATTTGTATACATACGAATGTTCCTATATGTGCAGGTGTGAATTCGAACGCCTATGGTAAGAATATTTGGTGCTACATTATACCGATACTGTAATGTTAATTTATTGTTATTGATGAAGACCGCAGCCTGCTAGGTGCATAGGTGCGGCACTGCTCGTGTCGCGCCAGAGACGCGCTCGTGGACTGCGCATATGTCTGTGGGCTCGTGACGCGCTCGTGGACTGCGCATATGTCTGTGGGCTCGTGACGCGCTCGTGGACTGCGCATATGTCTGTGGGCTCGTGACGCGCTCGTGGACTGCGCATATGTCTGTGGGCTCGTGACGCGCTCGTGGACTGCGCATATGTCTGTGGGCTCGTGTCGCGCCAGAGACGCGCTCGTGGACTGCGCACGTGTCTGTGGGCTCGTGTCGCGCCAGAGACGCGCTCGTCGACTGCGCACGTGTATGTGCGCTTGTAACGCTATATTGCTAAATAATTATAATTGGTTGTGCCTTCTGTCGGAGCGATAAGCTCAAAGTGGATACGAATATTTTATACTATATTAATTACACGTTTGTATCCAGAGCTACCTCACGTTACGGAAATTGTCTTATCTATTTTATGTCTTACATCATAATTTTATTGGAAAATGTTTATAACAGAACAGTGTATCGTGCTACAATGGAGTATCATAAGTATACCACATTATAAAATGTGACCCACAGACATGTCAAATTATCTGATTGTACATATTAGTGTGTTGTTCAGATTGGTGTGTCAAACATACACTGAACACACGCCACAACGAACGCAACGCGTTGCAGACAATTTAGCCAAATAATACAACAATACACATATAGTGAATTGTTAATCAAATTATTCACAAAATGTAACGCTTTAAGTAGGTATGTAATTATCGTGTAAATAAGATAGGACAATATACCAGCTGTACTATGTGTGTTTTGACATGTGCATACGGCAAACAAGGTGCAAAAAACGATTGATATCTGCATTGATGGAGAGCCTGCAGCTGTGCCCGGTGACTTAGTGCGCACATTGATGGGGTCCTGCAGCTGTGCCCGGTGACTTAGTGCGCACATTGATGGGGTCCTACAGCTGTGCCCAGTGACTTAGTGCGCACATTAATGGGGTCCTGCAGCTGTGCCCAGTGACTAAGTGCGCACATTAATGGGGTCCTGCAGCTGTGCCCAGTGACTAAGTGCGCACATTGATGGGGTCCTGCAGCTGTGCCCAGTGACTTAGTGCGCACATTAATGGGGTCCTGCAGCCGTGCCCAGTGACTAAGTGCGCACATTGATGGGGTCCTGCTGCTGTGCCCAGTGACTTAGTGCGCACATTGATGGGGTCCTGCAGCTGTGCCCAGTGACTAAGTGCGCACATTGATGGAGGGCTTGCAGCTGTGCCCAGTGACTTAGTGCGCACATTAATGGGGTCCTGCAGCTGTGCCCAGTACCTTAGTGCGCACATTGATGGAGAGCCTGCAGCTGTGCCCAGTGACTTAGTGCGCACATTGATGGGGTCCTGCAGCTGTGCCCAGTGACTTAGTGCGCACATTAATGGGATCCTGCAGCTGTGCCCAGTGACTAAGTGCGCACATTGATGGGGTCCTGCAGCTGTGCCCAGTGACTTAGTGCGCACATTGATGGAGGGCCTGCAGCTGTGCCCAGTGACTTAGTGCGCACATTGATGGAGGGCCTGCAGCTGTGCCCAGTGACTTAGTGCGCACATTGATGGGGTCCTGCAGCTGTGCCCAGTGACTTAGTGCGCACATTGATGGGGTCCTGCAGCTGTGCCCAGTGACTAAGTGCGCACATTGATGGGGTCCTGCAGCTGTGCCCAGTGACTTAGTGCGCACATTGATGGAGGGCCTGCAGCTGTGCCCAGTGACTTAGTGCGCACATTGATGGAGGGCCTGCAGCTGTGCCCAGTGACTTAGTGCGCACATTGATGGAGGGCCTGCAGCTGTGCCCAGTGACTAAGTGCGCACATTAATGGGGTCCTGCAGCTGTGCCCAGTACCTTAGTGCGCACATTGATGGAGGGCCTGCAGCTGTGCCGTGACTTAGTGCGCACACGACACACGCGTAGCATAACACTTGCCCGCAAGTTGCATGTATGTTAGTTACCTGCATAGTTGCATACCTTCCTTTTTTGCCGGTACTGTACACGGACGATATGTTAATGTTTGAAAAACTCTGTAAACGAGCACAACAAACTAAGCTTGAGCTAAGCTATGACGTTTGAAGCTTGTACTGGAATCAGAAAATCGAGCTGGATATAAATCAGAAAGGCGAAAGAGACGAGAGTCAAAGCTATTCTATGTAATAAAATAATGTACCACTAATGCAATATTTAATAGTTTATGTAAGTGTTAGGCGTTTGTTTCGAGACATACGATTTTGTCACATGGATATTGTGGAAACTACGGATACTACCTAAATGGCACATAACCGCACAAGCGTCAATGATATATTATTATAAGTACTTGTAATATCATTGACGAGCGCACGGACCGCGCGCTTGGCTTGTGCTGAACGCTGAAAAAACAACATTATCTCCTCGATTAGCACCTCCCTTGTTTTGCTACTTCTGGACGCAATTTTAGACTTCTAGGGCCGTACCACAAAAACTTAGAAACTTGTTAAATTCATGTCTACACTGTCAGTTTTATGTCAAACTCCATACATACAGCGTGCCGCTTTAATGTGACATTAATTTAACACACGTATACGATTTCGCGTATTAATTTAATGAAAATATTTTAATTTCATTAAACGTTATTATTTACTGATTTATTATCAATTTTCTAAATTACCATCTTGGAGCAACCTGTACTTAAAGAACTGTAGCGAAGAGGTCATTTGCCGGGGTCACCGATCATATGTAGGCAAATAGAAGGAAAGCCGCGCAATTTCTTAGAAATTATGCCGCCGACAAGAATTGGCCGACAGAACGTAAGCTAGCTGGTAGCCTCATGAATGAATCTTTTACACAGAGTGACCTAAATTTTGGTTATGTTTTTATTATTTAGTTTGTTTGAAAATTTAAATTTTTCAATTGACCAATTATTTTATTTTATTATCATTTTTATGATTACTGGCCACTAGCCCTACCCGTGTGTTAAATTAATGTCGCCATTGTAGCGGCACGTTGTATATGTGTTTAAACGGTGTTTAAGCTAAACAACTGATAAACACGGTTTTGTGGTAATAAGGTTATCATTTAATTTTGTAACATTTGCTAAAATTTTAATTGACAAAATGAGATCCTAAGACTATCTCTAAAATTGACTATTGTAATAATAATGTAAAATTATGATTGTATTATTTTGCTTAGTTTCCCAGTTTGTGTTCAAATATGGCGGCCTGTACCTCGCGCCACCCTAGGCCTCGCGCCCGTATGGCGGGCCCGCCACAGGCCACGGTAACACGCCACTAAGTGTTCACGAGGTGCTACAGACGACGTTGTCATACAAATAATATTAGTTGTTACTTATACACAAGTACTCCAGCGCCTACTTCGTATTTGTACATATTAGTAAACTTCTTTTCTATATTAAGCCGAGATATGTGTATATTTTTTTCGTTCCAAATAATTTAAATTGTCTTGTGATTTACAGAAAGTTCCTAAGACTCAATAATTACTAGCTGCCATTTTTTTAAATTATATAAGATTTTGTTCACTACGTAATAAGTTAACGATTTTGTGTTTGTTTGTAGAATAGATTTAATGTTACAATTATGCCCATGTGTAATTCAGAGGATGAAAATTTTTGTCATTTCATATTTCTACCGGAATGAAATGAGGGATACCGGTAGCTATAGGGGTAAGTGATATAATGAGCATTTAACTGTAATGATGGTATGTAATATGGGATGATTATGTTGATTTTCATTGAACAAAAGTATGTTAATATTGGAGATGTATTACAGAATTCACTTATGAAATGTGTGGCCATAGAAAACTATAGTTAGTTGTAAGCGGTTGTCACCAGTTGTGATCAAACCTATCAACTATGTCAATACAATGAACAAATGGACAAGTTGCCAATCGGTTGTTGAATATATTGAAACTTGCATTTCATCTATGAAGTGATCGATTTTTGCTTTTACGTATTACATATGTAATTTAAATGTACATTTTACATAATAATGATAATTGTTGTTGTTAAATAAAACATGTTTAAAATGCTGGTCTTTAATTTTACCTGCTTTGTCAGAAACGACAAATGACGATAAGCAGAGTTACATTGATACAAATTGTGCAGCTTACTTCAGGCACCATCTCAGTTATGCAGTAAGCTTGTAGTATATTGTTTATGATAGCTATATTTTAATGTGTTACAAAGTTCTTAGTAACCATTCTGCTAACAATAACATCGGTCAAGTCTTGATCAGCTGGTATACTGTTCAATTTATATACATTAGTCAGAGTCTTCTTACACGTAAATTCTTTCAAGTCACTCATAGGTAATGATTCACCCTCAATTTGTGGTAATATCTCCTTGCTTGCATCTGATTCTTCAGTAATTAGAAAACAAATCAACAGTTTTGTGTCCTTCTCTATGCCAAACTTGCTCAGACTCTGAGTGATGTTTTTTGAGATTGATAAATTATACAATATCTCAGAAAACACTGTTCTGGTGACCATTACATTGTGTTTCTGAGATAACACTGCCCTATTTGCTGCAACCGCTACTTGTAAGGGATCTATTATTAACTGGGGCTTGATAGCAGCACAACTCCAAACACCTTGGACAATATTAGTTCTTATCACTTCCACATTCTCAACATTTTGGAATAAATACATCTTCAATGTAGTTTTGGTGTCTGGATCTAGTTCGACCACATAGGGTTCCCGCCCCATGATGGTAGCTGAAATAAACAAAATTGATGACAAACTGTGTGTTGAGTTTATAGCAATACGAAGTACAGTACATAACATATTCTTTGATATGAAGTCAGGCTGCATTCCAAACAGAACTCGACACCCTAAAGATTCCGAATTATGACATAGACGCTCACATCAATACTTTGCACAGACTAAGGGCCGTATTATAGAACCTTACTCAAGACTGAAGCATATTGCTAGACTTAGATTGTATATTTTATTTAAAATGTTAATGAATTTATGTACTGTAAAAAACAAAAAAAAAAAAAAAAAGCATTTCTTCAAACTAGTTTCAACCAATCAAAAGGAGTATATTATGTAGGTACTGCTTGACTTTTGAGTGAGGTTCTGTATTAAGGGGCTAAGAGGTTGTCCAAGTGAGGCGTTTTCGCAAGATCATGATCATCACCTATGACGATTTATGGGACATCGGTATCGCGTTCACGCTAATTCGGAACAAAATTCGAATCAAATCGATTACAGCGGAATACGGGCTTAGAAACCAATCTAAATAAATCAATATCAACCCCCTCAGACCAAACAACCCCAAACAAAAATAAATACACCACAAAAATATTTAAAGTTATTAGTCGTGCATCGCTGGGAATGAATGATAATTCGTTAAGACAATGCACCGTCCTGTCTTTGTTTTCACAGATTTTCTGAATATTACTATCAAAAACATCAAATCGATTTAGGTTATTTTGATTGATTCGTGGAATGTGGATCGCGCAGTTTGGTGGTTTGAACCACAGGGCACATAGTACCTACATTTCTATGGTTTGCACAGACTTGACAGACTATTAGACTAAGTAGAATAATACTTGGTAGTAATGTGGTTTGTTAGCGGTTTACACATTATGTCCATCACAGACTCCATGCATGCATGGTTGCCGCAAGTTGGTTTGATGTTATTGTTGTGTCAGTTGTCACTGTCATTCAGATTATGACAGTGACAGTATGTCAGTAAAGTCAGTCAGACTGTTGTCAGCAGGGAAACCATAGACTAAAGGTGCAAAACACGCAGGCAGCGACTCTAGGCGCCCAAGACGCGCGTTTTGTACGCTGCGTTTGTCTGCGTTTATCATTCGTTGCAAATAAATTCATACAATTTTATTGAGCGCCCAGCTCAATAAAATTGTATGAATTTATTTGCAACGAATGAGGATAAAAACTGCCACTTGCTCACTTCAGATGTCGCTACTAACCAATGTCTAAAAGGGGTGATAGACAGACGTGCGAGCAAGTCCGCGTACAAATGGCTCGGCTCGCCGAGCTTACTCGCCCGTGTCTCATGCGAAGTACGTGGACCTTAAAACAGCGAACCAACTGGTTTGAAATTTTGCTCGTAGCCCGCCTTGGCTCGTTTTCTGTCATCGCCGACAGCCGCGAGCCGCCAATTTGACATTTTGAGCAAGCTTCACGACGCGACGGCAAGCCGAGTAAGGTCGCGAACTTAAAAACCGCGTACTTAAGTACGCACGTCTATCACCCACTTAAAGCCGTCGTGGCGACTTGTCTCTACTATTTTCCGTTCAGATTTCGTGCAGAATTGATGCAGTTCAGTCGAGTGCTCGAGTGACAATTATATTGATAGACTGGAATCTCGTTATAGTCGGACTTCTTGCAGAGGAGCAAACACAACGAGACACAGCGCGACATCTCGCTGCGCCGCGCGGTGTCTCGTTGCACAACGTGGCGTCGGTCGTCACGCTGCCAGCGACTTAACGACGCGTCTCGCGACTTAGCGATGCGTCTCGCGGGGGACGCGCTGTGCAAGTGTGCAGTGCGAAACCACTGGCCCATATATAATTGTAGTCTCTGCACTCATGCAGTGCATCTGTGTTCTTCAAGCATCGTCCGTCTGCATCGGTCTGCATCGTCGGGTCGCAACGTTAAACATAAACATCACTACTTGACATTTGATTGACAAGACAACACAACATAACCACCAACCAACCACAGATACTTGACAGGTTGTTGACAGAGTACATCAGTCATAAAATTACGTTCTCTGTGCTGTGTCAAGGTGTCAATGTCGTGTCGACCACAACCACCCACCACAGAGGCAGTGAGTACATTTTTCACCCACTGTGTGCAAGTGTGCAATCACTGAACATTAGCACCATAGCACGGAATCATCTATATAGTTGAGTGACGGACGGACGGAATTCGAATTGAAGTTATGTTTATCTTGTACGGTGATAAGATTATTCAAGAATCGCTAAAAATTATTTGCTCTCGTGATTACGATAGGTAGGTAGTTGTTGATCTAGTTCTGTTTGGAACTTAACTGTTTTGGCTAGTGAATCCTAAATGAAAATGTTGATTCCAAGGCTGTTTAAATACAGTTCATTAATAAAAAAGGGGTCGGTGCGTTTCTTAGCGACTCAATCGCAGCAGTTTACTGAGAATGTGAGTCCTGTAGTTTACGAGAAGTTACTGGGGACGGACAGAGGTATCGCGCTGTATGGACTGCACAGTCCTAAGGACCGCAATGCGCTGGGCTTCGATATGATCGAAGCCATGAGAGAAGTCAACCAGTTGATCAGGGAGGACACCAAGGTTTCTGTTGTCATACTGCACAGCATGGTGCCTGGTATATTCTGTGCTGGTAAGAAACATAAAGATTTTAAATTACCTTGTGTAAGTCAATAAGTCCTGTCTTCAAGAAAATAATGGCTTAATGAGTTAATTAGTACCATCAAATTAATCATGTAATGTTCATTACCAACTGTTTGTAGAATCGGAACATATTAAAATACAAAAGGTTTATATATCAATTCATACATCCTAAAGAATATGTAATATGTGTACAAATATATTATATTTATTTAGCCTCCCATAGTTCAATGTTGCATTGTTTATTTTAGGAGCCAATTTAAAAGAACGCTTCAAGATGGCAGATGATGAAGTAGCCAGATTTGTCAAAGGACTGAGAGCCACATTCATAGAAATAGAAGATCTGCCTATGCCAACCATAGCAGCTATTGAAGGTGTAGCAGTTGGGGGAGGTTTGGAGCTGGCCCTGGCTTGTGACATCAGGGTGGTGTCTGAAAAAGCCAAGCTGGGTCTGGTGGAGACTGGACGAGGCCTCATCCCTGGTGCTGGAGGCACTCAGAGATTGCCCAGAGCAGTCAATATCAATATTGCTAAGGAACTGATTTACACTTCAAGAATAGTCAGTGGCCAGGAAGCGAAGGATTTAGGTAGGTGTTGAAGATCACCACATTGAAGATCAATCTTTGTTGTTATAGATTTCCTTACTAAACATTATGTAATAAATTGCAGGCATAGTTAACCATGTGGTACCACAGAGCAGCTCAAATAATGCAGCACTAGAAAAGGCGCTAACCATAGCGCGTGAGATCATACTCAACGCACCTATCGCCCTCCGATGTGCCAAGCAAGCCATTAACGAAGGCATACAGCTCAGCATCAAGGATGGCTATGAAGTGGAACAGAAGTGCTATGAAATTAACATTCCCACAAAAGACCGGCAGGAAGGCATGATATCCTTTATGGAGAAAAGGAAACCCATCTACGAGGGTCACTGAAGCTCACATTATACAGGGTGTTAGGGTAAACACTGTTATCCTTGCAACCAGTGGTTTGGTTTCATTTATAGAACGTAAAATCAATGGAATATTACAACTTTTTTTAAATCTACATTTTACCACAAGAGACACAAGTTCGTTGCTCTGTGCGCTAGGGCAACGAACTTACGTTTCAACACGGGCGGGGAGTTCTGGACGTGACCTGACCGGCCGCGAACTCGACCCCTCTCAGTCATTCAGCTATTTCGCTAGCGAGCACGGTATTGGATAGAAACTTTTAAAAACATTTTAATGAAAATAACGTTTTTTTTGTTGTGTTTGGTCATTTATTTTTATATTGTAAGTCAACTACACATGGTTTGAATGACAACAGTGTTTACCCTAATATCCTGTATTATTAAGTGTAGGCAAATACATATCAATAAGTGTTATGATAAATTTTTTAATGATGTTGTGTAAACTAGAGTACATATTTTTGATGGTTATATATTTATATTATGCAAGGCATTTTGAATCTTTTTATATTAACATAATTTTTAAATAAATTGTTGAAATTTATTATTAATTTATTTCCCTAATCCTGTCTGTTTTGTAAAACAGTTAATGACATAGTATTTACTTCTCACTCTTCAGATACAATGACAATAGCAATTACCTCTCACTCCTCAGATACAAAGACAGCAACAGTGCTAGTAAATATGTAAGAAATCGGTACTCATTTAATATTATTGAAAACAAAAATAATCTTGATACACTTATCTACAAGGTTATCATAATAATGCTGTTTCCATGTACTTGGAAAAACGAATAAAAGCATTTATATAAATAAAATATATACTATACAGAGTTACAAATATTAAGGCACTTTACTAGTTGTTCTTTGGTGTCATCTGGTGATGTGACCTTGTGGCCAATGGTCCGTGAATCATTGTAGATCTCATAGTCATTACCTCCTGGCATTGTTTTATCGCCAAAGAAGTGGATTTCATCAAACTTCTGGTCTGCAACATGGTTGAGGCAGTAGGTCTTATCCCAGCCAGTAGGGAACACATCAACACTGATCTGTCCTCCAAGAGCAAATGTCAAGCCTGAGCTTCCAAATTCGCTTTGTAATGCATCCACAAATTGTTGTCTAACCGAGTGTACAGAGTCAAACCTTACAAATTCTTCTCTCTCTGCCTGGCTGCAGGACCGCCCCACCGGGCAGATGTTAATCATGCTTGACCTGAACTCAACGAAGTTGCCCCGCTTGGCAGGTAGTTCAATCTTGGACATAAACCCAAGTGAGAAGTTGATGACTCTCTGTAGCAACTTCTCTCCCAGATGACTGAGGATACTTTCTGAACTTATCAGCTTGCCACCTTGATACTGCACCACACCATTTTCACAGAACACATAGTCAAACTTGGCTGCTACTTCAGCCCCATCCATTTGTTCAGCTATTTTGACATAATCGGATCCACTGACGAGTCCTACGGCCACTTTAGATTTTACATTATCTAACAAGAAGTGCTTGAATTCCTCCGTGATGACCTGGCGTGGCTTGGTGAGGGTGCCGTCCACATCAAATAGATACAAAATGGATTTCCGACTAGCCATTGTATTTTTAATAGAAAATTATTTGAATTTTGGAGGCAAAGTGGTCGTTAAGTAGGGCACCTGCAGCGGTCGTAGTGCCAACACTTCACTGAGACACGTCAAATAACTTCTTTGTTATCAGCCGGGCGGACAACATGGCGAGCGAGCCGCGTTCTGTTTACGTACTGTTATTGTGTGTGTTTGTCACTACAACCGTGTTATCTGATAATACTGCTAAATCGGGAAATGTTCTTATACTATTTGGTGAGTAACAACTCTCAAGTTCTCAAGTTCATGATCATTGTTATTATTATCAGTTTGACAGCTATTTTAAGTACGTGTCCATGGTGTCCATATTCATTACCTTCACTGCTTCACAATTATTTACGTAACTTGCTAATATAGTGATACAGATTCTATGTGATGAAACAAGCATGGTACTTGTCTGGTTATGTGCATTTTTGCTATGATTCTGCAATGTAGTATTAAGTATTTTCAATTTATTTAGTAACATTTAGTAGGTACTAATTTCGAATGCACCAGGGTTGCCGCGAAATTCAAATTTTCTTACTTTTTTGGCATTTTTTATTTTATTTTGTTTTGTATTGTGTATTTATTTTATTTGTATTTGTTGGTCATGGAATAATATTTTCAGGAGGCGTTGTTGGCAAACATTTGTGATGTTAATATTGTCACAGAAATTGTTAGTCTGTCCAACGAAAGCAGTCCCAGAAAAATGGCGACAATTTAAAAAAAAACGAGATTATGTCAGCCCACTGCTTAAACAGAGTCGATACTATTTATTATTCAAGACACATTAATCAGTATTTCTTAAAGAAAAAATAATAATTAGTCATGTTGTATTGTATTTAGAATTGAAGTAAAATATTCAACAGATAGTAATTCGTGGTCAGCTTTCGTTGAACAGACTCTATAAAGAACAGGATGGTTAGTTCCGATTTTGGCCATACGCCAAAAGACACTAGGTATTCTGGGTAGTAATAAAAATTATAAGTTTCATCTATAATCTGTCACTTTGTCAGTCAACAACAGACGTTAGATTCAGTCATTCAGTCAACTTTATTATGGTAACTAAAAATTAAAAAAAACACGACTCCCTACTGAAAAACGAATTAAAAAGTAAAAAACAAGTTGATAAAATTATCATTGCAGTCGGGGGACCGTTCTGCGGAAGGAGGGCAGTCGTGTTTTTTTAATTTCTAATTATTTATTGCGCGCGCTCTTTTTAACAATTATCGAACTTATTTTATTCACATGGGTAGTTGACTGCCTCTCAAACTGAAAGCATTTACACAAAGGCCAATGCAAACTATTGGCATGATTTACTTTTTTCCTTTCGCCAGAAATGAAACCTAGGTTATATGTTAGAGGACAAAACGAGTAATCAATGGCAAAAAGAACCAGGTCCATCGACCGTAACCGAAAGAAGATACGAGGGAAGTATTGCTATTATCTTTGTGTCAGGCGTTACCTATTTTTCTTATATTAGTAAGTATCGCGAGACATCGAGACATCTACATGTTGAATGTTTTCTGGTGCAATCGCATAGTAAGGACTGAATGTATTATCAGACACAAATATGTTTTAGTACCTAATATAAAAACAGCAAAAGAAATATAATATTTCGACATTGGTGTGAGTGTTCAGGACTCGACATAATTATGACGTGTAAAAGTGATTCCGATATCCTATTTACAGAATAAACAATTTCATTTCATTTCATTTGGTTTGGTGGTGGTTTAATGGTTTTTGTGGTTATTTATATAGAGAATAAGCATTCGTGAATAATATATTGAAAGTGCATATTCACGAGAATCTTGTATTTCATATATTATTATGGATATTAATTATTATATTTGACTAATATGGGTAATAGTTATGGGATCATAATATGCGAAAACTAATATATTCAATAATACGATTAGCTAAAAATGACCCTAATATAACACCTCTAATATCGGCGCCAGACATACCAACAATATTTGATCACATGTTTGAACACATGTGTGGCAGGGGTGTTTGGGTATTTCATCAAAGTTTGATCACATATTTCAACTTTGCCATTCGTTGTCATTTGTTTGAGCACATATCAATGCCGGCGCCAGACATAGCAACAATATTTAACACATATTTGAACATTTGTTTGACACCTGTGAGGCAGGGGTGTTTGAGTATAAATTCATCAATGTTTGATCACTTATTTCAACTTTTCCATTCGGTGTCGGTTTTTCGAGCGCACATCAAAGCGATTAAAATTCATATGTGTGCATAGCGCGTTCGAATTTCAAATGTGTGCGTAGCGTAGCCTGCAAGCCCAGTGTTTCGTAAATAACTGAGTGGAACGGTCGCTTTGCCCAATCTTAAGATGGAATAGAGCAACGAGTGCCCTAGAATTTATCGAGTTGCTTGAAGGAGAACCATGTATTTATGGCACCCTAAAAGTAAAAAACAATATAAAAATTAGGAATTTGGTAAATGACGCCTGGATTAGGATTAATGTTAAATTCTCAGTACATTGCTCTATCGAGGAATTAAAAAAGAAGAGAAACATTTTATTGACCCAATCATTAATGTATAAAAAATAAATAAAGCAGTCTACAAGGACAGGATCTCGTGCTGAAGAAATTTACAGACCATCATGGTTTGCATTCGATGCCATGCACAATTACATGGGTAGGTACTGTTACTGTTAATGTATTGACTGACGATTTCATGAAATTTTCATTCAATACTTACATGAACTTAGAGAATTGTATTGCCGATTCTAATGTTTATAATTCTATAAATCCATATTTGTTACGACCGCTAATAATATTTAGATTAATTTCGCGGGCCAACCTAGCGCATCAACCCTGTCTGGCGCCGGCTTCACCAAAACCATGTCGCATCGGATTCTAAAAGTTGGCAATGTCGCAAATAACTGTCAAATATTTACCTGTTTTTATTATTTGGCAATATTACTGTATGGGACTATGAAATATTGTTATAATTATGTTATAACACTGAATTTAAGTTGTAATCGGTTTTAGGTTTTTCGGTTTTACAATTAAAACTAAATATTCGGGGTTACGATATTATTTAGGAAGTGCCTCCGCCGCCGGCGCCGGTTGCTGAATTGGCTGCCGGCGCTGACTTTGGTTGTCAATTTGGCGGGAGCAGATAAGCAGGGTAGGCATAATTAAAAAACATGTAATAGTGCTTTCTTTTTTCCATATTCCAATAATAAAGTCATAAACTACTACCCGAAACCGAACTAGTAAGATTAGGTTTAATAATTTTAATTGCAAAAAAGGTTAGGTAAGAACTGTGACCACGCACGAGCCGAACGAGCGTAGCGAGCGCAGCGGCAGCGACGGGCGAGTGCCAAAAACGACTAGAATATGCAGAAAAACATATTTTAGTTACGGTTAGTTAGTTGGGGTTCTGAATACTGGAAGGGTTTCTATAAACGCCGTGCCACCAGTGTCCATTAAGGGAACCGGCGGTGCCGGCAGCCGATATGTTTAATCTCGGCTGCCGGCTTGACTAGATTTAGCAACAGAAATATATGCATAACTCGCCACTAGGTCCGGCTGGGACCAGCTTAAAATGTACCAAGACTGTGAGAGGCAGAATGAAATCAAGCTATGCGATGAAAATCAAACCATCCTATTAGATACATCTCTATCGCTAAGTACGTCTCTGGTGGAGAGGCTGACTTAGGTTAAAACATCTGTAGTGGGTCTACCAGATGCTAGTAACTTATCGAATAATTCCACATACTAGTAAGGCGATCAGTGTAAAGGAAAATAAAACAAATATCTCACAAATAGCATAGGTACGCCTTTTTTATTCAATCTTTAAGCATTTATTTCAAAAACCTAAATAAATATAAGCCATGGCATGGCAGTGAAGAGATGGGCAGTCCCAACAAAATGCGTGGATCAGCACCATTTAGCCATTTTGAAGGAGACTGAATGATCCAACACGTCATGTTGTTTTCCATCAAAAATTTTTGCAGTTGCGCGGATAATTCACTTAATGCACGTCTCTAAATACGTTGCACGCGTAAAACACATTTGATTCACCGAAACAGTGATGTACGATTTCAATCATCCAACCACCGCAATATCGTATCCAATTACATTTCACCGATAAACTGACACGTATCGTAAGTCCAGTAAGAAAACCAAAATCGTCATTGAGCTATCGCTTTTGAAGACTTTGTAAAGTATTATATTATTTTTTATTATTGTGGATGTGAAGACTATGTGGATCATTTAGTTTTATATTATTTATTTTTCCTAAGTTAGTTTATAACTAATCTTGGTCTGGCAGTTTGAGTAATTTATGCGGCCTACCCAAATATCCTTTCTTTGGTATTGTTCGTCAAATCGTTGAGCTCCTTAAGCTGCACGAATACTGACAAATGCGTGCACTGACTGGACACGTACACTCAATCTGTGTGGTTCTTTCCTCAAAAGACCATTTCAGACACCAATCTACATGGTCTTCACATGATCTGACCAAGATTATGTCTGGACTGTCAAAAGAGTCTGTGATCTCTGAGTTTGTTTCGGCCTTTCTTCTCAGAGTAGTCAGATAGGAAACGCCGACCTCATCTAGTTTTAAAATATGTGATTGACGTGTAAGTGTTTGTACAAACCTCGTACAAACTCACTTACAAAAATAAATCATTTATCAAGAATATATATTTAAATATATGTATATATGAATATCGAGCTTAAAGTGCAAAAAATGTACGGCTAAGTACCTATTTAATAAACAATGAATAAACAAACAAACAATAACACACCAAAGAGCTCGTTTGAACGTAACAGTAGGTTTCTATGGCGACTTGTGACATAAAATATAAATGAGTGAATGAGCGAGTGACAACTAATATCAGTTTTTCAGACAGATAATTTTTTTTTACCCACAACTCAAGAATTACGACAAGAATCTGCTTCGGAAAAAATACTATACCTACAAAAGAACTTATTAAACTATACTATAACACTATATCATGTTGCATGTTGTTCTATAGATAGTGTTGTGCACTTCTGTAAGTGACGAATTCACAATACCTTCCTTAAACTGTATGTGATTTTTATTTGCGTATGTTTTAGTGCATTATTGGTTGAAGTGCCATATCAATAAATAAATATATATCATCGTCGCCTCCATGGTTATCTCCTGTACCTCAAAAATAAGGTATACTCCTACCACTAATCTGATCACATTGACCGAATGAACGAAATGAACTGTAATCTTTCACATTGTCGCCATTAAATCGAAAATGTAACCGGAACTACAAATAATACAAATAATATTTATTTTTATTCAATTTTAAACATTGGCTTTGATTGACTCTAGACTATTAACTTAAATCTAGTTTGAATAAATGAAGGACACTAATTGAAAATATGAATTGGCTGGAATCGATTAGGGCAAAAACGGTCATGGTCTTTTCATATTTCCTTACAGTAATATTGCTTTACTAATCAAAACAGCGAAATATTTGACATATTATTTATTTGCGACGTTGCCCACTTTCAGAATAAACGCTCATATAGTCCGGTCAATTTAGACATTTCAAATAACAATAATTCCCGGGGAGCCAAATTTTGGTGGAGAGCTGGGGTTTACCATTAAGAATAAAGTTTTAAAATCCCCATCGATCCTATGTGTGCTACAAAAGTTATTCGAGGTCAAACGTCAAAAATGAGGTTTTTTGGATTTGTCTCGAAAATGGTAAGTTTTATAAAAAAAAACCCCAAACCAAAGAATGACAAAAATGGTCGTTATGATTTTTTCCTAAGAGTTACCATTCCTGAGATATCGCGATTCTAAGGTCCGTATTACAGAAGGTAACTCAAGTATTGATCTCTGTTTAACACTAGTTTTAAGTCCGCTTTTAATTTTAGAACGTTGCTCAAGCATAGATTCATTGATCTTAGTTCAACTGAGTTTGGCTTTATTTTAGATCGCTACTCAGTTACTCAATCGAACCCAAGCAGTGATCAAATCTGTAATCACCCAAGTGTGGTCGAGACCGCGCTTGAGCATAGATTGTCATGTCAAATTGTCAATATTTCTTCTGTTCAAATAGTTTGTTGTCGAGTTCTGTTGATATTTTAAATATTAGGTACCTACTATCAAAATCATAATCAAAATGGATATATTTGAAGAGAAATTTCTATTAGTAGGTTTTTTTTCCAAAGTACCTACTAAAATTTTTCTTCCGTCCTGCCATTTTAAAAGTGTTAAGTAATATGAATAAAATCAGCTAAACAAATAATTAAAGTTGACAAACAACAAACTTAAAACAAACTACCTAATGTTTTTCACGCTGATGCTTGGACATACTGACATTTAAATAGCTTCCCTACTTATTTAATTAAGGCCACAAATACAAGTCTTTTAAGCTTGACAAATTTGCTTACAAAAATACTATACTTCACTTCAAAGAGCTTTACTTCAATAAATGGGGTATTTTACTATTCAGGAATGAAATAATAACGCTGATTTCCTAAATAACTGGGCTTCTATGGTGTATTTTAATATTTCTAATCCAGTGAAGATCGGATCAAAGTCGGTTATTATAATAAATCGTAAACGAAAACAGGCTGATGCATAGACAATACACATCTCTGCTTGAGGCTCGATTTGAGTCTCGATTCAGCTGAGTATAGATTGATTACCGTTCTGGAATAAGACCGATGCTCAAGTACTGATTCTATACTCAAACAGTGATCAACTGATTGCAGATCAAACTGGACTTGAGGAACGTTCTGTAATACGGACCTAAGAGTCACATTATACATGATATGCACACATTTCCACGCCAGCTGTGAGGTGGTGTACTCGGCGCGTTTTTTTTACCGTGGTTTCCCCTGTAGGCCTACTCCACTAACTGTCGTGACAATTTTAGGATAATTTATGGGAACAATACCTGTCAAGTTATAGATATTACCTTATTATTGATATTGCTATTGATTATTGGGTTAACTATTTTTTTGATTTCTTTAGATATTTTCATCAGATTCATACTCTTGAAAGTCTACTTCAACACTCTCCACCAAAATTTGGCTCTCCGGGAATTATTGTTATTTGACCACTATTTTTATGTCAAAATTGACCGGACTAATATACCTTTAGGGGTATGAGGAACAGGGTGTAAAGTTCACTCATACTCCATAGAAAAGGGAGGATCCTCCGACCAGACGGGTGTTGTGTCTGGCGGACAACTACCCAACGATTGATGTTGGGTTCTCGTATATATGTCCACTGCACGGTAAACTTTAATTGCGCGATGCAGGATTTATGTGACGTCTGTCTGACGTCAGGTCTTTGATGCGTAGTTCGCATGTGGCGATGTAGATACTGCCACATACCGATCTGTCTCATAGCAACCTGTTTTTTTTTTTATTGTTTAAAAAAGCTGTTTTCTGAAATTTTTTATGTCACATAGAATTCCAACTACAAGTGTGTCTCAGTGGACGATCTCATTAACGAGACCATACATGCTATATTTACTATTTGATGTACATGTTGATTAAGGGACAACTTATCATCAATTAATTAATACACCAAGATCTCTCACAGTATTACTGAGTGTTGTGTCATGCAATGAGTACCTATTTAAAGTGATTATTTTATTCTATGTGAAATTGATGGAATTGCACTTGGAGAGACTATATAAGGTATAGTTTATTATTTAGACAGTAGTCAGTCAGACTGTCGGAAAAGCAGGCAATCCTCTATAGTCGGTATACCTATAAGTTTTTAGATCATCGGCGTATACAAGAAATTTAGTGTTCTGAAAACATTTGTCTATCTAACTAATATTATAAACGCGAAAGTTTGTTAGTATGGATGGATTGATGTTTGGTAGGTACTCTTTCACGTTAAAACTACCGAATGGATTTGGATGAAATTTGGCAAACAGATAGTTTATAATCTGGATTAACACATAGGATACTTTTTATCCCGTTATTCCCACGGGATCGAGACTTACACGGGTGAAACCGCGGGGTGCAGCTAGTATAGAATAAACAATAGTGGTCCCAATATAGAACCTTGTGGAACACCCGAGGTTATATGCACATCATCAATGACTATAAAGCCTCATCATGCATGACCTGACCAATGTTCATCTGAAAACAAGATTTTCAGACGGGTTGGTATAGGTAGATTATATGGTTTGCCTCATTTTTATTTCTGAAATTAGGGTTTTTGGAATCAGATTAACCAAATCTATCGATTTCATATGGTTTTGTTCGTAAAACGATTCGGCAAAAATTTTGGTCATAGGCTTAGTACCACGCAACAGACAACAATCCGAGAATCACTTCTAGCGAGAGTTTCTACTTACCCGTTGCAAACTATTGATGACATTCATTCACAGACAGCATTTTATGCATTAGTAATATTTTACTGTGAATGAATGAACCTAACCATACATTTTTTATGTGCAGTAGGTACCTAGGGTACCTACCTAGCTTTTTTGTGGTGTTCATAGTGCCCGGACTTTCCCTACCATTCCTACCAATACCGGGCATTAGCTGCCGCTCGGAATTCTTTAAATAGGTAGGGATTGTTTATGTTGCAGCGGACGATGGAGGTTTCGAGCTAGGCTCGTACTTGAACAAGATATGCCAGACTCCGAACATCGACGCGCTAGCAAAGCGCGGCCTTCTCTTCAACAATGCCTTTACTTCGGTCAGCAGCTGCTCGCCAAGGTGTCTGTGCAATAAACTCCTAATTATTTAGTATGTAATCACCTTGTAGGTAGGTAATTATCTAACTGGTCAAGTACTTTTAAAGATAAAACCTATGCTAAATTTACCTTATACTCTATGGAAAATAACTTCAATACCATAAAAGGTAGCCTTCACTATACCGAAAAAACCATCGAGAATATACATTGTGATACGCACGCGTTCTTAATACACTGCATTATGAACCTAAAAACGGTTTAATAAGAGCCAATTTACGAGGAAGTGTTACGAGGTTTTTTTCTGTTACCTTTGGAACTTACATACACGGAAGAATCAAACCAACCAAAAGCGATAGTCGCGCCACAGCGGTATCGACGCGAACGTTTGTATGAAATAAGACGAGAGAAGAAAGACGAGAAAAAAAAGAAAAGAGATTTTTCGCTCAAGTATGTCATATAAACTTATGGTGTCTCAAAAGTAGTGGTCCAAAGGCAAATATGGTAAAGAGGAGGTGGCGGCCTACATTTAAAAATATATTGGGATATTCTCAACAGTGCAGAAATTCTTCCGGAACCGCTGCCACACTGCTTCGTGGCAAAACAGCGTTCGGCTTAAGATTCCAATCGATTATGAGAGCAACAAAACCCCTGTTTGTGGGGTTTCATGCAACAGTGACAAGGGAAGTACGCGCCCTATTGTTACTGGTTGCGCACCAGTCGAGACGGCTCGAACTCGTTGGTGCACGTGGCTAATATGCATGGTATTAGTATAGTTAGGTAGGTATGTATTTATTTATTTAGTGACAATAGAGATTGATTTATAACAAAAACGAAACCGTAAAATTTCATGACCAGACCTTTGGGCGTATAGATATTATGGAAAAACTAGGTACTTACTGTATCTACTCAAAATAAAATTATTTGAACTTTTGAATAAATTATCTATCCCTGTACCTACGGTTCGTATTTTGCGATTTTCATAGGTACATAAGTTATTTACTTACGCCCAAAGATGAGTTAAAATATGGAAGTATTAGTGTTGAAATATGGAAGTTTCGACACTCATTACTTCCAGCGGGTCCGGTTGAAAACCAGCGTCAGGCACTTATAGTTAGAGATGTCAGCACAATCGGCGGGGTCCGCTAGGACCGATGCCTGCCAGGGTTGAAGGAAAGTCCGAAAGGGATACCGGGGCCCTTGGCAACTGGCAACTGAACACGGGTGGGTTTTAGTCAGTAAAAGTCTGACACGCTCTCCCGCTCCGCCCAGAACGGGAGAAGTAGTGTGATAATTTCCACTCATCAAAAAAAAAAAGCCACGTATAGTAAAAAAAAAAGTGTCATTTTTGCTGAACTGGGCCTTTTTGGTGCAGCCGTGAGGCACACTCCCCTGATAATGTCCTGCATCGTACTTTTACACTTATTTTATTTGTTTCTATATTTTATTTTGTTTCTGCTGTAGGTATATTATGTATATTGTGTGCCTTTCAGTCTGTGCTGAATAAATGTATTCACTTTCTTTCTTACTTCTTTCTTCAAACCAATTTTTTTTTTCCAATTCTGCTTCCTTATAGGGCTAGATAATGACAAGAAAAATTGATATAATTTTTAGTTTTGAATGTAGTTACCTACCTACACCTTCAAACAGACGAGTAATCACCATACTACGTTTGTATGGAAGAATGACGGACTAGTAAAGATTGCGCTATCATCGTATGGGATGAATGAATTATGGCAAATAGGAAAGCAGTGGAAGCTGATGGTTGTGGGTCACAGTTCTGTTTAGTGGTGATTTCCGGCAAACACTGCCTGTGGTGACGCGAGGAACTAGGGCTGACGAGGTGAATACTTCGTTGAAAAGGCCGACTCTATGGTCGCGAGTTCATAGACTTCGTTCAACCATCAACATGCGAGCTTGGCTTGGCGGCGAATTCACAAACTCAAGAATTCTCCGATGTCCTTCTAAAAGTTGGTGAAGGCACTCTAACAAGAGGAGAGCGGTCAGGTGGCCCTAACAGAGACTCTTGGTAGAGTAGTTCCCACTTTAGAAGATCTGATTCGTCTGGTGTACGGGGCATCAGTCGAATACCGTACCAAGAGAACTCATGGGTGTGTGAACGGGCCATTATCAAGATGCAGCGTTCAACCACAGTATTCTCTCGCGAATAAGGGAGCGAAGTGTTATAGGTTCAACTCGATAAACACTGTTGAGGAGCAAGATGATGCCATGCCACACAATACCCCGTAGAATTTCTGAATTCGCTAACGGCAAGTGGACTTCCGGTGCACATCATCCAGCTGAATATCGGTGTACCGATTATGCTCCTTTGGAACTTAACTCCGCCGAAGCTGCGATACGGAAGTAAGGAAAGTCGGGTCTTTGCAGAGAAACGTCATCGAGGCGGAAATTCTAACATGTCGTGGCGTTGGCGAGACCGTGTTTATACCGCGTAGACCACTAATTCCTCACAATTACCCCTTCCAACTGTTCTCTGTCAGCGCATTGCTTTACGATGATTAGCAACAAGTCACAGAAGCAGACACTGAAGGCTACGGGTGTCGACCTCAGAACAAACTCTGTACGTCGCTTGCCCCGCGTCACCATCCTGACTCTCTCTATATTTTGGCTGCTGAAAATAAAACTACAAACGTACGTAGTATACCTACATGGAAGTTTTATAAAAATGTGGCTGTTATTGTATTATATTGTGGTGTCTTACGACTTCCAAATGAACGAAGTCGCGGGCAGACTCTTTCATTAGTTAGTAGTAGAGTTAGTATTCATTCATTAGTATTCATATATAAATTTTAAACCCGTCTTTCGCGGGACGGTGCGTACCTAGGTATTCGCGCGACGATCGCTTTTGGTTAGGACGCGGCCGTAAAACCCAAAAACCCTCGACAACACATCAGTAGGTACATAGGTACATACCAATACATACCTATTCATAAGAGTGTCTGACTGAGAGTGAGACATCGTGTTTAGTAAGAGGCTCTACATCTACATATAAACCCGAATCTTTTTTAAACCTCGTTGTCCTATAAACCGGCCGGGTGCACTTTAGCTAAAGTTAGCACACAGTAACCGTGATGTCACGTGTCCGCCCGCAGCCGCGCGGCGCTGCTGACGGGCGCGCCGAGCCACCAGAACGGCATGTACGGCCTGCACCGCGCTGAGCACCACTTCAACTCCTTCGACGTCGTCGCCAGTATGCCCAATGTGCTCAGTAAACACGACGTTATGACTGGTAAGTGGGCAGAGAATGGCTGATTGCTTGATTTCTTTATCTGCCTGATATACATTCTCGCATGACATTAAATCATCTTGTAGCTATAGCCTATAGCCTACGTATGGTCAGTTCCACTTACATATTCGTCTATGACATAATGATCTCTTCAATAAAGAATTTAATATTTTCAGGTATTATTGGTAAGAAAGACGTGGGCCCGGCCGCGGTGTACAAGTTCGACTACGAGCAGACAGAGGAGAACAACCACGTGAACCAGGTCGGCCGGAACATCACGCACATCAAGCTGCTCACCAGGGAGTTCCTCGCTAAAGCTAACCAGGATAACAAGTAAGATCTAATCAATTAAAGGAAATACATTGTGCCCATGGCCCCATGGGCTCACTCATAACTTATGAGTGAACTTGAAATAACAGCTGTAACTACACCAACACACGATGATGATGTAACTACACCAACACACGATGATGATGTTGATGTTTTACACCAATTTTATGAAGGGAAAAGATTTGCTTTTTTAACCGATTCTAAAAAGGAGTAAGTTCTATGTTCATAGCGAATGTTTTTTTTTATTAACCCCCTACGGAAAGAGGTTATAAGTTTAAAGTGTGTATCTTTGTGTCTGTCTGTTCCATCGTAGCTGCCAAACGGCTGAACCGATTTTTTTTTTTTTGTTTGTTTTGTTTGAAGGTTGACTTGATCGCGAATGTTCTTAGCTATGATTCAAGAAAATCTGGCTAATGAAAACGCCGAACACAAGGCTTATAAGTTATACCTAGGAATAATGAATTTGTCCTATTGTAGAAAGCCTAGCTGTTTCCTAAAAATGTATTTTTTTCCTTTTTAAATGCTTTGTAATAGTTGGGGGCTTTTTAAATTTAAGGTGGATGCGCTAGGGTAGCCCGCGAAATTCAAATCTTCTTACGTTTTTTTCAATTTGCAGGTCAGTATCAGGTTGTATGTTGATCTAAATATTATTTGCGACCGTAACATATGTATTTACTGAATTGTAAAGATAAGAATCAGCAATTCAACTCTCTAAGTTCATGTAAGTGCATTGAATGAAAAATTCATGAAATCGTCATTCAATGCAGCACTTACATGAACTTAGAGAGTTGTATGGCTATAAGATACAATGTAGTTACAGTAGTTTTTTCATTAACCTTTCCGACAGTTTCATACTTCCGCGTCCATACTATCCACTACTTATATTAAAAGTTACCGGCTATCTCATATCTGTTACCTTTACACCGTAACGCCTAGATAGATAGACCATAACATGGGTTATGGAAATATGGAATATAAGATAAATGTACTTTTTATCCCGGTAGTCGTTCCCTTGGGATAATTTCCGACCTCCACGCGGGTGAAGCCGCAGGCAAAAGCTATCCTAACTAATATTATAAATACGAAAGTGAGTTTGTTTGTCTGTTTGTTACGCTCTCACGCTAAATCGGCAGAACGGATTTGGCACAGGAGAAGAGACCATAATATGACCTGGAATAGGACATAGGATACTTTTTATCCCGATATTCCCACGGGATCAAGCCTTAAGTGGGGAAACCGCGGGGCGCAGATAGTACCTAATATGTAAAGATATCATGCGGGCGAAGCCGCTGGCGATGGCGGAAGCTATAGTGAGTTATAACTTCATAAGTCACTCATATTCCCTTATTTCAAGTTTAAATACAACACTCCGCCACAACTACGTAAAAAACGATTACAATTAAGAGAATTGTAATTCTCCTCTTACTTTCAGGCCATTTCTCCTGTACGTGAGTTTCCACGACCCGCACCGGTGTGGGCACACGGAGCCGCAGTTCGGTCCGTTCTGCGAGCGGTTCGGTTCCGGCGAGGAGGGCATGGGGCTCATCCCCGACTGGCGTCCGATATATTACCAGTGGAAGCAAGTGCAACTGCCTTATTTTGTTCAGGTAGGCACCTAGGTACTTATATACAGAGATAAAACGATCAAAACTTATCGGCGTGTGAATAGAGTAATGATTCTTTTCTTATGCCCCAGGACACAGAAGCAGCAAGAAGAGACATCGCAGCACAATATACGACGATGTCGCGACTCGATCAAGGTAAGTGCCTATAGGTACCTAGTATACCTACTTAAATGCTTTAATGGACCTTTATGAACCTGCTGGCAATCTAAACAAAAAATGTTTCACAGGTGTAGGGCTGGTGCTCAAAGAGCTGCAAGATGCTGGACACTTGGACGACACCCTGGTCATATACACGTCAGACAACGGCATTCCATTCCCGTCTGGCCGCACGAACTTCTACGACTCAGGTCTCCGCGAGCCCATGATCATCGCCTCTCCGAAGCCTCACACGAGGAAGAACGAAGCATCCTTCGCCATGGTCAGCCTGCTGGACGTCATGCCCACCGTGATGGACTGGTTCAACATCCCATTTGGACAGGACAGCAATGATATACTGCAGTCGGATAAACCAAAAAGTTTGCTTCCTATTTTAGAAAAAGGTTAGTACCTAAGTAGCATGGACTACAGTGGTTGCGTGGTTTGTACCTAAGTAGCATGGACTACAGTGGTTGCGTGGTTTGTACCTAAGTAGCATGGACTACAGTGGTTGCGTGGTTTGTACCTAAGTGGCATAGAGTACCTACAGTGGTCGCATGGTTTGTACTTATGTGGTAAAGACTACCTACAGTGGTTGCATGGTTTGTATCTAACCCAAGTAGCACAAAACTGCATTATTGGATATCACATAGGGTCCACGTCGGTAACTTTTGCATTTATGAAGACTTATTAGAGTTCACTCGAACTGCAAAAGCTGAAAATTATGCTTACAGCTGTATATTGGCTATATTAACTACCACGGAAATAACATTGAAATGTTGCGAGCGTTAAAAGAGGTGTTCCGGTCTATGTTAATCAGCATTTAGCAATCAATACCATTTTTGTGGACCTGAAAGCAGCTATATTCTGAATTGAAGGCCACAAACGTATCCATAAAATATTTGCATTTAAAAAAAGAACATGTGGACTGCTTTAATGCAATCAATTATTCTGTGACTTCAATTAACAATGATAATTATAATGTATCTTGCTGAACATAGTTGAACTTTTACAGTGTTAATCAACTTGCTACACGCAGTCTTATACTAGCATTTATCTAGCCCACATGATCACTATGGGTGAATTAATATGATGCTATAATACAGCAAACTGCTATAAATTAGGTGACATGTGACCTTTGATCCTGCTTGGGGCTGAATACTTGTACTAGCATGGGCAATTATTGGACTCATGCTGTTACATGAGATCCTGAAAGACTATCATTAGCATCATCGCGATATTGTGGTATTGTATTTAGAAATGTGGAAATCTAAACGAAGAACTAGCGGAATTCGCCGAAAAATTTATGCGGTATACTTGATAATCCTAAACAGCAATACAGATTAAACGGGCAATTGCGCACTATTAAGCTTTACATTTACATTTTTTTTGGATGGGAATTCATCAAATGACTTCTCCCGCTCTGGGCGGAGCGGAAGGGCGTGTCAGACTTTTACTGACTAAAACCCACCCGTGTTCCTTCAGTTGCCTGTTGCCAGGGTCCCGGTATCCCTTTCGGACTATTCCGCAACCCTGGCAGAATGGATCTATGGCTGACTTGTTAAACACAAAAACTGCTCATGACAGCTTGTCACGGATTTATGTACCACGAGTGAATTCTTATACAGGACATAGCATTTAATGCGGTACACATTGGTTGTCAGCCATTTTTCATGTTTTAACCTATTTATTATAATAATACTAACAATTTATTTTTGTTTAGTTAACGAAAATAACAACCAGATTTGAAAAGGATACCAATTATTTCTAAGTAAACAGTTTACCGTGTTAATGATCATGCATGATCAATAGCCGGTCATCAGGTCATCAAAAATAAATTGTATTTTGTCCAAAGTTGTACACGACGTAACTAGATGGCGTTGGCGTCGTTGGTGTCGTAACACTCGCTATGGTTTCGTTACAACGATTCGGCTAGGGTCTTGTAAATTTTTGTAAATACATAACCATCTACAGTACAGTATACAGTTTGGTTGTTTTATTTAAACCCTCAACCCTACTAGTATACACATAAGGTCAAAATTTAAGTACTGAGTACCATTCCCGGTGTTCGGTATTTAACAACCGTCAAATTACATGTAATTTAAAAAGAGAATTCTAGCTTTTTTTTTAGTTTCATCAACTTATTTTATTCCTCAAATTTCAACTAAACAGTCATATTTTGAGAGCGCACGAAAATTTTCGCCTATAATCATACCATATTTGACAATAAACTTGCTTTCCCAATCAAATTTCACGCATTTTAGAAAAAAAACAAGGTTTTATTTTCAGA
Organism: Lithophane ornitopus; assembly: GCA_948473465.1. NCBI lineage: Eukaryota > Metazoa > Arthropoda > Insecta > Lepidoptera > Noctuidae > Lithophane > Lithophane ornitopus. The sequence continues at coordinate 17,503,064 of OX419622.1, forward strand.
AAACTATTAATATTTTACCACTAACACTGGCCACAAAATGGCACAACATGAAAATTTTAATTATGTATAAATTTTCAACAGGTGAAGCTTTTAAAAGATTCACATCTGTAGTTTGTGCTGAATAATAGGTAATTCACATCTAATAAATCAGCCATTGTGCTGCATAATAGGTAACACCCAATCTAATAATCAGGTTCAGCTCTTGGGGTGACTGTTACCCTTATAAATGCTTAATGAATGCTAATATAATATTTTGTACCTAAGTGGCATCTATAGACTACAGTGGTTGCATGGTTTGTACTTATATGGTATAGACTACCTACAGTGGTTGCATGGTTTGTACCTAAGTGGCATCTATAGACTACAGTGGTTGCATGGTTTGTACTTATGTGGTATAGACTACCTACAGTGGTTGCATGGTTTGTACCTAAGTGGCATCTATAGACTACAGTGGTTGCGTGGTTTGCGTTACATATAATTAAAGATGGCATTTCGTGTACCTAATACCTATTTATTTTCTAGAACCACCATACTCCGAAGATGAAGCAATATTCGCGTCACAGACTCACCACGAGATCACGATGTACTACCCAATGCGAGCAGTGCGCACGCGGCGTTACAAACTGATACACAACCTCAACTTTGGAATGCCTTTCCCAATAGACCAGGATCTATACGTGTCTCCTACCTTCCAGGTAAGTCTGCTCATACAGCCTAGTAGGTCCATATAATAATAAAGCCATTTATTTCCAAACTTTGGGTAGGTACATCATTAACTTGTTAGCAGAAAGTATTTGGGTAGTCATAATATGTAGGTACCGCAGCTCGGTGTGCCTTTTGGCACAGGCCTCTTCCAACTGCCTCCATTGTGTCCTCACCAACTCTGCAATGGTCGAGTATGGACTCAGGGTTAGATGGATATCGTCTTTCAATTTCTATGTCCAAATACCGAAATATTTTTATCATCGGGTATTTATTGAAATCGGGACCTTTGGTACAAACATTATGGATTCCAGGATGTGCTGAACCGCACGCGCAACAAGCAGCCACTGCCGTGGTACAAGACTCTGACGCAGTACTACTACCGGCCGCAGTGGGAGCTCTACGACATCCGCGCCGATCCCACTGAGAGCAGAAACTTGCATGGTATGACTGTCACCTTGATTTCTTTTATTTAAAAGAGCAAGCTCGATATTCCAATGTCTTTTACCGTTCATCTCTCCTTACCACAACTTCAACCGAACACAATTGTTTCAGGCAAGCCATCTCTGCAGCAAGTGGAAGTGCAGCTGCAGACGCGGCTGCTGCGCTGGCAGAGCGACACTGCGGACCCGTGGCAGTGCGCGCCCGGCGCCGTGCTGGAGCGCCGCCAGTGCCGCAGCCTCGACAACCAGCCGCAGCTGCACCAGCAACAACCTGCACGCTAACGGGCGACATGTGACATCCATTGGAAAGGAGTACAGAATCTCATTTTACACGTCTAATAGGTCATCCATCATAAATGGTTAATTATGACGTAAATATTTATCAAATCGGAGACTAAAGCCTGGCCAACTAAAGTTGATCCTGAAAATAAGCGAGAAATAAAATAAAAAAAACATTTAAATTAAATAAAATTAAAAGTATCGATAAAGGAAGCCAGAAAAAAAAAAAAAACATCTACCTATATTAGGCGTAGGTATTTCATAAAACATATTATCGCATCGCCGTACGAAGGGAAAATTTGAATTGTAATTTACATACCGTCGTAGCGTTAGTTCGATTCGTGCTCGATAGTAGGTAAGTAATTAAAGCATTTAAACTAATTAAATAATTTTAATTCTAAACTATTGCTATTTTAAGTGAGTAGGTGCTGATATAGGTTGATCTTTTTTTTTTTCTTCTTGCTTCCTTTATCGATACTGAACCTACCCCTAAGCTACGGCACGCAACTACTTTAACACCCTGTATATTTAAATTTGTAATCACGTTCTCTTCTTTGTAATCTCGTGGAATTAATAAGTATGAACTATCTATCCTATACTATTCAATCCTCTACTTTCTATAATGAGCAATATTTGTATAAGTTAGGGCACTTAGAGAGCTGCTTACTTGTTGCGAGGGCTATGCTCGAGAGCATGGCCTATTATTTAATGTCAAGAAAAGCGAGTTCTTGGTCTTTAAGGCTAACGGTGCTAGATATAATAACGGGTTCAGGATGTTGATGGAGCTGCCCCGTTTCTGAAGTGCATCAGGTATGTTTGCGCAAGCACACTCCGATGGCTTCCACGCCATCGTCAGACGGAAATCTGCCTCTTTGTTCTGCAGAGTAGAGGAAGCTCCAACTCCATCCTGAAAACCATAGCGGGAAGGTACGAGTCCCATTCATTAGATGATGTTGTTCGAAGATGTATTTCGAGCAACAATCTTGTTTCCAAATAGATAATAAGTTTACTAACATAAGTAGGTATAATTTGTCTTTTTGTTTACTAACTCATATGAATGTTTCTTAATCGAATTAAAGATTATTTTATTTTATTTATAAATGAGTACTTACCTACAATATTTGTAAAAAAAATACGGTCTCGAAAACGGCTCTAACGGTTTCGATGAAAGTTGCAATATAGGGGTTCACGGGGGCGAAAAATCTATGAAGCTAGATCTCGATATCTGGGAAAATTCGGGTTCTCTATTTTGACAGCCTCGGGATTGTAACACAACGTTGGTAATGTGGCTGATATGTTTATCTATTTTCACCCGAGCAGAGCTCGGTCGGCCAGGTACTGAACTGAACGTAGGTATGTTATATTCATATTATCACTATCACTAGGGCCTGCTATTCAACAGTGAACCATGAAAAAGTTGCACATTCAAATCTAAACTGTTTCTAAACATAGTAAAGTTTTTTTTTTACTAAAAAAACTACTGAACCGATTTAAATGAAATTTGGTACACAGATAGTCTAGAGCCTGAGAAAGGACATAGGCTACTTTTTATCGACATATTACGCGGGCGAAGCCGCGGGCGGAAGCCACTAGATTATAATTTTGTATTTAAGTAGGTACTCAATTATAACACAATCTTGCCGCATCTAGGTACTTAGTTGTTTTAGTTTTACTGTAGACAAACTTAATTTCGACGCCGGTACGTATGAGTAGAAATCAATTGGATCCTAACTATGCTCCTGCTATTCGCCACCAACCATCGCTATGCGCTTTTTTTTTATAGATAGATAAAACGTTTATTTGGTGCATACAAAAGACAACACAACATACAAAAGCACGGTTAAATAATAATAGCTACAAAGAGCCAAAATACAAAAAAAAAAAAAAAACTAGACACAGCGCGACAATATTGTCTATGACATAGGTACTTTAAAAAATAACGAAATATACAAAGCGCGGTGTGCGTCTCAACGTTGCACCAAATGGGAGTCCAACTCAGCATGTGTCAGGCAAATATACCTGACGCTGATATTCTGCTGGATCCCTGCAGTGACATTCGGACGTCGAGCAAATATTACATGAGATTAATATGTGAATATTTGGTTATGTGAAACATGGAATGTACGGATTAAAATTACGTAAGTACCCGCAATTTAAATAATCTAGTTTTAGTTAGATAGATAAATGTATAGTGTATAAATAATAATCTTATAGTGGCGTAGGAGTAAATAAAATAAAATAATGGATTTCACTGGATTAAAAAGTGGTTTCTATAAATATATAAAGGTAAAATTTTAGTTGTACATTCACATTTATACCCACCATCACTGCGGGCGTAAGATCTTTGAACTCTGACTGAACATTTACCCTGTGTATAGTGGTAAATAAACCGTTTTAAACCGCGGTCCGAGATTTAAAAACCGTTTTAAATTTTATTAATCCGGTTTTTAAACCACGGATTTAAGTTTGAAACGTTTTATTTACAGCTTCAGAAGTGGTTTGAAAACCGTTTTTTTTAAAACAGTTTTTGAGCTCCGGATTTTGGTTTAAAACGGTTTATTTACAACTATAATCCTGTTAATATACAAAAAACCTACCTATACACAGATTGAGTAGAGTGAGCTTTGAAGATTGGTACTTCAGGCCAATTTCAAGAGAAACTTGTAGCTGCATTTTTAGCTTTACTCATTTATACAGCGTGGCGCTTTAATGGTGACATTAATTAAACACACGTATACGATTTCGCGTATTCATTTAATGAAAATATTTGAATTTAATTAAACGTTATTATTTACTGATTTATTTTCAATTTTCTAAATTACCATCTTGGAGCAACCTGTACTTAAAGAACTGTAGCGAAGAAGTAATTTGCCGGGGTCACCGATCTATGTAGGCAAATAGAAGGAAAGCCGCGCAAATTCTTAGAAATTATGCCGCCGACAAAGAATCGGCCGATAGAACGTAAGCCAGCTGGTAGGTAGCTTCATGAATGAATCTTTTACACAGAGTGATTTTGGTTATGTTTTTATTAATTAGCTTGTTTGAAAATTTAAATTTTTCAATTGACCAATAATTTTATTTTATTATAATTTTTATGATTACTGGCCACTAGTCCTACCCGTGTGTTAAATTAATTGGCGCGTATGTATTTTAAAGAAATTGCGCGGCTTTCCTTCTATTCGCCTACATATGATCCGTGACCCCGGCAAATGACCTCTTCGCTACAGTTCTTTAAGTACAGGTTGCTCCAAGAAGGTAATTTAGAAAATTGTAAATAAATCAATAAATAATAACTCAACGTATGAAATTCAAATATTTTCATAAAACGAATACGCGATTTCCTATACGTGTGTTAAATTAATGTCACCATTTTAGCGGCACGTTGTATATGCATAAACACAATGATATTAGATTTAAGGGGAAAAAAAATAGGTTACCGGCCCAACATTCTATCTTCAAAAACGGCACAGTACCACCCTATTAGATGACACGTGAAAGTAGGACGGTATGTCGTAATTATCGGGAGCGAAAAAGTCACAAGACGATAAGTAACTTGTCTAATTAGCCAAGTTTTGACGTGCCACTTGCGGAGCGCGTTTGTCTACCTCGTTTTACTTAGAATATAATTGCATAAACCTTCCGGAATAACTTAAGGCGAAAGCTGCATCAAAATCCATTGGGTAGTTAAGCAGAACTAGGACATACACACACACAAACAGCGACTTTATTATTATTTTCCTTTTATTTCATAAATTTACATATAAATTACATTTTTAAATATTAGAATATAAAAATATAAAAAATAGTAGCCCACCGGTATCGGGAACAGGGTCCAAGCTACCGGCGGTCAGGGCTCCAGAGAGAGGAACCTTCTAACAATACGGGCCGTGTCCAGAAGTACCGCTTTCTGAATCAAGCCCTTAATCCAGCTGCCTAACGAGAGCCTCCGTAGATGTTGGTCGAGGCTCTTGGCAATTAAGCCATTGGCTGATACGACTATCGGCACAATGATCGCAGAGTCCACATCCCACATGTCGACAACCTCGTGAGCCAAGTCAAGATACTTGATTTGTTTATCTTTCTCGGCCTTCACGAGGTTCTCGTCATGCGGGACCGTTATGTCAATGATCATTGCGCGCCGCTCTGTTCGATCCACCACCACTATATCAGGCTTATTGGCAACAATAGTCCTGTCAGTGATGATGGATCGATCCCAGTACAATGTGATATTTCCATTTTCGAGAACTGGGTCGGGCACGTACCTGTAGTACGGCACTTCCGATTCCACAAGGCTATACTTTAGAGCAAGTTGCTGATGGATAATCCTGGCTACAAGGTTGTGTCTATGCAAGTACTCTCCGTTAGCTACACGAGAACACCCGGAGATGATGTGTCGAATTTATTCTCCCGGTCGGTGGCATGCCCGACAGATGTCAACCGTTCCGTCCTTCACAATAAATCTCCGGTAATTGTTCATCATGATAACTTCGTCCATAATTGCACAGACAAAACCTTCGGTTTCCCCAAAGAGGTCACCGAAACGCAGCCAGGCTACGGACGCTTGTAGATCTACATCGGGTCCATGTAGGGCCCGGAAAAAGCGTCCGTGAAGCTCCTTACTCTGCCATACCTTCCTGCGATCGTTAGTGTCAAGCACTACAGGCTTGCGCCAGTTCTCTTTCGCCAAGGAGACTCAAACTCAAACTCAAACTCAAAGCATTTATTTCAATTAAACCATTTACAGGCACTTTTGAATTGTCAAAGAGTCGGTCAGTTAGTCAGAGAGTTGAAGCTAGTTGCCCATTCCAAAACGTAGATCTCTATGGAGAAGAACGGGCAAGAAACTCCAAGGACACTCTTTTAAAAAATGGATATGGATATAGATATTACAAAATCCTGGGTACAGTATTCATGTTGCTTCTATATGTGAGAACAATGTAACAAAAAAAAGAATCAAAAGCAATTCAAAATTTAAGATTAAAAATAAGCTCTGGCAAATAAGAGGTGACCAGTCTCAACTGACGGCGCCCGTTCACGAACATGACATGTGGATCAGCACCATCCAGCTCAACCATTTTGGAGGGAACCGAATGATCCAACACACGTGCCACCATCAGCGAGACATTTAAGTGAGCATGACATACTCTCATCTGCCATGCTATTTCAAGTCAACATACATCATACCATACTAAACGGCTCCGAGAGCGGGGTGAGGCCCTTGTCCACCGCGACCACATCTCGATGCATCCCCACGTCGGCTTCTAGGAAATATTCCCTGAGACTGCATATCTCGCGATTGTGGAGGGTCTTAGCGTTTAAAAATCCTCGACCTCCACACTTTCGCGGGATATACAGTCTCATTACCGATGACCGCGGGTGATGCATTCGGTATGCAGTCAGCAGCGTACGGACCCTCCTATCCAGGGCGTCAAGTTCGGTCTGAGTCCATTTGAGTATGCCGAAAGAGTACATCAAAACCGGCATGACCCAACCGTTGAAGGCGCGCACCTTGTTTCCGCCTGATAGAAGACTATTAAACAATTTCTTCAGGTGGCCAAAGAAGCGCTCCTTCAACGATTGCTTCATGTCAGTAACATTGATGCCTAACGCTTCCGACATACCCAAATACTTATAGGTTTCGGATGCGGAGAGGGCTCTAAGGTATATGGAATCCGAGAGTTGGATTCCTGCGGATTCCACAATCTCCCCTCGCTTTACATGCATGACCGCACATTTGTCCACACCAAATTCCATCCTGATGGCTCTACTGAAAGTTTCAGTTACTTTCAGTAGCTCCATCAGTTGTAAATTGTTGGGGGCAAAGAGTTTTAGGTCATCCATGTAGAGGAGGTGAGATATAACCTGACCACCTCTCCTCAGCCGATAGCCTAGACCTGAGTCCTCCAGTAGTGTGCTTAGAGGATTCAGGGCCAAGCAGAACCAGAGTGGACTCAAACTATCGCCCTGAAATATACCTGGCTCGATCCTTATCGGTTCGCTGTTCCTTTGGATATTTCGACATCCTGGATAGCGAAGGACCGTCCTCCATTGCCCCATACATGACATCAGGAAGGTGCGTAGAGTTGCATCTACTTTATACAACTCCAGCACCCTCATGAGCCATGTATGTGGCACCGAATCATAGGCCTTCTTATAGTCTATCCAACATGTCGATAGATCCTTTCGGGAACGACGAACCTGTTGGCTAATGGCCATATCAATGAGGAGTAGCTCCTTAGTACCGCGGGACCCGTTCCTACATCCATTTTGAGAGGCAGACATGATGGAGTTCGTGTCTATATGTTTGTTAATTTTAGCTCTCAAAATGGATGTAAGAACTTTATAGACCGTCGGTAAGCACGTGATCGGCCTATAATTTTTGGGCTCCGCGGTGCCACCAGATTTGTGGAGCAGGTGGGTAACTCCTGTCGTTAAGAATTGGGGTAGCGAACCAGACTCCAATGCATTCTGGTACTGGGTCGCCAAGCGAGCGTGCGACCCTATGAACCATTTTATCCAGAAGTTGTGCAGCCCGTCCCGCCCTGGAGACTTCCAGTTGGGCAACAGGCGGACTGCACGGGCTACATCTTGGGGGCAGATGGTAATAGCCCCCATTTCTGGTATAAGATCGCAGGCTCGCTCGACTTCCCGAGTCCAATCTCCTTCAGTGTGACTGACAGGCACCGACCAGATACTGCGCCAGAAAGTGCACATGGCATCATCATCCGGCAGGCGCGTGTCAGCCACACTTTGGTCCGGTTGCTCCCAAGCCCTATATATACCTTTCATCACTCTGGAAGGTGCGGTTCTGAGTGTATCGGTCCGCTCGCCGCTTATACCTACGGATACGGTTTGCCCAGGCATACACTTTCTGCTTCAGGAAGTCTATGCGCTCCGTGACACGGGCTATATAGTCTTCAGGTCTGATATCAGTACCTGAGAACGCCCGCCTCACAAAGCGCATCACTCTAGGGCGAGTATTGCCCTCCCTGAAGCAGATTAGTTTGCCGATGAGCGCTCTGGCCCCACCAATACGGCGCTCAATTCTGCACTGCCAAGCTGGTACGGCTGATTATTATTATTATTATTAACTTGATTTTATATACCTACATTAGGTTGTGCATTGTTAGAGAATTATAACAAAAATGAATAATTAGCAGCTTATAAAAATAATACAATTTCGCAATAGAATTTTGTATATTGTATGTAAGTTTGAAGTAAGTATATAAAGTTAACCAGATAGACACACGGATGTCGCTAGTAAAATACGACCAAATAATAACACGAATAATAAAATTAAGTACCTAATTAAGAATACCAGACAAGTAGGTAAGTGACACATTAGGTATGTTTGCATGATTCACACGATAGGTGAAATACTATCGTGTGAATCATGCAAACATACCTAATGTGTCACTTCTATACAACACGTTGTAGGTATGAAAAGAAGCTTACTCAAAAATGAATAGCACTTTGTGCCAGTAGCTAAGATTTGGCTGAAGCCATAATACAAAACAATTAATTATATCCGACTTATGTCGGGAAATAACAAAAGGGTTCAGTTTTACTGACCCATTGAACTTTTATGTTGTATAAATTATGGTAGTCTTCGTTTTTTGGGTAGTCATCCTTATAGGTACCATGAGATCTGTAGGCAGCGCCTTGTTTACGATATGCACCAACACATTTTATGTCGGCCGAACTTGTCACACATACACTCGGTACACATAGACACCATGGTGACCTCGGTATTGTTTGTCACACATACACTGGGCACACACCATGGTGACCTCGGTATTGTTTGACACACACACACACACTGGGCACACACCATGGTGACCTTGGTATTGTTTGACACACACACACACTCCGCACACAAAATGGTGACCTCGGTATTGTTTGATACACACACACTCTCGGCAAACACCATGGTGACCTCGGTATTCTTTGACACACACACACACACACTCGGCAAACACCATGGTGACCTCGGTATTCTTTGACACACACACCTTCGGCACACACCATGGTGACCTCGGTATTCTTTGACACACACACACTCGGCACAGACCATGGTGACCTCGGTATTGTTTGACACACACACACACACACTCGGCAAACACCATGGTGACCTCGGTATTCTTTGACACACACACCTTCGGCACACACCATGGTGACCTCGGTATTCTTTGACACACACACACTCGGCACAGACCATGGTGACCTCGGTATTGTTTGACACACACACACACTGGGCACACACCATGGTGACCTTGGTATTGTTTGACACACACATACTCCGCACACAAAATGGTGACCTCGGTATTGTTTGATACACACACACTCTCGGCAAACACCATGGGGACCTCGGTATTCTTTGACACACACACACACACTCGGCAAACACCATGGTGACCTCGGTATTCTTTGACACACACACATTCGGCACACACCATGGTGACCTCGGTATTCTTTGACACACATACACACTCGGCACAGACCATGGTGACCTCGGTATTGTTTGACACACACACTCGGCACACACCATGGTGACCTCGGTATTCTTACACAAACACACACTCGGCACAGACCATGGTGACCTCGGTATTGTTTGACACACACACACTCGACACACCCACACTCGGCACACACCATGGTGAACTCGGTATTGTTTGACACACACACACTCGGCATACACCATGGTGAACTCGGTATTGTTTGACAAACAAACCTCGGCATAGACCATGATGACCTGGTATTGTTTGAGCTGGCCTAAGTCCCTATTTAATTGTGCGTTACACTTAACACTAAAGTTCGCTCAATACGTTCATGTTGTAAGTTTAGTACCTTACTTGTTAGCATTGTTTTTACAGAATAGATTTTTTAATACTGACAGTAATTTATTTTAGGAACATTAAATTATAAATTTATTATTAATTTAGTTACGAGAATTTTCGAAAGATTCCGATGGTATTTCATTACTTTAAGTACTTATAGAATTTTAAGTAGTTTAGAATGATTTATACAGAGTTGCCATGAGGTTCATGAATTTATTATGTCTGTTAAATTTGTTAAAATAATAAATTAAACCATTACTTTCCTACAAACAAAATAAATATTTAACTAGCTTAAAAAAATTGGCACGAATGAAACCACCCTCGATAATATTTTTTTACTGTGTTTTAAAAGCAGCATCAGCGCGCACGTTTATCTATACACTAACACTAACCCTCAACTCCACTTTTATGTCACCCTCAAACTTTATCAAAAAGATAAAACAAACGGTAATAGTGTTCAATTTCGTAAACCGTCGCACTAAACAAAACGAAACATAATTACCAAAACGTCCACAAAACTAACTATAACAGGTATCTGTACATTTCGAACCCCAGTAGCGCGCGCTCTCTTTTACTTTGATTTCAAGCATAAAGAAAGAGAGGGATCCGTCATACCGTGAGGATCGCTCTTTCTCTATGCTTATTGCTGCAGGTAATAATTATAATTCTGTAAAGCCATATTTGTTACGGTTGCGAATCATATTTTAATCAACATACAACCTGCCACTGGCTTGCAGTGTCAGGTTGTATGTTGATTCCTTGTTGACTATGGAACCCTACACCGGTTGATTGGCAAATAATGCCTTATGAATGCCATTATGGATTTTTTACCATGATTCATTTACATAATTATTATACTCTATGATTTGCAGTTTCTAGTAGTCTTCATAAAGTCGATCAATTTGCGCCATCTGCATTGCCAGTTTCTTGTCTAAGGTGTGAACATTCAGCAACTCCCTTTCTGTCTTCAATGCCTGTAAGAATATGATGAGATACTATCATCTTCTGAAAAAACAACATTTAAAAAAAAAAGATTGAATTTTTCCTGCTGGATTACAGTTCTTGAGTGATTTTTGGCTATAATTTTCCATTTTATTCAAAATGTGGCGGTATCTACATCGCCACATGCGAACTCCACATGAAAGACCTGACGTCACTTAAAAATCCTGACTCGTGACATAAATCCTGCATCGCGCAGTTCAAGTTTACCGTGCAACAGACATAAATATACACAAGAACCCGACAACAATTGTTGGGCAGTTGCCTGCCAGACAACACCAGTCTTGTTGGAGGATCCTCCCTTTTCTATGGTGGATGAGTGAACTTTACACCCTGTTCCTCATATGCCTAAAAATAATAACTAAGTGTAAATTACTAACTAACTGTAAATAAATAACTAAGTATAAAAGTGTTGCTTACCACAGCCATGATCTTGTCAAGTCTTTCATTCCTTAGGTAGATGGTTTTGAAGTATATTAAGAGATAAACATATAACATGAGAACTACTGCTGCCAGGATGGCTTTCATCTTCGAGGTGGAAACGTTGATCATCTTGCCCTGAGACATTGTTCGATAGATAAACATCATTTGATATTACATTCAGCAACAATATTAAGGTGAAAATAAAATGACATAACATAACATCACGCTTGTATTCCCCGAAGGGTTGGGCAGAGGTGTACCTATAGTACACCCACATTTCACCAAAATGTATAAGTCCCATGTAATAGGGGCGGAGCCTATAACCATCAATCAGGCACAAATTCCCGAGTCCGGGCTGCTACTGACAAATTCCAGATGAGAAAATACAATGATGGGATGTTATTAGTGTTAAGTACTGTAGACAGCATGGCAATAGCATTACTAAGTACTGAAAATAAAACAAACATTTACGTAACTGTAAACACACATGTACATAATACATATGTTTCTAGAACAATATCCAATCTGTATGTTTATTTACTCACCGGTTTTACGACGACATCCGGCACTTCGGCCACGAAGTAAGACATTCAGAATAAATTTAGGGAGTTTGTTTAAAACTGCTACAAACACCCAAAACACCACTGCTCCTTCGTACAGTGCAACAAACGTTAGGTCAGAGAATAGCTGAAGCTGATTAGCTTTATCCCTCCTGTTTCTTGATGTAGAAGGATTCGATACAAAATATTATATTTGCTTAAGTTTTATTCGTTTGGTAAGTACACAGAATACTTTTTACTTACTCCAGCTCCAGCGATACTGTAAAGTATTTTGTTAATTTTGCTATCAGGTCAGTATCACTGTACTATCATCAATCAGTCAGCAGCACGGAGTACATTTTTTTTTACAGTTTAGTACACTACAGCACAGACTAATCTTGCGACAGTATTAGGAATTCTGAATTCTAAGAAGCCCGCTTTGACACCTTTCAAAATACTGTTAATAATGATGAGAAAAAAAAAACGGTTGTTTTAAAAACCGATTCTCAAGACATATCGGTTTATCATACTCAGAGTTAGTAATCGACAATTTATCTACATTACTTCAAACTGGTTCTGGAGTCATATCATTTTATTACACGTCATTGTCATCATCATCAGCCTACAACAGTCTCCTACTGGACCTCTCCAATTGCACGGCATTCAGCTCGATTCTCGGTAACTCATCCAGTTGCTACCAAACACCCTGCGAAGATCGTCGCTCCTCTTTTAGACATGTTGACGAGTTTACACGTTATCACCAAAATCAGATAATAGCCGAGTCAGAAAATATAACAATAACCTTTAACCATTTCCTTTAATGACATCTTAAATATCAAAAGAAAGCTAAAAATATATGTGATCAGATTTTATTTATGTTACTTTCTTTTCTAAATGTAATGTTTGTAAAAGTATAGATTTTTCATAACATCGATTTTATTCGGTCAACAAACGGGTTAAAATCTTCACAACACTACCGTTGCCATAGCAACGAACCCAACCAAAGACATGACATTGTAGTAACATCCTGACAGAATATTTCGTGTTTTTGGTTTTTGAGTGCATTTTTCCAATACAAAGTGAAACTTGGTGCTTTCGAATGATACTCATTGTTATAGTGTATGGATAACATAGTAATTAATTAGGATTATAAATTTGATTTTTCGATCTCTTACGTAAAGAAAGAAAGAAAGAATAAAGTTTATTTGGACACAGTTCATGAAACACATAACACAAATATCAAAATAAAGAATAAATATTTTTTTTTAAACGATAATGTGTGCCTCACGGCTGCGCCAAAAAGGCTCATTTCAGCATTAATGCCAGACAGAATATAATGTCTGACGCTGGTTTTCTAATGAACCCTTATGGACAAATGACGGGAAGTACATACAGTTTCAACATACCTAATAAATAATAAGTCATAATATAAATAAACTAGTATCTAATAAAAAATAATATATATATATATATATATACATATAATTACAATTACGTAGACGTTCATACAAAGTTATCGCGGAATGTATGATGAGAAACGTCAAAACGGGCTTCTTAGATTGTCGCAAGTTTAATCAGTACTCATTGAAGAGTCGGTGATCAGATCAGTCACACACAGTCACAGTGCAGTGCACAGAGAGTACATTTTTATGTGCAGTGCATTAAAGTCATCATCATAATAATTATGTCATCTGTATTTTGTCATGCACGTCATGTGCCATCAGCATTACCAACTGCACCGTAATTACGGTAGTAACACCTTCAGCATTGATTCACCGTCCACCGTAGTAATGTAATTACGGTGTCAAAAAATACCGAAATTGGGCAGATGGAATAATTATTATTGTACTAAGGGGAGTTCCCCAACCATAGATAATAGTTTGAACCAATATAATACGTACAAATTAAAGAGTTACCTAATTGTAATTTTATTCAGGCAATATACCATACAGTCGCTAGCACATCAAGTTAACGTGCTGCCGTGCCATGTGCACTTTGCGTAATATTGCGTTGAAAGGAAATCTGTTTTGCAAATAAAAAGTGGTCATAGTGAATCAGTCTGTTATTGGAAGTCTGGCAACTCTGGTAGTGGTGAGTGCTTTTAGCCTATTGTGACGTGTGCTTGTGTGCATTCAATTTCGTTCCCCTCCTCCTCCCTGTGTCTCAGCATCTCATATTCAAATCATCTGTCAGCAAATTATTACGAATTTTGTTTTGGTACAACGGAATTATAGTTTTTTTTGTTAAATTAAACATTATTAAGTGAAAAGGTGAATGAAAAAAAAAACACTTGGTATAATTACCCGCTTTACAGAATTAATTATAACCTAAAACTTATTTGCAGGTAAACAATGACTACAAACTACGCTACATATTCTCAATTAATAAAGGCATCGACGAACTATGCGCGTCGTATGCAGCGCCTATCCAATAGGATCTTCGGCGACGTCGCAATACCCACCAATTCGAAGTCAATGAAAGTCGTAAAAATGTTTTCTGAACGGCCGGTTCATACTAACGAGGAGATAATTCACTATTACCCGAGACACGTTGAGACTCACAGCTTAATGCTGAAGCTGAGAGAGTATGGCTTGTTCCGAGACGAGCATCAGGACTTCAAGGATGAAATGAAGAGGCTGCGGGAGCTCCGGGGCAAAGTCAAAGTGTGGAGGAGGAAACTCGACCAGAAGACTGAGTAAAGTACTTATAGACTTCTGACAATGAGAGCTATGCCACAAGCTTGATTGTTTCTTACAAATAATCTGATCCATCCATCTGATGTAATGGATGTTACAAACTGTCATGTTTGTCACAATATTAGAAAGGCTATTACACTTGTAAGTTGCTTCCGTAAAATTTATGTAAGTAACATAAGACTGTGTAAGATGAAAGAAGAAATGACGATAAGTTACTTACAGTTACAAAAGAGTTTACATTAGCAAATTTAATTGTAGGTTAATTACGTAAGCAACTTATGTGAGGAAAACCATGTTAGTGTAGTTATTTAGTAATTGATACTGTTATTATTGTTTGTAAATAAAACACTTTTATTTAATTAAACAACTATGTTCATGACAAACTAAATGTGAGTTACTTTTCTAGAATAGCGCAGTTTATTGTAAGGAACTTCATTATCCTTGGAGGATGTAACATAAATGAAAAACAATATGTACAGCGAAGAGGGCAGCAGCATTGTCACAATGAAGTACCAGACTGGATGATGTAATGTTTTCTGAGAGCGCGCAAGTCTTATTTGGTGATAAGTATGGTTGCGAGTCAAGGCAAAGGCATCAAAATAACGTACCATCCATCTGTACACCCTGTAACAAGTTAATTGACTAATTAATCATTGGCTGTGTAATATACTTAAAACACAACAAAACAAAGTGAATTACCATTTCTCATTGACATAATTACAGTGGCCACTCAACTGTCGTTTTAATAAGCTCTCATAAGATGCAGCTTAGAAAAGTAGCTACAGAAAATGTCTATTAATCTGTGTGGAGACACAAAACCAATAAACACCTTACCAATATACAGGGTGTTTGGCAGAACGTTGAACATACAAAAATGGTGGATAGGTGGGGTCATCTGCTACTTAATCAGCCCTAATTTATTTGGCCCTAACCTAACCTAACAATCAAAACCCACACGTGAAGAGACAAAGGGGCTTCCAGAGGAGATTCAGTGTGAATGTCTGGGCAGGAGTGATTGGCGATAAGCTAATAGGGCCTCATTATTTGCCCGACAATATCAATGCGAACAACTACTTGGAATTTTTGGTAAATGATTTACCACCATTAGTGGAAGAAGTGTTCCAAGTAGACATAAACAGGCCTATTGTCTTTCAACACGATGGCTGCCCAGCTCACTGGAGTCTGATTGTACGTGAGCATTTGGATAATTGTTTCCCAAATTCGTGGATTGGCAGGGGAGGACCAATTCCCTGGCCTCCGCGATCGCCCGACCTCACTCCGCTCGATTTTCACGTGTGGGGAAGGGCAAAGGAACTAGTTTACACTACAGAAGTAGAAAGTCGAGAAGATTTGATAAATCGAATTAATGCTGCTTTCGAAGTTATGCGACAGGAGATGCTGCTGCGCACGACAACTGTAGAAATCAGACGTAGATGCCGCGTCTGTATTGTAAATGAAGGGCGTCAATTCGAACATCTGTAATTTATTAATTAAATAAATTATTTAATTGTTTCATTAACGCACCTAAGTGGTACAGCTATTTTTCTTTGTACTTAATTCAAGAACTTACATCATTTCAATCGATCATTTAATTTTTACCAACCTTGCAGTATTAAATTTCGCAAAACATTTCACTTTCCGTAAAGGTAGAGTTTCGTCGAAAATTTCCTACTTGATAAAATTATGAAATAACTCTTAAAGGTTTTTTTTTTTATGAAAGCAAATTACATACCATTAGAAAGGTCACACACTAGGGATATTTTGCTAGGATTGGAACTCCTCAATCATTTTTTGTTTTTTTTTAAATGCAAATTGCAGTTAAGATTTAAGTATTTTTTACATCTTTCTGCAAGTTTGAGGACTCATAACTTTTTTTCTAGCTAACATTAGAATAAAGCAATAATTTTATAAGAATCGGCCAACATTAAATTAAAAAAGAAAACAAAAATATTGCCTGTTTTGCCCATTTAAAAAAAAAATTACACTTTAAAGTTAAGAAAGTGGTAAAACTAGAAGAAAGCAAAAAAAATGTTTTTAAAAATATCCAGGGGGCCAGGGCCAAATAAATTAGGGCTGATTTAGTAGCAGATGACCCCACCTATCCACCATTTTCGTATGTTCAACGTTCTGCCAAACACCCTGTATAAAATATCTCCAACTTCAGTAAAATTACAAAAAAAATTTGGGTTGTCTGTCATGGATATTTAGCCCTCTAACTAGGCATAGTTTGTTGTGTTAGTTACCCGTGTGGGCGCAGCAGCTTGTTGCGGGTCTTGGTGGCGTTGGCGAGGGTGTCCAGGTCGCTGTAGGGGGTCCTCACGATGACCAGCGCGAGGTCGAACCACGGGTGCATCACCAGGTGCCGCGCGGGACGCGTGCTGTGCGTGCCCCAGTTGCCTGGTCGCAAATATACTAAGATGATACGCCGATCGGGATAATGGTCAATCGTCTTAGGCCCTTGCTGTATTGCTAAGTGGTCCCTTCTACTCTTTGAAATCTTAAGAGGCGAATTTACGAAGTTCATTCGCCGATGACATTAAAAATCAAAAGTTATATTTAAACTAGGGTAGGAAAATCAGCACTTTTTGAACGTCAAAATTACATTACACAGTCCCCCATAACACCCACCCATCACCACTTCCTAGTGCTCTAGCTGGGAAGAAGTGGCGCTACAAATTCCCAATCTGTTCGGTTAGAAGAACTTGATTCGTCAGGGATCGCGGAAGTACTCCATGACGGGGGAGGGGCAGGCTTCTTTGGTCACCCCCTTCCTTCAATCTCAATCCAAATGTTCCAAATAAACCAAATGTTTCTATCCTATGCACGTGTAGTATTGCTAGATAGGTTAGTTTTCTCTGCCTCATTGATAGCCTCTCACACATACCCCGGGCTGCCGCACACGGTCATGTTATATCTCTCTCACACATACCGCGGGCTGCTGCACACGGTCATGTTATATCTCTCTCCAGCGCTTATGTGGCTGAAATTGAAATTTCTTTCAGAGATTTATGTAATCATCAGAATGGTATGGTATATATACGTAGCCGAATACATTGAAAACGAATAAATCTTTTGTTCTCAATATGATCAATGTATTTGCCATAACACGGGTTCGAAATTTGTGACGCATATTCAAGATGACTTCTCACAAAAGAGCAATAAAGAATCTTTAGGATTTTGGCCTTCTTGACTAAACTTACTTACTTACTGACTAAAACCCACCCGTGTTCCTTCAGTTGCCTGTTGCCAGGGTCCCGGTATCCCTTTCGGACTATTCCGCAACCCTGGCAGGCATCGGTCCTAATGGACCCCGTCAGGTGTGCTGACATCTCTTTGAGGCGCGCGTGGAACACGACGCGCCATCGACCCGGGCCTGGTCCTTATCGGACGGCGAGCTACCCATTGCTCGCCGTCCGCAAGCCCGCGCCTATGGTGGCCGGGAATCCGCCTGGGATTCCCGACGCCCAGGGTGTCTCCAGCGGCGGCGGTTAGGGGCGTGAGGGCGCAAGCTTTGCCTCTCCCTCACGCGTTCCGCCTCCTCCTTCGCGAGCATCACTGCTTCGCAGAAGGAGGTGACCGCCTCCCATGCCCTCTCGCTCCGTACCATGGCCTGGACCAAGGCCGGACGCGAGAGAGCAGTGCTGCCAATCGCCTCCACGAGGACACGGCGGTGCTCCGCCCAAGCAGGGCACACCTCCACCGTATGCTCCACCGTGTCCTCCGGACGATCCGGACAGTGGTGACACCCGGGCGTTTCCTCCCGCCTGATCCTACACAGGTACCTCCCGAAGCTGCCATGTCCGGTGAGGACCTGCGTCAGGCGGAAGGTAAGGACGCCGTGGCGCCTCTCCAGCCACTCCTCAAAGAGGGGACTTATCGCCGCAATTGTGGCGTGCCCATCTTGAAACACCCTGCAAGTCTCATAACAAAACCCAGTCACATCGAAGCTTTGGCCACTATTTTCTCAATGTGCACGTTAAATAAGAGTTTAGAATCATGAAAAACGCCCAGATTGCGTACACCGTCGCATCTGCGTATGTAATAGCTTCCCTTTAAGGCCCTACCCTACTTCAAATTGCCTCTCCGTTATGCCGAAAATACTGCAGCATTCATTTTGAAATAAATATTATGTTAAGTTGAGGATTGATGCAAGGTCCTGTTCCTTTGTTTGGCGAAAACACGATTAAGTACAGAACATTTTCTCTATAGAAATAAAATTAAAAGCTACCTCTAAACAGATCCATAAACCGCTGACGCTGGTATTAAAAAAATACTTCAAAGAACCATGACCACCATCCTATACATGCATACCCAAACCAAAACGATTATGACCAAAAGCTACATATGGTCATTTAAAAGCACAGTAGACCTAGATTCTGAAATAATTCCTCTATTTTAATTTAAACTTAAGATTTTTGTATATTTCAGAACAAAAAAAATACTTTTCCGGACAAATAGCTCATTCGTTACACTTCAAAAAACGATTGATTGCGATCATTTTCTGTCAGGCGTTTTTACATAACTTGTTCAGTAACGAATTTCGATTTAAATAACAATTGGCGTAACCTAGTAGGGCTTTACTAGATTTGGCAACATAAATAACAACATGATGTGGCATATCTAAATTTTTTAATAACTAAAATAATGCAATTTAGACCTTATCAAAAACGACCTCTCGAAATCAATTTTACCTTTTACCTTTAACAAAACTAAATTAGACTGCGTTTATAATTTTAAATTGTTGGGTCTTAATATTGACACAAACTTAAATTGGAAATCTCACATAGCACACATAAGTAGCAAAATCTCTAGATTCTCTTACGCTTTATCGGAATTGAAAAAATCTACAGATTTTAAATCTGCTAAAGCAGCCTATAACGCATACGCGCACTCTTGGCTCCGTTACGGTGTAATACAGTAATACTTTGGGGTAATAGCACTAATGCAGATAAGTTGTTGTTGTTGTTGTGATTACAAAAAAGATGCATACGCATCTTGACGAATATAGGAGTTATGGATAGCTGTAGACCACATTTTACAGAACACAATATCCTTACACTCACATCTCTGTATATATTTGAATTGTGTTTGTTTGTCAGGAAAAATATATCACTTTTCCCTTTAAATAAAGATCATTACACCCAACCACGAAACTTGCGACACCAAAACGATTTAGCATTACCGGTTTCAAAACTATCCATTTTCCATTCAGGCCCACACGTAATGTGTATCAAGGTTTATAATAAGTTACCCAAAGTCTTTAAAAGAAATAAAAAGTAACAATTTATTTAAAACAAAATTATTCACATATTTGAACCAAAAGTGCTACTACACATTGCAAGAGTTTTTTGAAGATAAACCTTTTAAATAAATAAAACTTTAATAAATAACTAAAAAAGTAATGACTTAGCTGACCATTGACCATTGTTTGTATACATATCTACATAATTAATTTATTTGAATTTTTTAATTTTATTTTGATGTAACTTATTCATATTTTATAATACTCACAATAAATATTATAATTCCATAGACAGTAACAATAATTATTTACTCGACTCTTTTGAACCAGGTTTGTTTTATATTTTGTAATAATGACATAATTTATGATGAAAAATGTAATGTAATGTATTATTATTGTAATGTAATTTATCAATTTTTGTTTTGTTTTGTTTTGCAGTGCCCTTACAGGGTGCATGTTTGAAACTTACAATCTTATTCCAACCTCTGTACAACATGTTTGCAATAAACTGATTTGATTTTGATTAAAATGTACCAAGACTGTGAGAGGCAGAACAAAATCAAACTATGCTATGAAAATCAAACGATCCTATTAGATACATCTCTATCGCTAAGCACGTATCTGGTGGAGAGGCTGACTTGGGATAATTAAAAACATCTGGAGTGGGTCTACCAGATGTTTGTAACTTATCGAATAATTCCACTTACTAGTAAGGCGATCAGTGTAAAGGAAAATAAAACAAATCTCTCACAAACAACGTAGGTACGCCTTTTTTATTCAATCTTTAAGCATTTATTTAAATAAAAACCTAAATAAATATAAGCCATGGCAGTGAAGAGATGGGCAGCTCAATGGGCAGTCCCAACAAAATGCGTGGATCAGCACCATTTAGTCATTTTGAAGGAGACTGAATTATCCAACACGTCATGTTGTTTTCCATCAAGATTTCATGCAGTTGCGCGGATAATTCACTGAAAGCATGTCTCTAAATACGTTGCACGCGTAAAACACATTTGATTCACCGAAACAGTGATGTACGATTTCAATCATCAAAGCACCGCAATATCGTATCCAAATACATTTTACCAATAAACTGAGACGTATCGTAAGTCCAGTAGGAAAACCAAAATCGTCAATAAAAATACTATACCTACAAAAGAACTTATTAATCTATACTATATCACTATATCATGTTGCATGTTGTTCTATACCTTCCTTAAACTGTATGTGATTTTTATTTGTGTATGTTTTAGTGCGTTAATGGTTGAAGTGCCATATCAATAAATAAATAAATAATATCGTGGCCTCCATGGTTATCTCCTGTACCTCAAAAATAAGGTATACTCCTACCACTTATCATCAGATAAGTGGTAGGAGTATACCTTATTTTTACATTGACAGAATGAACGAAATGAACTGTAATCTTTCACACCGTCGCCATTAAATCGAAAATGTAACCGGAACTACAAATAATACAAATAATATTTATTTTTATTCAATTTTAAACATTGGCTTTGATTGACTCTAGACTATTAACTTAAATCTAGTTTGAATAAATGAAGGACACTAATTGAAAATATGAATTGGCTGTAATCGATTAGGGCAGAAATGGTCATGGTCTTTAGATCATGAAACTTTACAATAACTGAACTAACTTTAAGGTCTTATGTTTTTTTTAATTACCATTATTTTCGCCGTAAAAAAACAATTACCTAAACTATTCGATGCTTAAGAGCCGCCATCGAGTAGTTTTTTTTTTTCAACAAGTATCTTTAACCAAAGTCAAAGTTAAATCATTTATTTCAAATAGGCACATAAAAGGCACTTTTGTACGTCAAAAACAGAGAAATAGAACTGATTCTAATTGCCCCTTCCAAAAGGTAGTTTTCGTATGGAGAAGAATGGGCAAGAAACTCCACCGTTACTCTTTTAAAAATGTTTTACAATATTATTTTGTATACATGAATTACCTATATAATTATATGTGAAGACGATGCACCTACTACTGGATTACTGTACCACAAAACGTAAAAAGAATTATAAATGGAGCAATGCCAAGTAAATTAATTATGTGGTAGATACATGGTGCTCACATATTTACAAACATTGTAAAAGTAAACGATATTACCCTTGATCCTATAAAATAGTAGGTACCTATAGAAAGTAACATTACGAAACACAAATATTAGATCTGCCTTTAGGGCTGAGTCAGACCATTTCTCGTAACTCTACTCAACCCCTTTCTGTCGGTCAGAAACATTCTTGACTATGTACATACCTAGAGTGAGAACCTCTTTCTCTGTCTAAACCAAACTAGTGAAGGTTATGAAAACAAAAATTCATGCGTTTTGAATGTGTTCCGATAAAAAAAATCCCTGGGACCGATTTCAACACAATCTCGCTTCTGTCAATATCTATTTGTGCTAGTGATGTGATGTGCTAAGTATGCTCACCCGCGGCCAGGCGCTCGCAGCTGCCGCCGGCGGCCGGGCGCTCGACGGTGATGTTGGCGAGCGGCGCAGTGGCGATGCATTGCGCGCGCGCGAGCACCCACTCGCGGTTGTAGAGCACGCCGTCGCAGTGTCGCCAGCCGCTCGCAGTCGCCACGCATATCGACATCTTGTTCCGTCCCTCCAGCCCGTGCATCGCGTCCAACAGCTCGTCTGTCTTGGCGAATGCGCCGCTCGCTATCACTACGACACAAACGATGTTGAGCCACATTATTTGGGGCTTCGTATACATATTCCACTCTTTGTGGCCTCGAAAATTTCACTGGATGACACACGCGCCCAAGCACAGACTAACACAAGGAACTTATACTCACCTGACGCGCCATGTTAGATTTGTTTCGAATTTTTTGTGCGGCCAGTGCGCCCAGTGTTGTAAAAAGTTAAGTTGCAGTAACCTTAATACTGAGCCGCGTTCGAAGTCTGAATACGATTATTGAAAATTCATTCAATCATGATACCTATGATACATATAATAAACTAGCTGCCCGCTCCGGCTTCGCACGGGTAGCAATAAGTACTTATCTACGGCGCACCTACCCTACCTTACCTATCTACTCTCCCTACCTATCTACCGATCTACTCACCGCGAGACGACTCGAACGTAAGAGCAAGGTTACACGCTCAGTTTGGCGTCAGTCTGGTCAGAATGATCGGAGAAAGATCGTGTAACCCACGGATTGACAGACTGATGGTCCAGAATGATGAAACTTAAATATTTTAAATAATTTTGTCAGTCCGTTTTGAATGATGAAAGACTGATGGGAGAATGATCGTGTAACCCGCTCGTATCATTGTCGCCTCAGTCACCGACAGCGACGCAATGCAGAAGGACGACTCAAGCGATATAACTACGAGCGCGCCGCATTTCATTCAATAAATTAAGATGAGTGTGATCTCTTCTTTGTAGCCAGCTTCTCATCCATCGCGCTCTTTTTACGCGTTTCTTTAGCAGCAACGTGATAATTATCATAGCACACGCTTTCTTTTTCCTTAAAATATCCATGACTCAGCACTGATTTAAATTGACAACCGACGGTCAGCTCCGAAGTCTAACGGCCACTGGCGTACTTTTCATCAGTCTGCTGTCAGTCTAGATTGAACGTGTAACCGTGAAATCATCCATAATTCTGGCTTCAGTCAAGTCAATCCATACTGATAGACTAAACTGACGCCAAACTGAGCGTGTAACCTTGCTCTAAGCACGAACGATAAGCGTAATGACTTGACTTGGCGTGATGTGTGACTTTTAGGACACTTTTTTTTTTTAAATTCCTATTCCCAGATAAGTTGTCGGAAATTTAAGCAGTAAATTTCATATTTTCAGTATGCTCATATTTTTAATTGTTTTTTCGGAGCTTTATTACTAGGACACCTCACAGTACTTCTATCTCCTCAGTAGTACTCTCTCGCCGTACGCGTAGGTGAGTATATGTTCCTTGAGTACTTGAATAATAATCATAATCAATCTTAATCATAAATATTTATTCAATCATAATCATATTAAATATTCAACTGTGCCCCATGTACGAATTTTGTTTTGGACATTTTCATACTCTTTACATACCAAAGTTGCGTTGTAATAATAATATAAATAAAGTCCTATTCCAACCGGGGATTGTCCTTGGCTGCACTTATAGGTATATTGCGAACAGGGATAATCGTCGGTTGGTGCCTCATTCCATTAAAAAGTCTAAGGGGCCTCTGCGAGTTGGCTTCGGCCCCTCGTACGCCTTGCAAAAGACCGGGACCCCATGGTCCCGAGATAATTATGTAAACATATTATATAAATAACACCTCTCACAGTACTTCTGACACGCCTATAAAATCTTAGTCAACAGATCAGTCGCAAAAAGATCGTTTATTTCGGATAGGTAACTTAAATTAGTGATCTTTCAAAGCTGTTCTGCTTACGTACAGGCATCGATAACCACTAGACAAATCGAAGACGTACGATGCCAAGTAGTGGAGAGCGGTGCAGCCCGAAGTCCCATTCCGGGATGCATGTTTCTTGCCTGTGGCATACAATAAAATCGTAGCAACAAATTACTTTCTGGATGGTATGCTCAACGTTATAATGCTATTCATCTCTGAATAGTGCAGGTAGTATAAAGCAGCTATCCATGATAAATTATCAATTCCAACAAACATCCTCATAGTAAAAAGTGTGAATAGAAGTAAACAGTAGGACAACACTGCGCCCATTACAAATAGAAGTAAACAGTAGGACAACACTGCGCCCATTACAAATAGAAGTAAACAGTAGGACAACACTGCGCCCATTACAAATTGTGACATTATAAAATTATTACGATAAATTGGCTGGTCTTATTTATTTAAAATATTACTCGTTTTTGAACTAGTACTATATTATCTCGTCCGGCTCATCGACTCGTCAATATCTTCGAGCGCTTCCTTACGAATGTTTCCTTCAGCATTGCTATTCTGTAACCATCTCACCGTGAAAACGTAGGTGAAGTGAGCGTGGGGTGAGCTGTCATTGACATCGATACCTACTGATGCTATGGCAGTGACAGTTCACTCCAAGCTCACTTCACCTAAGTTTTCACGGTGAGATTTTAACAGAATAGCACAACAGCTTCCACTTGTCAACTTGGCAAATTTGAGCTGTTTATTTCTGATTCCGAAATGGCTCCGTTGCCAGAGAAGTTGTTAATAATAAAACATGCGAAAAAATAGCCATCATTTATTTGATTACAAAATCTTTTGTCAGGAAATAAATTGCTACATAAAATATATAAACAAGAAATGCCTCAACTGTTTAACTACTCGCAGTTGCGCGCGCGGCGCGGCTCGCCCGTGTGACGTCACGCCGCGCCAGGCGCGCCGCGCCGCTAACTACTGACAAATTCATTTTGTGAAAACATGTACTTACTAAAAATCCTTAACATTAACTTTTACATTATTCAGTTCAAAATCTAAATTTATATAAGAAATTAAACTATTTAAGCCACAGACAACCTAGACGAAAACATATGTATCGGTAGAATTGAATAAATAAACAAAAAGATTTCATTGTTCCGCAATACACTGGTTGTATAAAATGAATTAGTAGCGAGTGCATGTTGTAAGCTCAGAGGGCCTAGACAAGTGACAATCGCATCGAAAGCCTTTCGTATTTCTACAACGAAAGCTTTTCGATAGCTTACGTCAGTCCTATACATCATCTTTTCCATCATCGTTACCGCTGATAGTATGTCACTTGTCTAGGGCCTCTGACCTTGAGTGTGCGCCGCGGGTCAGACTCAACACTATACACCAATAATACCATCTGAATATCATAACATGATGCGGCCTACTGAACCCGTTGAAGCCGGCCGTGAGAGTCGCGCGAGAACTGTCCACTTATACTCGAGGCGGTATTCGTCCTAATTTAAACCACAATTTAAAAGTCGCGAGATCCCGTAAGCGAAGCTATTTGTAGAAAACTTGCCAGCTTTAAATATGTTATTCGTATTTCTATTTCGTATTTAATTGTTACGCTACTATCACATCTCACAAAGTTTTTTTTTTGTAAAAAAATTTAATGAGATACACAGTTATAATATTATAACGTCGACAAGTTCGTGAGCGACACACGCAGACGGCACTCCCGCGCACCGCTTACTGTCGCAGTGTCGCTGCTATACGAGTGCAGATAAACATACATTGATCGTGAACTATGTAGTGCGAACAGATAAATAAGTAGCGTCTATTTAACTTTAATTCACCTCTGTCGTCATGACAAGAGTGTACACGACACAGCGTTTCGGCGATAAATCGCTCCGATGACGAAGGAGCCTTAAGTTAGCCGCACACGTCGCATCATCGCAGTAACTACACCGAGATCAACTCGTTGTTTAGAAAAATGAGTGCGAAGTGACGTCATCGAGTAAGCGATACGCTGGAGCCCGCTCGCTGCTAGTTCCCTGCGGTACGTGCGACCAGCGACCAGGGGCCGGATTATGAAGTATTAATGCTATCATTATTCCACTGCAAAAAAGGGATAGTGCTATCGTCCTTGTATAGCTCCGTCTCTCACACTAGCCCCAGGCCCCAGGTCGTCGTAGACCTGTGGTCGCAGGTGTTGTGCGTCCGCGACCAGCATGTAATACATTATATAAACACCGACCACCAGTTACAGTACATTGTGGTGAGGTTGAACTTCGCTAATTTGGATATACAGTTATATACAATTTGTGAGGCTAGGGAACCCCTATACTTTATAGTGTATTGTTATTATTCTTATGAATATAATCTAGTGAGCACTCTACTACGTATGTGAGCTTTTGTGATCCGTTAAAGTATATAGGGTAATGGTTCTTATTTATTACAATTTCAAATAACACAGGATTAATCTAAGTTTCATTATCGTCGTTCAAATTAGCGAAGTTCAAAATCGTAGGTATCATGCGTCGGAAGCATAAAAAATACCAAAAAGTATTCAATTTCATCGAATCCTTCAATTCATTAATACATTAGGAGTCAGGTATTCATTGTCGCCGATGAGTTCCAGTCGTAGCTGCCCCGCACTAGGTGTAGTCGTAGAAGTCGTCGATGGCCACGCGGTGCGCCAGGTCAGGAGGCTCGGCCTAGGGCTCGGGGGCCCGGCGTAGGGCTCGGGGGCCCGGCGTAGGGCTCGGGGGCCCGCGCGGCCGCAGCCAGGCGCTGGGCCTGCGCGCGCACGTAGCTGCCCCGCACTAGGTGTAGTCGTTGAAGTCGTCGATGGCCACGCGGTGCGCCAGGTCCGGGGGCCCGGCGTAGGGCTCGGGGGCCCGCGCGGCCGCGGCCAGGCGCTCGGCCTGCGCGCGCACGCGCAGGCGCTTGATGAGGCGCAGGCGCTCCAGCGAGTTGGACGCGTAGGGCGCGCCGCCCAGCTTCAGCGACTGCGAGATGTGCGACGCCAGCTGCGCGGGACACACCGCACTCCAGTTATTATAACATAACAACAGCACCCTAATTGCGTAATGCACGATCGGTCAGAATTGGAATCGGTTCGAAACAAATATCTGATCCAGTATAGCTCCATAAGTTCGAAAAAAAAACTGCTCAACAAAGTAACTTACGAACTTATGAAGCAATGGATAAGACATTAATTGTTTCGAACCGATTCCAATTCTGATTGATCGTGTATTACGCAATTAGGGTGCAGGCCTGTATTTCCCGAAGAGTTAGGCTGAGGTGTACGTGTACCTAAGAGTTAGGGTGAGGTGTACGTGTACCTAAGAGTTAGGCTGAGGTGTACGTGTACCTAAGAGTTAGGGTGAGGTGTACGTGTACCTAAGAGTTAGGGTGAGGTGTACGTGTACCTAAGAGTTAGGCTGAGGTGTATGTGTACCTAAGAGTTAGGGTGAGGTGTACGTGTACCTAAGAGTTAGGCTGAGGTGTACGTGTACCTAAGAGTTAGGCTGAGGTGTATGTGTACCTAAGAGTTAGGCTGAGGTGTACGTGTACCTAAACTTGCGACAATCTAAGAAGCCCGTTTTGACGTCTCTCATCATACATACCGCGATAACTTTGTATGAACGTATAAGTAAGAGATCGAAAAATCAAATTCATAATCCTAATGAATTACTATGTTATTCATACACTATAACAATGAGTATCATTCGAAAGCACCAAGTTTCACTTTATATTGGAAAAATGCACCCAAAAACACGAATTAATCGTTGATTAATATTCTGACAAGACGTTATTACAATCTCATGTCTTTGGGTTCGTTGCTATGGCAACGGTAGTGTTGACCGAATAAAATCGATACTTTTACAAACATTACATTTAGAAAAGAGAATAACATAACAAATAAAATCTGATCACATATTTTTAGCTTTCTTTTGATATTTAATATGTCATTAAAGGAAATGGTTAAAGGTTATTGTTATATTTTCTGACTCGGCTTTTATGTGATTTTGGTGTTATCGTGTAAACTCGTCAACATGTCTAAAAGATGAGCGACGATCTTCGCAGGGTGTTTGGTAGCAACTGGATGAGTTACCGAGAATCGAGCTGAATGCCGTGCAATTGGAGAGGTCCAGTAATAGACTCCTGTAGGCTGATGATGACGATAATGACGTGTAATAAAACGATATGACTCGAGAATCAGTTTGAAGTAATGTAGATAAATTGTCGATTACAAACTCTAAGTATGATAAATCGTAATGTCGAGAATCGGTTTTTAAAACAACCGATTGTTTTTCCCCATCACTACTAACAGTATTTTGATAGGTGTCAAAGCGGCCTTCTTAGATTGTCTCGATATTAAGAGTTAGGCTGAGGTGTACGTGTACCTAAGAGTTAGGCTGAGGTGTATGTGTACCTAAGAGTTAGGCTGAGGTGTACGTGTACCTAAGAGTTAGGGTGAGGTGTACGTGTACCTAAGAGTTAGGCTGAGGTGTATGTGTACCTAAGAGTTAGGCTGAGGTGTACGTGTACCTAAGAGTTAGGGTGAGGTGTACGTGTACCTAAGAGTTAGGCTGAGGTGTATGTGTACCTAAGAGTTAGGCTGAGGTGTACGTGTACCTAAGAGTTAGGGTGAGGTGTACGTGTACCTAAGAGTTAGGGTGAGGTGTACGTGTACCTAAGAGTTAGGGTGAGGTGTACGTGTACCTAAGAGTTAGGGTGAGGTGTACGTGTACCTAAGAGTTAGGCTGAGGTGTATGTGTACCTAAGAGTTAGGGTGAGGTGTACGTGTACCTAAGAGTTAGGCTGAGGTGTATGTGTACCTAAGAGTTAGGCTGAGGTGTACGTGTACCTAAGAGTTAGGCTGAGGTGTATGTGTACCTAAGAGTTAGGCTGAGGTGTACGTGTACCTAAGAGTTAGGGTGAGGTGTACGTGTACCTAAGAGTTAGGCTGAGGTGTATGTGTACCTAAGAGTTAGGCTGAGGTGTACGTGTACCTAAGAGTTAGGCTGAGGTGTACGTGTACCTAAGAGTTAGGGTGAGGTGTACGTGTACCTAAGAGTTAGGCTGAGGTGTACGTGTACCTAAGAGTTAGGCTGAGGTGTATGTGTACCTAAGAGTTAGGCTGAGGTGTACGTGTACCTAAACTTGCGACAATCTAAGAAGCCCGTTTTGACGTCTCTCATCATACATACCGCGATAACTTTGTATGAACGTATAAGTAAGAGATCGAAAAATCAAATTCATAATCCTAATGAATTACTATGTTATTCATACACTATAACAATGAGTATCATTCGAAAGCACCAAGTTTCACTTTATATTGGAAAAATGCACCCAAAAACACGAATTAATCGTTGATTAATATTCTGACAAGACGTTATTACAATCTCATGTCTTTGGGTTCGTTGCTATGGCAACGGTAGTGTTGACCGAATAAAATCGATACTTTTACAAACATTACATTTAGAAAAGAGAATAACATAACAAATAAAATCTGATCACATATTTTTAGCTTTCTTTTGATATTTAATATGTCATTAAAGGAAATGGTTAAAGGTTATTGTTATATTTTCTGACTCGGCTTTTATGTGATTTTGGTGTTATCGTGTAAACTCGTCAACATGTCTAAAAGATGAGCGACGATCTTCGCAGGGTGTTTGGTAGCAACTGGATGAGTTACCGAGAATCGAGCTGAATGCCGTGCAATTGGAGAGGTCCAGTAATAGACTCCTGTAGGCTGATGATGACGATAATGACGTGTAATAAAACGATATGACTCGAGAATCAGTTTGAAGTAATGTAGATAAATTGTCGATTACAAACTCTAAGTATGATAAATCGTAATGTCGAGAATCGGTTTTTAAAACAACCGATTGTTTTTCCCCATCACTACTAACAGTATTTTGATAGGTGTCAAAGCGGCCTTCTTAGATTGTCTCGATATTAAGAGTTAGGCTGAGGTGTACGTGTACCTAAGAGTTAGGCTGAGGTGTACGCGTACCTAATAGTAAACTCTATGTGTTATAGGGGGCGAGCCTAGTGCCATCGACTGGGGATAAATCCAGACACCTGCTACTGAGAAATTCCAAATGGAAAACCCAATAACACTTTGCCCAACTCAGGAATCGAACCTAGGATCTCGTGCTTAGCAAAAGCGTAGCGTTTGCGACGAATAGACAAACGAGGCACTGGGGCGACTTGCGCGACTGGGGCAACTGGCGACTGGGGCGACTTGCGCGACTGGGGCGACTGGCGCGGCTGGGGCGACTTGCGCGACAGGGGCGACTTGCGCGACTGGCGCGACTGGGGCGACTGGCGCGGCTGGGCCGACTTGCGCGACAGGGGCGACTTGCGCGACTGGCGCGACTGGCGCGACTCACCGCGCAGTGCAGCGCCGTCTGGCGCGCCAGCAGCGCCACGTTGGCGTCGGACACGCAGTGCGTGTCGAGGTGCGCCAGGAACTTGCTGCGGATGCGCTCGTCCTTGGTCTTGACGAACACGCGGTTCATGCCGTGCTCGTAGGGCTCCACCACCACGATGCAGAAGTTCAGCTGCCCCTGCGGGTGCAACGATACGATCACTGTCTGTAGCGCACGCTCCGGATAGTGGTGCCTCTCGTGCGACTGACCCTTTTCCTGTCCCTTGATCGCATTAGATTAATGGCTATTGTTTAACTATAGTTCTGTTTCGCGGATAATGAATCTGATAGAGTATTCGATTCTAATTCGAACGTCATCGTGAAACCGTTTTACGTCCCCTCGGAATATGTCATCTAAGTGAGGTGGCACAATACCAGCCTATCATTGTCCCGCTGCAGCGCAAAGGCCTCGTCTCACAGAAGGTGACATTGGTAGCATTGCTTGCTCAAGGAGGGTTGGCGATTTCAGACTTATATTAACTATAAGTCCAGGTTTCCTTACGATGTTTTTCTTTCACCGATGTCAGTAATGTCCAATAAAATGAATTATGAGGCATACACGACTCGAAATTCGTCACTTATCCGGAATCAAAGAGATTGTAACGTAAAGTGTCAGTTTACCTTGATGGTGTGTATGTTGAAGTCGGCGCCGGAGTCGTTGTACACGATGGACACGTAGTCGTTGCCGATGTACTTGCGCTTCTCGTTGCACGTGGGGTCCTTGGCCGACGAGGGCATCGCCGTCGCCACGTGGAACAGCACCTGCCATAGTCATTTTTTTTTACAAAACCTTGCTTTTGAGCGCTTGTCTTTGGTAAAAAGCTTCACCAAAGTCAATATCTATTAGATACAAATTCCATGCTGCCTTGATAGTACTTACTAATTCCATACTGCCATGTCATTACTTTCACTACTAAATAATTATCTGTGGTGAATCATGCCGCACTAGCGCGATAATACAAAGTAAAAAGCACACGTACTTAATATACTACATTGTGAACCTAACAGCGGTTCAATAAGAGCCGAGAGATAATTTATAAAAATAATTACAGTATAATATTTATGACATTATTATTTCTAAAATAAAATTAGTACTTATAAGAAAATGTATCCCTTTTTTCCGCCATTATTTGTGAATTACCATTAAGAAGAAATTATTTTTAATTTTTATCCCCTTTGTTTATATAAACTATCTGAATTAAAGACAGGGGTATATGTAGGTGCAGTGTCCGTCCGCGCCGCCCTTCTCCAGGTTGAGGAACAGGTGCGGCTGGTCGTGGAGCTACAGCTGTATGTTCCACGTGGCTGTGTTATCTGCATGATGTCGTCGTTCAGGAACAGGTGCGGCTGGTCGTGGAGCTACAGCTGTATGTTCCACGTGGCTGTGTTATCTGCATGATGTCGTCGTTCAGGAACAGGTGCGGCTGGTCGTGGAGCTACAGCTGTATGTTCCACGTGGCTGTGTTACCTGCATGATGTCGTCGTTCCACACGTAGGTGTAGTGGCCGTCCTTGCCGCCCTTCTCCAGGTTGAGGAACAGGTGCGGCTGGTCGTCGTCGCCGCCCTCCAGCGACACCAGCGTGCCCAGCTGCGTCAGGAACTCTGCGTACCTGCAAGCAAGTATTCCTCGCAAGTTTAATACCTGTAATGAGGTGCATGTGCATAAATATATATGTATTTTAAAGGTGTTACGAAAAAAGGACAAATAATGAACAAAATATTAATATCAGTGGAAAAATGGAGAAGTTACACGCTTTTTAAGTTATTCTACTATCCTCATCACGCAAAACGACCATTGTACTGAACGGCACAAAGTTACTATGGCGCTTCTGTTTTGTGACGTCATATGCTAGCAATGCTGTCCTGCCTAACACAGACTTTCAAATACAATATTGCCAATTTTTTTAGATAAAATATTGATACAATGTTTTTTTCTAGGATTGGACATTATCTTATTTAAAAAATCCAGTCAAATACCTTATTTACCTATTTATTTATTTATTGAGCAAGGCACGCCAACGACATATTTATTTTATTCGCTAGTTATGGTACAACTCCCATGTAAGGGTCAATAACACTGCGACGTGACGCGACGCGACGCTGCGCGCACTTTTTAACATAGCAACGTAATATCGAATTTATTTTCTACATGAATAGGTTTAATTTCAGTGCGAGCGTGAACGCGCTCACGTCGCGGTGTGAATTGTCCTTAAGAGCCTTTCGCCTTCTTCCGTCCTTCTCAGTTGAATCATTCATCTTTAATAGTGGATCTATATCTGATACGTCCATTTGTTAGTAACCGGGCATAAATCCAGTTGAGACTACAAGGTGCTACTAAAAAAATCTCAAAAGAAATACCAAGTAACGTTTTTTGCAACACACTTGCTCGTAAAGTAGCTCTTAGCGAATCGCTTTTAGGTTCATAATACAGTGTATTATGGAAGCGGACTTTTTACTTTATAATAGCGCACTAGTGCGGTAACGTGCGCCACAGATTACTATTTACTAGTCGGAGTAATGACATGGCAGTAAGGAATTAGTAAGTACTATCATGGGAGCATGGAATTTATATCCAATAGAAATTGTTTTTGGTGAAGCTCTTTACCAAAGACAAGCGCCCAAAAGCAGGTTTTTATTAAAAAAAAAGAACCATAAGCCAACCAGTTTCTGTATGTACGTTTAGTTATGGTAAAAAAGTTTAGTGGGTTTTTTTTTACAATAACTAAACGACAGTGGGATACT
The DNA here is from genome assembly GCA_948473465.1 of Lithophane ornitopus. Classification (NCBI taxonomy): domain Eukaryota; kingdom Metazoa; phylum Arthropoda; class Insecta; order Lepidoptera; family Noctuidae; genus Lithophane; species Lithophane ornitopus. The sequence continues at coordinate 17,536,793 of OX419622.1, forward strand.
ATACATTGAATTAGTATGAACTAACCTACTAATAAATGAGCATTCTCTATTTACACCGGAGCAGAGACTTGCGCTTTTTTCCGGTAAAAGGGGTGATAGTCGTGCGAGCAAGTCCGCGTACTTATGGCTCGGCGAGCTTACTCGCCCGTGTGTCATGCTAAGTACGCGGACTTTAAAACCGCCGAGTAAGTTCGTCGGTGGTCGAACTATGAAATTTTCACGTGTGTCACCGACGGCGAGCCAAGTAACATCGCTAACTTAAAAACCGCTTACTTTAAGTACGCACGTCTATCACCCACTTTAGACCGCGGGTGGCACACGCGGAGGCCACTAGACCCGCCCCGACGAACCGCGCTGGTCTGCCCGTGTGCCACTGCGTTCGCGCGGAATAAAACTCTATCTGCACTATTAAATAAGGGTTTATATCGTCTGTAGCAATTTCAGTCTATATTGCTGCACTATCCTAACCCCATTTGCGTAACTCAAACTCAAACTCAAAGCATTTATTTCAAATAAACCAATTACAGGTACTTTTGAATTGTCAAGGGGTCGGTCAGTCAGAAAGATGAAGCTAGTTGCCAATTCCAAAGCGTAGTAGGTTCCTATGGAGAAGAACGGGCAAGAAACTCCACGGACACTCTTTTAAATTAGAATATTGTTACAATATATTGGTTACATCATTTATGTTCAAATTATACATGTGAGTAGGTACAATGTAGAGAAACGTGCACATTACAAGAGTCCGTAATTAAACGATAAAAAAGAAACAAAACAATTCAAAAATGAAAATTAATTAAAATAAGCCGTGGCAGCTAAGAGACGACCAGTCCCTACTGACGGCGCCCGTTCACGAACATGACGCATGGATCAGCACCATTCAGCTCAACCATTTTGAAGGGAACTTAATGATCCAACATACACGCCACCATCAGCGAGACATTAAAGTGAGCATGACATACTCTCAGCCGCCAGGGCACATTCAAGTCAATGAAAGACGTACCTAGTAAATGGTAGCTTTAAAGTACTTAGGTAAATACATAGTGCTCACACACATGTGCTATGCAGTTATACAATACTAGGAGATTGAATTTATACAATGTAAAGATAGTTTTTACAATCTTCAGCAGCTCCAACAAAATTTTCGAATGCTAATCAATTAGTTAAGCGACCTGTGGAGCTGGACCAGCGCTGAGCCAAGCATTTTTGTCAGTGATGTAGTCCCCTAATTTATAATATGCTTGGCGGCACAGTGTGCGTTTTATACAAGATTTAAATTTTGTTTCATTCAATTGGAGTATGTGGGGAGGTATTTTATTTTAAACAGTACCCCATGAAAGATGAGTCTACTTTAGCTAGTCTGAAGCCTGGTTGAACTAATTGGTCCCTATTTCTAGTCCTATAATTGTGTCTTTCACCTCGTTTACTGAAAAGACTTAAATTTTTCCTTACGTACATGTATTATGTATTATTAACATTATTATATTTTTATATAGGCTGTTCAGCGGTATTACCAGTGCCTTTATTTACACCCGCGCGCGTATCGGTAGTTCGGAAAAAACAAAACCAGCCGCCATTTTCAATAAATATTTGTTAACTTTTTTGTTGTGTGGAATCATTATAAAAAATGTCGATTGCACGTAAGGGAATAATAATAAATAGATTAGACTCCGCCATGGTACGTTACGATATAGTATTTTTTTTTCTTATAAAAAAAAAAAAAAAAATAATAATAGTTTATTTGATAACCTTAAACGTACAACAAATTTGAGATTGGAGCCTCCTTTTAAGCAAATGATGCCTGTATTAGGAGACTCCGCTCTTTCAAAAACAAGAAGTGTAAACTATACAATACGAGTACATAATCAAAAACAAAGTGATTTGAGTGAATGATGTGTGTAAGTGTGGGTGTGAGGGTGTGTGTGGGGGTAAGTGTGTTTGTGCGGAGTATAGTGTTAGTGTAGTGTTAGTGTATCTGTTGTAGAAGTGATTCAGTCTCACTATAGGTTAGCTTTTTTATCCATTCCGTTAGTATTTTTTTGCATTCATAACAATTCTTAGGGTAGATGTAAATGTGTTTGTTAATAGCATTATAAAGCTGAGCAGATCGTTTACAAAGTTGAATACTGGCAAATAGAGTTCTTGTTTGTGGAATTTTTAATATGATATCTTTTCTTCTTCTAGCCAATATTCTGGGATCATAGGTTAGTGTTTTATGTTTTGTGAGAACAACTTGAGTAATGTAAAGCTTCCGGACCGTTAAGAGGTTACTGATATGATAGAGTTTTTCAGTACAATATCTCCTTTTTTTAAAATACATGCACTTGATAAGAGCTCGTTGTGCTCGCTCTAATTCTAAAAATTTTGTTTTTGAAGCCCCCCCCCAAATAGGGATGCAGTATAGCAATACTGATTGTGCAAGCGCTAAATATATGATATTTAGGAAGTTTTTGTCCCTGCCTGCAGGAGTACAAACATTAATAGGTATTATATGTCTAAGCGTCCTGAAAATCCAACTTAGTTTTCTGACTCTACTAGCAACTTGATCAATGTGGGGGTGCCAAGACAATCTCTGGTCGATGATAATACCCAAATATCTGATATGAGTTACTCTGTTTATAGTTGAGCAGCTGCAGTGTGAGTGATTTCCAGCGTCGCATAGGTGAACTTTAAGATTAAAGTCAGTACTGGGTTGTGTACGATTGCATACACTGAAACATATGTAGTTAGTTTTAGATATGTTCAGTGTATTCAAGTCATATTTTTTTGTATAGCTGTCTAACGGTTTTGCCAGTGCCTTTATTTACACCAATGGAAAAACAATACCAGCGCGTCATTTTCCAGAAATATTTACTATCGTTTTCGTTTTGTTGTTAATTATTATCAAAAATACAAAATTTCAAGTATTGTCACCAACCGACATAGAAGTTTTTAAAAGAAACTCCGAATAGTCAGTACCTGGCAACAAAGGTCAGTTAAGCTTTATAAATCTATCATCTCTATAAGCTAGAATATTATTATTATAGCATAGCGTTATTGTAGCATAACTTCTTACAACATGTCTGTATTTTCCTCGCAAGTGTGTTGAAAAACGTCGTATGAAACGCGTGTGCATTGATTATTACACTCTCGGCGAATAATACCGCCTCCACTGTAATATCCAATAGAGCACACTCGTATCACAATGTACTATTATGAGCCGATGCATGCAACCCACACATATACACCCACACACATACACGAATATTGTATCGGTCTGCATACAACAATAGTAGTGCAGTTAACGTTGTAGCGTACCTCACACTGCCGTATTCGTTCTTCAATATCAACACTTCGTTATCTTGTTGTCCGGGCCCAACGTACAACACTCCGATCTGTAAACACATCATGCGTACAATTTAACGGTGTGGACGGCATCTTATTCTTTACCAATATTATAGTAATACCATTAATACTAGACGTCGAGAAAGATATTTCCAGGCCCACATCAGTGGTGACAATTTGATACTGACAGCGCCTTTATGTCGTAGCAGTAAGGGCCATTATTCCGTAGCAGTAAGAGCCAATATGTCGTAGCAGTAAGGGCCATTATGTCGTAGCAGTAAGGGCCATTTTCGTAGTGCCATTTTTACCAACCATGAGCGGTTGACTGTGCGGTGCCGTCGAGGCCGGTTGGCAGTACGAAGAAAGAACTGGCGAGGTGTCGCTTCACGGGGGCTGGTCATTGGCGACGCGCTATGCGTGCTAAGCTCACTTGGGGCAGATCGCAGAGCAGTGCATGGCATCGCCGCCAGCGGCAGTTATTTTAAAATTCGAGGCGTCGAAAGCGCGTTGAGTGCACAGTTTCTGTCACGTCGTTTCGACCGTCTTAAAAGTCGCAAGTTTCTATACGCCATGAGTGCTGCCATCAGTGACACGCTTTGTTTGTATGAAAAATCTTAGCAATGCCGCCTCTAACAGCGGCCGCCGCGTCTCCGTGCTCTGTTCGGGGATATTCGCCTAACAATAGGACAGTATGAGTTAATAAAGATGTTTACTTTATATGTTTCTAGCGGCGGCACGAGGTCGAGGTTCTTGATGGTCCGCTCGTGTTGCACGCCGGACACGCGCAGCGGACGCTCCGCCAGCGGGTTCAGGATCGTCGGCGTCTCACCTGTACAGGAATTAGCTCTACAACTCGTTTTTAGCTGCTACGGACAATTTGTCCGCAGACGACTTGTTCACGACGATAGAACTCACGGAAATCTATGCAATAACGCACACGGAGGACAAAACGACCTCATCGTCGATGCTTGCCGGATGACCTCTATCGCGGAAAAAAGCTCCGCCTTTTGCTGAGTGCCCCACGTTATCAATCATGACAAAAAATACATTTCTTTAATAATTTGATACTTAAATAAGTTTGTTTAATCACTGTAGTCATCGTCAAAATCGTGCGCAAAACACGTAAATGATAAATGATTTATTTTTGTAAGTAGGTTTGTACAAAATCTTTTACACGTCAAACACATTTTTTAAATTAGATGAGGTCGGCGTTTCCTATCTGACTACTCTGAGAAGAAAGGCCGAAACAAACTCAGAACTCGTATGTAGATGTTGCAGCCACCTGGTTAAATTAGCCAGCTAATTGGACGCCTAGGCCGTTCATTAAACGCCCCTCCTATTTGATACCTAGGCCGATAGATAATTGAACTAGAATCATTCAGCCATTAACAACTTGGCGTATTGAAAGTCAGCCCTTTACTGACGAAGACTCAGCCAAGTGATACAAATGGTGAAAACAATTCTGCGAGCAAATTTCAACTTGGAAATAGCGTTCGCCGGCCGCTGCCGCAGCACCGCTCGCTTCGCTCGCTCGGCTAGCGCGCGGTTGGTTACAGTTCTAACCTATTTCACCCATTTTAACTAAATTACTACACGACATTTAGCCATCTGGTTATACGTTGCGCTGGCCTGTTGCCCTTCAGCTATTTAATTGGATGCGTTTAATGAACGGCCTAGGCGTCCAATTAGCTGGCTAATTTAACCAGATGACTGCGATATAGATATTAAGATAATTAGTGTTCAAAACGCGCATCGCGTGAACATATACAGCGTGCCGCTTTAATGGTGACATTAATTTAACACACTTGAAAATATTTGAATTTCATTAAACGTTATTATTTATTGATTTACTTACAATTTTCGAAATTACCATCTTGGAGCAACCTGTACTTAAGGTTGATGCGCTAGGGTGGCCCGCGAAATTCAAATTTACTTACGTTTTTTGCAATTTGTAGGTCAGTATCGGGTTGTATGTTGATCTAAATATTATTAGCGGCCGTAACAAATATGGATTTACAGAATTATAAACATTAGAATCAGCAATACAATTCTCTAAGTTCATGTAAGTGTATTGAATCAAAATTTCATGAAATCGTCAGTCAATACACTTACATGAACCTGATACTGACCTGCCAAGTGCAAAAAACGTAAGAAAAATTGAATTTCGCGGGCCACCCTAGCGCATCAACCTTAAAGAACTGTAGCGAAGAGGTCATTTGCCGGGGTCAAGGATCATATGTAGGCAATAGAAGGAAAGCCGCGCAATTTCTTAGAAATTATGCCGACAAAGAATTGGACCGATAGAACGTAAGTCAGCTGGTAGGTAGCTTCATGAATGAATCTTTTACACAGAATGATCTCAATTTTGGCTATGTTTTTATTATTTAGTTTGTTTGAAAATTAAAAATTTTCGTTGTATATCGTGCGCGTTGTATAGGTACCTGGCACGGGCGGCGTGATGGGGTAGGTGCTCATGTTGTGGTACAGCTGCAGGAACACGAAGCCGGGCGTCACGCCACCGCCCGCCCCCGGGCCCGCCGCGCTGGGCGCGCGCCCCGCCGCGCTGCACGGCACACGACACAACACGAAGCGTGAGAAACAAGCCGAGGTTAAATAATATAAGTCAAAATAAAAATATTATATTAGGTCCCCACCTATGAAATCAGCGTTTTGTATGGGGAATTTAAAAAAAAAGTTGCATTTTTCATACTAACATTTTCTTAATTTATAACCATGAACACTAATGTTTTAAAACGTTTATGCACTAATGTTTAAAAACTAATATAACATATGCCACTTAGATTAAGCGATAAAAATAAGTTTTGGCTAAGTTAAAAAAAAAAAATGTGGTCTTTTCTGCTAACAAAATGAGGAGTCATTTTTAAGGTATTTTTTATAAAATACAATAGACGTAGACAACTACCAATAGTAATAAAATCTTATTACTTCTAGTTTTCTAAACATAAAAAATACCAATTAATTGATTCAAGCGTGACTTTGCGGAAATCCGTTATAAAATACAATAGACGTAGTTATATTTAGTAACCTATCCCGCTTGACTATTCTTCAAGAGTCACAAAAAACCCTGTAAGAAATCGACACGTGTTTCACCTCTCAACGAGGCATCCACAGGATGACGATTGACCAATTACAAACCAGAAACGCGACGTGTTACCACACCGAGTGCTGGACGCAAAGACCAGATCTTTGCGTCCAGCGCTCGGTGCAATTGGTCAATCGTCATCCTGAGGATGCCTCGTTGAGAGGTGAAACACGTGTCGATTTCTTACAGGGTTTTTTATGACTCTTGAAGAATAGTCAAGCGGGATAGGTTACTAAATATAACTACGTCTATTGTATTTTATAACGGATTTCCGCAAAGTCACGCTTGAATCAATTAATTGGTATTTTTTATGTTTAGAAAACTAGAAGTAATAAGGTTTTATTACTATTGGTAGTTGTCTATGATGGTCATTATTCGATATAATACCAAGCAATTGATGAATATTTTAAATCATAGAAGTGACGAGGTTCTCAATTTGTGAGAAAAAAAACGCCAATTTCATAGGTGGGGACCCAATACTTACTACTTTTGAAATAGGTTTCTTTACTTTATTGGCATTAAAAGGAAAGAACTTAGAAATTGCATTGGTTTAAATAGAAAATACATTTTACTCATGTGTTAATTCAGAATCACGGGCAATAGAGACAGTCATAGGGATACTAAAGTTGCAACGGAAACTTAACTGTGTGTGTGGGGAATTAAGGTGTGTTTTCCGAAGTAACGTAAGTTTAGGCTCGCTCGCACCACAAATCACTATATGCGTTTTGCGGTAAACATATTTAAAACATCATTCCGTCTATGTGATGTTACAAAGATGAACAGAAACAAAACGATGTTTCAAATAAATACGGTTAGCGCTAAATGCATTCAGTGGTCTGCGGCTGTCGCAGGCGTCAGCACGTGTCGCACCTGTGGCGGCGCGTCGGGCTCATGACGGAGATGGTGTTGGAGCGCTTGGAGCGCGCCAGGGGCGGCAGATCGTCGCGGCCCGGCCCGCCCAGCCCGCCCGGCCCGCCCGGCCCGCCCGGCCCGCCCGGCGCGTGAGCGCGCGGCCCGCGGCCCTCCGGCACTGTGCCGTCGCTGGCCGTCTGCGCACGGAGGGCCGAACAAGGTCAGTTACACATATGACTAACTTCTAGTCTAATATTGTAAAGTTCCTTCAATATTAGGATTTGGTTTATAACAAATTGTTTTTTTTAAGGTAGAGTCCAATAAATTCCATTAAGAGCGTTTACGTCTAGCGCGGGAAGTTAAGTTTAGGTAAATTCTTTGCAAAACTCACTCTTACAGAAGTGTGCGTACATGTGTGCGTATAGTCTGTATAGTCAGACTAACCTACTTTGATCCGTTAGATTTAGGATAATAATTGTTATAGTAAATATTTCATTAGAATTTAAATCCAATTTAATTTGTACCTTAAAATTATTAACATTATATTTTATAGTCTGGTTTTCACATCTATCGGCACTCTAGGCAATAACAAGCGCATAGTACCTATAATGTATGACACGTCATACTCATAGCTACATTATAGGTACTATGCGCTTGTTATTGCCTAGAGTGCCGATAGATGTGAAAACCAGACTATAAAATATAATGTGTGTTCCATAAGATTTTCCTCTACCAAAATTTGCTCAAAGCGCCTAAAGAAGTTTTCACTTAAAAAAACGTCGTGCGGTCGGAGGAACCCTGTCAGGAACGAAGTTCCTTCACACGTATAATTTAAAATAAAAACAAAATCTTCGCAGCCACCATCTTTCAATTTTCAATTTGACTTCACTATCGGCTTTAGGACCCTCGAAAACCATGAAAACAATACGCATGATGAAAAATTTGAAAGTTTTCGCAGCCGCCATCTTGGATTTACATTTTGACTTCATTATCGGCTTTAGCAACCTCGAAAACCATAAAACGATCCCAATGATGAGAAATTAAAAAAAATCAGAGCCGCCATCTTTTAGTTTTGTCGTAGTCATGGTATAAAGTATAGTATGTAACCCTTGAATAAAGCGGATTTATATCGAGGGCCATGAACCACTTGCGTCGCTCAGGATTCTAACACAGGGACAGGGAGTGATTCATGATGATTGAATCACTCGCTAATGGCCCTCGCTTCCCGTCCTTCATTCACAAATTGCATAATATACTATTGTTAGGTTAATCAGTGATTTAAGATATTTTAAGTCTCTAAATTGACCCTCGAAGTGAAATTAAGAAAACCGCCGTTCAGTTATCTTGCTAGAATTCACAAATACAATACTAATCTAAAAAGTCTCCTTACTAACTGTTGAGACAACAATATTTACTAAAACGATTAGTAATTAATATGTTTGTAAAATAATGTTTGATGGATATTAACGAGGTCGAAAAGTACTGTTTTTGACCCAAACAGCGCTCCGACGGCGTAAACGCTCTTAAGGCAGTAAGGTAGCCCGCGAAATTTAAATTTTCTTACGTTTTTTGCAATATGATTCTAATGATTATCACTGACCCCAGAAATTGCAGAAAACTTAAGAAAATTCGAATTTCTCTATCGCGCTGTAGATGTAATAAAGGAAAGAGACGTAATAAAGTAAACAGTGCATACCTTCTGCAGCTGGTGGTGGTGGTTGTGCTGGGGCGCGGGCTGCGCGGGCGCGTCGGCCGAGCCTGCACACGCGCGCGGTCTTAGAGCTGCACAGCACACACTCGTCACACATACACTTACAGCTGCACAGCACGCTTCGTCACACACACACACACTTACAGCTGCACAGCAGACACTCGTCACACACACACTTACAGCTGCACAGCACGCACTCATCACACATACACTTACAGCTGCACAGCACACACTCATCACACACACACTTACAGCTGCACAGCACACACTCGTCACACACACACTTACAGCTGCACAGCAGACACTCGTCACACACACACTTACAGCTGCACAGCACGCACTCGTCACACACACACTTACAGCTGCACAGCACACACTCATCACACACACACTTACAGCTGCACAGCACACACTCGTCACACCCACACTTACGCTGCATAGCACACACTCGTCACACACACACTTACAGCTGCACAGCAGACACTCGTCACACACACACTTACAGCTGCACAGCACGCACTCGTCACACACACACTTACAGCTGCACAGCACACACTCATCACACACACACTTACAGCTGCACAGCACACACTCGTCACACCCACACTTACGCTGCACAGCACACACTCGTCACACACACACTTACAGCTGCACAGCACACACTCGTCACACACACGAGCCACACTGCACTCACCGTGCTTCACTACTGCAGCGCGCGACAGTTTACATCGACTATATGACACCGGATGGGTTGCACCAGTCGCTACGTCCAGTTAGTGTTTATATCAAAATATAGGGTCTAATTAAATGAGTTATCGAAACTCCACAGACGTGATGGTATCGATATCTAAACATGACAAGACAAGAAACAGTCGCCTGTTCGCAAACTAATTTAACTTGGCCCCTGTACATCAAAGAGAAGCTCTCGTCGCGGGGCCGTGGGTGCTGGAGTAGTACGTGGCGGGGCCCTGCTGCGCGCTGTCGCGAGCTGCAGCTCGTTCACTCCGCCTCTAATGCTCTAGGCTCTCACACCATACTTCCAGACGCCCTGCTGCCGTAGACACGCACCTTCTACAAACGTTCATCTTAGACAAACCGACGGCATTTTGTCAGTTTTCTATTTATATAAACGCTCGTAGAAAGTGATCTCGTGTACCTTTCAATGGTGCTATTTCCACTGCTAAATTTCTATATTATTATTTCAAGTACAGATTATATTGGGTTATCGTGCGTTAGAGACATTATTTCGTAGTGATTCTTACAATTTACGAAGACGTTTTGTTACAATAAAGTTGCTTCATTATTTGCACAACTCAATTAATAAGGTGCTGCAGGCTACTGACGTCGATCCCCCTTACGATCAGCGGATTAATCTAGTGTGGTGCCTTCGAGGTGATCAATATCGACAGGTCGACGACAATCTACTTGCACCTTTAATGCTGTGATTTTATTTTGCTCACATGTACACCTACTATGAAATGTATGAACATCATTTTTTATGTACCATGTTTCTGGCACATAAATTACTTTAAGAGAATACTAATACTTGAGAATATTCATCTGACATTAAATGTTCGTATAGTATGTATAAACCTGTGTCCTAGCCGAAAGCGAGTGTCGCACGAATATGCGATCGTTTACATGAATTATGACGTACACACGCGACTCGATTGGTCGCGCGAGTACGTCATCTATTCATATGATAAATTAAAGCCACTTTTTATGTCTGTCTGTGTGACCGCATTGTTCTTCTAAACTACGTAATAGATTTTAATGCCGTTGTTAACAACAGTTAGTCAATTTTTTCCGGAAGGTTTAAAACAACCTGGAGTTTTCATCAAATCTTATAAACCATGCATATTCATACACATCGCGTACTCGCGACAGTAGTTCGGCCAGGGCGCACGTACCGGGGTCGGAGTTGTACGTCATGAGCTGCGCGTGCGCGGCGTGCGGCGACGTGCCCGACATCTCCTCGGGGATGGCCTCGCACGACACGCGCATGTCGCTCTTCTTCGCCGCCTTCTTCGTCGCGTGCATCGACAGCGATGTACTGCTGCTACTGTACGGAGTAATTTTTCGTTTTATCCAAATTAGGCTGAGAATCGGCAGTTTATGAACGTTACAATAACATAAGCCGGTCCCTCAAAACGCTCGCCCTTCTCCACTTCCTAGTGTCATAGTAAAGAACTCTACTACTAATTCTTAGTGGCGCAATAAACTCTCAGCAGCGCAGCTATCTGTTCAGTTAGAAGAACTTGATTCTATGAAATACTATGGGAAGTTATGAGCATTACAAAACAAACAAACACAAAACATTACATTAAATTATTAGCCACATGTCACCGTTACCAGTTGCACCGCTTGTGGTTATTGCATAGCACTTCATCCAAGGTCCCACTTGGCGTATGGAGCATGCGCGTAACGTGATTGCATTTCTAAAGGGCTAAACATTGAAAGTTGCAGCATCGGTGGCAATGTGCTAATGTTCCGTATTCTCGATATTATCAATGTTTTCTCAATTTTGTTTCCAATGGAAAAAGGCCGCTCTATACTGACGTGGGCTCGCAGCTAGGCAGCAGGATCATCTCGTCGGGATCCACGCTGAGGTCTCCGGGCCCGTGGGCCAGGCGCGAGCGCGGCGCGTGCTGGGCGAGCGCGGGCGCGTGCGGGGCGAGCGCAGGCGCGTGCGGGGCGAGCGCAGGCGCGTGAGGGGCGAGCGCGGGCGCGTGGGACGTTCGCGGCCCGTCGCGCGCCGCTACGCTGGCCTTCCACGACGACGACATCTCGGGCGACGAGTTGGAGCGCCGCACCGGGTGGCGGGACTTGCCCTGTGACGAGGTGTAGTCGATGACTATACGTAACACTGTACAGGGTAGCTGTCGTCTACGCATTCTGTACATCGAACTCAGTAACGTCGCACAAAAATAATTCTTGGGACATTACTTTCATTTATTATTGTTATTGTGTGAAAATTCGCTGTTTATGCATGTAACGGTACAGGGATAGTGGGAGAATTTAAAGTTATGTTATAACATTTAAAAAATATGTTTTTGTAAAAGAACGTCCTAATACAGTTGGACCTTTGACCTTCATTATCTTCGTAACCAGAAGGTTCCCAGGTATGGTCCAGTACAAAAAAATTATCACAATGACGAGAAGAACACGTGACTCTCGTGGCTTCGTTAAGCGTCTTTTTACACCAGTTATAAATAGCGAGACGAGATAAACAAACAAGGTCTACACTGCATATTGACATGGTGTTTAGGCCCACAGTGGAAGTTAAAAGTGCATTATATAAAACGTAACGCAGGTAGTGCTCACCTCAGGTACAATGAGTAGCATGTCATCATCGTCGGTGGTCGAGGACGAGCTCTGTCGCTGCGGGGAGCCCGGGATGTTGATGGGCTGCGTGCTCATCCTACAGCCAGCCACACTGCTGCACAAACAATAATAGGGCGTCGTTGTCAGATATAGCATACTGTACATTACAGCGTCAACGTGGTTTACATTTAAAATATTATTCCAAGTCAAAGTCAAATAATTTATTTCAAATAGGCAGAAAAAAAGCACTTTTGAACGTCAAAAACAAAGAAATGGAACTGACTCTAGCTGCCCCTTCCAAAAGGTATTTTCGTATGGAGAAGAATGGGGAAGAAACTCCACCGTTACTCTTTTAAAAATGTTTTACAATATTTTGTATACATGAATAAATATAATTATTGTGAAGTATTGTTTCACATATACCTACATGAGCACTCATGAAATGTCAGAAGCTAGGTGCACGGTTCTAATTGGTCGTTTCCTATGGAGAAGAGCCGGCAAGAACCTCCATGGTTACTTTTTTTTAATAATTGTAAAATGTTTTCAAATTACAGTGTTTATTTCGTATGAGAGGAAAGTGTATGTAGTGTTTAAATTTAGAACACACCAATATATTCGACCTCCATCTCAATGCTATACAGTATGTAAGGGTAAACACAGTTGTCACTCAAACCATGGGTAGTTGACTTAAATATAAAAATAAATGACCCAGTAACAACAAAAAAAAACCTTGTTTACATTAAAATATTAAAAAAAGTTAATATCCGACACCGTCCGCAAACTCATGGTTATGCGCGCGCCCCAGAGACGTAGTTCCATATTACTTGATGATCCGTGAATGCTGACGCAATACATTTCATATTCCGCATTTACCACCCTGACAGGTTAGGTACTTCTGAATGATCGTCAATTTAGACCAGCTTGACGAATACGGTTTCTAAAATGTAGATTTTCTTTAAAAAAAAGTTGTTTTTTTCCATTGATATTACGTTCTATAAATGAAACCAAACCACTGGTTTCAAGGAGAATGGTGTTTACCATAACACCCTGTATAACCTCTTTGCGATAAAATACTCGATACAAACTCCTTGTGCAAAGAATACTCGCCAAAACTCCTTGTGAAAATAATTCCTCGAGATTTGATTGGTCGACGACGTTCGTCAAGGAGTTTAGCATTAGATTGAAAACTGTTTTGTGTTTTTTGCTGTCATTAGTAAATTGGCGCTATTATGAATACTGTAAGTTGTACGAACACAAAGTTTAGTGTTACTTAATAAATCAATTGAAAATGCATTTAACTGATGAGATTATTAAATGTCTATTTTCGGTTATATATGTCTTTTTCTCGTAGTCATGGTATAAAGTATAGTATACAACTCTTGAATAAAACGGATTTATATCGAAGGCCATGAATCACTCACAGCGCTCAGGATCTTGAATCACTCGCTCGCTACGCTCCTAATTCAGTCGTTAGAATCCTTCACTTGCTCTTGATTCATCTATGGCCCTCGCTTTAAATCCGTCCTTTATTCACTAATTGCATAATATACTATTAAAGGATAAATAAATAAATAAAATAAAAATAAACTCCTTATCAACCAGGCTTGTAACTGTGTAACTTACTTCTGCGGCTGCATAATGCTGTGTGAGTGCAGGTTTTGAGTCTTCCTGTCGCTGCCAACAATAGTGTCAGAGCTAGATTTGTGCAGATCCTGCGCGTGCGCCGGCTGTGGCCGCGTCGCAGACGACGAAGAACCGCTGCGGGAGCGGGGCTCGGAGTCTGAACCCTGCCAGTTAGCATTTATCATGTTAATATTGCGTCGGTTATAAAATAAAATAAATACTGCTGTTTCATACCTACAAGGTCAAAATGTATGGAACACGTTTTTTTATAGCGTGTATAAGACAAGTATTGTTGTACGCAGAGATAGTTCTTTTGGTAAGGATCAAATTGCATTGGAATGATATCGGATACGTGTAAAATAAAAGGTAATTCATTACATTAAAAAAATATCACACTTTGATACAACTGTCACACATTGATTCAAGGCCCACTGTGATAGAATCGAATATCAAACTAATAGAATTTACTATTTACGGCCACTTTTGAATTGTCAAGCAGTCCGTCAGAAACATGATGCTAGTTGCCCATTTGAAAGCGTAGTAGTTAAGAAACTTCGCCGCACTGTGCTCACTGCGCCTGCACGCGTGTCGCCCGGCGCCGCGCCCGCGCCGCCCGGTACTGCGCCCGCGCCGCCTGGAGCCGCGCCCGCGCCGCCCGGCGCTGCGCCCGCGCCGCCCGGAACTACGCCCACGCCGCTCGGCGCTACGCCCGCGCCGCCCGGCGCTGCGCCCGCGCCGCCCGGCGCTGCGCCCGCGCCGCCCGGCGCTGCAGCCGCGCCGCCCGGCGACAGGAGCGCCGCCACGTCCTGCAGCGGCGACTCCAGCAGGTAGTCCCAGTTCATCTGCAACCAGCGCACGAGCCCAGTTACGTACGATGCTGTTATTAAGCAAAACAAATAACAAAACATAGTCCACAGTATCAGGCAGTTAAAATATTTAAAAAATTGCCGCTTCAGTTAAAAAGCATACAGATTATATAATTTGTTTGAATGGTAATTGAATTGTAAATGAAATTTGTAAATAGGTATGTAAGAAACAAAATAAAGAAAAGAAATAATAATTTTGTAATATTTGTGTATAAGTAGGTACTTATGTTTCATGTTGGATTATATTCGAACGCAATGTGAATTGTTACTGAATAAATAAATTTAATTGAATTGGTGTGTGTCAGGTCAACAGCACCGGTGGGTGTTAGAGCTGGGATGTTGTATTGTGTGTGTCAGGTCAACAGCACCGGTGGGTGTCGGAGCTAGGATGTTGTATTGTGTGTGTCAGGTCAACAGCACCGGTGGGTGTTAGAGCTAGGATGTTGTATTGTGTGTGTCAGGTCAACAGCACCGGTGGGTGTTAGAGCTAGGATGTTGTATTGTGTGTGTCAGGTCAACAGCACCGGTGGGTGTTAGAGCTAGGATGTTGTATTGTGTGTGTCAGGTCAACAGCACCGGTGGGTGTTAGAGCTAGGATGTTGTATTGTGTGTGTCAGGTCAACAGCACCGGTGGGTGTTAGAGCTAGGATGATGTATTGTGTGTGCCAGGTCAACAGCACCGGTGGGTGTTAGAGCTAGGATGTTGTATTGTGTGTGTCAGGTCAACAGCACCGGTGGGTGTTAGAGCTAGGATGTTGTATTGTGTGTGTCAGGTCAACAGCACCGGTGGGTGTTAGAGCTAGGATGTTGTATGGTGTTGTCAGGTCAACAGCACCGGTGGGTGTTAGAGCAAGATATGAATATTACAAAACACGACTGTGGATGATCTACAGAAGAACGTGGGGAAGACCTAGATGAGACTCGGATAGACCAGGGAGGCATGGCACAAAAGGGTGGAGGCCTATACGTGATATATATTATGTTGCCTATATATGTTGGGTGGAACAAGACACAATGTTGACGAATCAGATTAGAAAAAAAAAGGGTATAGTCAGTCAAAAGAGCTCTTCTTGTCGCTGCGTACATCTGCCTGAGGCGGCGTACCTGGTTCTGCATGCGCATGACCCAGCACACGTCGCCCGTGGGCGAGCGCACGTGCACCTCGGCCCAGTGCGCGCACCAGCACGGGCACTGCCCCGCCGCCGCCAGCTCGCCCACGCGCGACCACGACGTCTCGTCCGTGTCCTGCGACGGACCAAAACAAACTCAACTCGAAACATTTATTTCAGTTAAATCAATTACTTACACTACAATTAAAACAATCACTTTTGAATTTTCAAAGAAATCGGTCAGTCGGAAATATAAAGCTAGTTGCCCACTGCAAAGCGTAGAAGGTTCCTATGGAGAAGAACGGACAAGAAGCTCCATGGAGACTCTTATAAATCAAAATATTGTTCCAAAATATTGGTAAATCATCCATGTATGCGAACGATGTAGAAAGACGTGCACATTAAAAGCTCTCAGAGCAAAAGTTTATAAAAAGAAAAATCATAAAAAAAGGAGTTAAAAAAAGAAACTCACATACATACATGCATGAACCCTGAAAACATTACACTCCTTTGTGGGCAGTCGTGTAATAAGCCTTGGCAGCTTTTTAAGTGGTAGCTTTAAGTTAAGAGAACTGTCTATGCCGTTACACCGCACACTGAACTCATTCATTAAACGTTCTTCTACCGTCGTGATGGCTTTGTTATATGACACATTCGCGACAAATTGAGCTAAATCAAGTTGACAGGAAAAGACACCATTAATATTTGCTAAGTTGCATGTTCGGACAAGTAACAAGAGAATGTGCAACTTACCACTTCTTTGGAGATCCTCTCGAAGTGCTGTGAGAACTGGTTGAGCACCGCGACCAGCGGGTCGTTCGTCTTGTTGTTCTCCGAAGAGTTTTGTCTGAAACCGTTGTATATACACGTTACTATGTGACGTAGCGGAAAGGACCACTACTATGTATATTTGTGGGCGTGCTATATGGTGGCAATAATTACTAAAATATTAGCATTCAACAATATGGAGCATAATAAAAAATGATGTTGCTGCAACATTGTCATAATGTAAATTCATTCTCTAAGACTTACACAGATATTTATTTTACAAGGACTATAAAAACATGCTACTAATTTAAAATGATTTTAGCGCATACAGTTGGCGCTACTTATTAAAATAGACAATACATTATGATTGAAAAAAAATCCTAAAAACGCAACAGAAAATGAGGTTCAGAACATTCAGTTGATAAAACAGCACGCTACTGGCAAGTCTAGACAAACTCAAAGAGAACAAGGCAGCGAAGAGATGCGTGTGCGGTGGAGGTGGCAGGTGCGGGAGGTCCTCGTGGCACCTGGAGGCGTGTCCGCTGGGCAGCAGCGACTCGGACATGCTGAGCGACGAGCACGACGTCTCCGTGGAGCGCGAGTGCTGCAGCGAGTACTTGCTGTAGCTGCACACACGCGTGGGTCACGGCAGGGCAGGGCTACTCACTGACGCGTGCCGTGCGCTACCCTACGTGATCCTCATCACACTATCTATACTTCAATTCAGAATCTTACAGGCCATTGCCACGTATGCATCTCATTTATCGTTATGTAGTCTAACTTTATTTTTAAGTGATCATTTGTTTTAAAAAGGTTCTAAATAGATTGCAATATAATTTAAATTTTGTCGTGATGACATTGAGCTTATGGTTCCGAAACCTGATAATGATCGGAGATTCTGAATTCAAGTTTACATGATTGAGGGCCGGGAAGGTGACATCTAAGCGAATTCGTTCCGCGAACAACAGTCATGAACTCATGAGTATTGAGTATTCTACTACAATTTGGGAAACAATTTTGAAAGCCTTGTAAAGTACAAGCACTGCTACGAAAAGTCAATTTTGATGCATAAAGTATTTTTTTCGCAAAGAGACTATTGTAAAACCGAAAGAGATCATCATTCTCAGTCATAAACAGTTATCATTCGAGCAACCCCCGGTTAGTAAGAAGATCGAAGCGTTAGTCACAGCACTGTATCGGTACTGTAGTCTGTAGTAACTTGTACGAGAGCCACACGCCGGTCAAGCAGACCGCTTGAATGTATTGTTGATTCCCAACGACGACACACGGCTTATTGGGACAAGTGGGACTGATCGAGACTGATTTGATCGACGTTGGTGAGGCTTCTCCACAGATTTTGAGGGAAAACTAGATACATAATTAATTAATTACCGGAGCGACGTCTTGACGCATGTCATTTTTACTAGGAGGGTGACTACAGGCATAATCAGCCTATAATGTTCCCACTGCTGGGACACTCCTCTCTGTGAGAGGGAGTGGGCTGTAATCCAGCACTCAGGCCCACTGCGGGTTGGTCGATGTCACATGTCTTCGAATTTTTGGTTTTAGGACATGCCGGTTTCCTCACGATGTTTTCCTTCACCGTTTTGAGAGCAGTAGTGATGAAATAATTTATACAAAGTAAAGCGCCTATCAGGGTTGGAACCTACGACCTACAACTCGTAAGTCGCGGCCGTTACCACTGAGCCACCACTGCTCTACTACTACCAATATATAAATAGGCGAATTGGCAAAAAAAAAAAAATTTTTTTCGTCACTAGCCCTTCAAATATCACGTTTGTAAAATATGTGGAAATAGATATTGCGAAGCGGATATTAAGTTGAAAACGGGAAATAATAAAGCTTCCGAAAAAAAAAAAAAACCAGCAATCTGTGATTGACTAGGGTTGACTGTAATACTATCTAAGCTGTGTTAAAATGAATTATCAAACTTCCGAAAAAAACACTAAGTTTCCGAAAACATTAATTGTTCTGCTAAAATAATCGTTTTCCCAATCTCTATAGAAACCAGCTTAATTTCTACTATTGGATAAAGAATAAAAATTTTTAACCCTCAATTTTAACGAAAATAACCTACCGGGTAGTTGCGTTCGGGTGCGGAGGTGAAAAAGTTGTTGAAATAGGTTAGGTTAGCGCGGGAGCCGAGCGAGCGTAGCGAGCGGTGCCGCGGCAGCGGCCGGAGAGGGCTACTTCCAAGTTGCTCGCAGAAATTTGTTCACCATTTTCTAATCCGGGTTTTGGGATGAAAATGACTAACTGTAGTTTTCGTTAAAACGCAATTTAAGCTGGTGGAAAAATATTACGTCAGCAGATGCTGTATTGGTTTTTCGGAATTTTCAGTATTTTATTCGTTCGTTTCTTTATTTGCATTCGCATATAAGCTGTGGAAAATTAATATTAAAAGCAGTAAATTTCATATTTTGAGTATGCCCATATTTTAATTTTTTTACGGAGCTTTTATTACTACCCGTTGAAAACTAGGGAAGGTATATTTATTAATATCAGTGTTTATAATATCGTAAATTATTTTAACCGTTGACAGGCTCAACAATACATTCAACAGTCAGCACCGTCACTCACTGGCAGCAGACAGTACGCGGTTGTTACGTGACATCGAGTGTCAGAAACAGTTCGGTCTTGTAGAGCACCGTCTCCGTCACACATACATGTGGGTCTCTCTCACACACACGTGTGTCGCTCTCTAAAGCTCGATGTGCATATTTCCGGCCGCACATTGTACTTACCGCTTGACTTCGGGCGGGTTGGCCTGCGCGGGCGCCGGCGTCACTTGTATCTGATTGCTCGTCGCGTGCGCTTGGCTCTCGCTCACTCCGTCGTTTACTTGTACCTGTGGAAGAAAAAGTAGTTTGTGAAGGTTTGCTTAAGTTTAATAAATTAAAAATGGAGTTGATTGACATAAGACACGATAGTCTTTTTATTAGAACAGTGGTTTAGCGCGTGACCTATACAGAGCAGACAAGGGCCCGTTTGTCCAATGTCTTCATTTATACATAACACAAAACGTCTAAATACACATTTGACACGTATTCAACATACAAAAATGTTGAACACGTGTCCAATTTGTTTTTAAAATTGATACGCAAATGAAAAATCCTTACACCAGTTGTTTTGCACAATTTAAACAATACTTACTTTTATTTTCAGAAACTGTCATTATTTTTGTTTGGTACTTAAAATGTAATCACATTCGTACCTGTACGGTGACGGGCGCGGAGTTCACTATAGCGCTGTCGTTGGTGTCGCTGGCGCCCGACACACCGTTGTTGCTGTTGCCGTTGTTATTGTTGTTGTTGCTGGGCACGGCCAGCGGCGGCAGCGGCGACGACACGCTGTCCGCGTGCTGCTTGCACAGAACTGCACATCTGGAAGTAATAACACATTGTTGTACAAATAAAGATTTCTTGAATCATGTTTTTGAACTTAGCTCTACAAATAATATTAAAACATTAAACATTTTCCAGGACCACATAAAGGTAAAAAAAAATACAAAAATGCGGTTTTATGACTAAAAATTGAAGCAAAATAGTTAACAGGATCTTGGTAACATTATGTAAAAAATTGTAAAACCAAGATCTTACACTAGCACAATATGTTTAATTTTGTTGGATAGTGTATTAAAATATTTAATTAGATAATTTCATGCAAAAAAAAACCGCTGTTAATATTTTTGCTTGAAGGTATAGCTGTAGTATGATGCCATACAAGTATAGCAATAAAAAAAAAATCGTAATTCTATTTTTATCGAAACGAGATGTTTCGTTTTCGGCCTTAAAGTGTACGGTAATTAAAAAAAAGGAAAAAATTCCACGAAAAAATATTCTTTCCTTAATATTTCCCAGATTTCTTCGGCACAAAAAATAATAGTATATCAAATGATTGCCATATTTTAATGATCATGGCGTTGTCTTACTTGCACAATGCTGCTTTCGTCCAAAAGTCATGTTACATTAAAACATAATAAAATCACGTCGATATTATTTAAATAAATATGAAATGCATGTATTTATTTACTATTAAGATAAGATAGCTACCTTAAACAAGTTTTTTGATTAATTATAAAATGTGATTCATCAATCTATCTGCCAATCTGCCTAGCCTTTTCTATGTTGTCAACTATGTTGAGGTCGGCTTCCAGTCGAACCGGATGCAGCTGAATACCAGTATTTTACATGGAGCGACTGCCTATCTGACCTCCACATCCCAGTAACTGGGTAATACGATACCCCTTGGTTAGACTGGTTGTCAGACTTTCGGGTTTCTGACGACTCGTAACGACTGTCAAAGATCCACAAATGACAGCCGGGACCAACGGCTTAAACGTGCTTTCCGAGGCACGGTCGAGTCTCGATATGTGAGAAACCCATCCCCGGACCAACCCCGGCAAGCGTAGCTTAACCTGATGGATCGACCCGAGCGGCTGTCATTACTTAGCCACGAGCTCCTCATCATTAAAAAAAAAAAAAACTTTTGAGGATTGTAGATTTGTAGGTACTTCTGGACGAAAAATTCAAACATATTGTTTATTTGACAGTTCTAGGTTTTAAAATAGAGATGGGTAGTAACAGATTAAACACGATAACTGTTATCACTGTTACTGTTACAAAAAAATAACAGGTCCAATTATCTATTATTAAATAACAGCCTGTTGCTTTTGTACGGACGATGAATACGTAAGTAACAGCCACGGTCTGTGTGGGGATTGTTATAATATAATAACAGTAACAGCCGCGGTAATAGGTTTGAGGAACTGTTATTTTATGTAACAGACATGTTTTATTATTAGGAACAATTTTTATGTAATTTTTTCAAATCTGTTATTTCTATGTTACGACAAATACGCCTCACTCCTATTTTAAAATGTAAACGTCATCTGTCCAACCAACTTGTCATGGCTGGCTGTAGGTACGGGTCGTTACGTGATTTTCGCGAAACGTAACGTAAATAGTGACTTGGAACGCGTCACCTATTTTAAAAATTAGTGATTTTACTGACTAGTTATTTTTCAAATTCTATTCGGTGATACAACATGGTGATTATATCGAAGTATTAAAGTTATTTGCATAGACCATAGACAGCAAGACTTGCTGTCTATGGTCGTATTTCTCCTGAAAAACATCATACATTTTCAGTTTATAATTAGTGCCTAAACCTTATCAATCATTATGAAAAAAAAAATGCCTTTATTGCATTCAGGGGTTCGTTTTCCAGGTTTTGTAAAGTGTACATGTTATGGCCGGAGTCCCATACAAAAACGAAACGTCTCCTTTGTAATACCTAATCTCTTCGACAAACGCTTCATACAAACATGTTTGTTAATATTTTTTCTACCACGTAAAACTGAAATTAATTGTCGCTTAAAAAAAAAACTACACGCGTCGGTGAACTTTACACATTAAAAGAAAAAAAAAAAAACTTTTAAACCTACAACTCGGCGTAAGTTCCTCCACGTGCTAAATGTGATGTTCGCGTTTACAATATTACAACTATAGCCTCACTAAGTCCTGTGACTGTACCACCGCCTCTTATAGCAGTATTACTAATCACAGTAATATTGCACATTGTTTGGCCCTGCCCACTGACCGGTCGCACAGCCCTTGCTTGATGGAGTTCTGCAGACAGCCCGAGGTGGTGATGGTGATGAGCTTGTGGCCCACCAGCCACGTCATCGACTGCCCGCCGCTGAACAGGAACTCCGCCGTGTCGCTCCTGAAACGAGCACAGGAATACGCTGGTTGTCAGTGAGAAAAATACCTTATGAATGTTGTATTGTAGAATGGTTGTGAACTACCGCTTAGTGTGTGCGTTACCAATACAAGTACGAGACGACTGTCTTGAAGGGAACAACACTGAGTGTGTTCCTCTTGCACAATGAGGCAGTGTTCATTACTAATCTACTGCATTAGTAGTGTTCAGTCATATTTTGTGTACTTAGGTATATTAAAAATGTGGAAATCATCTACCTACGACAGTCAAAGTAAACATTAACACAAATAATTAGCTGCTGTATTACCGTGTGCGTACAGCGCGCTAGTGGGGCGCGCCAGTTCAGACCAACAACAAGCACACGCCCACAAGCTTTACCCACATTTCGCCAGTTATGTTTTAAGTCATATTCATATTTTGAGGGAGATAAACTGCAAGAAACATTATTAATTGGTTTCTCAAAAAACGGTCAACTAGCGAGAACACACATCTACCTTAGCTATAAGCACTGCATCAATGGCAGGGCAGTTGATATGAGGGCAACTAAGTAGAAAGTGTCTTTTTTTTTTTTTGGTTGGGATATTATCATATGACTTCTCCCGCTCTGGGCGGAGCGGAAGGGCGTGTCAGACTCTTACTGACTAAAACCCACCCGTGTTCCTTCAGTAGCCTGTTGCCAGGGTCCCGGTATCCCTTTCGGACTATTCCGCAACCCTGTTTAGGAGCTTTGACGATTTTGTATCCTAATTGAATAGTCCGCCTGTGCGGTTTGACGCTACAGGTATACCGCGAGTGAATGTGTACCGCACCAGCAGGTCGAGGCAGGTCTCGGTGAGCTCCACGTGGAAGTACTCACCTGTGCGGCTTGACGCTGCAGGGTGTGGAGGTGTAGCGCGCCAGCAGGTCGAGGCAGGTCTCGGTGAGCTCCACGTGGAAGTACTCACCTGTGCGGCTTGACGCTGCAGGGTGTGGAGGTGTAGCGCGCCAGCAGGTCGAGGCAGGTCTCGGTGAGCACCACGTGGAATTACTCACCTGTGCGGCTTGACGCTGCAGGGTGTGGAGGTGTAGCGCACCAGCAGGTCGAGGCAGGTCTCGGTGAGCTCCACGTGGAAGTACTCACCTGTGCGGCTTGACGCTGCAGGGTGTGGAGGTGTAGCGCGCCAGCAGGTCGAGGCAGGTCTCGGTGAGCTCCACGTGGAAGTACTCACCTGTGCGGCTTGACGCTGCAGGGTGTGGAGGTGTAGCGCACCAGCAGGTCGAGGCAGGTCTCGGTGAGCTCCACGTGGAAGTACTCACCTGTGCGGCTTGACGCTGCAGGGTGTGGAGGTGTAGCGCGCCAGCAGGTCGAGGCAGGTCTCGGTGAGCTCCACGTGGAAGTACTCACCTGTGCGGCTTGACGCTGCAGGGTGTGGAGGTGTAGCGCGCCAGCAGGTCGAGGCAGGTCTCGGTGAGCTCCACGTGGAAGTACTCACCTGTGCGGCTTGACGCTGCAGGGTGTGGAGGTGTAGCGCGCCAGCAGGTCGAGGCAGGTCTCGGTGAGCTCCACGTGGAAGTACTCACCTGTGCGGCTTGACGCTGCAGGGTGTGGAGGTGTAGCGCGCCAGCAGGTCGAGGCAGGTCTCGGTGAGCTCCACGTGGAAGTACTCACCTGTGCGGCTTGACGCTGCAGGGTGTGGAGGTGTAGCGCGCCAGCAGGTCGAGGCAGGTCTCGGTGAGCTCCACGTGGAAGTACTCACCTGTGCGGCTTGACGCTGCAGGGTGTGGAGGTGTAGCGCGCCAGCAGGTCGAGGCAGGTCTCGGTGAGCTCCACGTGGAAGTACTCACCTGTGCGGCTTGACGCTGCAGGGTGTGGAGGTGTAGCGCGCCAGCAGGTCGAGGCAGGTCTCGGTGAGCTCCACGTGGAAGTACTCACCTGTGCGGCTTGACGCTGCAGGGTGTGGAGGTGTAGCGCGCCAGCAGGTCGAGGCAGGTCTCGGTGAGCTCCACGTGGAAGTACTCACCTGTGCGGCTTGACGCTGCAGGGTGTGGAGGTGTAGCGCGCCAGCAGGTCGAGGCAGGTCTCGGTGAGCTCCACGTGGAAGTACTCACCTGTGCGGCTTGACGCTGCAGGGTGTGGAGGTGTAGCGCGCCAGCAGGTCGAGGCAGGTCTCGGTGAGCTCCACGTGGAAGTACTCACCTGTGCGGCTTGACGCTGCAGGGTGTGGAGGTGTAGCGCGCCAGCAGGTCGAGGCAGGTCTCGGTGAGCTCCACGTGGAAGTACTCACCTGTGCGGCTTGACGCTGCAGGGTGTGGAGGTGTAGCGCGCCAGCAGGTCGAGGCAGGTCTCGGTGAGCTCCACGTGGAAGTACTCACCTGTGCGGCTTGACGCTGCAGGGTGTGGAGGTGTAGCGCGCCAGCAGGTCGAGGCAGGTCTCGGTGAGCTCCACGTGGAAGTACTCACCTGTGCGGCTTGACGCTGCAGGGTGTGGAGGTGTAGCGCGCCAGCAGGTCGAGGCAGGTCTCGGTGAGCTCCACGTGGAAGTACTCACCTGTGCGGCTTGACGCTGCAGGGTGTGGAGGTGTAGCGCGCCAGCAGGTCGAGGCAGGTCTCGGTGAGCTCCACGTGGAAGTACTCACCTGTGCGGCTTGACGCTGCAGGGTGTGGAGGTGTAGCGCGCCAGCAGGTCGAGGCAGGTCTCGGTGAGCTCCACGTGGAAGGCGGCGGAGGCCGAGGCGGAGGCCGACGCGCCTGCCGAGCGCCCGCCCAGTGGCGCGCGGGACACTGCTTTTGATCCCTACGGACAACACAGCTGTTAAAGAACACAGGTAGGTTCGACTGCAGAAAATAATAGAAGATGTATGTGTATGTATTTTTGTAAATTGTACACCACGGACTGCAGTATTAAGAAAATAAATGAATTTTGAATATGGGGTCACTTTTGGGGGGCAAATTAGAAAAATAAAATAAAAAAAAAGTTTTACAAACTGTACCGTGTGACATATCAAATGAAAAGGCTTGTTACGAGGATCATAATCGAATAATTGTTTTTTATAATTTTTAAAACAAACAAGAAACTATATGAAAATGAAAATAGAAATTGACCATTGAATGATCCCCCTGATCTCCGAAACTATTGAGTTTAAAATTTTGAAGACAGAATATAATGTGATTGTTCTTAAAAATACGGGAATTACTCCTCAGGCGTCTGAAGAGGTTTAGCTGTAAGTAAAAATGACTCACCAGACTCGAGCTGCGCTGCCTGTTGGAGGAGTCCTCGTTGGCGCTCTGGAAGTGGTTGCTCTTGTACTGCAGCTGCTCCTCGAACGGCATGATGATGTAGTTGTGCAAGCCCTGGGACCAAGCGAGCAGTCAGGTGGCGACCCAGTCAAGTCACAATGGGACCGAATAGTTTCGTAATCAGAAAGTTCGATGATGGCGATCCTACTAATATTGTAAACTAACTTTCATATTGAGATTTTTGTGCTATATCTAAGTTAAATATTATACACATAAACTTTGCGGAGTAAATTCTCTTAATGACGGTGAAAACCCTATCAAAATCCATAGTGCAGTTATAAGAACTATCAACTAAGCTATATGGACACAGACATACTAAGCGAAAAGCGACTATTCTATGCTATGTAATATGCATAGATGCAAAAGTGTGTGTTGGTTTGTTATCCCATGACGGAGCAACGGATCGAGCAGATTTTTGCGTAGTTAGTAGGCGGGAGTGACATCTAAGGCTACTTTTGACCTCGGAAAAATGCACGGTTCTTGTGGGATAGACCACGAGAGCGAAACGCAGGTAAAACCTAGTGATATTTTTGCCCGACTACGGCGGAAAGTTATGATTCTGACCCGTATGTATGTGGGTATGTATGTTCATCTGTTCTCTCATAACTTCTAAGCTATTCATCATAATTTGACAAATGAGGTACCGTTAAAAAGTTTCTGCTGTTCCCTACATTTATGTTCGCATAACTCGTCAAAACTGTAGGGAACAGTTGATTTCATTTTCGCGATTTCACGTTGAGGTCCGTTTTAAAGGGTGTTCATAATGAAATGAAATGAAATTGTTTATTCTGTAAATAGGATATTGGAATCACTTTTACACGTCATATTAAAAAATATTAAAAATAAGCTAGATGAGGTCGGCGTTTCCTATCTGACTACTCTGAGAAGAAAGGCCGAAACAAACTCAGAGGTCACAGTCTCTTTTAAAGTCCAGTCATAATCTTGGTCAAGCCATATGAGGACCATGTAAATTCGAGTCTGAAATGGTCTTTTGAGGAGAGAACCACACAGATTTGAGTGGACCTGTCCAGTCAGTGCAAGCATTAGTCAGTAATGGTGGAGCTCAACTCAGAACTTAAGGAGCTCAACGACTCGACGAACAATACCAAAGAAAGGACATTTGGGTAGGCCCATAGATATCCGGAGATATGCCTTCTATCTATATTTGTTCAAGTTCAAGTGTCGCCACCTTTTCCCCACTCCCGAAACTCACACAAAAACAAAAGCTATACATACTGCACACATTACGCTTTTATCGCGCTCACACAACCAAATATGCGTAACACATTTGTTTTTATTTAATGCACACATGCTCAAAAGGGGCGGGCATTAGAAAGTATAGATACAGCGACTGTACGCACACAAGCAACTCTAGCCTCAGCTAGGGATGAGGGGTTGATATAAATATTTGATCGATAAAAATATCGATGAAAACAGGATATCTATTTTCATCGATATTTTTATAATTAAGTAAAATCTAAATTATTATTCAAAAGTCATTTAAAACTGAAATAAAATGCATAAAAATAACACCTCAACAAAAAAAACGGCTGAAATAACTAGATCGAAGTGTAAAATATGTACTATGCTTTTTCAAAAATTTTATCCGTGTTATTTACGAATAAAACAAGTGTTACGCTTCTATAAATTTCTCTCCTCATAAAATATCCATTCCGGGGGCCTTATATGAAAATCGATTCTTAAGGAGTAAACAAACTCCAATAATATTATTTTATACTAGCAGTGCCCCGCAGTATCACCCGCGTAGGTCAATCTCGGCCCCGTGGGAATATAGGGATAAAACGTATCCTATGTCCTATTCCAGGTCATGGTCTACTCGAGTGCCCATCCTCTCCTCTCTAGAGTAGGGAAAGTCGCGGAGCGCGGAGGCGGCGCCCGGCGTCGAACGGTTCGCGTCTTGCATTTTTATACTAGTGATAACTTCAAAATTAAATGATCGATTCGAATGAATTAAAAAGTATTTTACTGATACATAAATACCTTTGATGTTAAAACTATTTATTTAAATAAGAGTTAATATTATGTTGCTAAAACTCCTTCGGAAATAAAGCATTAATTTCGAACAAATTTGATTAGCATAAAAAAGGTTATAGGGAGTCAATCTTAAAAGATAGACGTGCTGTCGCGGATTTTTTTTGAGAACTTTCAAAGAGGAACAATTCCATCATACGTGATATTTGTGTAACTTAAACTGTTTACGTAGCGCACGGAACGGGAGCTCTCAAAAAGGTTTTCTCCCGTTTTTGCAACTTTTTCATGTATGCTCCGCTCCTATTGGTCGTAGTGTAGCGTGATGTTATATAGCCTTCCTCGTTAAATGGACTATCCAACACAAACATAATTTTGCAATGCCAACCCGTAGTTTCTGAGATTAGCGCGTTCAAACAAACAAACAAACTCTTCAGCTTTATGTTTTTTTTTTTTTTGTATATTATATAAAGCCGTAAGAACAACTAACAATTATCGATATCCATATCTCAGCGCTGCACACCACTAATGCATCGTTTTGAAATGTCACAATTAAATATTTATAAAATCCTTAAATATTATAATGAATGCTTTGATTTTTTACTTATCGGTGGTAGGACATGCCACTTGTCTTAAGGTTTGTTGTAATTGTCCTATTTTTGCAAATAAGCACGGAACAATTCGGCATTTTGTAAAAATACGAAATGACAGTGACACGTTTCGATGGAAACAGAATACACGGTGCGCACCGTCGTCAGGCGCATATACACTCAGGTTGGCCAAGGTCAGGCGACATGTACCACGCCTCCAAGCCATATCCCTCGATATCCGTGGGTAGGCCGCATAAAATTCTCAAATTGCCAGACCATCGATAAAATTAACTGAGAACGAAAAAAAATAAAAATTCACATTGTCTTCACATTTACAATAATAAAATACTTTACAAAGTAATCATGTCATTTTGTATAGAATATTCAATAATGTCAATTTGTAAATAAAACTGGTAGATATACTTTGAAGATGTTCCATATTATTCAAAATGTTACAATGCTTAGCAGAGCGAGCAGCTCAATCCCATACTTTTTTGTCTTCTGAATAATCTGAAATTTTATAGTACCCTTTTCTTACAAAGTTTGGTTTTAATGCAAATTAATAATAATGTCAAAAAAGTCAAATAATTTATTTCAAATAGGCACATTAAAGGCACTTTTCACAGAATCATGAGTAAAATCGTGTTTAAGTATTACACTAATTACCAGTCACCGCACAGTCATATACTACTGCCGTGAATTTTTCACATATCCAGAACCAACCATTTCGTTGACACTTGACTCTAACAAAAATGTGCACTTCAAAAAGCTTAATAAAAAAAGGATCTCTGAATCCAAAAATGGTTTTCACGCTCACAATATTTCTGAACGACCTTTCCACCGACACCCAACACCAAGGGATAGCTATACGTGAAAAAACAACATCCCCAATAGACGTGTAGGGGACGTAAAACATTTTTTTTTAACTTTATTTTATTTACCACTTTATCGGCGTGATTAATATGTATACCCATGCTAAATTACAGCTTTTTAGTACTAAGAGTCTGAGCTAAACCACGGATAGACAGACAGACGGACATGGCGAAACTAAGGATTCCTTGTTGACTACGGAACCTTAAAAATCCACTCCGGATTTTTAGGGTCCCGTATGCATATGTATTCTGTTCGATTTATGCCCTAACTCGACGTGTGCCTCCGGTTTATAATTTGTCTGTCTCTAATGTCTTGTTTATATTTTTTTTGTCATAGTTGGGTTTTAGTTTTTATTTTTTATAACATCACTTTGTTGGGACAGATATAATATGAAGGTACAGAATGCCAAATGACACTTACGTGTATAATAAACCGCACGAAGTTCCGCCTGTAGGAGAGGCGGCACTTGAGGAACCAGGCGGCGATGACGTGGTGCGCCAGCGACACCACGTAGTGGTTGTAGCGCGACGGGTTGGTGTAGGGCAGCAGGATCGCGAACACCGACATGTACTGGTCCTCCACGAACGACGCGAACACCTTGGGCAGGCGCGTCAGGGCTGCGCGAGAGAGGAAACGGCGAATGAGTCTTACACTAAATAATAACTTCTGCACGAGCCATCTACGTCAGTCTCGACCATGTAATTTAAAAATTACAAATCAGAAATACAGCAGCAGTACAGTACCGTTAAGAAAGCGCATGGAATTACACGCCTGTAACACGGAAATAAGTCAATTATTCGTATCCACATTCATAATACTGGCGACCACACCGCGATGATTGCTGGCACTCACTGGACAAGAACTCGAGCATGGGGCTGGCGATGGCCTTGGTGTCGGAGATCTTGGACAGGTCCAGCAACACCTCCGGCAGCATCTTCACCATGGTCTCGCGCGTCTCCAGCGTGAAGATCGTCAGCGCGTTGATGTACGGCTGCGGCGTGCGGAGCACTGTGAGAGACACATGGTACATTTATAGCTAGCGATAGTGATGAATGGGTGTGAAAATCGGTAAGGGATGTCTATGCTCAGGTTGAGCAGGGCAGGCAAAAGGCTGACTTGAAGACGCCTGTCTTAACTCGGGCCTTAAATACTCACGTTTTTTTGGGGTTTGGTATCAAATATTGCAATTAGTGAGAAAGCTGTATATACTATGTTGAACTCACCCATGCCGTACTTGAGCAGACAGCGCACTATCCTCTGCTGCGTCTGCGGCTCGAGGTAGCTGTGGTAGGGCGCGAGCGAGGCCAGCCCGGGCAGCGCCGTGCTGTGGAACTCGGATACTAATAGCTTTTGACCGTTTCCCACTCTAAGGCACTCGGGGAAGTTGAGGCTACGGTCTGATATCTGTAACACATTTAATGAATGCCGTCAGTTTTGCTTTAAAAGTATTCATCCCATTTCCTTTCAGATCCGAACGTAAAGACCATCGCCAGTACCCGCGCACTAATCGTGCACGCTGAGCGCCTGAGATGGCTATGTACGCGTCACATTCTACGCGCACGCGCATGTTGGGAACGGTGCGCGTGCAAGGATCCACTGCTGCGCAATCGAAGCTCACGCACACGAACCGTGAAGTGAAGGTGTCCATTCTACAATTCTTAAGATGAACGCGAACCGTATTCGTGTCCGCGACAGGACATTAAAGTTGCACGCGAACTGCTCGCTAACCGCTCGAGAACATCTCCAAAGGTACAAGGTATCCCAGCACCAGCCAGCAGCAGCAGCAGCAGCGCCCGCAGCACGCGCGCCAGCACGGCCCTGTCCTTCTGGCGCGTCCGAACGTCACATATGTCTCTCACCAGGAGGCGCTAGTTACCATGGAGCAGAGCGTGGAGGCCAGCATGTCGAGGTCCTGCGCGCGGCGCCCCAGCGCCAGCGCGCGCACCTGCAGCAGCAGCGGCAGCGCCCGCAGCACGCGCGCCAGCACGGCCCAGTCCTTCTGGCGCGTCCGAACGTCACATATGTCTCTCACCAGGAGGCGCTAGTTACCATGGAGCAGAGCGTGGAGGCCAGCATGTCGAGGTCCTGCGCGCGGCGCCCCAGCGCCAGCGCGCGCACCTGCAGCAGCAGCGGCAGCGCCCGCAGCACGCGCGCCAGCACGGCCCAGTCCTTCTGGCGCGTCCGAACGTCACATATGTCTCTCACCAGGAGGCGCTAGTTACCATGGAGCAGAGCGTGGAGGCCAGCATGTCGAGGTCCTGCGCGCGGCGCCCCAGCGCCAGCGCGCGCACCTGCAGCAGCAGCGGCAGCGCCCGCAGCACGCGCGCCAGCACGGCCCAGTCCTTCTGGCGCGTCCGAACGTCACATATGTCTCTCACCAGGAGGCGCTAGTTACCATGGAGCAGAGCGTGGAGGCCAGCATGTCGAGGTCCTGCGCGCGGCGCCCCAGCGCCAGCGCGCGCACCTGCAGCAGCAGCGGCAGCGCCCGCAGCACGCGCGCCAGCACGGCCCAGTCCTTCTGGCGCGTCCGAACGTCACATATGTCTCTCACCAGGAGGCGCTAGTTACCATGGAGCAGAGCGTGGAGGCCAGCATGTCGAGGTCCTGCGCGCGGCGCCCCAGCGCCAGCGCGCGCACCTGCAGCAGCAGCGGCAGCGCCCGCAGCACGCGCGCCAGCACGGCCCAGTCCTTCTGGCGCGTCCGAACGTCACATATGTCTCTCACCAGGAGGCGCTAGTTACCATGGAGCAGAGCGTGGAGGCCAGCATGTCGAGGTCCTGCGCGCGGCGCCCCAGCGCCAGCGCGCGCACTTGCAGCAGCAGCGGCAGCACCCGCAGCACGCGCGCCAGCACGGCCCAGTCCTTCTCGCGCGTCAGAGCCGCCGCCAGCAGGCGCGCCGCGCGCCCCACCGGCAGTAAGCACGCGCCCTGCCACATCATACACGATAATGTCAGACAACGAGCTGCACCGGCGGCGCCGGACCGCAAGATGAAGAAAATTCATAATATCTCAGTGAAAAATCTACGCGGCGCCGCTGCGGCGCATGGGCGATATTCATTCGTATAAACAAACATGCGGTGCGGCTCCGTCGTCGTGTACAGGAAGCCTTAAGCTCGAGTAAACTCGATAAAGGCACTTTAACACTTTTTACCTCGCGACGAGAGAACAATGTAGCAAGTTATTAAACAAATCATTTTTATCAACTTAAGATAATTTTCATTCATTCATTTTGCGCATGGAATTAGAACTTTTAAAGAGGAACATTAATGATAATTGCGTAACTGAAACCGTTTACGCAGCGCACGCAACGGAAGATCTAAAAAAGGAATATTTTTTCCCGTTTTTGCAACATTTTTTATTTATGCTACGCTGTTATATAGCATATAATCTTCCTCGATAAATGGACTATCCAACACAAAAAGAATTTTTCAATTCCAACCAGTAGTTCCCGAGATTAGCGCATTCAAACAAACAAACAAACTTTATAGCTATATCTTTCAGCTTTATAATATTTATATATATAAATCAAAAACCAAGTAAATTGAAAATAAGTATGATAAAAAAAAAATGATTTTACGACCACCTCTTTTATGTTTAGTTTCTTGTGTAAACCACTTTTAAATTAAAATTAATAAGTCACTGCGTCAGTCGTCAGTTGTCTCTGCGTCCGGCGCTCGGCGTAACACCTCGTGTTCGGGTTCGCGACCGGTCAAGATTATGTTTCATGTAGGCCTAACATGACACACGCGACAATTACTCACGCAAGATTGAGTAATTTTTGTCTATTTCGTCACTTTTTTCGTTTTCTGACACATGTTACTGAAAATAAAAGTTAAATTAAAATTAAAAAAAACCCCCGACAAAAACAAAGCATTTAAAAAGTAAAAAAATAATATGTATTGGCCCTTTAAGTTTAATATGAAAGTTGTAGGTAATATTTTGATCCAAGCGTCGTCGCGTCGGGGGACGGCTCATGAAAATAGGAAATTAACAGCAGCTTTCTACAATAGCATATATTCATTATTCCTAGTGTATGTTGGCGTTTTCATTAGCCGTCCCCCGTTTCTAATTTAGTCTCATTACTCTTTCCTACTCCATCATCAGACCCTGATCACCATCCATCTGTAACCTATTTTTTGAGACCTTTCCAATGAGCCCAACCACGATACCTCTGCTGTAAGTTGGTGAGGGAGTTGGGTATCCTGCATCCAGGTGATGCTGCAGCATCAGTTCAAGGTTACTATATTCTTCTAATATCATTGAAGTAACAGAATTCTAAATTTCCAATCGATTAGACCTGGGAAAGATGCTCACATCCATTCATCAACTAGAAAAGAGCTGATAATCTTCAAATGGCTGAACCGATTTTCTTGAATAATAGCTAAGAACACTCTCGATCAAGTCACCTTTCAAACAAAACAAAAAAAAACAAAATCGGTTCAGCGGTTTGGCAGCTACGATGGAACAGACAGACACACAGATACACACGTTAAACTTATAACACCCCTCTTTTTCAGTCGGGGGTTAAAAAGCAGTCACATATTAATGAATCTAAATCTTGACCACAATTTAATGATGCTTATTATGAAGTTTTTTGACGTTCATATATTTTTGAAGCCTGAAAGGGCCAATATATTAATGAAGTCGACTGTACAATAAAGTTTATATAAATAAAGAAATAAATTACTAAAATCGCCAATTCATTTTTTATGGGATGGTGATTAACTACGTTTAGTGTTTTGTGGTTATAATAGCGAAATCAACTCCAGCTGCATATTTAACTGAACGTCTGTCCTTTTGGCAAGTGTGGTGATTAACAAAATTTGCAATAACACGGGTTTTATAGTGATTGTTACAATATCAACCTTCGCTTTATCAAATTGCGATCATCGCCCCCTTTGTTATTTGTGGTGATTATTTAGTGAGTATGCCGGCTGAAATTTAATTCATTGGCATTATTATCCACGTATTCTAATCGTATAGTAATCGATACTTCTTCATTTAGGATCTCAATACTACGGAAAAAGTAATGATATTTAAACTTACAACCCGTGCGCATTAACTGGGCACCTGAGTCGGAACTCGCCGCGCCGCGCCGGCGCCGTGCGGAGAAGTGGACAAAAGTCTTTGAGCCAGGTGCCATGTTAAGAGCGGGTAGGACCCAAAATTGCCTGTCTTCAATTTGATATTTCATGAAATTGATGAAACTTAGGTATAAAATATAAATAGTATGAGTAACTACATGATACTTCCAAACTTTTTGTGGAACAGAAACACAAAATAGTAAAATTTTATCGATAAAAAAATATCACGAAGTTACCTCTAATTTTCACGTATTTTCGATTTGTAATTAATATGCTAATGCCTAATAAGATAAAAATTGGATGATTATTTGTATTAAAACAAGACGAAAAAAATTATGTAGTCTTTTTTTTTATTCGTTTTATTTTTGGTTTTATTATGAATCCAAGCTTGTAGGACTTACGACGTTCTTAGTTCGTGGAAGAAGCCATCTTCCGTCACACATTGCAGGAAATTCAAGCATATTTTTGTTTCACAATTCAGTCGGCGTACCTCTGTTGAGACGAGAAGACTGCGCTCAAATTTTTAGCTGCGCCGATATATTATTTATTTTCGTTATTTATCACATTCCACAAAAGAAACTGAGACATAGAAAACATGAAAAAAAAACACTAAAACCACATCCAAAACGAATATTAAAAGTGTTATGAATTGATAAATAAATATATTCCGAGGCTAAATAAACTTAAAATATAAAACTGAAAAAAAAAAACATAAAACTAAAAATTCAATGTTGATATTTGAAAACTCAAGATGACATCCATTTTATTTGACAGATTTTTGACTGGTATAGTAGGTCCAACCAAAGAGTACATTTTTATATATTATATATTTTATATATAGGGTACCACTAGCGCCATTGCTCTGTATTGCGGTGGAGATTTTAAATCTTATTGCGATGTACTCAGGATCCAAATTCGTTTACTCCCACTTTTTTTGACAAACTTCTTGTAAGGTGACCCTTAGACGAACATTCGAGCGACTTTTGACCGTCCCCTAAATAAAACTTGAAACTTGTTTAGAATAAAGGTAGGTTTTTGGTATATTATTATTAATGGAGTAAAATAAATAAATCGGAAAAATAAAATAGGTAATGGGTTTATGTGGATAAATGTACTTGCGCACACCGTTTGTTGGAAATTGTTGGAGAAATTGTTCTCATGACTAGCCCCCTTTTTATGATGGGGATGAGTAGCGGTTGTGACGGATTAAATATTCACAATGATTTTAAGGGAATGTCGGCATCGCTGAAAGAATAAAAGTTATCGAACTTTTACGGTAACGTTACTAATTAAAAATCCGGAGTCACACGTGTTAGGGCCATAAATCGAACAGATTACGTATGACTCCGGATTTTTAATTTGTCTGTCTGTGATGTCTTGTTTATATCTCTTTAGTTGACTTATTTGTCGTAGTTGCGTTTTAGTTTTTACCCGACTACGGCGAAGCAAAAAGGAGGGTTATAATTTTGACCGGTTTGTATGTATTTATGTTTATCTGTTCCCTCATATCTTCTAAACGACTCATCACGCCCTCTAGATGACATATAATGAACAACAAAAAATATTTTTTCATCGTACCATGTTGGGTATCAAATGAAAGGCAAGACAATCAAGACGTTTCCTACGATATATAATAAGTGCAAAATTCTATAGATTTGAAAAAAAGCCTAAAGAGTTAATGTAACTTGACATGTTTTCAAAGCTGCAATGTCAACAGTTACAAACAGGAACCCCAATAAACTTTCTACTAAGGGACTAGTTATAACAAGCGCCCGAGTCGCGCGATTTATACACTGCGTTTCGTGCGCTCAATAAAATTGTATGAATTCCTATGTAACGAATTATATCAAACGCTGCCGTCCAAGCGAGCGCCCATGCCAGGCGCCCTTTGACCTCATTTATGGAGACGCGGGGCGTGCCGCGTCGCGTGCAGCGTGGCGTTTCGCGGCGCGTCTGTCGTTTTTTCGGTTTACGGTGCGGCGGCGCATGAAGCGGAACTTTTCATCGCACGCGTAAACACAAACATATGGCAAAATACGATGTTGTTCATAGAGATATGAGATGGAAAAAGTGGCGGTGCCCGCCGCGAAACGTCAAGCGCGAAGCACGCGGCGGGCAACGCTGCGGCGCACGCGGGGTACTCAATCAAACCGAGTAGTTTTAGGTTAGCGAGAGATGGGAGCGCACATGTCGCAAGTTGCAACTCTCAACTTGCGTCTCCGTTGTGCATTTACAAATAAGACTGGCAGAAGGTTCCGCCGTGGGCATCGCTTCATCGAGAATTGCCGCTGCGTGGGCCGCCGCAAAAAACGCTCCATTTCAAGCAAACGTGTGTAAAATCGCTTCTTCGTAAACGCACTCATCAACATCAACATACGGGTTTGGTTTCCGCACTTAGTCCCTAAGGTGGACCATTGTGCGTGGGCCATGGCGGCCGTTGGGGGTTATTCCATCCAGCCCACCTCCCTCCAGAAGTTTACTAAGTTTCCCGGTTTGCACAGAACCTCCGTGTAAGATCTGGGTGACCCTAGGGTTTCAGTTCTAATCTGGGCGACGCCCGTGCATTCAAAGAGCACGTGCGCGACGGTTTCCTCAGCCTCCATGCACGCTCTGCACAGAGGACTGTCCGTTATGCCTATTGTGTGGAAGTGTTTGTTCAGCGAGCTGTGGCCTGTGATGGTCCCCGCCACCAGACGCAGGCCATTCCTGTCCAAGCGTAACAAACGCCTGGTAAGCCTGCTATCCAGAGATGGCATAGCTTCCTTGGACTGCCTGCAGCCCGGTGCCGAAGACCACCAGTTCACCGCTTAGGTATGGGTGAAAACGCACTCATACAACGCCATATGTTTGAATTCAGTGTGGGCCGCGCCGCCTAACGCCACGCAAGACACCCCGCGTCTCCGTAAATGAAGAATAAGCGTGCCCCTGACGCTTGGACATTTGTTCCTTGTTCACTATTTTTCCTTGTCGTTTTCTCTGCATTAATAAACTAAAAATAAACACGGTTCAAAAGTTACAACAAAATGTGGAAATCTTGTTGCGTTTGACGAGCGTCCAACACGCGCCAGGCGCGCGCCCAAAAGCAGTGCAGGTACTGAGCACGCACCTCGGGCGCTTGTTATGTATAACTAGTCCCTTAGGAACTTATGCGCCCATGAATACATATAGATGAATAGAATGTCAATTCGTTGCGCAGGAAAGGTTTTCATGACACATGCCATTTGTCGTTGCACAATACAGTGCAAAAGGCATTTAAACCAATATTATTTTTTACTTGGGTATCACTTTGCACGATCCTCCAAAGCAAAATCCACGATATAACATTATATTTTTTACTTGGTAACACAGTTTTCTACAAACACGTCGTGAGGTACAAATTGTACAAGGTCCTAAATAAAATTTGGTAACATTTAAATTTGAACTTTTTCACGTCAACATTGAGTTTCTAGTTCCAAAACATGAATATGATCTATAGTTCTGAATTCAAGCTGTAGCAAAATAAACTACAGAAGATTGAAATTCGAATTCTATAAACGCCAGGAGAAAAGTTTCTGCTGGCGGGAAGGCATTGTGTTTTGTTTTCGTCGTGTTTGGTGAGAGGGGTAGGGAAGGGTTGCGCGGGTGAAATATGATTTTTTGCTGTCAAAACACGCACTCTTAATGCGCACGGGTTGTTTATTGTGCCATTAATTTTCATTTCCGTCATTTTTTATAAAAAATATTTAATTTTATTCAAAAGAGTCGGTTACAAAAGAGGTGGACGTAAAATTACATACATACTAATTCCATGCGTAAAATCCAATGAATGAAACCGAACCTCAAGCTGATGTTGCTGTCATAAAAATGATTTGTTTTTAATAATTGCTACATCGGTTTCTCGTCACGAGATAGAGAAGTGGCAAAGTGCCTTTTTCGAGCTTACTCGTGCGTAACGGTCATGTTAGGGTTTAGAATGACGTCAAAATCGACGACAAATTTCGACAAAACGAGATAAAGAGCGTTCTTGCGTTTGTCATGTTAGCCCTGAAGGTAATGAGGGACGTAGGAAGGTGTATGAAAGACAGGGAGAACGTTTTCAGCAATTTTGCATTGAAGAGAAGTTGACTTCATGGACAGTCTCACCGAAGGAAAAACTGGCCTTGAGGTTGTGACGGGGCCACAATTGCCGGCACTGAATAGCGATCGATACTTTCATCAATGCCTATAGGCTTATGTGAAGCTATATGCTGAGTTTCTTGGCCAGGATTGAATTTAGTGTATTTCTAGCTTTTACCTGCGGGTAAAAGCTAGCAATGCACTAAAGCAAAGCTGCAGCTTTGCCTGCGCGGATGTCGGAAAATATGCCACGGGAATGCTTAATAGCCAAGGAAAGGTCATCGACTCAAGTCCTCAACAAGTTTTTCAACTACAATGTTAAGTTTTTCTTGGGATAAATTCATCCCAACTACGGAACCCTTCATTGTGCGTGGTTCGACTCGCACTTGGCAGGGTTTTATGTAATAGTCGGGCGCGTGGCCGCGCGGCGCGGGCGGCTCGGCCAGCAGGAAGGGCGAGCACGCGGGCCGCGCGCGCGCGCAGCCCGCGTGCTCGTAGCTATGTAGCTCGGGCGGGGCCGTACCTGCGGCAGGTCCCTGGGCGGCTTGTCGGGCGCGTGGCCGCGCGGCGCGGGCGGCTCGGCCAGCAGGAAGGGCGAGCACGCGGGCCGCGCGCGCGCGCAGCCCGCGTGCTCGTAGCTATGTAGCTCGGGCGGGGCCGTACCTGCGGCAGGTCCCTGGGCGGCTTGTCGGGCGCGTGGCCGCGCGGCGCGGGCGGCTCGGCCAGCAGGAAGGGCGAGCACGCGGGCCGCGCGCGCGCGCAGCCCGCGTGCTCGTAGCTATGTAGCTCGGGCGGGGCCGTACCTGCGGCAGGTCCCTGGGCGGCTTGTCGGGCGCGTGGCCGCGCGGCGCGGGCGGCTCGGCCAGCAGGAAGGGCGAGCACGCGGGCCGCGCGCGCGCGCAGCCCGCGTGCTCGTAGCTATGTAGCTCGGGCGGGGCCGTACCTGCGGCAGGTCCCTGGGCGGCTTGTCGGGCGCGTGGCCGCGCGGCGCGGGCGGCTCGGCCAGCAGGAAGGGCGAGCACGCGGGCCGCGCGCGCGCGCAGCCCGCGTGCTCGTAGCTATGTAGCTCGGGCGGGGCCGTACCTGCGGCAGGTCCCTGGGCGGCTTGTCGGGCGCGTGGCCGCGCGGCGCGGGCGGCTCGGCCAGCAGGAAGGGCGAGCACGCGGGCCGCGCGCGCGCGCAGCCCGCGTGCTCGTAGCTATGTAGCTCGGGCGGGGCCGTACCTGCGGCAGGTCCCTGGGCGGCTTGTCGGGCGCGTGGCCGCGCGGCGCGGGCGGCTCGGCCAGCAGGAAGGGCGAGCACGCGGGCCGCGCGCGCGCGCAGCCCGCGTGCTCGTAGCTATGTAGCTCGGGCGGGGCCGTACCTGCGGCAGGTCCCTGGGCGGCTTGTCGGGCGCGTGGCCGCGCGGCGCGGGCGGCTCGGCCAGCAGGAAGGGCGAGCACGCGGGCCGCGCGCGCGCGCAGCCCGCCAGCGGCGCGCCCGCGCTGTCGTAGCAGAAGCCCACGCAGTTGAACTGGTTCGCGCGCAGACCGAACAGCATCTCGAATATCTGAGGAGACGCGAACTTACAGAATAAACTAGGGGAAGTGGTAACACGCCGGCCGTATCAGTCGTAGATCCGATAACGCGGATCGGTAAACGTTAAGCCTACTTACACGGCGGGCGAGCAAGATACACGCAAATCGAACGGCAAATCACGCGAAAAAGCCCAGTATACGTTAGCCGAGCGCCGAACTCGCCCGACGTATTCTGGGGGCTTAGGATAGAACACTCTCAGATTAAGTGAGAGCCGGATATGAGTGGCCGAGGTTACGCGCAAATGAAATGCGATCGTTAAGGTCTATTTAGAATGTCGACCGAGGAGCCATTTCGTCATGCTTTACGAATCGTATAATATTAGTCCATATCAAAACAAAGTAGTGCCGAATGGTCCTCGCACACCTTTATCCGTATATCCGGATGGTGCATGAAGAGCGCGTGCCGCCGGTAGTGGTTGTCCAGATGGTCCAGCAGCACCAGGAAGCAGCGCGCGGCGTGCGCGGCGGGCGCGCCCAGCAGCTTGGCGTGCAGCAGCGACAGCAGGCCGCGCGCCGCCAGCTGCAGGTCCGACACGTCCGCGTCGGCCGGGATCGGCACCTCCGTCACGTACATCTCGAAGGGCCGGTTCAGGATCTGCGAGCGGAAACGACCAAGGATCTATTAGGCAGCAGTTCGCGAAACACTGGATAGTACAAATCATTAAAAAACGTGGAATGTTTTAACACGAATGTGTGCCTCAAGTTCCATCATTAATCATCATTAATCTCGCGACAATCTAAGAAGCCCGATTTGACACCCTTCAAAATACTTTGTGAAGTGATGCGAAAAAAAATCAGTTGCTTTAAAAACCGATTCTCGAGACATACCGATTTATCATAATGAGTTTGTCATCGACAATTTATCTAAATTGTACTGATTCTCGAGGCCGACGTGCGCGCCAGCTCCGTGAGCGGTCTCTCGGCTAGCGGCAAGACTGCGCCACGTCGCCTGGACATACCTTCTCCAGCAGGTCGATGAGGTCGGTGCAGGCGTCCGAGGCCGACGTGCGCGCCAGCTCCGTGAGCGGTCTCTCGGCTAGCGGCAAGACTGCGCCACGTCGCCTGGACATACCTTCTCCAGCAGGTCGATGAGGTCGGTGCAGGCGTCCGAGGCCGACGTGCGCGCCAGCTCCGTGAGCGGTCTCTCGGCTAGCGGCAAGACTGCGCCACGTCGCCTGGACATACCTTCTCAAGCAGGTCGATGAGGTCGGTGCAGGCGTCCGAGGCCGACGTGCGCGCCAGCTCCGTGAGCGCGCGCGCGGCCGCGGCGCGCAGCGCGCACTCCGCGTCCAGCGCGCACGAGCTCAGCACCGGGATGCCCACGAGCTCGATCAGCTCCTCGCCGTAGAGATACCTGGCAAGTAGATGTCTCACAATTAGCAGTTATGGTGGGGAGATGGGAAATTTACAAAAAAAAACCATTTTGGATAGCAAGTTTTTGACCACACTAGGTCAAAAATGTTGAGAATTAGGACGACCCTTTTCAAGGAATGCACATAAAAGAGAAAAAATAAAGTCATAAATTTGAGGTAGAAAGTTAACACTTTCATGAAACCCTCCCGCAGTTCACACACGCCAATAACATGGTCGTGTCGACAGTCAGAGTGCGCACCTGTGGCGCTGGATGAAGCCGGCGAGCGCCTGCAGCGTGTGCAGGCGCACGGCGCGGCGCGGCTCGCGGCGCACGTAGCGCTCGGCCAGCGCCAGCGCGCCGGCCGCCCAGCGCGCGCGCAGCGGGCTCAGCGCCGCCGCGCGCGCCGACACCAGGCGCATGGCCGACGCCTCCTGCGCACACGAGCCCACGGTCAGACGGTCACGGCGCCGGTGTATTACCTACTTCTACAATTATATGTATGAAGTTAACTGGCTAGTTTCCTTTATCTCTATACCAGGGATGTTGCGGATATCCGCATCCGCATCCGCAACTGCGTAGCTTCCGCATCGATTTGGACATCCGCATCCGCAAGTATTAATGCGGATGTTCATGCGGATGCGGATGTAGCTCAGGTCGCGACAAGAAAGAAAATACACGTGCTCATTCACCAATAGGAGCGTAGATTTCGTTCGGTGACAACATTGTTTCTCGTATATTAGTCATAACGTGTTTAAATTCAAATCATTTATTTGGAGTAGCATTAGACTCATAGAATGGGCATATATTAACAAATAACATTAAATGAAAATCAAATTAAAACAAAATTACAATTAAAATTTTGATTGTATTTTATTTTTATTTCATTATAAATGGTAACTTCATTTGAATTAAAATGAAGTTACCATTTATAATGAAATAAAAATAAAAATAATAAATTATTATTAGTTGCGCTTATTGAACATTTACACAAATAAAATAAAGTAAAATAAAATTTTAGTTTTCGAGTATTATTGTGATTATACAGTGAACATTGTGTGCTGTGCGAGATTTCTGCAGCTGATAGATTATTTAAAAAGTGAACGGCGCAAAGTAACATTTGGAAAAATATCTTAACCTCCGCATCCGCGGATGCGAGCCCTCAAATATCCTCAAACTTAAACTCAAAGCATTTATTTCAATTAAACCATTAACAGGCACTTTTGAATTGTCAAGGAGTCAGTCAGTCAGAAATATGAAGCTAGTTGCCCATTCCAAAGCGTAGTAGGTACCTATAGAGAAGAACGGGCAAGAAGCTCCATGGACACTCTTTTAAATCAAAATATTGTTACAATATAATGGTTACATCATTCATGTTGAAATTATACATGTGAGAACAATGTAGAAAGCACGTTAAAAGCGTCCGCAATTATAAAATAAGAACAATTCAAAAATTAAAATAAGCCATGGCAGCTAAGAGATGCCCAGCCACACCTGACGGCGCCCGGTCACGACCACGCCGCATGGACCGCTACCGCATGCGCATACGCGGATGTCACATCCCTGCTCTAACCTTATAGTTAACGGCCTGCGCAGCTTTAGCCGTTACAACAGGTACGTTTTCTGAGCCATTTGTTAAAATGTTCATGAGATACTTTTGGAGCAGAACAGAAGTCGTCGCTCACCGGGCGGTCGTGCCCGCAGCAGTCCACCAGGTCCAGCAGCGCGTCCACGTCGCCGTAGTACTGGCCCGCGTCGTGCAGCTGCTCGATGCACGTGATGAGCGCGTGCACGCGGCTGTGGATCAACTCGTTCGGCGGGTCGTAGTTCTCTGACAAACATACATACATCACCACGTAGAGTACGTGCTTACCCCTTAAAAGTGCGCAGATGTAAAATCATAAAATAAGTCCGTAGATAACGTGATCTCAATTTCAAAATATTTTATTGCACATTAACACTTCTGAAACGTCTAAAGGCGCACGGTTCCAATGGTTACTCTTTTAATTGCCTTTTACAATGTTTTCAAATTACACTGTTAATAGGTATAGATATTAGGACAGTGCACAGACAAAAGCGATAAGTTTTAGATCATCAAGTACGATTGTTGTTGCTTACTGCAGCAGCACGTCCCAGGCGGGCTCGCACAGCTCCAGGGGCACCCTGGACACCACGCTCTGCACGCTCACCAGCACCTCGTACGTAAGATGTTTGTTAGCTTACTGTCCTGCAGCAGCACGGCGCGCAGGATGCTGAGCAGCACGTCCCAGGCGGGCTCGCACAGCTCCAGGGGCACCCTGGACACCACGCTCTGCACGCTCACCACTACCTCGTACGTCACCACCGGCTGGTTGCCTTCGAGGGCCTGCCGACACCCGGAACACAACATTAGTAAACTTATGTAGAACCGAACAGAAACTTCAGATCGCAAAAAACACCGTCCGTTTTGTACAGACATCGTAATCAGTTGATGTACAATGGAGATTCTACTTAAGGGTGATCAGGTTGACCATCAATGTCAATTGCACATCACAAGGGCTATTTATCTTAAAAGGTTTCCTAACTAAATACATACACAGTATTAACCCAAAACCTTTGACATAATTATAGATCTCGCATGTATCTCAATTATAGGAAAGCACGGGACTATTTATTATTACTCATGTGACAGTTGATAGTTTAGGGGTATGAGAAACAGGGTGTAAAGTTCACTCATCCACCATACAAAAGGGAGGATCCTCCCACCAGACGGGTGCTGTGTCTGGCGGGCAACTGCCCAACGATTGATGTTGGGTTCTTGTATATAATATGTCCACTGCACGGTAACCTTTAATTGCGCGATGCAGGATTTATGTGACGTCTGTCTGACGTCAGGTCTTTGATGCATAGTTCGCATGTGGCGATGTAGATACCGCCACAATAGCTCCAACCTTCGTAAAATTTCAATTTATTTGCTGTCAAAAGTGGTTCTACCGATCTATCCCAATTCATTCCGTTTAACTTGGTAAGTATAAAAACATGTTTTTATTTAACCACTAGCTGTGCCCCGCGGTTTCACCCGCGTAGGTCTCGATCCCGTGGGAATATAGGGATAAAACGAATCCTATGTCCTATTCCAGGTCATGGTCTACCCGTGTGCCCA
This sequence comes from Lithophane ornitopus, assembly GCA_948473465.1. NCBI lineage: Eukaryota > Metazoa > Arthropoda > Insecta > Lepidoptera > Noctuidae > Lithophane > Lithophane ornitopus. Next base: position 17,581,193 of record OX419622.1, read on the forward strand.
TCCTCTCCTCTCTAGAGTAGGGAACGTCGCGGCGGCGGGCGCCGGCGTCGAACGGTTCCCGTTTTGCTTTTTATACTCGTGATAACTTCGAAATTAAATGTCCGATTCGATTGAATTAAAAAGTATTTTACTGCTACATGAATACCCTTGATGTTAAAACTATTTATTTGAATAAGAATTAATATTATGTTGATAAAACTCTTTCGCAAATGATGCATTAATTCGAAAAAATATGATTACTTAAACCGTTTACGCAGCGCACGCAACGGAAGCTCTCAAAAAGGAATAATTCTTCCCGTTTTTGCAACATTATTCATTCATGCTCCGCTCCTATTGGTCGTAGCGTGATGTATAGCGTATAACCTTCCTCGATAACTGGACTAAACACAAACATTTTCAATTCCAACCAGTAGTTCCTGAGATTAGCGCGTTCAACAAACAAACTCTTCAGCTTTATAATATTATGTATATTAGTGACGTAGCGGTCACCTTGAGGAAGGCGGGCAGCACGGCCAGGAACGAGACGCGCAGCGTGGGCACGCGGCGCGGGCCCCACAGCGCCATGTTGATGTAGAACACGGCGCCGCGCAACAGGCCCGCGCCCTCATCGCCCGCGCCCGCGCCCGCGCCCGCGCCCGCACCCGCGCCCGCGCCCGCGCCGCTCCGCAGCAGCTCCACCATCTCCTGCAGCGCCGCATGGCCCATGTCCGCGCCCACCACGTTGCGCATCAGCTGCGAATGTTACAGACATAGCAGATATAGCCGGCCATATCTGACGGCTGAGAATAGAAAAGAACTGCATCGTGGAGTTACCGATAGCATTCAAATCCAATTTTTTTTTGTCGAACGTTTTTAGGGGAAACATATTGATGTTGTTATTAATCAAATTAATGCTCTGTCTGGCCATCGACGGCGTACAAATATTCTAATTGTAACACGGACTCAAGAACAGAGAGCATACCTTCCAACTGTTCTGGCAGTAGTGCTCCAGGTTGACGGTCCGGCAGAGCGCGCTGACGAAGGTGCGCAGCGCGGCGCGCGGCAGCAGCGAGTACGACACCACGGCCTCCAGCAGCGACAGGCAGCACTGCACCACGGACACGTCGGCGCAGTACACGCACAGGTGGCACGCGTTACTGTAACACAGCGCACGGACCATAAGCGTTTTAACCTCACATCGAACGCAGATCCTTAATGGTGTACCTCTAAGTCGTGTTGCAGTTTAAATATCTGGGACATATTGTACCTGAGAATGTGAGTGATGAAGTAGACATTGAGATAGGGCATTATCGGTGCGCGGTAATGTTTGGGCAGAGAGGTTCGCTCGGTGTACTGCTCCTGATAAAATAACAATTCGAGGCATTCTGCCAGACGTTCTACACAAGCGGCCTGTGGGCAAACTTTGCATAAAAAACCTACAATGCCTTGCGCGTCCAGTACAATAATGTGTTCAGGGCTCTGTTTCGGCTCCCTCGAACTTGCAGTGCATGTATTTGTTTATGTTTGGATAGTTTTGATCGATGCAATTAGTTTATAATCGAATAATATTACTAGATACAGTCGAAAATGCGAACTGGAGCAGCTCCTGAAATCGATTTCTAAAAGCGGATTTTGAAAACGATTTCAAAATCTGTAATCAGATATTTAACAGGATGCGCAAAAATAAAAAAAAACACCCGTCTATTGTACAGTCAACCGCACGTTACATTTGAACACAACAAAAACTGCCCTACCCAAACTGTTACCGTGAGGTCACTTTACTGTACCCAAGTTCGTAAGTAAATAATCGCGATATACGAGTTTCTGAATAAATCACCAAGACACTAATGTCAGCACATATCCACGCCCACAACACCTTAAAACAACATCCTATTTAACATCAAAACAATTTATTACCAAATAAGTAAATACTTATGTATGGGGAAATGACCAATAACTTGATAACATGGCAACCAACCTTAAATGAGCTGCCATGTGGGAATGGAACAAGTATCCTGTTTATTTTAAAACAAGGATTGTTATGATAGGATATTAATGAGTAACTAAATATTGAAGATGAAGGTATTGTAAATAAACAGCTCAGCATGTACCGTGTGGAGTGAGTGTTCACAATACTGATATTGTCACAGGTTTTTACTATCCCTCTCAATTATATGATTAGAAGACAGTCTTCCTTGTGCGAGGTTGCAATAGTAATTATTCTTATTAAAGAAAACAATCAGATGAATGATGACCGAAAAAAATTATAATACCTATTAATTATAATTACGAATCCAAAATGATTGAGGTTGGAATTGTGGGTCCATAATAATTAAAAGAAAAAGACATTGTATTTAATTAAGTCAATAGGTCTAGTTATCATCATGAACACAGCCGGAAGTTCATAGCTATAAATGATTTTGGTAGAGGATCACAAAATAGCGGATTCAGGGTCACTTGAATAATCTAAGCTGTAATGCACCATACCACAAATAAATATGGGTAACCGTAAATATAACATGTATGTATTTAAACTTATTAATACTTACTTAACAATTCCATGAACAATCTGCTCATCTAAGTATGTGGCATTGAATTTGACGACGTTGATGATGAGCTGCAGGAACTCCACCAGCTGCGCCGGCGGCTGGATCTGCGGCAGCCACTCCAGCAGGAACGGACCGATCTGGAACCAACACAGGGCATTGTTCCAATTACTATGCAAGAGAAATTAAACAATGTTGCATATTCTGATATTATTCACTTCAGGATACATGCCGCATAACTACTGGCTTCTGCCCGCGACTTCGTCGGCGTGAAATTTCGGACCCTGACTCACTGCGACGCATCCCATCGCCCGCCCGCGCTATTACTTCGTTTTCGCTTTGCGTTCTGTCTGACTTTTCTCTTTTAGCTCGACTCCTAAGGGTCGAAGCATGGTGTTACATATCCTATAACTTTCCTCAAGAATTGGCCTATCAAATGCAAAAAAGATTTTTCAAATCCGTCTGGAAGTTCCGGAGATTAACACTACATACAAACAAACCAACAAATTTTATAATATTATTATTATTTCGTTTATTTATTTTCTTTCTTATCTATATATATATTTTTTTATACTTAAAAACATTTAAAAATATAAAAAAATAGTAGCCCACCGGTATCGGGATTGGGTCCAAGCTACCAGTGCTCCTGAGAGAGGAACCTCCAGATACCTCCGATACGTGGCGTGTCCAGAAGTACTGCTTTCTGGATCAAGCCCTTGATGTAGCCACCTAACGAGAGCCTCTTCAGGTGTTGGTCGAGGCTCTTGGCCATTATGCCATATTATGCCATAGGCCGTCACAACTATCAGCACAATGATTGCTGTATCCATACCCCACATGTCGACAACCTCGCATGCCAGGTCAAGATACTTAATCTGTTTATCTTTTTCAGCTTCCACGAGGTTCTCAGTATGTGGGACTGCTATATCAATTATTATTACATTTTTGTAGTATATTATTACATTATATAAGTATAGATAAGCTGTAAACATATTAAACTTGTCTTGATAGACAAATTGGTGAAATATTGTATACTGATTATTTTACATGTGTCATTTGCTTTACTGTGTTTGATTTATCATTACGCTGAAGTGCAACATAGAGATATTGAGTTGATAATCAAACTAATGACTAACCTCTTCTTCAAAGCAGTTGATATTCTTCCCGCTGTTGGTCAGCGTGTGCAGTAACTTGAACCGTAGCTGTGTGTCCTCGGGCGGGTGGCGGTCATGTGTGTCTCGCAGGTAGTGGAATAGGATAGTGCGCATGATCTGCAGGTAGTCTGCCTGGCCCTCAGCCAGGCACCGTAGGAACCAGAGTGCAGCATGGCGAGCCTCCACATTACTTTCTTCTAGCAGATCTCTTGTTAACGACCAAAGCTTTTCAACTCCACCCTAGAGACAGTCAAGTTTTTAAATATGTTTGTTACCATGATCAATTATGGTTTTGTTAATGTCAACTTGGACAGAGGATGTGTTAGAAAACAAAACAAAAGACTTGTTTAAATCTTTTTCTAATACTTATGGAGAAGGTTTTGGTCAGAATAGTTCTGCTTTAGGAGTGGAGAGATTTAGAATAGGTGGTTTACCAGAATTTTTGCTCAGTAGTTTGAGCAGAAGTTAAGTAAGTACACAACAGAACAAGTTACAAGGAGAGGCTTGTGGCTAAGTTTAACAGCCGCTCTGGTCGATTGATCAGGTTAAACTACGCTTGCCGCGGTTAGTCCGTGGATGGGTGACCATCTCTACATACCGAGCCCCTTCCATGCCTCGGAAAACACGGTAAGCCATAGTACCTGGCTGTTATTTTCGGATCTTGACAGTTGTTAAAGAAAATATGGTATCAGCTGAAACCAGTTAGGCTGTATGCCGACCCCAACATATAGTTGAGAAAAGCTAGCTAGATACAGTTTGAGCACAAGTAACAAATTATTAGAGAACTAAATTATAAGAACAGCATATTGGTAAAAAAAAAATATCATGAACCATAAATAAATATCATGGTCTAAATAATTTCCAACATAAACAGCTGTTCTTAAATAATATCCAACATAAACAGCTGTTCTGACAAAAGTGAAAGAAATTTGTAAATAAATCATATCAAAACAAACAATTCACCAAAATTTATGGTCAGATAATGAAAATGATAAAATATTTTTATGATAGCTCTGCTTGACAATAAAACAATGTGCAAGAAATGCACCCAACAAAGGAGTTGAAATCACAGAGAAGAAGAAAGGCAAGAAATTGCATTGTAATGTTACATCAGAATGTATTTATGAGGGTACTAAAATAATAAGTAAGGGGTGTGAGCTTACCTCCTGCACACGGACGTGAATCGCCTTCTCGCCGAGCTCCTTGAGCGCGCGCAAGCGTCGGTGCAGCGGCGTGTCAGCGCTCAGCTCGCGCTCCACCTCGCCGCTCACCACCAGCTCGTTGCGCGCCGGCAGCGGCGCTGCACACAACCAGAACATGCACTAGTGACCGCCCCGTAAAGCACACAGCCCACACGTTATCTAACCCAACAGAACCAGCCCCATTACTTACCCGATGCACCCTTTTTGAAGAGCACTTTTAACTTGTCTTGCAGCGACCTGTCTCTCGAACTCATTTTACGACGATGCCGGTATTGGTTTTCGTTTGTATTTACGCTAAGGCTTACGTCTAGGCGCGGTGATTACCTATTACTTTGATATTGCGAATAAAAAGACATATTTATTAGAAAATATTCTCACTACCGCTCCTGCTTTGCTATTCACCATTTGACAGCTTCCCAACCAAAGTACTTGTACAGCTGACAGGCCGAGGCGGCCATTCAATTCAAGATTCTGAACGAAAGGTATTATTGACATCCGAGTACACATTTTAATACACTACATGACTTTATATCACTCCAAATAGAATTATTAAAATAAAAATATATGCAATTTTCCTATTCATTGGCAATTTCGTTTGATAATACATTATATCACGACTGTAGTGACATGACCCTAATCGATTAAATTTCTGCACGATTATTATAGTAATCACAGACTATAGAGGTAGGTAATAATGTAGTTTAATTTGAGCTTGGAAAACGAGCCTTTTATCACATCATTTTGGCAAAAAGGATTTTGCCAAAGTGATGTGATAATATTTTGGGTCAGTGGGTCGTCTTAGGGGTTGAGTTAATGATATCCGTTTATTGGATTTAAACAATATTTTTACTCACTTTCACATATTTAGTGGTATTAAAGTAGTAGGACAAAATATTATCTGACTTGTGCAATAGATGGCGTTATCAGTCCCTGCTTACCAAACAAGTAGGTACCTACCTAAATAAATAAATAATATTAGTTGAACCGTTATTCTATTTTTTTTTTTAATGATTGACAAGTTAAGCCGATGCAATGTCGATTATTATGCCAATATCTAAAGTGAGTTGGAAAAACAAGCTACTACAGTCCGATTCAAATTTCGATTGGCGGCTCGGAAGATTTAGGGTCAGTTCACACCGAGACGTGACGCGACGCGAAGATGCTTGACAGTGGTTTCGCGCTGCGTGTGTGCTAGTGTTTCCACTTTTAGAGATTTCTCTCTTTTTAGGGTAAACTCGTAATTAATGTAATCCGTCTTAATATTGTGCTATTACCGTGGCTAAAGACGACATTGGAAGTCGTGTCGCAAGTCACACATAATTCAGGTTGAACAAAAAAGGACCAAGAAAAACGGGTACTCTTTGCTCCATTGAGTTGAGACGGGTCGGGCGGGGGTCTGTCAACTGTTACCTAGAACAGTTTCTCGTTTCTGAAAAATGGTTTCGTTTTGCTTTACGAAAAACCCGGAACGACCCAGTCATATTCGAAACAAACCATACCCTAAAAAAAAAATACCCCAAACCTTACCCTGCTGTAATAATTTTACCCTAAATCTAGGTTAAATTACCCTAAGTTGGCTTCACTGAGTAGAGACAAGTCGCCACAACGGCTTCAGGCTGCGCCTCGCGGCGTCGCGTTGCGTCACGCGGCGCAGCGCGGCGTGCAAGAGCCTTGAGATGCGACGCAGCGAGGCATTTTCGAATTATCTCAATTAAATGTGTATCTTTTTGTGTAGTAAATAAAGTTATATTTTGCATAACTATCTTAAGAAGTGCGCGCAGCGTCGCATCTCTTCGCGTCACGTCTCGGTGTGAACTGACCCTTAGCCACTCGTTGCGGAGTTCTCCACCCGTAGACTCCACACCCTCACCCCCACTGACACATGAAATTGTTACTGCGCCTGCGCAGCGACTCGCGGTTCGCCTCAGGTTCTAAGCCGCGAATGCTAACTCGCTACGCCTCAATAAGTTATGACTTTAAAACAAAATATTGTATCAACATTATTTAGTAGCAATGATTCGACTTCGTTTCACTGCAAAAGCGACTATATGTTTGAATCATGTACATGTAGGTACATCGATTTAAGGTGGATGCGCTAAGGCGGCCCGCGAAATTCAAATTTTCTTACGTCTTTGGTAATTTGCAGGTCAGTGTCGGGTTGTATGTTGATCTTATTTTCGACCGTAACAAATATATATTACAGAATTATAAACATTAGAATCAGCAATACAACTCTCTAAGTTCATGTAAGTGCATTGAATGACGATTTCATGAAATAATCTGATGACCTGCAGATTGGAAATAACGTAAGATTTGAATTTCGCGGGCCAGCTTAGCGCATAGTGGTCACCTGTCTTTTGGACTTTATTCGCATTTATCTACTTATGTTTTACGGTTAGATCGGTAATCGTTCGATTATTATACGCATAAATAGGTAATTAGAGAGTAAAGTTTTCAGTGATGAAGAAACATTAATCAGCAAGTGGCTGTAGCCTGATAAGGATAACCCATTAGGCTACAGCCACTTGCTGAGTTGTCAGAAGCAGAAAACCTTGAAATAGCTCAAATTAGAACATAAGGCCATTCAAAAAAAAAAAAAATAGATTTATCCTATTTATCCTAAGTATTTTAGTACCTAAGATTTTTAACTTACCTTTTTTACTTTATTTTTATAGATGTACCGAAATTTCGTTCGCATTCGGTTAAACCGAATTTCGGCAGCTTGAACCGAACTTCGGCATTCGGCCGAAAATCGGCTGAAGTTCGGTTAAATGTTCGGCTGAAATTCGGATTCGTTTCAAACCACATTCGGCCCATCTCTATTTATTTTACATTCTTTGTCACCACCACGGCCACTAACGAATGATTGGTTATTTTGTTGTTTTGTTGTAATATTGTAGGTTGACTTTGAGGCAGTCTATATTGTGATGACGTTATACAAATTAGTATTTTTTTATTTAACTTATCTTTGGTACTAAATAGGTAAGTACCTACCCTACTTGATATTCTTTTTTATCACGGTCATGGCGTACATTATTTATACTATTTCAAGGTTATCCATTCTTTAACTTTTTTTTTTTTAAGTAGATACTACCTACTCACACACTTGGCCGTGGGAGCAGTGGCAGCTACAGTTCCTGTGAAGCAGTAATTCAGTGAACGTACCGCACATTTTTAGAGTTCCGTAGTCAACAAGGAACCCGGAACACTATATCATAGTTAAGTAGGCTCTAAAAGTCAACGAGTAATAATCGACCAACTTAAATTTGCAGTTGCAAAATCTAAGAACATGTTTTTCAACTACAATTTTAAGTTTGTTTTTGGTATAAATTCATCCCAACTACGTAACCCTTCATTGTGCGTGGTTAGACATGTACTTGCTCGGTTTTTCTTAAACCTATTGCGTTTGCGTGGCGCCACATTTCTCTACCCGAGCAAATTAATGTCGAGTATAAAAAATGCGTGTACAGCGTGTCGAAGGTAGCTATCAAGCCCGTACATAATAGTGTAGTGCGGGTAACCCTCAGGCTCAGGTAATGTAGGAGGGTTTAATCTGCCCTGCGTTGACGAGGGTCGACAATTTGCTGCCACCTGTGACACCGGCACACGGCAGCCACCCCGCCATCAACCAACCTAAATACTTGCGTGACGTCAATTTATTGTGAAAGAATTACAACACACTTGTATTCAAATATGGCGGCTCTTCGGCCAGCTTTGTTGTTTCAAGTCGGGGCTGTAACGTTACTGAGCGTTTGCACTGGCGAAACATTACAGCAAAACATGTTTAAATCTAATCTTATGTTAATGTCTAAAATCAAAAAAACATGTTAATTAATGTCTAAAATGAAAAAACAAAAGTCTGTTCTAGTTCCAGTCAAAAACTGTATGGAACATATACACAAAATAGAGATTACAACATGTTTTGTCATGTGCATCTGGACTGGCGGCCCATTTTTATTTTCTTTCTAAACAACTTGAGACTTAAAGCAAAAAATTTCTTAAACGTGAATCAAAACTTTTATGAGCAAAAGACTTGGGCTCTAAGGCCAGACGCTTGCATAAAGTGGCATAGCATGAATTTCAGAAATTACTAACTCTGTGTTAATAATTTTTATTTTAGAATTTAGTTAAGAATTTCTTGAATCTTTTAAGAAATTTCCAACTCGCTAGAATATGAGGTTACAGATTTATGGCGGTTTAACTGGGACCCTCAGTTTGTATTGAGGAATCTTCAAAACAAGAAATTAACTGTGGAAGTACATTTAATATGCCTTCTATATCTTATAGTTGAACATCTCTGAGAATTAGTTAAAAAGTCTGGTCGACACTTCACGTGACCAGAGGGCTGGCTTGTTCTTTGGTCAAAGAATTAGCATTGCTATTCAACGTGGCAATGCTGCCAGTCTTCTGGGCACGTTTCCGGATGACAGCGATGCGGACGAATACTTCGACGCCTAAAGGTCCCTTTGTTTTTATATTTATTTAGTTAGTCCCTTTAGTTTTAGTTTTTTATGTAAATAGTTAGTAGTGTTCTATAAATATTGTGTATAGTAATGTAAATATAAATAATTAAAGAATAAATAATAAGTTAAAAAGAAATAATGGCTCAAAAGTTATTTGTTGAAAAGTAATTGAAGGTCGTATGGAAGTCGTCAATTTTATGTTTCTTATATTTTTTGAGAATTTTTATTAAAATTATTATACATAGACGCTAATATTTTTCAAGATCCTTGGATAGGTTGTAAAGAAACAAACTATAATAAAAATAATTTATTATTGAAATAAGTAAGTAGCTGTTGCAAAAACATGAAATACTTTGATAATTGTTTATGCAATCAACACAGCTGTATACACCATTGGATTTGAGTATCGATATAATGGGCCATCATCACATCACTAGTGTTTCGCAATACCATACAAAAATTAAGCAGGGTAGTTATGACTTTAAAATTCCCTTGATGATAATAGTAGAGAGCAAAGTTGTTTTTTGGTGCGAGTGTTAATTTTGAATCCCGAGTAAGCGAAGGATTCTATAATTGAATCACGAGCGTAGCGAGTGATTCTAGGTTAGAATCCTGAGCACAGCTAGGGATTCAAAGGCACGAGATGCAAATAACTTTGGTCTCGTGTAACACATACAACTTTTCACCTCAGCAGCGAGAACATATGAGATATTAGAACATATTAGGGGAATATATTAGGGGTTTAAATATGAATTTGCCGTTTTGTACTGAAGAACGGAAACCATTTTTTTCTGAGGTAAAAAATATTTATTTAATCAAAGTATTTTCCCCATTGTCTACACATTTCTGCCATCTCCTGGGAAGGTCATTTATGCCTTTGCGGTAGAACTCTGGGGACCTGGACTCAACAAACTGAGTGAAGGCATTTTGTATTGAAACCCCTTCATTTCTGTACAGGTTCAACAAGGTAGGTAAGGCAAGCTCCAACACGCGGTTCTCTCTGCAGATTAGTAAAATCATGGGGCACCTATTTTGCAAGCTTTTTGTCTCACCGATTGATGCAAATTTAAGCTAACAATTAAAGCTAACATAAACCGCGCCGCTAGTTCCTTGGTAGTTTGATATAGAGCGGCTTCTACCATCGCATCTAATTCATCGTTATTTACCTTAGAGGTTTCCTAAACTTCGATTTGAAGAATGAACCCCGAGAAAGGTCTTTCCGGGGTTCATTCTTCAAATCGTAGTTTCCACTACGAAAGCGATTAAACCAAAAACGCACGGTGCGTTCATTAGCCGTATCCTCTCCAAACACAACATTGATATTGCGAGCTGTTTCCGCTGCGTTAGTTCCGCGTCGGAACTCGTATTCAAAAATTACTCTAATTTTCAATATAAGTACAGTACGACACAACTCACATGTAGCATCGGCAAAATTCGTAAAACCGATCACAATCCAACCTGAATGCACCTTCAAAATTACCAATCTTTATTACTGCTTCAGGTGAAAATGATCTTTACGCAAACGCAATAACTTGTAAAGTTATATAACCAAATACATCCGTAAAATTTACATAATGAATGCAAATTTTCACATTTATGCTACATCTAAGTTGTGTCGTACTGTAGTTATCTTTACTGTAAAAGCTGAATGCAAAAACAAAAATCTAATCTTGTGTAAAAAGTTTCACTCTGGAATCTCACACCGTGATGCAAGTTTAATTTCAATTCAAAGTGGCTTAGTTTAAACGGCAATTTCATATTTAAACCCATATTATTGCCTAAAGGTAAAACATACAACATGGTAAACGTAAACAACATGGTAAACAAACCACATGTACCTATATTTGTAAAACGAACAATATAAAAAAATTAAAGTTAAATTACTTATTACATTTAAAACCTGTATGTGTATCCGAACGTATTATGATTTGTTTCTTTTTTGGGGCTACTAGACATCGAAATTAAAATCGAACTTCGAATCGACTTGTTTATATCTCTCGCTTTTTTCGTATCGAAGTAAAAGTGACAGAACAAAGTGAAATTCAAATATTTCGAATTTTGTGAGTACACCGATGACATGTTTTCGGAATTTAGAAAAAAAATAATTAAAAAGTTACTTTGTCTCACGCTCGCACCAAAATTGAATTTTGCACACTGTCTGTAGACAGCAAAACCTGCTTGTTTGAGGTGCTGAGGTGAAAAACTATTTATTTGAATAAGAATAAATACTACGATACGAATGTAACCATCTTTTGTTTCTACCGGTGATCTAATTAGAACACAAAAGCTGCTGTTGTGACTTAACTATGGTGGTGAGATATATGCCCTCGCGGACTTTTTGTAAATAATGATAAATGATAAATGATTTATTTCTGTAAGTAGGTTTGTACAAACACTTTTATACGTCAAACACATTTTTAAAACTAGATGAGGTCCGCGTTTCCTATCTGACTACTCTGAGAAGAAAGGCCGAAACAAACTCAGAGGTCACAGTCTCTTTTAAAGTCCAGACATAATCTTCGTCCGATCATATGAAGACCATGTAGATTGGTGTCTGAAATGATCTTTTGAGGAAAGAACCACACAGATTGAGTGGACCTGTCCAGTCAGTGCACGCATTTGTCAGTGATCGTGCAGCTCAACTCAGAACTTATGGAGCTCAACGACTCGACGAACAATACCAAAGAAAGGACATTTGGGTAGGCCGCCTGTAGTACTCAAACTGTCAGATAAATAAAATATATAATCCACATAGTCCTCAAATTAACAATAATTAAAATAATAATAATATTATATTTCACAAAGTAAATATTCATGTCACTATGTATGTATATAATAAAATACAAATTACATAATAAAATATAAATACAAAAATTCAATAAGTAAATTTAAAAAAATTGGAGCAGCTCAATCCCAAGCCTTTTTGTCCTCAATGTAATCTTTAATGGTATAAAACGCTTTATGGCACAACTTACTTTTAATAAATGTTTTGAATTTATTAAGGCTAAGATCTTGTACGTGGCTTGGAAGCTTATTGTAAAAGCGTATACATTGACATCTGAACGAGCCACCTATTTCCTTGAGCCTAGTTGTAGGTACAACAAATTTGTCTTTGTTCCTAGTATTAATATTATGGATATCACTGTATTTTTTAAACAATTTTATATTTTTATAGGCATATAAAAGATTTTCAAAAATATACTGAGAAGGCACTGTCATTATATTTATCTCCTTCAATTTCTCTCTGAGAGAGTGTCTCGGACTTAATTTATAAATTGATCGAACAGCTCTTTTTTGCAAAACAAAGATAGCCTGAATGTCGGCGGCAGTTCCCCACAATAGAATACCGTACGACATTACACTATAAAAATAGCTAAAGTACACTAAACAGGCTGTCTCTATGTCAGTTAAATTACGAATTTTTCTAACAGCATATGCCGCGGAGCTTAGTTTTTTTTGACAATTTATCTATATGTGGGCCCCACTGAAGCTTAGCATCTAAAGTTAAGCCTAAGAATATTGTGCTATCTTCAGGATTCAATTCTTCGCCCTTTATCAACACATTAGTTTTCACCTGCCTAACGTGAGGTAGCGTAAACTTAATGCATTTGGTTTATTTTTAATTAAGGAGTAAATTGTTAACATTAAACCAGTGAACTACTTTTGAGATCGCGCTATTTACATCGTCAGTAACCAGCTGCTGACGTTTAAGTTTAAACAAAAGTGAAGTGTCATCCGCAAACAACACTATTTCATGATTATCCTTTATGAGGTAAGGCAAGTCATTAATATAAATAAGAAACAAGAAAGGACCAAGAATCGAGCTCTGTGGGACCCCCATTGTTAATATAGATCCGGGAGATCTTTTCCCATTAACGTCAACGCTCTGAATCCTATTACTCAAGTATGAAGTAAGAAAATCCAGAGCGGTGTTCCGGATTCCGTAGTGGCGGAGTTTCCTGATTAACGTTTCATGAACAACGCAATCGAATGCCTTAGACAAGTCACAAAAGATGCCCAAGGCATCGCATTTATCTTCCCATGCATTATAAATATGTCCTAAAAGTTCAACACCGGCATCAGTAGTTGAACGACCCCTTGTGAATCCGAACTGTTTGCTATGTAACAATTTATGTCTATTAAAAAATCTTTGCAATTGCTCTAAAATTAACTTCTCAAAAATTTTACTAAAGGTAGGTAGTACTGAAATAGGTCTATCATTTGTGGGGTCTGATGTACTATCTGATTTAAACAAAGGTATTATTTTACTATTTTTCATAAGGTCAGGAAACTCCCCACAGTCGATACAATTATTAAAGATAAGAGCTAAAGTAGGTGTTACGATGTCAATAATAGACTTAGCTACTTCTACAGAATAACCCCACAGATCTGCAGTCTTTTTTACATTTAAAGTGTGAAAGGTTTTAATTATGTCTCTACAGGTAATATGTTCAAAAAAAAGAAATTCCGAATCGCAAAAAAATACATTTTCCTTAAGCAAAGACTCAGAAACAGAAGGTGATGAGTTGTAGGTAATAAGGAGTACTTTAATTATGTAGTACATATTTTTTATGTATCATCAATAGTTTTTTCAGCGCACGCCAAATAATGAATTTTATAGGCAACATTTTGCTACTTTGGTTTGGGTTTTGGTACGTTGGTTAATGCAATTTTCTAATTAAAATCTCTAATTTTTAAGAAAATAATTACTTAAGTACTGATAATTTTTCTTTCTATTGGAGAAAAAAAAATTAAAATCGGTCCAGTAGTTTCGGAACCTATTCGGTACAAACAAACAAAAAAATATGTCATCTTTATAATATTAGTATAGATTATAGGATAAAATAATTTAAATATATATAATGTATATCCTGGCCACGGGACATTCGCTGCAGCGAATTTTCGTTAGGATTTACATAGTTTGAATTTTGCACGCATTATTTGAGAAAAGGACTATACAAGCCTTAGCCGCAACCAGGCATTGATGGACTCACGTATGTGTGCCTCGGCTCCGCCTCGGCCCACATTTTCACGATCGTCCATCAATGCCTATGTTGCAGGCCGCGACAGTAATGTACTATATATCAAAAGTAGAGAATTAAATTTTCGGATATCTACCCTAAAATATGATATTCTCCATAATATTAGGTATTGGCAATACGTACGTATACCCGGCTTGGGTCGCTCAGAGCGTGAAATTCAACAGCTACAGGGTGTCGATACTTCGCATCATCAATCATCGCTAAAACAAACGACGGCCACGCTAAGGCCTAGTATAATATAGGTAGGAACCACGGATATCTATGGTAGGAACGTAGCTAATATTATAACATAGATACACTTTTAAATAAAAATGGTACAGTTTATTTTGGTGTTCTTTTATATCATTATATCATTGAAATTATTGGAACGAAGTTCCTTATCGCGGCTTGGGGTAGGAGTGGACTGGTAGAAACCGTCACTAAAGGAAAAGCGATATCCTCTCTGTCTCTTTCTGTTTCTTCTTTCTGTCTCTTACGACTCGTGTGTGTGTATGTGCCACGCGAGTATCGCATAACGAACTTCGTTCAGGACGGGGGTCCCCCGACCGCACAGGTTTTTTTTTTACTTCGATATGATATAGGTAGGTAGTATGTAGAAAGGGGGTGACTACCGAGATGACTAATAGAGAAGTACCTATGGAAGAAAAAGACATGTTGCACCGACCACAAATAAATTGCTATGTTGGGTCGGCTTCCAGTTTAGACTCGCGACAATCTAAGAAGTCCGTTTTGACAGCTATAAAAATTCTTTGTGTAGCGATGAATAAAAAAATAGTTTCTTATATACTGATTCTCGAGACATATCGATTAAACATACTTAGAGAGTTTGTAATCGACGACTTATCTACATTGCTTAAAACTGATTCTCAAGGCATAACGTTTTATTACAAGTACGAGAACGAAACGTCAAAACGGACTCCTTAGATTGTCGCGAGTGTAAGTCAGTAAGTAAGTCGTCTTTCGGGTTTCTGCCTACAGTGATGTAACGACTGTCAAAGATTTGCGAGAAACAGAGGGGTCTTTACCTATACGTAATGAATGGTCACCCATCCACGTACCGACCGTGGCAAGCGTAGCTGAACCTTCGACCAACGCGTTGCGGCTGTTATTATTTAGCCGAAAAAAAATCACCTGTTAGACATTTATGTTCGCATAGCTCGTCAAAATGTAGGGAACAGCTGCTTTTTTTCGCGATCTCAGGATTGGTCCCGTAGTGAAAGTTGTTCATAATAATGAGTACCTACAATGAATAACCCCTTAAGAGATGTCGCGTCTGCAAGATAAACCTTATATACTTAATAAAATAATATGTTGTTTGTATGTTATATTTAAACCGATGGGGATTTGCGAAATCTTAGGCTGCCATCAGACGGACTGCATTTCAACTGTTTCAACTGCAAGGCATCATGGCAGAATTTGTACAAAAATACGTAATACCCGCCAGACGTATCTCTATTGACATTTTTTTTTCCTCCTTCGCACTTTTTCTCCTAACACATCTGACATTGGCAGAATTGTCGACATCGGCACCATTGCCCCTAATTAAAATTACATTCTCTGTGAGCACTTGTCAGCTGTCAAGTTTTAGATCCGTTAGTGTCATTTGTAACTTCGTTATCTACATCTACACTAATATTATAAAGAGGAAAGATTTGTATTTTTGTATGTTTGTATTATTGTGTGTATGTTTGTAATGAATAAACTCAAAAACTACTGCGCTGATTTAAAAAATTATCACCATTAGAAAGCTACATTCACCGCAGCCTATGTTACTCACATAGGCTATATTTATTGCTAGAAATGATTAGGGGTCCTTACTAAAACTCTATTAATGTACCCTAAGGTGTAAAAAAAATACCTAAAATATTATTTACATCGCGTGCGCTGCGAAAACTATTGAGGATAGAATGAAATAATGTACTACGACTTTGCAGAACACATTATTATTGACAAAAAGTGTCGCGACAGCTTCTGTCTAGCTATTATAGTTATGCCACAATAAGTGTTCTTTTATTTTGAAAATTTAATTGAAATGACTCCGCTAGAAAAGGCTCTTTATTTGTATCTTGGTATTAATCCTTATCAAAATAAATGCCTTCATATTTAAGACTGCTTCAATACCATTATATAACTTATTGAATTATTCAATTCGGACATTCTATCGAAAGATATCACGAGTTTAAAAATTTAACTATAGCCCCAAAAATACCGGCTCATACATTCAGTATACAATGGCTTTTTTGATGATATCTCGGTAGATAGGTAGGTACAGGTAGGTATGTATGTAGGTATGTATGTAGGTAGGAAGCTAGGGTAGGTAGGTAGGGCAGGGTAGGTAGGTAGGTAGGTCGGGTAGGTACGGCAGGGTAGGTAGGTAGGTAGGTGCGCCGTAGATAAGTTCTTTCATTTGATAGCAATCATGGCATCATTAAAAAAAAAACAAGGTCTAGACGCTTCCAACGATACCTCATTTGTCAAATTATGGTGAGTGTTTAGAAGGTATGAGGGAACAGATGTACCGGTACTACTACTACATACTCCTCCCCTACTACATACATACATACCGGTCACAATCATAACCCTTATCCTAACCCATTTTGCTTCGCCGTACTCGGGTAAACAATGGAAATGCGTTCACAAGGCTTGATAAAAACTTCAATAGCATTATAATTGTATTGTCCGTCGCTTTCAGACTGTTCAAGCAAAAGGACATAAAATACTTCGGAACTAGAATTTTATTAGAAAAGTTGGTCGAGACTTTAGAGAAAAATCAAAGAGGTCGTCGGCTCAGATAATGGCGCTATTTGTTGGCTCTTTATAATTTATGAGTGTTGTGCTATTCACTGGCTGGGTATATTTTAAAATAACTGTCAATATAAATTCCATTAACCGTCGGCATATTATTTATGCAGTCGCAGGATGAGCTCCGAATCCCCATCCGGAACGCCTCCTAACTTTATTTAAGGTCGTAAAGAACAAAAGTAAATTGTAAGTCTATAATGCAAATGTACTAAGCGACATACTTAGACAAATTGAATTTTCCGGGAAAAAATTAAGATCTGTAAGTTGTGTCAACTTGTTTTGGCGTTGGGCGACGCGCCGACGACGTTACGCGGCGGGCTCGGCGGGCTCGGCCGGCGGTCCACGCAAACTTTTAAGCTCCCGGGAACTACTCAGTCTGTTTGTTCTGCATACCTAAATAACTTACATTATTTTTCCATTAAGCGCGGATGTCTTATAAAATTAGTATCGATTACCAAGAAGGTTAATACTCAAGCCGCTTAATGTTTAGTAACGTGCTCTTAATCTATGTTAGTCTAATATGGCTCTAAGTGAATTATTTGGGAAACTTGTTGTTGTTTATTGATTGATGTTTGTGCCAATCGTTACTAATCTCGCCGTAGGTGAGTATACGTATGTCGTTACTAATGGTCAAATGTGTCACGGTGAAATGACAGGACAACTCATACGGCCAACAGACTCTAATAAACTCCCTGAACTATTGGACTTCCTCGTGTATAAGGGACTTTCTCACATGTACCTATATGCTGAAAGTTGCCTGGATCACAAGTAAGTAATAGAAAGACCGTTAAACAAAAAGCTCTTAGTACAACAAGAAAACTGATTGGATTCGATTCAGACAATACCTATAATGTCATCGATACAAAATAAGATAGTTCTGATTTCGCCCACGCGCCAAAAGGAGACCCTCGTATCATTGTTACCTGTACCTAGACGAAAATCTATGCACTTTTCATTGGCACTTTCAGTGACTTAATCAACATCAAGTTATCGTACTTATTAATTCCATGCTGTATATCAACATCAAGTTATTGTACTTACTAATTCCACGCTGTATATCTTTACTACCAACCCGGGGCGGGTTGGTAGTGCTTCGCATGGTTTTAACAACTTTCCAAAACCTCGAGATTGCTTTATTATATGTACGTTTAATTTAATCTAAGTATACTAATATCCTAATAAAGCTGACAAACAAACAAACAGTATCTATCGGGCAATTTTTTTATTCTACTCTTTGCTCCCATGTTACTCCCAACGAACTTAAAAGACTCACCATGAAAATGTACTCTGTGAACTCACGTACGACGACATCACTCCATAAAAATGTACTCTGTGATCACTCCGCTCGCGGTAAAAATGTACTCTGTGCTCGCGGTCATTTTGGTTATCTAATCAAAATGAATTTAAAATTACTCATATTTAGGGCACGATCTAACGGTGTACCAGTTTATTGTTGTTTTCTCTTTCTGATATACTTAGTGTATAATAAATTCTTCTCGAAGTTGCCACAGCCCGACCGCGTCCCGGAGTACATGCAAAAATATGTGACGTACACTCCGTTCAGATTCGCGACACATGCGCTGAACAGCGCGGAGCTTTCCAGACTCGCCATCACCATCGAGATGATTAACTACGAGCGTGAGGTGCTGATGGCGTGGCGCTATGGCCCCGTGCGCTACGACACCAACATAATCGTGGTGCAGGTGCACCGCGACGTGGAGCGCTTGCAGTTCCTCATCATGTCGCTGGGGCAGGTGCGCAACATCCAGTTCGTGCTGCTCGTGTTCTCGCACAGCTACTACGATGATATCATCAACAAGCTCGTATCAAGCATTACTTTCTGCAGGGTCATGCAAATATTTTACCCCTACTCGGTTCAGCTGTATCCTAACAAGTTTCCCGGCATCGACCCCGATGACTGCCTGAGTGCCATCAACAAGACGGATTGCAGCGATCGCGACGGTCGTCTCACAGAGCACAAACACCACTGGTGGTGGAAGGCTTTCTTCATCTTCAATGATTTAGACTGTTCTGACAACTATAAGGGGACAGTTATATTCCTAGAAGAGGATAATTATGTTTTACCAGACTTACTGTATATGCTACAATATACTACGCGCTCTAAGATATACCTTCAAGGAACTCACGTCATGTCTTTTGGGAGGCCGTACGCAAAAAAATTAGACTATGACCTGTTGTCTGTGGCCATGTGGCGGCCACCATACGACAAAGGACTGGCCTTCAACAAGACTGTGTGGCAGCAGATCGCCCTGGCGTCGTCGTATTACTGCACGTACGACGACCTCAGCTGGAGCTACTCGCTGCTCAACGTGTTCAGCCAGCTCCGCGGCGGGGGCGCAGGGATGGTGGCGGCCATGGCGCCGCGCGTGCTGTCCACCAGCATGTTCGCGAGCGGCCGCGCGGCGTTCGACCAAATCAGTTTGTGGTTGGATGACGCAAAGATGTTTCCTTTGAAAGTGAAGGCGGTGGTGCTGTACGGCGATAACGGCCGCGTAGACAAGGGGATGAAGCCTCCCCCGAGGGGCAACGGGGGCTGGAGCGATTTGCGGGACCACTTCTTCTGCCTAGACCCTCTCATGGACACCACCACGGGCTATCCTCGCAACTTCACAGCGAGCTTCCCGGACTCTCGTGACGATGCTACGGATTATATTGCTATTAGCCAAATAACTAATATCTCGGATACCAACATCCGCAATATCTTGTCACTTTGAGCTAAAAAAAACCCGGGATTGTAATTTGTGCGTTAGCGGTGTGAATTGAATACGAGTTTTTTTTGCGTCGCTTTGTACTGCGTATCCTTCGTGGTAAGTTTCGGCAGTCGCCCTACGCTCGGCTGTACTCACTCTATCGTGTACAAACAAGAACTGCTAACCGTTTGTGAAGGCTCCAGTACAGTTGCATTAAATATTGAGCAGTCTGTGTAAAGCTGTACGAAGCTTGGAGCGTTACTATTTCACGAGGGTATATTCTTACACTCACAAGTGAGCTGAGTGCATTTCGTAAGCGTTTAGGAGGGGCGGGACTGCAGACTCGTTTATAATTTGCATGGGAGAGGCGCCCGGGCCTGGCGGTTTGCCAGCCACCCCCGCACCGCCGTGCTTCATGCTGCACACGCCGACACACCTTCACTACATAAACCCTGTCAGACACCATGTCTGCCTACATCGTCGCACGCACATAGGCAACACAATAAAAAAATCTTACTTGCAAGTCGGCCTTTTACGTGTTTTCTGTGGTGTGTAATGTGCAGGTGGCGCAATGCGGATGTGTGGGTACAATGGTAGTTTGCTATCTGCTGCAGTGTGTTCTGCTCGTGCGCTTTATTTATTGTTAAACAATGTTAATGATGTGTTGTGAAGAGTCGGGGTCATGCCGCCGCTGCTAGGCTCGCCCGGCGGCGCTGCTCTGCCTCACTACTAGGAAAGGATTTAACTTTTCTTAAAAAAACAATTACGTTTTGTTCCCGGTGAGGTTTTCATCAAGAATACATCATATCATATCCAACATTTTATATTGTTGTACAATTTTTTTTTAGAAGCTTTATTTGGATTTTGTTTAGAAAAGGTGTTTTTCTATAACTCTGTAGTGTAATGTATTGCATTGATTTAATGTATCTTTTTAGTGCGAATTATAAAGTAAATTATTTTCTTTGGATTGAGATTTTGGTTTCTCACATTTCGGAGGGGTTTTAACCCCCAAAATCCCACCTGCCTACGGCCCTGCCTGGGAATATCTATAAAGATATCCCGAGAATTTTGTTTATCTGGTATAATCCAAACCCAAGATATGGGAATTAAAAAAAACGACGAAGCGCTTCAAGAAAAGGTAGGTAGTCCTTCCTTGCGTTTCGATTGGCTCGTCTTGGCGGGGGCACTCCCGTGACCCCAGATTCCCAGGTTATTTAACAGTTTCATAAACTACCTACTAATTCGAAAATCAAATTGGTTTTTATTACCTCGCAGTAGGTGCGAAAAGTGGATTCTCCGTAGGGATAAACTAGAGGTATCTTCATCTTGGGCGAGCTTGAATGCCTCGCCTCGCTGCACTCAAATTCTAGTCTTAACTACCTCGTTGCGATCGGGAGCCCTAGAATCCTTCGTTACGTTCGGGATTCAAAATAGCGCTCGCGACCTTAGACACTGCATTATCCCATAATCTAAGTACTATTATCTATTTCTAAATATGATTGGTACATTACGACCAGATGCGCTATTCAGTTGCATTGCACCTGAACAGCGGGTCCTGTTGCAAACATACAAATTATAGACTTGGGGGCTGTGTGTTAAACTGAGAAGTAGTGTGTATGAGATAATTAATCAATACACGATTAACATATAATAAGGTCTACTTAATATTTTATAAGGACTACTTCAGATAACGAAAGTTTAAAACACATTAGACATTATCACTTAAATGTAATTTGAACTTAATGCAGTCAGAGTAACCTCTCGATTTGTTCGTAGCAGAGAAGGGTGCTGGTACGCAGCCCTTTTAATTCAAATGAAGCTAATTAATAAAACGAGCCAATTAGTGCGACCGGCGCCCGCGTCTCGTCACGTCGCGATTCATGTCAACTTGCTACATTAGGGAGGTTCGACGGTATTCATGCAAATAAACATATACCTATATGCCATACTATACCTACTCATTACTATGTAAGTACATAGTTAGCGTGGTTTATTGACATCATAAATAACTGTGCCGGACGCATGGGACATGAGTAAATAAAATTGGCGACTATACACCTCTGTCTACCCCTTCCCGGGATACAGGCGTGATGTTATGAACACCACTGTGTCTAGCTTAATTTACATATGTGTGGTATAAATGATGTGTGATATAAAGCCACATAGAAACATCGCACTATAGTCTTGCACGGTAACCGAACAGCAACATTTGAGCTAGCGAGCGATATAGTTTTCATGGCACAATAGTATTGACGTAACGACGGCATTGTTGATAGAACAATTTGCATGTGTTATTTTAATAACTCTCAGCTAGTATTGTATTACATTTCTGGAATTAATGCCTACCTGACTAGATATATCAAGGAAATCCCTATACGTTTACGAGAAAAATCTAGGAGAGATTGATGATAATGGCGTATTCTCTTATAGCAAATGATACATCACTCCCAAAATAAAAGAATTGATCAAATACATAGCTTCGACGTAGTCTTAAATTCATATAATTTAAAATTGGTCCTACTGCATATTGTTGCCGCTTTAGACTGAAATTTTCACACCTTAGGACCGGTTAGGACCTCGCCAGCTCCGGGGCTACAGGCACGCCAGTGCTAGCAGCATCGGATCGCGTGAACCCGCGGAGAGCCAATCGCTGCATCTTCACGCCACTGCACTGAAGGTGTTAACTGCATGGTCGGGGTATTTTGGATCCATTATCGCCATTGCATGCATGTCAAGCCCAATGTGGCACAGCTGGAATACCGCTCAGTTGGAATGATTCATGAGTGTACTCAAAGACTTATTAAAGGTGGAGCTCTTAGTGAAAGAGTTCGTACGAGAAAGCACCTACCACTGAATCTATGTAGTGTTATGCAGGCACACGCCACGTTTCGAATTTTGAGATGTGTCCTGTGTCATCATATCGCCGGCCAGCTTGCCAGCCCATAACGTAGAACATTCAGTATTACGACTCACAACTCGCTGGAGATATCATGCATCTAATATATGTTACTTATTATTTTAATAAATAAATAAATAACTTTTATTCCCAGATCAGCATATAAATGCTCATATTTGTTTGCGTCATAAAACCTCTGGTAATATAGGTTTTCTCATAAAAAAGTGAAAAGATTCCGCTTGTATCTATTTTATGAGTACGGCGTAGTAGAACTGTTACTTAGTTTTACCTATTCGCTTTCGGACAGGCGAGCCTCTGTGGGAGCTGCAAAACGAGCCTACAAGCGTACGTTTATAGTTATTATATCCAATTTTTTTTTGTATGTTTGTTACGCGATTACTCCGCCAATTATGAATCGATTTTGATGATGCTTTTTTTGTTTGGTAGGTCATGCTTCCGAGGTGCTCCCATATAAATTTTATTAACTTTGCTTGCGTAATTTTTGAGTTAGCTTCAATATTACGTATTTTTCCCACTTAGTTTATCTAGACGATATCCTGTTTGACTCCTTCACTGTTATTTACATAGCAGGTATTCGGATTTGTGTGGGGTAGGTACCACAACTAAAAAGTGAAAAATAAAAACTTTTTACAAAAAAAAAACAACCGACTTCCAAAAAAAACACTAAAAAAGTGAAAAATAACTTTAATTTCGGAAGTCGGTGGCAAAAAACGGAAATTGAAAAGCAAAGACACCGACTTCCGAAATTAAAGTTATTTTTCACTTTTTTTGGAAGTCGGTTATTTTTTGTAAAAAGTTTTTATTACTTATGTGAACATGTCATTTGCGTATTTATCCCGTCGTGCTCTAAATAGACAGACGTGCCGTTTTCCGAGCTTGTGGTAGTGCGCAAAGGATTTAGTGAGAGATTTTACCTTTACACTTGGATAGATAATTCGGAAACTTGATTTCGTTCGGTTTACCAATAGACCAACAGATCTGACAACTTGTCTGCTACATTTGAAAGTAGATTGACATACATGCAACGGGTGGGTAGGTAGGTTATGTTTCAATCCTAAGGTACCTACACTAGCAATATGTAGCTAGTAAAAACAGCACTTATTTAATAGTTTATAAGTTATGGGAAGATAATCATTGATTTGCTCAAATATGAGTATACACCTACAATATATACAACACAAATTGGCAGCATGGGGGAACATGTTTTTGTAACTGCAAATTTAAGTTGGTCGATTATTACTCGCTAACTTGTGGAGTCTACTTAGCTCTGATAGTTTTCCTTTTCATTTAGTTTTATACTACTGCCGTGATTTTTTTCACATATCCAAAACCTACCATATAGCTGGCAGGGCGGGGGGGACAATTTGACTTTAACAAAAATTAGAACTTTAAAGCTTAATATTTCGCAAATGTATCCCTGAATCCAAAAATGGTTTTCACAAACCCATTATTTTTAAACGACCTTTCCAACTTTCCAACTTTTTCCCCAAACCGTGGGATTAACGAGAAAAAAAAGCAATCCCTACTTTACGCGTAGGGGGAAAAAAAAAAATTGTACGATTTTATTTTACCATTTTGTCGGCATAATTTATATGGTATACCCATACCAAATTACAGCTTTCTAGTACTAGGAGTGTCTGAGCTAAGCCGCGGACAGACAGACGCATAGACAGACAGACGGACATGATGAAACTATAAGGGTTCCTTGTTGACTACGGAACCCTATAAAACAAGTAATAGAACTTTTTTTTTCTCATGGATAATTATATTTCCATAATCAATTATTTCCGTATTCTAGTAATCAAGTACTACCCGGAACCGAACTATCCAGTTTGATTAGGTTAAATATTTTTACTGCACATTGCACTCCACCGAGCCGTAGTATGCAGTGAGCAAGGCTACACTTATCTACACTTATTACTGCTTATACTTATTTTCTTACCGATAGTCTCTGTATGTGCCTTCCATTTTAATTTTTTGTCAATAGTCAGTCCTAAAAATGTTGTTGTATAAACTTCGTCAATGTTATTATTACCTATTGTGTGTAGATTGATAATTAATGTCAAGGAGCATGAGTCAATGCTCAAATCATTAAATAAGACTAAAATCATGCACTTCAGCCAAATTGCATGATTTTAGTCTTATTTAAAATGATTTTTAAATTGTTATTAATATAATTAAATAATAAATATAAAAATTAAGAGTGTAAGGAACAACACCGTTGTCACTCAAACCATGCGGGTACCTAGGTGACTTAAATATAAAAATAAATGACCTAGTAACAGAAAAAAAAACATTATTTTCATTAAAAGATTTTAAAACGTTTTTATCCGACACTGTGCACGCTAGCGAAACTGCTGACTGACTTAGGGAGGGGTCGTAAAAAAAAAGTCGAAATTTTTCATTGATTTTACTTTCTATAAGCATAATCAGCCTATAATGTTCCTACTACTGGGACACAGGCGTCCTCTTTGTGAGAGGGAGCGGGCCGTAACCCACCACGCGGGCCCAGTGCGGGTTGGTAGATGTCACATGTCTTCGAATTTTTGGTTCTAGGACATGCCGTTTTCCTCACGATGTTTTCCTTCACCGTTTTGAGAGAAGTGGAAATGAAATAATTTACACAAAGTAAAGCGCCTGTCTGTTCGAACCTGCGACCTACAACTCGTAAGTCATGGCCGCTACCACTGGCCCACCACTGCTCTCCATTTTCTACTTTTACTTTCTACAAATGACACCAAACCACTGGTCTCAAGGATAACGGTGTTTACCCTAACACCGAGTATAATTGCAATTAGCGAGTTTGTCAGATTTATGTGTCTCGATTTTCACTACACTGTCATCGGCAAAGAGGCTCATAGGTTGTTCCGTGAACTTAGGCAAGTCATTAATATATAATGTAAACAGGGGAGGTCCTAAGACACTTCCCTGTGGGACACCATACATAAATTATTCACGTTCTTGCGACCGATGTGACTCTTCTCGTTTTGTAGTTATGTTTATGCTACTAACTTCTTCACTTATGTATTATATTGTAATGTGGTAAAAGTATGGTTTTCAGAGGACTTGATAACTTCCCTAGCAGTATATGAAGCTTGTTGTATCTAATACAAAACCTCAAGTAATAAGGGGTTTACGATTGAGAATATTATTCATCTTTCCAGTTTGAACAGCAGTGCCTTTAATATGCGCGGCATTTGAATGCAGATGAAAGTGTCGTGGAGGCGAGTGTTTGAGTGTGCCTGGTCGGCTGGGCGCTAATGAGGCACATTACGCATTCACTCGGTGCCGGCCAGTTATGAATTCTTTCCAACTTCATAGCGATCACGACTCCTGTATCGATGTTGAGCGACCAGCGGTGACCAACGTTAATGATTTATACTAGTTAGCATTTTCAGCCTTTCTTGTCTACGTGGCCTTCAGGATAATCTTCAGGGAATTTAATGAGTTCAAAAAAAGGAATCCTGCTCACATTGACGTATTGGAGCCATCCGATGTGTCGATGTGAATATTGTGCTGTTGAGGAAAACAGCATTTGCCATCCTTTGAAAGAATATAATGTGATAAGGTAAAGTAGACGGCTTTCCTGTCCAAGTTTACTTTCTTGTTATGATACTGTCTCTCAGCCTTATAGGGGAAGTTGATTCATTCAAATATAGATTACTAGCTGCGCCAGGCGGATCCACCCGCATAAGTCTCGATCTCGCTGGAATATCGGGATAAAAAGTATCCTATGTATGTCCTAATCCAAGTCATGGTCTAATATGTGCCAAATTTCATCCAAATCTGTTTAGTCATTTTAGCGAGAAAGTGTAACAAACAAACCAACTCACTTTCGTATTTATGTATTTATAATATTAGTATGGATAGTTAGGATTTACTTCAGCTGAAGCCAGATAAGCTGAAACGCCTGAGCCTGTGATAGACACCGCACTATAAATGGAGTCAACTGATGAAATATTAAAATCTTTTCAGAAATCACCCTTTAAGGTGTTATTATGTATGAATAAATTGAGACTGACTTGTTTTTTACTTTATAATTGTAAATAGATAGGAGTTACTAATGTAGACAGGAGGTTACCGTAGAACACCACGGTCGGATTCATCTTCTATACTTGGCGCTAAAGTATATATATATATGCCACTGTATTTCAGTGACTTTAAACCTACTAGAAATGTTTTCAAAGCCAAACTATTCTGTAAAACACACTACCAGGCAACAGTTGAACGAGCCATGTTATTTAGTAGTCTAGCGAAATAGATGACCCGACAAATCGCCTTCACTCTTACCGTTCAAACTTTACAAACACTAATTACAGAGAGGGCCCGTAACCCCAGTAACGTGTGTAAATAGATAACCAAGCGAAATGGCAGCTCACACGCTCGTCACTCGCACGCTCGTCACTCGCACAATCGTCTCTCGCACGCTCGTATGCTCACACGCTACGCAATCTATCGCCTGCGCTTGGCGAGAGCGTGGAGCGGAGGACCAGTTCCTACCCGAACAAATCTATTCTACCTTCCTAATTGTAACATGACTACAAACGAATAGGTGTTTTATTTAGATTCAGTAAGATGAGTTTTTGTGTGCGTTTTATTGTAGAGTTGTTGTAGAGAAGTTTCATTTCGTGTGAGTACAGTCAACAGTGGCATTCAGTTTTTGTTGTTGAACATTTCATTGGGTGTGTTCGTCTGCACATTGAATTATAAAGGCATTTGTTTTGTTTCTGTTATTTCCTACGGGGACTGAGTTAGTTGTTTATGTTTTATTATGTAAGATATTTGTAGCATTCACACCTGTACGATACGGAACCCGTCTCTGTAGCTCTACCATGAGTTTACACAGCCAAAAACTTTTTACAAAAAAAAAAAACGATTTCCAAAAAAAAATTTTTTTTTAATTATTTTAAAATTTAATTTCGGAAGTTGGTGTCTTTGTTTTTCGATTTTCGTTTTTTGCCACCGACTTCCGAAATTAAAGTTATTTTTCACATCTTTATGTTTTTTTTGGAAGTCGGTTTTTTTTGTAAAAAGTTTTTATTTTTAAATTTTTAGTTGTGGTACCTACCCCACACAAACTCGAATACCACTACCTGCTATGTAAATAACAGTGACGGAGTCAAACAATATATCATCTACATACACTAAGTGGGAAAAAATATGTAATATTGAAGCTAACTCAAAAACTAGCGCAACTAACGCAAGCAAAGTAAATAAAATTTATATGGGACCACATTGGAAGCATGACCTACCAAACAAAAAATGAATCATCAAAATCGATTCATAATTGGCGGAGAAATCGAGTACCTAATATACATACAATAAAAAAAAACATACAGGAGAATTGAGAACCACCCCCTTTTTGAAGAAATCGGTTAAAAACTCGCATCTCCGTAAATGATATCTAAGGTATATTAAAATATTGTACACCGCTCCTAGCGGTCATGAGCACTATAGATTTCAATAGGTAAGAAACCTACGGTAGGTTATCTATTCGATAGTCACTACCGTTTTTCAGCTGTCACCATACAAAACGGCACCTTGAGTATCTAATTTAACAGATGCTATCGAAAATACGCGTGCGGCAGTAGTTCGTAGTTCACTAGCATTTTGAGGTGTGAAACATATTATGTTTAGATTAAAATTAAATAAGTACCTTTTTTAGTCTATTAAATTCAAAATAATACCTGGAAGAGCTTATTTAGCATGAAATATGTTAGTTGCCACTGAATTTGAAGATCAACGACGTGAACAATGTGAATTTCAAGCTAAAATTATTGTGTTTTGAGACAGCTTTTTTTTTGATGGTGGGAAATCATCAAATGACTTCTCCCGCTCTGGGCGAAGCGGAAGGGCGTGTCAGACTTTTACTGACTAAAACCCATCCGTGTTCCTTCAGTTGCCTGTTGCCAGGGGCCCGGTATCCCTTTCGGACTTTCCCGCAACCCTGGCAGGATTTTGAGACAGCTGCCTACCATACTAACTTACCTTCAGATCGAATGAAACTCTTTGTGTAAACTTAAAATCCAATAATATGCACAAAACTTTAAACTCTGCTTTAAAGATTCTGAAGTTTAATAAACTTTCTTTCACTTATAATTTCCAATTGGTATCCAACATGAATTCTCATTTTGGCTTGAAATTCACATGGTTCACGTCGTTGGGCTTCAGCTCAGCGGCCACTAACATATTCCATGCTAAACACGCTCTGTCCAACAACTCCTCATACTCTGTTTGTTTACTACCAAACAAAGTTAAACCCGAGCAACGCCAGCTCTTTTTATTTTGTCCATTATCCAGGCGCGTCCATCTTACATTCTGAAATCCCATTTTTCATTCCGAGTGTAATGTAAGCAGCTATTTGGCCAGTTTCCATCTCCTAAATCATGATCAGACAAGTTAGCTACGGACTGTGACAAAACTCGTTGCGCCCACCTGCAAGCATCCCTAATCCAGCCAACCATAGCGGGAGCATGTGTTTTATTCGCGAATTACATTTCTCTTCGTCTCATGTCAGAACAACTTTTTAAATGAAGAACTCAATTCAATCCTCACCAATAACCATCACCTGGATGAACTCAAACAACCTCGAAATAAACTACTCCAAAACCAAACTGATTACCTTCCATCCCCACCAAAAACACCTCTAAATATAGATTTTACTTTTAATACTATAAAACTAGAAATTATTAATGAATTTATTTTACTCGGACTAGATTTAGACACATGAACATGTCAAAGATCCACGAACGACAGCCGGTCCCAACGGCTTAACGTGCTTTCCGAGGCATGGAGTAGTCTCAATATGTAAAGATGGTCACTCATCTACGGATCAACCCCGGCGAGCATAGCTTAACCTGATGGATCGACCCGTGCGGCTGTTATAACTTAGCCACGAGTTCCTCACCTCCTCATAATATATCCTCATAATATACCTTATACTCCTTGCACTTTTGGATGCTCCTTGCACTTTTGTTGAGTACAGACGTGTCTAACATTTATTAAAATAAATAAATAATTACTTGCTGATTCGTGACCTGGTTTTTAACGAAGAGCCGGTAGTAAAGCAAACTGGGTCACACGTAAGAATAAGTAAATCGTTTCTGTGAAAATGTGTATTAGTGATTAACAAGTAAATAACTTGTATCACAATGGCATCCAGTCCCTTTAGCAGTGGTGGCAGATGTGCTCGGAGCCCACCTCCTACACCTGTGCCTGCACCCGCACCTGCACCCGCTCCTACTCCCGAGGCCGCACCCGCACCGCACCCTCAACCACTCAACCAAAAAGAAGATGTCATGATGGAAGTGATACCTACGCCGGAAATCCAGAACTGGATGTCGTCCATTGAGCTGTGTCTGAATGAAGTGTGCTCTATTATATCAGAGGGCAAATTAAACATGGAGCAAAAACTGCGAATATGCCGAAAAGTTAGTCACGGCACATCGCAAATGGCCGTTCAGTACCAGTCCCTTAAGATGAGAGCTGTCCGGGCCCACTCCACCGTCCAAACACTGGAAGACCAAATTGATCTGTCGCAGCAACTACAAGACCTTAAGCTGTCAATCGGAGCTTCAATGAAACCGGTTACGGGAACTTCCTTTGCTGAGATGGTGAAAAAAGGTACCAACAATTTTATACAGCCGTCAAATCTAAGCTCAGTGGCCATATACCCTAACGACAAACTGAAGTCTAGTGAGGAGACAAAAACACTTGTCCAAAAAATTATATGCCCCGAGCAAATGAAACTTCAGGTAAGAGGACTACGTAAGACGAAACATGGCGGCGTCATTATCAGCACTGAAACAAGAGACGATATTGAGAAGGTGAAGAAATCGATGCAGCTATCAAATTCAGGCCTTACAGTAGACGAACCCCCAAAAAGGAAGCCTAGAGTAGTAGTTATCGGAGTGCCCTCATCCATGCAAGAGAAGGAAGTTTTTACTTGTTTATTTCACCAGAATCTAGCAGAGATCCTTCAGAATTGCAACCTCGAGTCCTTTTTGACCTCCATTAAGTTAAGCCATAAGTCAGGTAAGAAGGACGCTGATACCTGTAATTATATAATAGAAGTGTCTGCAGACATACGTAAAGCCCTGATATCAAAAGACAGAGTGTTTGTGAATTGGTCGTCATGCCCTGTGAGAGACTTTACTCTAGTCACACGCTGTTATAACTGCCAGCAGTACGGACATGCGGCCAAATCATGTCGGGAGACCACCGTTACCTGTGGCCACTGTGGTGATAAGGGTCACTCCATTAAAGAATGCACAAAGAAGGCGGCGGAACCAAAATGTGCTACTTGCTTGCACTTCAAAAAGCCGAGCAATCACAAGACAAGTGCCCAGCGAAAATAATGGCTGAAAAAAGGTATATTAATTCAGTTGATTATGGAGGCGCCTAAGAGCGCCGTTCATTACGTATTTTTTAGCCCGTGTTATTGTTTGTTTTTTATACTAATATGATAAGTAATTTAATTAGTGATATAGATAATTTCTCTGTATCTGAATCCCACGTGTGTGACGTTGAACACTGTAAACAATATCTCTCCCCGCACACTAGTCCACTAACCATACTAACCCAAAATATTCGCAGTGTTTTTAAAAACTTCGAATATTTTAACATTTTTCTACAACGTCTTGATATAAACTGTGACGTTATTGTATTAACCGAATGTTGGCTTTCCAAACAATATAACATACCACTAATCCCGGGATATAATATGTACAAAAGTAACATAAATTACAATCAAAATGATGGGGTGATTGTTTATGTCAGAAATTATTTGAATGTCTCCGTTGAAGAACCTAATATCGTCGACTCTAACAGTTTGTTAGTTAAAATTGGATCAGAATTTGCGATATTAGCAATATATCGGCCTCCCTTCTTTAAAAATATCACTAATTTTACTAACTCTCTGAACGACACCTTGCAAAACGTATCATCCTTCAAAAACACGATTTTAATTGGTGATATTAATATTAATATTCTTCCAGGAAGTGCTGATGCATCTGCTCAGGACTACCTCAACCTATGCGCCTTTCATGGCTTGCTCCCCGCACACAATTTTCCTACACATCAAAGTGGCTCCTGCTTGGACCATATCATGCTTAAATCGAATTTCCCTTCACTTGCACTTGTGGTTAATTCAACAATAACCGATCACAATGCTGTTCTATTAATCATAAACTGTAAATTACCTAAATACAACACTTGCACAATTTCTAAATTAAAAATAAATAAACTTGAAGAAGATTTGCGCGTCATTAACTTTGATCCAGTTTACAATTCTGCTGATCCGCAGTTTTGTATGTTGTATGTAATAGAAAACATACAACATGCAATTCAGAGAAATACAGTCATATCAAGATTGAGCCGCAAAAATTGTAACATAAAACCCTGGATCACGACAGGTCTTATTCGTTGTATGAAACATAGGGATAAACTGCACATGAAGGCTAAATCTCAGCCAGATAATCCAATACTGCAATTGTCGTACAAAAGGTATCGTAATTTCTGCAATGATCTCCTCAAAAAGGTTAAAAGCAACTACGATAAAACTGCACTGGAAAAGGCTGGAACAAATAGTAAACAGATCTGGAAACATATTAAAAACATAACATATACCTCGAAAGAAAATGAGTCATCTTCAGGTTTATTAAAAGTGCATTCGACACCGCTGACATCTGCTAACTTTGCAAATAATTTCTTTGTTAACGTCGGAAAGAATCTGGCCGAAAGAAATCGGGTTCAATCACACAAACTAACAAGCACGCATTTTGCATGTAACCACACTTTAACATCCTTCGCCCTGCTAGACACTGACGAAACTGAGGTAGAAAGAATAATCATGACTTTGAAAGACGACTGTGCAGTTGGTTGGGATAATATATCGAATAAAATCATCAAACAATTCAAGAATATTTTAGTACCACCACTGACTTATATTTTCCGAATGTGCCTGTCTTTGGGTCTTTTTCCCGAGTGCCTCAAAAAAGCAGTTATTGTCCCTTTATACAAAACAGGCAGTAAACAGCAAGTAACAAATTATAGACCAATTTCTTTACTGCCTTCTATGTCAAAAATTTTGGAAAAAATCATAAATAAAAGATTGTTTAAATATCTGGAGGACAAATCAATTTTGTCGGAGCATCAATATGGATTTAGACCTAAAGTTTCAACTGCCGATGCCGTACATCATCTTACTGACTATCTAGCCCAGGAACTTGACAAGGGTAACCACACAGTAGGGCTTTTCCTGGACCTCGCCAAGGCTTTTGACACAGTCTCCATTCCTATTCTGTTGCGCAAGCTTGAGACAGTGGGCATAAGAGGTATTCAACTGAAACTTTTTAAAAGTTACTTAGAAGACCGAACCCAGTGCGTGAAGATTGGCAATGTTCTCAGTGCAGACGAAAAAAACACGTCCTTTGGTGTTCCCCAAGGAAGTATTTTAGGGCCTACTCTATTCTTGATATACATAAATGACCTTTGTAATCTAAACCTAGAGCACGGCACTATAATATCTTACGCTGACGACACTGCCCTCCTTTTTTCTGCTGAATCGGAACATGAAGTCTACAAGTTTGCGCAACATGGTTTTAATATTGTAAATAAGTGGCTTCAACATAATTCACTAACACTAAATGCGGCTAAGACAAATTATATTAAGTTTTCCATGCGTAAACCAACATCTGTTTTGCCCTCAACGCTGTATGCTCACTGTTGTATGTTCCCTGCAGATTGCTTGCTCACGTGCCCTAATATTAATATAACTAATAAAATAAAATATCTGGGAATTATAATAGATGAAACCCTATCTTTTAAACAGCATATAGAAGCTTTAAATAATAGAATGCGTAAGCTAATATTCGTTTTCAAAAAACTACGCTATATTGCAGACCCAAAATTGATTAGGCGAGTTTACTTTGCTCTCTGTCAGTCAATTTTGACTTACTGCATTACCTCTTGGGGTGGAGCAGGCAAAAGTTTGCTGTTACCTATCGAGAGAGCTCAAAGAGCGATTCTCAAGGTGTCTACTTGCCGCCCTTTCCTTTTTCCCACTAACCTGCTCTATGAATCCTGTGAAGTACTAACAGCTCGACAGTTATTCATAATGAGCATTGTATTAAAACAACACGCAGCCCTCCCCTACAGCACTGAATTAACTAAAAAGAGACGGAAAGACATAGTTTGCCCTACAAAAAGTACAAAACATGCTTTCGCAGCCAAATTTTTTGTCTTCCTAGGACCATTACTTTATAACAGACTAAATGCGAGAGCCAAAATTTATTCACTTAATTATAATAATTGTAAAAGAACTCTCAAAGAAGCTCTTCAAAGTATGTCCTATGAAGATACAGAGGAATTATTAGTTGTATTCAAATAAAAATTGTATTTGTACTAATTAAGTTTAACTAAGTTAGGTTATGTAAGTACTAAGACTTTAGCAAGTAGGATTTATTGTATATTTATTTTATTGTGTATTTACACCTTTTTACATACCTATTAGATGACTAGATTTTTATAATTAAGTATGTGATTATTTAGAAATACTATGCCTTGCCTCGCCTGAAACACAGGATGACCTAGTTCAGGCACATAAAATAATTGAATTTTTCGTAGATTTAAGCTTTGTATTTAGTGTTTTACCTTTTTACCTCAATAAACTTTTATTATTATTTTATTATATGTTATATAAGTACTTATTACTATACTTAATTATGATTGTAAGCATAAAATTACTAAGTTTCTCGTACAACTTTACTAGTTTCAGGGCATGTAGCGAGCTTAATACAACTTTGCTTTTGGTGAAAACTTGGAGGTATCATAAAATACTCAAGGTCAGTTACCGCTCAACTGTCGATTGGCCTTGAGAAGGTGATAACAATTAAAATTCTATTGTGTATCGTTAGTGACAGTTGGAGGTCTACACATCCCGCGAGAAAATGTACAAACTGTGTATCTTTATTCATAGACAATAACATTTTATTTAACATATTACATAAATATGGAGCAATAGTGTTTCAAAGAGCACATGTATGTTATGTTTCAAGCTAGAGTTACGAATGTGTAGAAGTGTGTATGGACTCGGCAATGATTAATTAGTAGGTAATGACTATTGTGTGCATTTATAAATATAATCACTTTAAATGAGACTCCGCTAGCCCGCGGCTAGCGGCGGGTCCAATCAGGGTACAAAGTACACGGTGCTATAATGATGCGCTGCTCAAATATACCATTATCTGACTTGCACATATTCCGAGCTGTTGGCAAACTTGCAGCGAACGATCCATCACTGATACAACACTCGTGTTTCACAAAATAACGAAGGACAGAAGGTTGTTTTTTTATTTTTATTTCCGTCCAGAACATTTGCCGATTCCTGAAAAGCCCGCAGTCATCCTTTATAGCCGAGACGAGCAGCTGGAATTTAGCTGAACAGAAAGCAGAGGTCCAATGTTGGTCACAAGATCCTCTCGGTTATGTTTTCATAATAATAATAAATTTATTCACAAACTTTATGTGCAAGAATCCTATGAAAACCCTGACTTCTGAGCTAGGTAAAAACCTGTATTACAGAAGTCAGTGCCCTCTCCCACTTTCTACTTGATACGATGTGAATAAAAAGATATAAGAACAAAAAAATAAAAAATAAGTTGACTCATGTTGTGTTTATGCATGTGGCGGTATCTACATCACACAAATCCTGCATCGCGCAATTAAAGTTTACCGTGCAGTGGACATATATACGAGAACCCAATATCAATCGTTGGGCAGTTGCCCGCCAGACACAACACCCGTCTGGTCGGAGGATCCTCCCTTTTCTATGGAGTATGAGTGAACTTTACACCCTGTTCCTCATACCCCAAAATTTGGTGACCCCGAATATGAACGTCAACGCAGCCTTCGTGCAACTACTTCAGCGTGACGTCATCATCATCACTCCCGCAAGCTTTCAGTGAGGCGAGTCACACAGCCAAGCCAACACCCGAGGCGTCAATGTGTATCCTGACCACCAGTATGCAGCGAACGCGCATTCCTGTCCATGTCATCACCTTCAGCCTCATAACTCCGACCCACTGGGGAATCACCTCAATCACTCATCACCCGACCCACTGGGGAATCACCGCAATCACTTCAATCACCACAACCGCCGCAAACAGTTCCGACCCACCGCGAACAATGCAGCACCCGGTTCCGACTCACTGGAACCACAACTGGCACTGGCAAGCATCGCAAGATACAAGACTCAGCCCACTATCGACCTCCGGGCTCCGGAGGGGAGTGATGTGGCGGTATCTACATCGCCACATGCGAACTACGCAAGACAGATGTCAGACAGACGTCACATAAATCCTGCATCGCGCAATTAAAGTTTACCGTGCAGTGGACATACATACGAGAACCCAA
The DNA here is from genome assembly GCA_948473465.1 of Lithophane ornitopus. NCBI lineage: Eukaryota > Metazoa > Arthropoda > Insecta > Lepidoptera > Noctuidae > Lithophane > Lithophane ornitopus. The sequence continues at coordinate 17,617,422 of OX419622.1, forward strand.
TATCAATCGTTGGGCAGTTGCCCGCCATTCACAACAACACCCGTCTGGTTGGAGGATCCTCCCTTTTCTATGGAGTATGAGTGAACTTTACACCCTGTTCCTCATACCCCTAAATGCATGTAGATAACGTGTTTGTGTGTACGTGTGTGTGCGTTTGTGTGAGGGTGTGTGTGTGTGATGGATGTTAGATGTAGGTGAGGTATGTGGTGATAGGGAATATTAATCTGTGAGCAATAACATTTCTGTTTGGCCGTAGTTTAATTGAAGTAGCCAGTGCTTAATTTTCAATTTTGTTTCTCGAACAGAAAGTGGATGAATGTTTATTATTTTATTTATTATATTGTATAAGTAGGATGACCTATAAGATTGCTGTCGTCTAGCCGTAGCCGTCCGACATCTGACAGTTAAGCATACGTTAGTAATAACACGTTTACTCTTATACACATTTACATCACAGTGAGTTTGATTGGGTTTTATATATAATTTGGGATATATATAATTGTCTAACTGTTAACAATTCGCAGTTTTCATACACTTGTTTAGTCGGATATCTGAAGGGTTTAAAAGTCATTACTTTTAGTAATGACCTTTGAGCCCTTTCTAATTGCATCATATGGGTTTTACAGGCACCACCCCAGACCCCTAAACAGTATCCAAGTATGGATTGAGCTAAAGCATAATATATATTACGAAGAAGAGGAAATTCCGCGGCGTGCCTAAGTTTTTTGAAAACCCAGATTAGCTTCCTAGTGCGACCCCTAACAATACTTATATGGGGTTCCCAACTTAGCTTCTTATCTAAGATAACACCTAAGTTTTGACCTGTGTAACTTTATTAATAGAAAGACAAGAACAGCTATTACTATAAGGATACTTACAAGAATGAACTTTAATATTAACGTTTTTAAGGTTAGTTTTGGAAAATGAAAATTGCATGAATGAAGTTTTAGATATATTGAGAGTAAGGAGATTGGCTCCGAGCCATTGGCCAAGTTGATGGAGGCCGTTCTCGGCAATACGACGTACCTCATCCCAAGTCTATCCATGGAATATTACGGCTGTATCGTCAGCATATGCAAATACATATAATAAACTGCCCCGTTGGTCTCGTGGTCGCAAGCTCGACTGCTGAGTGTGGGGTCCTGGGTTCGATTCCCGGGTCGGGCAAAGTGTTATTGGGTTTTTCAATTTGGAAATTCGTAGTAACAGCCCGGTGTTTGGAAATTGGCGGTGTGATATCCCCGTGCCTCGGAAAGCACGTTAAGCCGTTGGTCCTTCGCCTGATCTCTCTCCGGTCGTGTCGGATTACCGTCCCATCGGACTATGAGAGTGAGGGAAGAGAGAGTGCACCTGTGTCTGCGCACACACTTGTGCACTATAATATCTCCCGCGCCGAAGGCTAGTCTCTGTTAAGATTGGCCGCCGTGGCCGAAAATGCGGTCAGGAGGACTATATATGCAAATATTTTACCGTTGCAGAGTGGTTGAAAACATAGGTCATTGATATGTACACCAGGAAGAGACTTGGGCCGAGTATACTGCCCTGAGGAACGCCATAGACAACATTTGCATGTGCATTAGAGCTAACATAGTTTCCAATCTTTACCTGCTGTCTACGGTTACACAAAAAGTCCCCAAACATTTTTAGGGCAGATCCTCTTACGCCAATGACATCTAGCTTGTTCACAAGTGCTGGAATCGAGACTGTCGAATGCTTTGGCTAAATCAAGGAAAACTTCTATACACTTTTGGTTTTCGTCAACTTTAGATGAAACAAAATCAGTAAGCTGACTAACTGCATCATCAGTGCTTTTAGACGCCCTGAAGCCAAATTGAGTGTACAAATTGAGTGCCAAAATATTTTTACTTTCAAGAAATTGAACGAGTCTGCTATTAAGTGTTTTTTCTAATAGTTTTGAAAGCGCAAACAATACAGAGATAGGCCTATAATTCGACACATCGTCTCGATTCCCGCCCTTGTGCACAGGAGTAATGAGAGCTCTCTTAAACACATCCGGGAAGATACCTTGAGCATAGCAAAGTTCAAAGAGGTAAGTGAGCGGAGGGACTATAATATTTTTGCACAGTTTAAGTAACTGAACTGGAATAGCGTCCCAGCCAGTAGCACAGTTATTTTTAACCGACTTATTCAAAAAGGAGGAGGTTCCCAATTCATCTGTTATTTTTTTTTTTGTATGTTTGTTTGCCGATTTCTCCGCCAATTATGAATCAATTTCGATGATTCTTTTTTTGTATGGTAGGTCATGCTTCCGAGGTGGTCCCATATAAATTTTATTAACTTTGCTTGCGTAGTTTTAGAGTTAGCTTCAATATTACGTATTTTTCCCACTTAGTTTATCTAGACGATGTTTTCATTTACTCCTTCATTGTTATTTACATCAGCTAGTAGTATTCGAATTTGTGTGGGGTAGGTACCATAACTAAAAAGTGAAAAATAAAAACTTGTTACAAAAAAAAAACCGACTTCCAAAAAAAAACACTCAAAACTGAAAAATAACTTTATTTTCGGAAGTCGGTGGCAAAAGACGAAAATTGAAAAGACACCGTCTTCCGAAAACAAAGTTATTTTTCAGTTTTGAGTGTTTTTTTGGAAGTCGGTTTTTTTTTCGTAAAACGTTTTTAATAAGGTTTAATAGTAATGCTTCAATTTCAGCTTCATCCGGCGGTAAGAGAACAATAGAATTAAGGTTGCGAGGGACTTTAAAATTGTAAATAGGGATATGCGTAGGAGTAATGGCATCGGCAAGCTGCTTACCTATTTGTGAAAAATATTTATTGATTTTGTTAATATTGTTTGAATTAGAATTTATTAAGCCATCTGCAGTTGATATTGCATATGATATCATCAGTATAGTTAATTATGGTCTTTATTGCTTTCCACGAATCTTTGGGAGTTTTGGCGTTTTGGAGTAAGGACTTTTCATAAGTTGTTTTCAATTTTCTTAACAGAGAATTACAATAATTCCGATAACGTTTAAACGTTGTTTCTAAGGTGTAGTTAGTAGGGCTCGTTTTGTGTTGTTTATGGAGTCGGTCCCTATGTCTAATACAGCGCAAAAGCCCACTGTAATCGAGGGTTTAAGGATTCTTTTTTTACAAGTTGTTTGGTCGACTTTAGTATTCGCTTTTATAATGTTCGATAGTTTATCTACAAAAGCAGTGGCGGCAGCGTTTGCATCTGGAATAGACTTAATAAAGGATAAATCAAGAGTCTTTATTTGACTAACACACGTTTTTATGTCTAATTTGTTTGCACTACAATTTTTGTTTATAATTCTACGTGTGGAAATGCTTAATGAGACAATCACTGGAAAATGATCTGTTATACAGGAATCAATGACACATACAGTTGCAGGACAAATAGTTTTCATCATGACGTGGTCGAGACAGTTGAGCATTCTGGTGGGATAGGTATGAGCAGGCAATAAGCCAATTTCTGCCATTAAGTTCAGATACGATGCGCTGCATCTGTCTGTGTTATTAATTTTAATATCAATATTGATGTCTCCGATCAGTAATACATTATTGCTAGAATTTAAAGGGCGCAAAATATTATCTAATGAGTCTAGGAAACTATCTATGCAATGTATAGACGGCGACCTGTATACGGCCAGTATAAATATATCGGGTTCAATTTGTAATAATAAAAAGTTAGCACTTGAGTGGTCCGGCTCCACCACAGAACACTTAACTGATTTCCTTACACTCAGTTAAAATAATGACGTCATTTTCAAATGTTAGACTGTGTTTATTAATACTAATAGATTGTCTAAGTTTTTGTATATGCTACGATTGTTTAGAGAAAAAATATTCAGTGACTTGTTGTTATTACCAATGAAAGTATTACACGTCAACGTGTCAAATATAAGCAGACGCAATGGCTATATTATCTAATTCAGTAGAAGTATTTATGATTGAATGAGTCATTGTATAAGTAAACAAAACGCTGTCACAGTAAAATTATGCACTAATGTTATGACTGGCTTTCTAAACGACAGTCCCGAACTAGTGCAGACTAGAAGCGCTAAAGCAATAAAATGTATTATGAACTTAATTTCGCATGTTAATGATGTGGTACTTCTGCAAGTCTATATGTTTAGAGACACCGGCGCATTAGTCGCGGCGGGTAGGGCGAAACATTCGGACATAATACGTGTGACGAGCGAGTTTTGTTGTTGCTGCAACATATCATCGAGTTGCGAGTTGCGACTGACGCCTGTAACTATTCGTGTAGTTAAACAATGCAGGGATTATTTGGTTTAGGACATATTCTGGTTCGGGCAGATTCTTGTTACGGCAGAAGTAACGTGACCAACAGAAACCATTTAATTTATGTTATGGTATATTTAAAGTCAATTTCAAACTAAAAACCTAATTGAAGGTACTCAGCAAAGATAACGAAATTACAACAAATCAAACTTTACCTCCGCACAAAACACTGCTTGGTGAATGTCTTACCCACTTAAAGACGTCGAAATAACAAGCCGTCGTAGTATAGAGATGTCGCGTGAATATCCAAATAGCCCTTCAGGGATTAGTCCTGGATGTAAAAGTGCGAGCTGTGTGGTTTTTGATCCATCGACTGTTTTTAGTGTAACCAATTGATTTTCGATTTTTCCAAACGTCGTGAGAAAAGTTATATAAGCAGCCTGCGATCTCAACTTCAGTGTATAATTATTTTCTTTATTGCTTGAACTTGTGCCAATTCATCATCATACTTGTAATGTGTATCTGCGCTCCACACGACTTGATTTTGATTGTGACAAGACTTACCACGTCCGCCATCCGACGAAGATTTATCAGATGATTTAAGTAAGACTATAGAGACCATATGATATCGCTCCTGATCTGACCATATCAGGCATCAGATCAGGTCGTGTGTAGCACCTTCTATCCGCATAAATAGTTTTCCAATCAATGCACACTTTTGAATATAATCCTTACATAATACTGTAGATAACTGTAAATATCTTTTATCAAGAATCTGCCAAAAAAAGAATCTGCCGTAACAAGAATCTGTCCTAAACCGAATTAAAACGTAGTTTGGTGTATCTGCTTGATATATTTCGAAACCGTTGAGTTATGTGGGATTTACGTAGGTAATCAATTAGTAATATTTCAGTGTTCTATAAACGTAAGGTTATACATATAAACACAATTGAAAATTCAAATACAGATTGTAGTAGAAATGTAAAAAAAAAGGGTGGTGAAGAATTTTTGAACAATATTGTTGACAAATTCTTATTCCCAGGAACATTTCCTTAACATTTTCCATCACATCAGCCGCGTTTGGTGCTGGGAGCCGCGCAACGTACAAATTACTTACGTCCACGTCGTCGTCTCCTCGAAGCTTGCTTCACATGGAACAGTTGCAGATTGTGCGTACTGAATTACAAATATGCTCAACAGAACTTTTTTTAATATTACATTTTACCTAATAAACTAATTTGTTACTTGAGCAAGCAGCTGTTCCGTGTGCCAAAGCTCAGCCTAACAAACTTATAATATGTTGTTGCACGACTTCGACAACTGACTGGGAACGCAATAACTGTTGGTTATATCTAGCGCCTGTAACCGATCACTCTTATCACGTCACGAAGTACTGCGGGCTGACTGTACTTGTGCGAGTTGTGTAAGAAACATCTAGTTTTTGAAACTACAACCTTGGCTCCCTAAACGAAACAAAACGACAACCCTATAGCCAGCCATATAGTTTGCTTCAATAACCGTATCGAAGTAGTCGTTCAGCGGCGGTCTGTAGTGCTCTTAGTAAATTAATAATTGATTAAACTTCGCCGCTCGGTTGATAAGATAGGGCAGTGTATCAACAAGCGGTGCAGGGGAAGTTAACTCTATTAGCGCCTGTTAGTCTAATTAATGAGTAATAATAAGCGGCCCGACGCGCGCCGCCCGCGCCGCCCGCATTGATATGCTAACTCATATAGTTAGGTACTGTGCTCTCGATCAATAGGGAGGTAGCTGACAGCAACTCACCAGCCTCGATAGTAACAAGTTTTGTTGAACGTTGCGAACTCGCAAGTATCGGCTGAAATGACTCTGTTATCACAATGTTCTTAATTATGATCATGTCGTGTAGTGATGACAGGTACCTACCTATCTACTACGTGTCAGGTACACGAACAACTAATGTTTCGCTTTTCAACTGACGGTGTTTATGTATGACGCCTCGCGTCGTGGTCATCATTGCAGACTTCAAAAGAAAATGTTCCACTGATTCAATCCATCTTTCAGAAAGTCGCCTGATGATCCGTATGTGTGTGTCAGAGGTAAACACAAAATCAATGAAAATTCCATTGTAAAAAGTGCGCTGAACGGACAGATAAGCTGCCGCAATCCGATTGTAATGTATTTGCGTTACCTCCTAAAGCCTAAATGATTGGCTAATGCCAATCATTTACATGTTTTGAATGAAATGCCCTAATCCTTTGAAACGCGTCCGATTGCGAGCAAACATCAAACAATGATGCGGTGATTTAAAAGTCAAAACAGATTTTTAAATCAGAATTGAAACGTTTTTACAAAAAATTGAATAATTAAAGGATTGTTGTTGACAGATTTTTAATTACAATACGTGATTTGCCAGACTGTCAGTCGCAACGTGCCACCGAACTGATCCGGAAAAGTTGATGATGTAGTTGAAACAATGTCAACTAGATAATATAGATAGCTCCATATCAGATACATAACAAGTCACACGTGTAACTACTCAGCGTGTCCTCTACTTCGAGCTTTTGTTCTTTAAGTCGACGCCACAATAAAACGGCACAGAAACACTTTGAAAGTAATACAACTGTCAGTAACAAACTGCCAACTGTGACAACTCGGAGGTGCGCGCCTATGCAAGTTATTCGACGCAAACCACCTTAAGTGCCTTAAAACACTAACATATTCAAACTACGTCGACTGTCGCTGATATCCAGGAGAAAGAAAACAAACAAAGAAAACACATGACGCTACGAAACGACAAATACACGAAAAATTACTAGTTGGGGGAAAATATGCGTCACATTCACGCAAAACGGCCATCGCTCAGCATAATGCAGCGACCCTATGCAAGACAGAGCCGCAGCGGCGTCGACTATCGCTAGTAGCCAGTATCGCCCTCTATGACTATCTGCGGTACGTGCTAGTACTTACTATGCCCTTTTCCATAATCGAGGCTTACACATCTATCACGCATCCGTCTATAGCAAATTACGTAATCTCAATACAGAGCGCTCCCGGAAGGAAACCTCACTTCCGGCGTGGCTGAGCTGTTGCGTCGCTTCCGGCGACAGTCACCATTAACAAGCAGCATGCAGCTTTGGTGCATTGAACATGAACAGAGTCAGATATGTTGGTATACCGCATAAAAAATGGTAAAGCATACAATATTATTGCTGCTATGGCGTAAATATTTTTATAATCTTGCTTTTACACGTACCTATAGATTCATAATAATGTTAGCGATCGATGTCTAAGGAAAACCTCGTCGCAATATTACAACGCAAGCCTGACTTGTTGAGGTTAAACACAAATAAAAAGTAATCATTAGTACCGAGTAAAAATGTTCCGCACTGGTGCTACGGCGTAGCACTAACGCTACGCTTGCTACGAAAGTGCTACGAGTCATTATTCTATCACTCTCTTAATGCAAAGGATCGTGGACGCCTAGCGCCTGTTGAGTAGTTGCTGTATGTTCTGAAGTTGTTTTAGTAGCATATCCTAATAGTTGCTTGCACAGTAAATAGCAGTGTGTAACTGATTCATCTCTATTGTACTGCTACAAACAATATATATATATTAAATGGTTCCGCCATATATCATGCATGTACGTATTGTATGTAGGTAGTAAATGTAAATCACGCGTGCGGTATTATTCATCAATTTTGCAGCGAGTGGGGTGGATCACGCCGATATATGCGGATACTGATATCTACTCGTCTACTCGGCGCTACCGGCACCGTACCGAAATCAAGTCGTACGAACATTAAATGCCGAGTACACATCCCTCACAAGTAAAATACTCATAAAATTGAGGTATGTCTTACTGATGGTGATCTGGGAGCGTACCGAGCGGATCCCATCAATAAGATAGTTGTGTTACTACCGAGCCGCGCCGGGCCGGGCCGGGCCGGGTACTATCGTGCGGTGAGCCGGCGACCGCGCGGAGGTACATCACGGAAATTCTATGCATTTGGAAATAGCTGGTCCCAGGCGGACCTCCTGCACCCTCGGACCGGCTGAGGCTCGTTACATGTACACCTCTGCCCTGTCTATCGGTCACCTCTTGCTATTAAATCAAACATAGAGTGTCCCAGTGTCGTTTTCTCCAATCGATTACCCATCGACATATGCTTCGCTATGAACTGCTGCCATTATCACAAACAGCGGGCGAGTTGGTCCCATTAGTCACGGCATACCGTTGTCAGATCTATACTTTGTTATTATATAATACAGAACATTAAAATAGCGTTATCGATCTACTTTGTTATAATAATGTTGACTCAGGTAATGGAATTAGTAGCGTGATTTGTGTTCGAAACCTATGATAAGGCAACTGGATTACTTTGTATTGCTTTTATAATCCAAGTAAGTCTATGCTCGTAGGTACTCGATACGATATATCGATATTATTTTTGATATATCGATTCAATCTGATCTCGTAACTCACATGCTGACGATGTTAGAGCAAGTTGTGAGCCGAATTCTATCATAACATAATCAGCCTATAACGTTCCCACTGCTGGGACACAGACCTGATCTCTGTGAGAGGGAGCGGGCCGTAATCCACCACGCGGGCCCAGTGCGGGTTGGTAGATGTCACATGTCTTCGAATTTTTGGTTCTAGGACATGCCGGTTTCCTCACGATGTTGTCCTTCACCGTTTTCACCGAATTCTATCATTTATCTAAAATATATAGCACTCGCACAAATCCAGGGCGAACTGCTAGTGTAAATATAAAGGAAGGCAGAGAAATGGTAATCCCCGTATTCTAGAAAAGCCTTATATGAGAAAATCAATCTCAACAGAAGCACGGGAAAGAGCGGTGCGTTTCGGTGCGGTGCGGTGCGGTGCGGTGCGGTGCGGCGGGGTGCGGCGCGGTGCGGCGCAACGGGGAGGACGCAGATACATTATAACGCTGCACGTGAAATCCCACTGTGGAAATAATGCACGTGCTTTAAAAATAAATTATGGACGTTTTTCTTCGTTTTAACGTTTAAAATGACTCGCAGTTTTGTACTAAAGTTGCAGTCACTTGGCCCATAGATTGATCTGCAGTGTGTGCTGACATGATCTTAGCGTACAGTGGAGTATAATTATTCTGGTTTTGTACCAAACATTTAGCGCAGCGCAGCAACGCTTGCACAGTGAGCGGCGCGATTTATCAACAACTGTCGCGCGATCTAAACGAGCTGCCTGCAATGTAAATTTCGGCGCATTTACCTCCAGTAAACAATGTAATGTGTTGCTACCCAGTGCTACCTCCGCAAGACGTAGCCAGCACTAAATAGGAACAATATCAGCTATTCAAATTACAAAGTTATAATAAAGTGCCCCAAAGTCCCTTGCCCGTGCCTTGGTTTATCGATAATGATGCTGACATTATTCAGACTATTGTTGATGGCGACTATAACTAATAAAAACTCTTATTTGTTCTTACAGGAAGTATCTTCAGAGAAGTCTGCGGGGAATAATGCGAGCGCGATAGAACTATAGGAGTTATTGTTATTACAAAAACACACCGACGTAGATGACAGAGAATGTTGTCGAGAGCAGCGAGTGCAATCGTCTGCCAGTACCTACTTAGCCGCATGAAAAGAAAGCAGGTGCAGAGGTGTGAGCACCGAAATTGTAAACCATAGGAAAATATTGTGAACTCTGACAATATACTTAAAGCATTTATTTCGGTAGTTTATAATCTATCAATGTCAAATCGTCAAATTGTGAACGAACCTGCACTTATCGACAAGGTTCATAATCCGTCTGATTTTATCACCCGTGAAATTGTGTACCGTCACTGATCGGTAGGTTTTGGCGGTAGCCGAACTGATCACAGTACCTAACTAAGCCAGGGCACCCCGACCAAATGGGTTGGGTTCGGTTAGGACTATGACTAACTGCGCGCGAGCCGAGCGAGCGAATGGTGCCGTGGCCGGCGAGCTTCTTCCAAGTTGGACGATTACTTCTAAGTTAGACGTTGGCTATTCTTTAGTATATCGCATGCAAGCAGTTCATAATTTGTCAGTTTGCCATGGATATGTTATAAACTATCGAAACATAATGCGTTTTGTAATTAATGGTTTGTTGTAGTTCACAAAATTTCGATACCTAGTTTATATCTCGCTAGATAGATTATAAACTATACCGATGTTCATAATCATACGGTGACTTTGCACATTGACACAGAATTGTAGCAAAAGCTATTAAGTCAGTATTCTTGAAACGAAGACGCCTCCGTATTCCACTAAAGTCACCCAGTTGAATTTTGGAATGCCTATCAAAATGTACCTCAGAAAAGAGGGATTTGTCAAGGAAACGGTTGTTCACATTTAACCGCAAACAACTAAACTCAAGCATTAGCGCGTGACGTTTTCGATAAAATGATAAAGGTATCAAAGAGGAAATTAAGATAGTGTAGATTGCTTCAAGCTCGCGCCATGTACAGTGCGCCGTCGGGTCCGGCTCGGCGGCGGCACTCTCGGAGAGCCGCTAAAATCCCCTTTATGAACGTTAACAGGCAATCGAAGTTGAGTCTGCCTCCTTAAGAATGTAATGGCCGCCACCGCGCGTGCTAAATTGAAAAGTTAAGATTCATTTAGAACAATAGCTGACATTCTCCCGCCGGAGCCGGTTTAACGGCACAACTTTCAATTCTCCAACGGACGTTCCGTTTTGTAAACTGTAGTTGCGGAGTTGTGAGCGCCGAGCTGCGGTTATTAACGCGCACCTTCACGCTCGCCGGGAACCTATTCATGTAGCCAGGCACCACGCCGCACGGTGGGCTGAAAATCGGCTTTCATAGACTTAGGGATTTCGATTTGCAAGTGCCGGATTTTTTGCTGGATATTGCTTCTATTAGTTATTACTATAAACGAAAATGACACCCGAGTTAATTCTGCACAAAAACGAAGGAATTATAATTTTTTTACGAAAAATTTGTATGAAGACAGTATGAAAAATCTAATTATCTCTTAAACGGCAAGGAAAACCGTAATATCCTTACAGGTTATAGTACTAATTATTTATGATTTTTTGGCATACTCCACATAAATTTTATCGATGCCGTTTTTTTTTTTAAAATCATCTAAATATATTTATTTATTTTTACATATAAAACGGTTCCTTTTAGTGTTTACGTTGAGGAATACAGACTTTTAACAACACGTAACATAAAATGGCAATACCCCTGTATCCCCGAAGGAGTACAGAGTACGGAGGCAGAGGTTTATAGTACACCCAAACTTAGACAAATATGTTTGAGATCGATATTTATCAACACAAATTGAGTTTTAAAGCTTTGCATATCTAAAACCAAAATACAAAATATAAAAACCGCTTCTAATGAGTCTGAAAACAAATGATTAAGGAATTACAATGATTTAATCTTCCAATAAGTCTGAATAGGTGATTAAATGATTTGCAATATCGCGCAACAATGTCAACTATAGACTACATTCACCTTTTCTTTGCCTGATTAGTAAGTTAATTTGTTGGTTAGTTGTGCTATGAGCCAAGTGCTATGAAATATTTTTGACTATTATAAATTTCATAAAAACAGTCATCTTTTAAAACTCTAATGAGGGTAGTTAACTAATTATCGACGTTTTGCAATAAAAGGGCTAATTTTGCTTTAAAATTTAGTATTGTTCACAACTGAGTAACTGCTAACACTAAATCTTTGCTCTGCGGGTTTATGATCTTAGAATGGAAAGTTTAATCACCAATTTAGATTTGTTTGTTCTTCTACAAAGTGCGATATCGTCATGCCTTTCTTCTTTTAAACGTGCTGGAGCTGCATATGCCTATTCAATGCGCATACTGGCTTCATACAAATTTTTCGTAAAAAAATTTATAATTCCTTCGTTTTTGTGTAGAATTAATTTGGGTGTCATTTTTGTTTATAGTAATAACTAATAGAAGCAATATCCAGCAAAAAATCCGGCACTTGCAAATTGAAATCCCTAAGTCTATGAAAGCCGATTTTCATCCCACCGTGCGCCGGTTCGCAGCGGACGCGCCGGACGATAGCTGCTCGATACTTTATGTATTATTGCACAAGTTACACCCCTTTCGCGCGTCGAGCTGCTTCTGCTCCACGAGCCGCAGCTTCTTAAACTGCGCATTTTCTGTGTATTGTGTTCGTCGGGCGATTGCTTGCTCGCTTGCTCGACGAAGCGTTCTCATCAGATAATCAGATACTTTATAGTGTAACCGGAATACAATCAGTTTGTGCGATAGATTGAACTACAGTTATTTAAGCAGTCGACGGTTAGATGCCTCTTTCTGTACTATTGAATTTAAATCTTTCTGGGAACGGATTTATAGTTAAGGTTGGGTGTTGTTTATAGCGCGGGCCGAAGGGGGTGGGGCACACTGTAAAGGTGAGGGCGCGCGAGGGGGAGGGGGGGTTAGTTATGCGAGCCGATGTTGATACATGTCCCCCGCGGCGCGGCGGTGCGGTGCTGCTGCGACGCATACTCTGACGAACAACTTATTAAGCTCTGCTCCAAGATGCTGGTATTTTATGATGTAAACTGTGTTGTGTTGGTAAGTTAATGAATAGTAGCGTATAGTAATCGTAGTCGGCCTTCCGGACTGGAGCAGCGTCATTACTAATTACTTACAAACAGCTACTAAAAGTGTAGCCCGAGTCATAAAGTTCAAATGCATCCTATTCTACCTGAACTTGCACAAAGTTCAGTACACACTAGCATTAGAACTATGATGCACTCTTGAAGTCACTGCACTCTGCGACATAGTACCAGCGTTGAGTGCTAACTGTTCACACCCGCCGGACGGAGAGCACTCCAGGCAAGTGGCTGACTCGACTCGCCTGAGAACTCGCTTGAGCATTCGCGCGGTAACCGAGAACCACTGACGTGCTGCACTGCAGCGATCTCGTGGTGCCTATTCAGTCTTAATGTGTCAATTTTAGCAAAAGTATCAAAATATGAAATATTGTTCTTTATGTTATAAAACTGAGTACTATGTTAGCTGTTTCAAGTTGTTTGTTGCCGAGTCAGAAGCCCATAGGCGGCATAAAAAACCTGACACCAGGTTCAGTAACCACACGAAAAAGGAAGCTGTTTCATAAATGTCAAATCTATGGTTGTTCACACAAATCGACACACGATCAGTGTTTACTTACTTGACATATTCCCTGACTTTAGGGCCTATAATGTGAAGAGTACAAGTCCTAAGACGTTGTCTTTCAATGATCCTGAAAGAGGTAGGTAATATTTACAGAAGTATGAAACGGCCCATAACTGTTTTACCAAACCGGAATCAAAAATTGATTACTTCAAAACGTCAAACGCAAAACCCGCGCACTACGCCAGTAAAAGCCTTTTACGAAACATGCAGTCAGTATAATAAAGTATCCGGCAGCAGTAAGCGGCGATAGATTATATGGCGCGACACGCTGCTCGTAACGATGTATCGATGGGCCGCGTATCGATACGTATCGAGCGCTCGGTCACTCGTACATCACCAGCACTAGATTACTTGTCCCGGCCGATTGGCAACTACTCTTTTATTATTTACGGAATGTCCGATTGATAGCTCGGTATCAGTGTATTGATAGCTAGGTACCACTGTATCGGTTAAAGCAGGTTCTACGTTGGTAACAAGGTATCTGTAATACATTCTATTAGCTGTAAACTATGATTTGATTACAACGTCACTTTTTGAAAACTGTATTTAAGAAAAGAGCTCCATATATAAATTTTTCGTCGGGTGCATCATCGATACAGCGTAAATCAGTAACGTCTGGACATTTAGTGCTATGATCGATCACGCTGTCCTGCCTGTGGGCGCAATATGATGTTGTGTTCCCTTCTGATGACCGCGCAAATAAAACTGAACGCAGTCTGTGTAAGATAAACATATTATGGTATTATTATATAGAATGGCGAACAACTCCATAAAACTACACTTAATGTAACAGTGTCTAAAATGACAATGAAGAAATCATCACACAGAAACACTTACAAGTGGCTCTCGGTCTTGGACATAAAGATAAGCGCTCGAACGCGACCCGCTTTTATTTCCAACTCGCTATCAGATCTGTTTATAACTTTACACCAACTTTTGGAAGTAACTTGCAGTTTTTTATCTATATCCATTGCGGATTTACGAGTGTTGCCGCCTACTGCCGCGCGCTCACGCAGGACGCGCTTCAAATTAAAAAGCTTCTTGACGTAGCACCTCGAGGGAAATCAGGTCGCCTTTGATTGGCTGCTTAAAAATAAAACGCGTGTTGTTGCTCAGGTAACGTGTGTTCGTATATTCTCGAGTGTGTCGGTTAAAGTTTCATTCACCGGGGGGTGGGGGACGCGGGGAGAGCACGCGGTAAGTTGTAAGGTTTCTACAAGTTGGCACGGTGCGCTTACTTGACGTAAAGCTTCTAAGTGTGGACTCCGAGGTGGTTTTGTTTGTTGGGTGAAACAGAAAGTGACTTTTGATATAGGTACAGTACAGTGTGTACTCTGCTAAGACCTTCAACTTCACACCTCAGTGTCACGTTTCAGCCTTAAAGCACATATCAAGTACCTCCTCATATATCTACCCTACAGTTCGTGTACCATAAGATTACACTGTCAAAGTTTGGAACAGTCGCAGTCGGATAAAAAGTTCAGAATTGGCCGGTGAAGCCGAAAGAGGTGATAGAGCTGTACGCTGTACCGAGCTCCGACCGGAGGAAATTGAACGAGGGGCTTGATTTATGTGCCGCTGTGTAGCACGCCCGGCTGCGCGTCCGGACCGCTCGCTGAGGAAGTACGTCCTTAGCAAAAGGATATACGGACACCTCAGCTACTAATTTGACACACACTTGATTCCATTTTTATGACCACTACATAAGTGCAAATTAAAAAAGTTAGAACCAGAAGCTGAACTTAAACCTAAGCTGAATTATTCCTTGTGTTACTGCTATTTGTATTTATACATCTCAAGCAGTATTTCGTGTGCAAACTGTGTACATTGTGCGGCGTCTCGCGGTTTTGTCGCGATCTCATGCTAATGTAATCCGAAGATGTAGGGCGATGTAGAACAGCTCCGTGTCGTTTGCAAACACTAATGAACACGGGACTCGCATTAGTTTCAATTTAAATGCCGCGCCTCGCAATCTGTCCGCTGTGATGAGGGTTCCCCGGACCAATAATCAACCAATTAGGCTCACCCCGACGTGACCGACCACAAATACATACTCTTTTGTAATTATAGTCGGTCATTATACTGATGGAAAGAACTTATTGCGTACAATTTTTTTTTACTATTCTTTTTCATTTCAAAAACCTTGTCAATTTGCGCTGAATCGTCAAAAAAATAAAGAAGAAAAAAAAAATTAGGAAGTGTATAGATAGTGCCGCTAGCGTTCTATGACTATCCGATAAAGTGCCGCAATTTGTGGCATAAATGTGGTGCCTACCTAGGTCCGTTTAAAAAGTTAAAAAGCATTGCATTGTTACTGTCACTAAACTTGTTATTTTGGTTGACAGGTCGGGTTAGAGCTCTGGGTTTTGATTTAAAAAGAAAAATCTTATTTGCGCAATAAAATTGATAATGTGTCTGTGTACAAAAGGCAATGTTACTACTATTGTTCCTAGGAGAACTTAGGAAGCAAGAGCGAGTGAAGTGAGCTCGGGGCTTGGGGCACCGCGACCAGGACAGGTTAGGTTCGAAGGGGATGGCGGGGTCTAGTGAGCCAGCGAAGCGAGTAAACAAAGACCCCTCCATCCCCTTCTTGGTTATTTTTTTAACCATTCAGAAATAGCCCCGCGAAGCAAATATCCGAAAGAAGCTTTGGCGGTTTTTTTTCTCAGCACTTATAGTTTAGTGAAAGTGATAATGCAATACTTACGACACTTTATCCGATATTGATAGAATGCCGCTAGCGGCACTTTATACACCACTATACACTGCCAATATTTTATAAGGGACACGCACATGACGTACACACGGTTAAAAATGGAACTCCTAAAACTAACAAAATAATGAAACAAAACAAAAAAAATACCTGTGCAATGCCAAAGAGGCTATCTCAGCATTATGCAGCGATGTTAAAAATAATAATTGACTAATTACCCTACCGCCGTATCTCTACGTTGACGTCGTGGTGGGGCTTGCGCGCTCCGAACTCTAGGTCTGTACCGGTAGAGTTTACTTTGCCGAAACGGGTCTAGGGTGAGGAGCCAGACCAAGAGAGACACAGAAACCCGCAGGACAGCATGTAACGAGCTGTTGGGCAGAAGCGACCCCACGGACCCTATCTTCGGGGAGAAGTCTTGTTCCTCATCTCTGGCTTGCCTTTATTGCCCGGCTGGAGTGAACACTGACGAGGAACAGAGCTCCCACCTCATTCTTGCCTTGATTGGCCGGCTTTAGTGCAGATTCGCAAGAGCAAACGTGCTCGGAGGAAGGAGATATTCCAGTAAGTGCTCGTAGGGATCTTGACCGTTTTCTAGGTTTCTGGGATTGTTCCGAAAGCCGTGGAATCTCCTCTCAACTCCTCAAGCACTTCAGGACATGTTGCCCCCTTGTCGCTACGTCACTATGTGCTAGCGACAGTTTCTGGGGGCCCATTATTGACCTGACCCTGCCATTTTATTTGTGTACCTATACATAAAACATCAGACCCCTGCCTGCCATAGTCCTTCCATAGTTCCAGGTTACCAGTCCACTTCAGCCACCTAAACCCATAGTTCAATATCATTGTTTAGTTTCCATATCCTGCAATAGTACTACACCAACCGGGGGTTGTCCTTGGGTGCCCTTGCATAGTGCGAACAGGGATAATCGTCGGTTGGTGCCTCATTCCATTAAAATTTGTTTAAGGGGGAAGCCCCTTAGACAGAGTTGGCTTCGGCCCCTCGTAAGTACCGGGAACCAAGGTCCCGAACCAGTTGAAAAAAAAAAAAAAGAGACAGAGAGAGGCGGATGGAGGGGGCAAAAAAAAACCGCAGCTCTCTACCGCAGCGCTGGTATTCTGATAGGGCCCGCTGTGATGTATGGACATTGTGTAAATCCCACTGGGGGAATAAAAATAAAATAATAATTTGAAAATAAATAAAAACCGTATTTTATAGAAGATATTAATTGTAGAATAAATATTACAAAGTGCCGTAATAATATTATATAGTATCGTTCCTGTGCGACGTTGTTTAGACATAACTTAATTTTAAATACCGCCACAAACCCTGAACCGTTGCATGCACTTAAACTTTAACACATAAAGACAATGTTTTGCGTGCGTTACGTTGCGCACTGCCGTACAAAGCGATTTTTCAAACCAAAAATAAAAGTCTTTTGCCAGCATTTTTTAAAATATTTTACTTACATAATTTTATTAATTATTATTATTGATGTGCATAATGCGTAGTTGACGGCTATGTGATGGGTCTTTTTACACCCTGTATTTAGAACTCTAAGTACCAACTGTTCTATAGCACGCACTAAAAGGAGGTGGCTAGTCGGTCCAGCAGCAAGAGGCAGCTTTAAAACTTCCACGGGATGCACAGCAGTTTTGAAAGTAAAAAGATGCTCTTGATTTAACTTGATTTATATCTCGTGTCCAAGCTAATTTCTGATGACGCTAGTAGTCACCGATGGAATCGATGTATCGTGTCGCATGATGTACGTAGCGCGCGGCCGGGCGGCGCGCGGGCGACGTAATCTCACGGCTCATTTGCGGCGCGCTGATCTACGACGACGACTAATGTGCCGCGCACTCGCTCAATGTAAAACACTGACTGTACGCTTTAATTAAACACTCGTCTTATTTCAAATGGAAACCGAGTTCACATGTTTTATAGCAGAACTGAAACTCATCCCGTGGTTTTTCGCGACCATTTTTATATCTTTCAATTTACACCTGTCCGCGGAGGTCCTACACATAATAATAATAAACTTGTTCATTAGTTCTTTCCCAATATTTCAGGATAGCAGCGTTCTATTTCATAGATCAAATTCTAGTGCTTTGACATAATGAGCAGTAGTTACCAGCTTAGAGATTTTTTATATGTATATCGTTACGAAAGCCCATTTAACTA
The DNA here is from genome assembly GCA_948473465.1 of Lithophane ornitopus. NCBI lineage: Eukaryota > Metazoa > Arthropoda > Insecta > Lepidoptera > Noctuidae > Lithophane > Lithophane ornitopus. Next base: position 17,635,715 of record OX419622.1, read on the forward strand.
ACACACAACAATATCTGTCTGTAACGGGTTGACATAAACTTTTATTATAGAAATGCGTGTGTACACTGTAGGTACTGTGTACACATCGTGCTCCGCACAGCCCATCAATCGACATCAATCGGAATTCAATTCGCCGCCGAAATAATATTTATATCGGAAATCCATTAGCGGCGCGAGGTACATACGTGCTCGATATTGTGCTGTTGTGTACCCAGCAGCGTGAGTACCTGCACGGATTACATAACTAGTACGTTGTCGTGCCTCGTAATGTAACTTATAGGGTTTTTATGCACACACAGTACACTTTCTCACACATCCTTTGAAGCTTTGGACGAAAATAGTGGCTTACAAAATATAAGGGACTACTTAGCAGTCGGAATAATTCCTTCTATAATCTTTTGTAAAGAAAATAATACTTTAAGTATTCATTTTCCGTTCCACAGACTTCCTTTACGTTTCCGTGCCGCGGAGCACTAACCGCGCGCACGAGATTGCGATCTAAACGAAAGTTTAACTTTAACTGTTCGAGCCCAATACAGTTAGTTATAGCGGCATGTCTCTGTTGCCAAGTAATTACGTCGCTTCGCGTTATACGCTGGCTCTAGATTCTTTGTTTTGTAACATCGCCGGGCACGAATGTAATCTGCATGCAATTGCTTTTAGATAACTATCTATTGTGCTGTGTTTTCTTATTATAGCTCACGATTGGAACACGATGGCATTTTATCGTGCACCTGCATATGCAGAGAAGATTGCTAAATAAAAATAACTTTTTAAGACCTGGGTTAGTAAACAATTTTGGTAAGTCAATCAATCTGCCTAGCCTTTTCCCAATTATGTTGGGTTCGGCTTCCAGTCTAACCGGATGCAGCTGAATATAAATATTCTACATGGAGCGACTACCTATCTGACGTCCACAACCCAGTAACTGGGTAATGCGTAAGTAAAAATGTATTTGTTAAAATAATCAAAACATCGAAAAAGTCTCGTGTGCATTTTTGATGAGAAAATTTACGAATCCTATGTAGTAGTCTGGGCATGCACAGCGGGCTCAGGGCTGGCAGCTGGAAGCCGTGAAATGAGCGCGCTGACTAGCTCAGCAGAATGTGTCGACTCATATTGTAGCCGAGCAGGAGCAGGCGCGCTGGGAATAGTCAAGTTTACAGTTTCACGAGTCATCACAAAATTGATGAAAACACAACATTCGTCAATAGTTTTCCCGACGGAAAGGTGGCCTGGAGAGCACCTACTCGAAGTGTAGCAAGAGAGAAGGCAGGATTGTAAGTAAGTAGGTACTTGCCTAGGGCAAGTAGCCAGCAGTCGCAAGCAAATAGCCTACGCCAGCAGTTATCGACAGACGAAATAAGAAAGAAATAAACAATCAGTTTTCGTAGCGCTGTTGTGAGTAGTTTTGTAAGTACCTTTACAAAAGGCACCTTCAGTGTTTCGATAGGCTAGACGAGAGCTTGGCCTTAAATATTAAGTGGCGTCTATCGACCCGCGGGATGCTGGCGAATACGATCCATCAAGTTTGTGCTCCGTTCACAACTTTACACGATACTGCGAGCTCAACCAATAAGCCGTGAAAGATGTTGCGAATATAGGGTAATACTTTAGGATTTATACCAACTACAACAGAGTGTGGGACAAAGTAAGGATATGTAGAGAAATAGAGGGCGTTGTGAGTGACATGCATGTAGAATTGTAGAGAAATAGAGGGTGTTGTGACATGCATGTAGAATTGTAGATATCGTTAACGGTACTCAAGGATATTGCCGTAAGGGCAACTATGTCGACTATCTACTGCAAGATATCTACTACCTATCTTCAGTAAAATATGTCTTCAGTTATTAACAGAACTGTTAAGGGTATCCCCATCAGAGTTAATAACTGAAGACATATATTTGCCCTTCTAAACGTAAGTAGATTTAATCGCTACAAAAAATGAAAGAATAACATTCTAACTTTGCTCTTATGTTTATCTGTAAACCCAGTCTAGTACATTCGTAGATATCATCTGTAGCGCGGGGCTCGGTTCATGGGCGGTTACGTTGCAGACGGCCGGCGGCGGCGGCGGCGGGCTTCGTATTTTGATTGTGTTACGGCCGCTCGCCGCCACTCGCTGGCAGAGTCCCGGACGGCACCCCGGCTCCCCGGAGACCGGGGCGCCCGAGCTATTGTCACACGTCGCAGAATTGAATATAAACATTACTGGAATATGTTTGTTATTAATGTATGAGAAACGTGGAGGAACGTTAGCTTGGCTGTCTATGTAGAGTGAAATTTTTTTGCGAGCATGACTACGTTTTTTTAAGTATATCAAACCGATTTTGAAGCAACTGCCTTGAATAGGTATGCACTAGAGTTAAAACTAACCTTGCTATATAGACGCATCACTTTAAACCCGATTAATTGTTTTTCAAACTAAATAAATAATTGTTTCACAAGTAATAGCGGTCCGACGTGTTTATTACTTCACGCTAAATATAATGTAGCATTCGTAACACGTTACTATTTCGTACTGAGCTTGTGTCGTGACCCGTCGCTCCATCCTTTTAGCTCCAAATAAACGTGAATCTTTATCTAAATAAATCCGGTATTCAGCTATTCCTAGCGGTGCGGTGTGCCGTGGCGAGGTTGCGGCACTATCTCATAGGTCGAGGCGCGGGATATTGCCTCCTTCGCTTCAAATGGAATATTCGCCGCCGCCACACGCCCTCCTGTCTAGGACGACAGGTTTATAACGAAAATAATACAGAATTTACACTAGACTTGAAATTGAAAATTTTCTTAAAGAAGAATGGCGGGACTCCATGTAATCTAGGTGTCGCATTTAGATTTCGTGTACAGTCGTACCCTCAAAAGAAAGATTTCATAGGATAATTAAGATAAAGGGAGTGCCTCGGCTGCCGGCGCCGGCTCCCAAAAATAATGCCATTGGGAACCGGCAGTGACATTACTGCCGGCAGCCGATGTTGTTAATCTCGGCTGCCAGCAGTAATGTCACCGCCGCCGCCGGCTCCCGTAATGGACACCGGCGGCGCGGCGTTTATGGAAACTCTTCAGTATTTAGAACTCCAACTAACTAACCCTAACTAAAATATTTTTTTCTGTACATTATAGTCATTCTAGTGGTTTTCGTAGAGGGTCACAGTTCTAACCTAACCTAACCGTTTTCGCGATTACGAATATTTGACCTAATCTACACACACACACCGGCAAAATTAGAGGAACACACAAAAAGGTGCCTTTTAAAAAAAAACTTGTGGGTATTATACATTATAGATACATTTTTCAACCTTCTAACAGAAATTGTACCCTCTTAAGTGTTTGTTTACACTTTAAGCTTCTAAGTGTTTTTGATAAGAAAGTTGATATAAGCAGTCAATGGTGGCCCTAGCTCATTACGTTTGTTTTGTTTGGAAAGTTAACATTATTGCGTACAGAATGAGTGATTTGCCTGCAACTGAAGTCGCCAGGGCTGTAACAATGATTGAGGATGGTCACACCTACCGTTCAGTCAGTCGAACGTTGGGTGTATCAGTATACGTGATACACCGTAATGTGCAACGGTACAGACAGACAGGATTTTACGTGCGCAGGCGAGGGCAGGGCAGAAATCGTGCAACCAGTGCCGAAGACGACCGTTTTATAAGGGTGCATACTTTAAGATATTGTCGTCAAACGGCTGTTCAGACCCGAAATGTCTTATAAGAAGTGCTTAAGGTACGTGTTAGTGAACAAACAGTGAGGAGAAGGTTAAATGAAGTTGGTTTAAAGTCATACGTGCCAGCACAAGCTCTAAAACTTGAGGTGAATCATCGAGTATCGAGATTAGCGTTCGCTCAAATTGGTCCGATGAGTGGAGTCGAGTTTTGTTCTCCGACGAAAGCCGTTTTTGTGTAAATTTTAAGGTACGGTCCGTAAACCTGGCTGGGGAGGCTGCGCAGGGCATCGTGTTGTCCGGCTTATTCCTAGGTATAATGGGTTAAGCAGAAATGAAACATTTATTTGGTAGTTGAATAAAGCATTTATTATATCTTATTAGAACTTCGTCGAATAACACTGATTAGTCGGCGCGGCTGTCATGCCATTGTCGTCGGCATCACCATACGATGCTCATCACACATACTACACGATTGATTTAGACTCGATTATCCCTGCACACTTGGATTACGTACGTGTTTCAGATGAAGTTATTAAAACTCGGTTCCCCTTACCTGTTAATATGTAAATAGCTTAAGTTATAACGATATTCCTTTCATATAACAATGCCCTATTGCTTACCAACCATTTGTCGCGCCGCAGCCGCAGGTCCCTGCTCCAAGAATGTGAAAAAATTGTTGAACTTATCGTTCGCCGACAAAAACTTGGGAATCCTATCTAAGTTTTGTGTTGAGTTATATTTCAGCGCAAAACTATTTGAACGACTTCTGGGTGCAAATCATTTCCACGTTGATATGTACCCGATATATATTTACCTTTTTTAGATAGTATAGGTACCTATATAATATGTATATTGCCTGCATCCGAAAAAGGGGCCATAACCTAGTTAAAAAACCGGCCAATGTCGGACCACGAATGAAAAACAATCGACTTCCAAAAAAAAGTGAATAATAACTTTAACTTCGGAAGTTGATGGCAAAAAACGAAAATTGAAAAGCAAAGACACCGATTTCCGAAATTATTTATATATCCGTTTTTATCGTAACTCGTTGCACACCGGCTTGCTCTCGTCCTTATCAAGCGGTGCCACGTGACCTCACGACGGGATCACTATTGTATGGATTCCCGATTCTGCCTTAGGTTATACTGGTTATACTTTTTTTTTGTTTGCTAATTCGAAGCTAGATATAGGCGTTTTTGTTATTTTTTTAAATTAAATGTCCGATTCGAAAAGGACATAGGTAGGTACTGCAATAATATTACCAGTAAAAAAAATATTGAAAATAAAAATGTTAGTGCAATTTGAAATTCACATTTTTAGTACCAAAATTATATAATATTAGGTCTTTACCTATGAAATTGCCGTTCTGCAGTACTGGCCATTTCAAATCAAAATAATTTTTGTTTGGCTAAGAATTCTAATTTCAAATTAATTTTATTTTAAAAACATGGATTTTTTCTTCCAAAAGTAGTCATTTCTTTATTGATTAGTGTTACATTTTCATCGCATTTCAATCTTTTTCGTCATCATGGATACGTTAAAAATTCGAGTAATTATGGAATATGAGTACCGTCGTGGCAGCAACGCGGCACAAGCGGCACGCAACATCAACGACGTTTACGGAGCTAACACTACAAACCAACGCGTGGTGCGTTGGTTTGTACTGTTATTGGTTTGCTCGCTTCCGTTCTGGAAATTTCGACCTGAAAAATGAACCTCGCGGTCGTCCGAAGACTTTGGTCGACAATGACGAATTAAAGGCGATTGTGGAAGCTGATGATACACAATCTACGGCTGAATTAGCAGCAGCTTTCGACGTTAGCGTCAAAACAATATTGGTCCATTTCCGTCAAATTGGCAAGGTAAAAAAGCTTGACAAATGGGTGCCCCACGAACTCTATGATCGCCAGCGCGAAGTACGCGTCGAGACGTGCCTTGCACTGCTCAACAGACACACAAATGAAGGAATTTTGAACCGCATTGTTACCTGCGATGAAAAATGGATTCTGTTTGATAACCGCAAGCGCTCAGCAAGTTGGTTGGATCCTGGTTCAGCACCTAAACAATGCCCTAAACGAAAACTTACCCCTAGAAAAGTGATGGTCACTGTTTGGTGGTCTAGCGCCGGTGTGATTCATCACAGCTTCTTACCAAACGGGGTGAGCATTACTGCAGATGTGTACTGTGAAGAACTGAACACAATGATGGAGAAGCTGGCGCATCTCCAACCAGCATTGGTCAATCGCTCGTCTCCGCTGCTCCTGCACGACAACGCGCGACCTCATACTGCACAGCAGACGGTCTCCAAGTTGCAAGAACTGGGGTTGGAAGCTCTCCGTCATCCGCCCTACTCACCAGACCTTGCGCCTACAGACTACTACTTTTTCCAGAATTTGGATAACTTCTTGGCGGGAAAAAAATTCAATACCCGAGAGGCAGTACAAAATGCCTTTGAAGAATTTGTTGCCTCCCGTCCAGCTGATTTCTTTAAGAAGGGCATCAATAAACTGCCACTGCGATGGCAAAGATGCATTGATTGCATGGGTGATTACTTCGATTAATACACATAAAAAATTCATGAAAAAAATTCGTTAAATTTTTTCATACAAAACGGCAATTTCATAGGTAAAGACCTATTATATATTTTCTACAAAGGTCATAAGTTTTGACTTGTAGACGCCCACTTAACGACGGCCGCCCGCGCCCCATGGTACCCGGTAAAATTCCCCATTGAAAAAAAATGCGGCGATTTTTAAAAATCTTTTTTCCAATCGAAAAACCCATCGATAGACTCTCGATATGATTCCTAACAACACCCTCACGGCTCGGACAGGGTTTTTGTTACACACTGTATAACAGTCTTTTGAAAGCCAGCCGGACGCAGGTGTGGCATGCCAACACACAGTCAACGAGGAGAGCCTTGGCCTGGAGTAGTTGCAGACTGACATTAAATAGTAAGAGAACTGAGAAATAAATGCTCAATAGCCCGTATTTGTATGAATATAAGTTGAAATAGTAGCTTTAGTTACAAGTTTATAATGATTCCGAGAAGTTGGTACTTAGTTGTGGTACAGTGCGCCGCAAATTGTGTTCCGTCGCCTCGGCCGCCCGTGTGCCAGGGAGTGAGGGAAGGGAAAAACATTGATTTAAATCAGCTTCAGAATTTGCACTTTCCACACGGTTGCTTATGGAAATTTTATTTTCCCACTTTTGAACAAATCCCGCGTTGCCACAAAAAAAAATTGGTGAAATTTGCTTGTGGAAACTTTGCCAACGATGTTTTTCTATAAAAACGTCTTAAACTCTATTTTATTGAATGTAAAGTCCTTTTTAGACAATCTATCAGTTTAACGTTAGTTACCAGCATCATAAAACGATTTTTTTTGAAAATTGAGAAGCGAAGTTCGAAGACGCCATTTTGTGTTTTTTGTGCTCCGAGAAAAAATGCCGTAATTATTCGAATTTATTGGTTATTATACAGGGTGTAAGGGACAGCCCTCCGCAAACTCATGGGATGAATTCAGTATATCATACTAAGACGACCGGTTCATGAAAATATTTCAGGAACATTATGGGAGCCCAATAAACCTGTGTTTTTTTTATTACCTCACACGCAATGTCTGTATCGTTACCGTGGCACGATACACGTAGCCTCACATCCCACTGTTGCACAGTGCAATAATTACTTACAGTCATAAGTCATATTTTTGGAAACGTCTCATAGATCCCTTTATTAACGTACTAAAACCTTTTTTCACGACGTTATATAATGGGTTCTAAAGTCCGCCATGTTGATATTTGTGAAACGTCACCTTTCACCTATTGGATTAGGAATTTCCTTCAAAATTTTCGTTGAAAGTCAAGTGCGTTTCGGAAAGCGCGGGAAACTGTAAACTTGGTGGACGTGTATTTTTTTGAGAAATTTTAAAATAATTTGTAATATAGGATCAGTAGCTGTAGTTTTAGTGTTATACTTTCTTTTTCTTTTAATTTAGTCTTATTTCTGTACATTTTCTTCGGTAGGGTAAGTTTTTTTACATTAATTAAGTAGCGCGGAAAATGAACGACCCGCCTGACCCGGGGGACTTTGTTCCCCCGGCAGGCAAGTTTGTTACCATCTCAAACGAATCGGGAATGGATACCAATGGGTCGTCTTCGGCTCGCACCTTGAAACGTAGTCGTGTGCCTGTGTGCAAACATAACGCATTCCAAAACATAATAAACGGTAGCCTCAACAAAATTGGGCGCAATAAAATTTCTTTATCCTTTTCCAATTTCCTGGACGCAAATTCTTTTCCCATAGTAGCCTAGAAAAATATAATTATAAAGCTTTTATACCTACTTTTAATGTAACTCGAATGGGTTTAGTGCGTGCTGTTCCTGCAGAATGGTCTCCGGAGGAAGTTACTGACAATATATCAGTACCAATTGGTTGCACTATGCTACCAATAAGTCTTGTCCAGAATTTTATAGACAATAACTAATTAAAATTTACATGGCACAAAGCTCAGTATCATTATGCTGAAGTTGCAAAACTATATCCCCTAGTTACTAAATCATATGCTGATACTCTTTTATCTTCTCCTTCAAAAAACTTTGTTGATACTCCATCTATCTCTTCAACTAATAGAATGCCTGCTTCAAGTAGCTATAAAAAGACTGTCGTCCTCAAACCTCGCTCCCCTCCCAAACCGGCACAAGGTTATAATAAAGAGGTTCACAATGCAATTATTAAAGATTTTCTCTAATAATCCATCCAATGAAAAAAAGGACTCTAATTTTTCCATAAACAATTTTATTTCTGCATTACACAATCTTCTCTCTCAATTCGACATTTCACCGTCCAACGTTGCCCAATTCATTCTTTCTCCTCAATCCATTCTTAATGGACAACACATCCAAAATAATCCAGTGGAACTGCCGCAGTCTAGTAAGCAAAAAGAGTGATGTTATTTATCTTATAAACAAATATGAGCCATTTGCCTTTGCCTTAGCAGAGACATGGCTCAAATCTCAACATATTTTTAAAGTTAATGGTTATTTAACCATTAGAGAGGATAGGTCTGATGGGTATGGTGGAGTAGCTACACTTATTAAGAATTCTATCCCTTTCTCTGTCATTACATTACCTCCTCATAGTGAGGAAATTTCAATTGTAACTATTAAAGTGCATAATACTTGTCTTGTTTCTATTTACATTCCTCACCCTTCTTCTTCTGTTCTTCAAGAGATAAATAATCTCTTTTCTTTTCTTCCAAAGCCTGTCTTAATATTGGGGGACTTTAATTGCCATCACCAATCATGGGGTTATCCAAGCTCTAATTGTTATGGCGATGAGTTACTAGACATAATAGACTTACATAACTTATGCATCTTGAACTCTGGAGCTACCACACTTCGTTCAGATCCCAATCAAACAAAGCGCAATCGGCTTTTCTATATGCTCTCCAAACTTAGCCTCTTCATTAACTTGGCATACTCTAACCTCTACTTGTGGTAGTGACCATTTTCCAATAGTTATTTCTTATCCTCTTTCCAAACCAAATACACTAATAAGGAGATCAAACTTAAAACATAAACTACCTAATAAAAATAATAATGACTGGGACAAGTTTAGAAACATTGTTGACAGAAAGCTATGCTCTTTGCCTGTTATTTCTGATGGTAATGAGAATAGGTGTGCCGAAGCTTTAGCACGCATATTAATCGCAGCGGCAGATGAAGCTTTCCCTGCTAAAAATAATAATATTAACACAATTCCCTCGCCTCCGTGGTGGGACTTGGAGTGCACAGAATTGATAAACAAACGTAAAGAGGCTGAATACAATTATAACCTTGATATGTCTGACATTAATTTTAAAATCGTTACTAACTTAATTAATGAAACGTATAAACTGTAAAAGAAAAAAATTGAATCCTGGCGTAAGTTTTGCTCATCAATTTCACCGAATACGCACCCTACAATAGTCTGGCGTAATTCGTAGATTTAGGTCCATTTATAACACTCCTTTGCCTATTCCTGATTCTTTAGCCAATGAATTTTTAGATAAATTAGCTCCGCCTTGGGTTCCTGAGGCTATTAACCTTAACATGTCCCTCATAACTAAAAACCAAGACACTCATACGTCGCTAGATCTTCCATTTACTCTAACTGAACTGAAGGGTGTTATTCATAATGCTGAAGATTCTGCACCAGGCATTGATGGCATCCCGTATTCTTTTTTTGCTAATTTAAATGTTGATGTACTCAGCTATTATTTAAAGCTTATCAATTCTAATATGAAAACAGGAAACATCCATGTCGAATGGAAACGTCAAATGGTGTTGCCATTTCTTAAACCAAATAAAACTCCCTCTGACGCTTCTTCATACTGTCCCATAGTATTGTCTTCAATTTTGATGAAATTAGCGGAACACTTAATTAAAAATCGCCTTGAATGGTATGTGGAAAGTAAAGGTCTTTTGGCAGAATCACAATATGGCTTTAGAAAAGGTAAAAGTACAACTGACTGTTTAAGTATTTTAACATCCGATATTCGGTCATCCTTCCCTAATAACCATTCCACTGTTGCACTTTTCCTTGATATTAATGCAGCCTATGATAATGTCGTATTATCAGTTTTACAGAAAAAATTAAAAGCCTTAGGGGTTCCATTGAATTTGTCGAATTTCATTATTAATATCCTGACTGAACGTTCTGTTAACATGTTAATAGGGGATCAAGAGGTATCTCATCTTGTATGGAGAGGTCTTCCACAGGGTTCTGTCCTCAGTCCACTCCTATACAATATCTACACTTTTGATTTAGACTTGTCCCTAACTAATCATGTTAAGATTATTCAACATGCTGACGATTTATTATTATATTCTTCAAGTCATTCTGTTGAACAAGTTAGCTATGCTATCAATTCTGCTTTATCTTCTTTGGAGTCATGGTTACATCTAAACGGTTTGGATTTATCCACGTCTAAAAGCGCGGCTGTTTTATTCACCCGGAAGAGAAATATTCCCACATTAAATCTCTTTTATAAAGAAATGCCTATTCCAGTTAATGATAAATTCAGATAACTAGGTGTAATACTTGAATGTAAATAAAGTAGTATTCCTCATTGTGATTATATTGTTAATAAATGTGAAAATCACCTTAATATGCTTAGATGCCTATCTGGCGTGTCGTGGGGTGCACATCCCTTTTCTTTGAAACTTATCTACAACGCAATAATCAGAAGCTCTCTGGATTATGGATTGTTTGTGCTAGAACCTGGTAGTGTTATGGCTTTTAAAAAGTTGGATAGCTAGGTTCAACTATCATCAACTAGGTTTTAATACTGTGACTAACTGGCTTCAAAGCAATTTACTAACATTAAATGCTGACAAGACAAAATATATTCACTTCTCCATGCGCAAGCCTCAACTTAATATTACTAACCCTCACCTATATGCCCATCAAAGTAAAAACCGTACAGTCAACATGTGTAATTGTCCTGTTATCCTCATAACGGGCAACTTGAAATACCTCGGCGTAATAATAGACGAAACACTCTCTTTTTAGAAAACATAACATATGTGTGGCGGCGACGGTGACCTCAGTTGCTGGCTGTACCTCGTGGCCGCACTAATCTGGTAAATGAGGCGCCCCTGACGCGGGCGCTTCGCACCCTAAACCTTGTAGCTGAGGAAATAGACTTTTGTGCTTGTACACTGAGTGAATTTACAAAGATAACATTGTATGTAATAAGTTTTAGAAAATAAGGTGTTATTATTAAGTTTGCTTCACTATTGCATTGGGTTGTACCTGTAATAATAGTTGTAAGTGATTATATAAAATAAATAAATAAATATATCGACAGTTTACTTAAAAGAGTGCGCAATGTGTTTAAAACAAATTACGATCATTTGCTGATTCAAAATTAATCAAACAAGTTTATTTGGCCCTATGTCAATCAATAATTCAATACTGTATCACTTCTTGGGGTGGCGCACCCAAAACTAATTTACTTCCTCTTGAAAGAGCTCAGAGAGTAATTTTAAAGGTAGCCAACTTCCATCCCTTCTTCTTCCCATTAATGCACTTCAAGTTGAGTGCGGGGAAGCTCCTTTATATCTTAGAAGACAATTCCTATCTGACAAATATTTGTTCCGAATTCTTCAGTTCTCAACTCACCCTCTCCTCACGTCACCCATACTGGACTCTTTAGTGTTGCAGATTGAATCTTCCGATTATTGGTCCCATAAACGTGCTCTTGTGTCCCATAAACGTGTCACTTTCTTCTCCTATTCACCGTTCCAATAAACTTCCCATATTTAGCAGTAGTTATGAGAGTTTACAATTCAGTCCCATTATTAAATATATTGTAAGTAAATCAGATCCCGATTGCCTTTTAAGTTTTAATCATTTTCTGGCTGAACGCAAAGAGTACCACCATATATTTACGGATGCTTCCAAGCTTTCTCCGACGGGTTGTGTTGGGATAGGTATATACCATACTTAATACAACATCGTACAAAAAATAAAACTGCCTCCTGAGACATCTGTTTTTACGGGGGAATGTTTCGGCATTTTAAAAGCCATAGAATATACTCGAGTTTTAAAGTTAAAAAAAAACTATAGCCATTAGTAAATCCCCTTTCGAACACAAATCCCAGTTCCCTATCGTTTATTTAATAAGAGAATTTGCGTTCAGGACCATCTCTGAGGGTAATTCTCTGCAATTTGTGTGGTGTCCGGCCCATGCTGGAAACCATGGCAATGAAGTGGCCGATACCCTTGCCGGTGATGCGGTGCAATGTAGAGACATGGTTCCTTATACACATTTTACCAATGATCTCGTGATTACCAAAGACTTTTCTGCGGGAAACTTGGAAGGTAGCTTGGAATATTGCAAGCAAATCGAAGGGACGCTATTTTTCATTCATTCAAACAGACGTTCTGGAAAAACCGTGGTTTGGCAGGGCAAAGTTTGGCTAGATGGAGACCTCCATTCTAATACGAATGAGATTAGGACATGTTTGCTCTCCAGCCTATCTTGCCAAACTTCATATCATCGACAACCTTATTTGCTTGTGTGGCACGGATGTAGGCGACTTAGATCACATTTTTTTCTCCTGTCCTCTATACTACCGTTCTTCCTTTCTCAGTAACCTGTTGTCTCTCCGTATTCCTTTTCCTACCTCTATACTTTCATTACTCTGCACAAATAGCTTTCCTGTATATAAATAGACTAGCTTTTGCCCGCGGCTTCGCCCGCGTTGATGTCGAAAAATATCCGACGGGAACGTACAATCGGGATTAAAAAATAACCTATAGGTTAATCCAGGTTATAAACTATCTGTGTGCCAAATATCATCTAAATCCGCTCATCCGTGTTTGTGCAAGCCGGAACATACATACAAACAAACAGACCAAAAATTCTAAAAACTATATATTCAACATCAGACGCGAATATTCAATGTAATATTTGACTTCGTTACTATTTTATTTTACGTCGTCTGCGTAGAGTATAAATTCTTTTTTTCTAGATAATTATGAATTAGGTATTATAACAATAACAATAGACCTTTCTTCATGGCTAATTGTCCTCTACTACGTGTGATATTTGAGGAATACTGTAAAGAAATACCTGCTGTAAAGGACAGGTACCTAAATCCTTCACAGTATTTCTCTATATACGATGTTTTTCACTAATTCGGAAGCGGGCACTAAAACAACCAGGCTAGTTGGAGAGCTAACACGTGAGCAAGCCACATAAAGTTGGCCGTGGGAGAAACAGTCTTGCCGCAAATCAACTCCAGCAAATTTTAGAGTTTGTCCCTGTGACTTAGTCATCGCGAAACAAACCTTGATTGGGAACTGCAATCTTTTAAATTCAAACGGAAGGTCATTTGGTATCAATGGTATACGCGGCACGAATACTGTTTCTCCTCTGGCAGATCCAGTTAGTATTTTCGCCTCAATAACTTTGCGGCGGAGAGCTGTTACTTGGAGTCTAGTTCCATTGCACAATTTTGAAGGATGTAAATTTCGAAGTAACATGACAGGAGCACCTACACGCAACATAAGTCTGTGACACGGAAGTTCCTGCGGATTAAGAGAGTTTAAAAATTCTACAGGATAATTAACCGACTCGTCCATATCGACCATGGTGTCAACAGAATTGTAAATCATTTCTTCGCCTTCGAATGTATTTATCAACATTTCGTTGATCGCAGCGGCTTGGTCGTTTTTGGGAGTCAAAATGGCTCTCTCGCATAACCACTCCATCGGTTTGCCTTTAATATTTTTAATAACAGGAAAAATTTTATCTACAAGTCCCTCAACTGTTGATACCACAGTACATAATTCGTATGGTATTTGTATCAACCCATCTATTTGTGGAAAGTTTCCGTTTCCGATTTGAAGAAGAAGATCTGCAAATCTGCCGGCAGAAACTTCACCTCTGAGATGTACTCTCATGTTTCGAGTAAGTTTTAGAACTTTAATTGAAGGCCATAAGAAAGATCTTTTGATGCATGCTTTGATCTCATCTGCGCGCGTACCTTTAGGCACTACCGGTAAAGTCTGTCGAAAATCTCCTGCCAGCAACACCGTCATACCACCCATTATGTTTTTATTATTTCGTATGTCCTGCAAACTCCTATTCAAGGCTTCAACTCCTCTTTTGTGCGCCATCGTTATTTCATCCCATACTATTAGTTTAGTATTTTTAAGCACTTCGGCAAGATTGCTTTGCTTTGGTATATTGCATAAGGGTGTCTCTACATTTGTAAGATTTAGAGGTAGTTTTAAGGCAGCGTGTGCAGTTCTACCTCCTTCTAATAATGTAGCAGCAATCCCAGACGACGCTACAGCTAAAGCTATGTCTCGAGTGCTTCTTACTTTTGCCAAGAGCAAGTTTAAAAGATAAGTCTTACCTGTGCCACAAGGGGCGTCCAGAAAGAAAAATTTTCCTTCACTTACTTCTACACTTGTCATGACTTGGTTATATACAGACGTTTGCTCGGCAGTCAACGATGGCGTATTATTATTTACAAAACTTTCCAAAGCTACTGTATCAAAATTAGTTTCTCTCATATACTCCCTATTACCGGCAACTTGTGGCTTGGTTGGTTTTGGCAAACCGTACATATCTATCGTTTTTCCACCTAATGTTAACACTGCTTCTTCAATATCAGATAGACATTCATTTAAAATTTGGTCTTTGAAATTCTCTACATTGTCTCCGATCTCTTTTTGCAGCCTGTGCTTAAAATCTTCAGACAAATAGTCTTTGAAGTCTTCCCAAAGAGCTATTGGGTCTGATATTTGACAAAAGACTAACATAATTGTGAACAGTTCTCGCATTTTTGCTGCTGACTGACAAAGCGCGGCCTCCTCCAACGTCGCATGCCAGTGTAGGTCATCTTCAAGCAAACCTAACATTTTGCAAGCAGCTTGGAAAGTAGGCTGCAACACACCATTCACAGTTTTTAGTGCTTCAAATGAAGTTGGGCCCCGCACTTCATGTAGCAGTAAACGCAGATGATAGCACTCCGTATTGTTGGGGTGAACAGTATAGACTCTACCTAAGGCGTGTTCCTTCATCACACCAGGCCAACCATCAACTGTTACTCCTCTTTTTCGTCTTACAAAATTACTCTTATTCCATATGTAATATGCGGGTACCTCAGAGTAAAGTAGAATTTTAGCAAAGTTATCTGATTGACATAGTTCGAAAAAAGCTAAAAGCGTCGTTTTTGGTGGATTAGCTATTTTGTCAGCGAGATTATTTGAGTTGAAGTAAACTCTCTGACCGTTTTCCAAATGAATTGCTAAATGAACAACTGTGGGGAAACGCTCATGTATGGAAAACCCAAGAATTCGCCACACTGCTTCTGAGCTACTTATGTACCTTCCGCTCTCATAAATCTTCACCTCATCTTTTTCATTTTCTAGTGCAAATGTAGCCTGGTCCGATCCTTTATTAACATACTTGCATACATATTTTATTGATTTCACAGAGTTGCAATACTCAACGTATATATGTGCGTTAAAAGTTTTTAATAGTACAGGGTTAAAAGGAACTACCCAACGGTTATCTAGATCCACACCATGAATATTAACGGTAAAACCACCTTCGCTAGGGGATCGTCTCCGATACTGTGGATAGCCATCATCACCTGTTTGTGTTTCCCTCAATAGAGGTCGGGGATATCTTTTAGTACAGCTCTTGTTCTTCATACAAGGAGATTTATGATTAAAGCTTCCACAAGGGCCATGAATCATGTTCGACTTTACTATTTCGTAAAGTTTTTGGTCAAGTGCAGGGTCAGGTATTTCAGCGCAGATTACTTTGTCGATAGAGTCTGGCTTTATGCTACTTTTCAGCCATAGAAGAATGTGGACATGTGGAAAACCACGTTTTTGCCACTCAATCGAATACATGTAGCAACGAATTTCTCCAAATATTTGTCCTTTAATCAATATATTAATCAGTTTTTTAACTTTTATATGAAATACTCGAGTAATTATATCGTGACGATCACAAGACTTTTGTCCAGGCTTCCGAGCAACTTTCTTTCTGTCTGTTGGTCTGAAAGTATGACGCAAAAACTACCGGATCGATTTTGTTCAAATTTTGCATAGATGTTCCCTATAAGTGTGGTCAGTCTGTAGGGTACTTATTATCACGCTATTTGCTTTTGCTATGAGTGATGAGCAGAATTGCATTCTGTTCGTATCCTAACTATCCTAATCTATTTATATCTATATTGATTCGCCCGGAGAAGGTTTTCCGGGAGAGGGGCCCGTGGCTAAATAAAAACAGCCGCACTGGTCGATCGATCAGGTTAAGCTACGCTTGTCGCGGTTGGTCTATGGATGGGTGACCATCTTTAGATACAGAGACCCGTCCGTGCCTCGGAAAGTATGTTAAGCTGTTGGTCCCGGCTGTCATTCGTGGATCTTTGACAATCGTTACGGGAAGTCAGAAACCCGAAAGTCTGACAACCATTTTTACCAAGGGGTATCGTATTACCTAATAACTGCTGCGTTGTGGAGGTCAGATAGGCAGTCACTCCATGTAAAATACTGTAAAGTTAGAAACAGTACACGTGTACTTATAAATATTATTTCTACTTGAATACAAAATTTTGCGAATGAACAACTTCAATACAAAACTTCATACCCCTTTCAGACACGTGTGGGTTGAAATAAAAAAAAAAAACAAATATTTAGGTTGTGTTAGTTTCCAACCATAAGCCGAAATATTTGTGATTTTAAATTAAAAAATAAAGAACTTTAATTAAAAACAAAATTTCATCCCCCTTTTCACCCCCTTAAGGGTTGAAATTCTAACAACACCGTTGCGTTAGATAGTAGTGATTTTTTTCGAAAATTAAGGATTTTCAACTTTATCCCCCGTTTTAACCCTTCGGGGGTAGAATTATCAAAAACGTTGAGATACGTATTGATTAATTTTCAATCGTCAGTCTAAAATCAAAATTTGAAGATCCTAACTTCAAAACTGACGGACTTTCATACAAACTTCCATCCCCTATTTTTCCCCTTTAGGGGTGGAATTCCCAAAAATCCTTTCTTAGTGGATACTTACTCTTCACAAAGAACACTCCCTCCAAGTTTCATGTCTCTAGGACCAGCGGTTTGGGCTGTGTGTTGATATATCAACAGTCAGTCAGTCAGTCAGTCAGTCAGTTTCTCCTTTTATACCTATAGATATATAGTCTCATTCATCATTTTAAATAATATTAAGCTGTAATTTTTCATCATTATAATTTGTTCATTATTCATTATTATTTTTAATTATTTATAAATATACTGATCCTAAATACCTTCCTAACCTAAATCCCGTTTTTTAATAATATTTTATTATTTTCGTTTCCCTACCTTTGTTTCTACTATATTTTCTACCATAACTAAACTTGACATTGGCTAAACGCACAAAACGTGCAAAGCCATTAAAAAAAAAAAGTGCGTTTCGCTGGGCAGTCACCACAAACCTAATGACATGTCATCACATGCCTAGCCTTTTCCCAATTATGTTGGGGTCGGCTTCCAGTCTAACCGGATGGAGCTGAATACTGATGATGCTGTTTTACACTCCTCCACAACCCTACGATACCCCTTGGTAAAACTGGTCGTCAGACTTTCGGACTTGTGACGACCCCTAACGGCTGTCAAAGATCTACAAATGACAGCCGGGACCAATGGCTTTACGTGATTTCCAAGGTACAGAGGGATCTTGGTATGTAAAGATGGCCATTCACGGACCAACCTCGGCAAGTATAACTTAACCTGATTGATCGACCCGTTCGCCTGTTATTACTTGTCCACAAGCAATAATTAAAATGCATCCACGTCGGGATGCTACGAGAGAATAAAGAATCTTACATAGGTACATAGGGCATAACTACATAATTATGTACCATACAAAATACTTAATTCTTCTTGTCGGTCGGACCTTTTTGACGATTTCTATTTTATTTCTAACTCTGTGGTGCTGCGTGTGACAGCATCATGAATATTTGTTATATTTGTTTTGTGATATGTTCCAAAATATTATTGGCTGTGTTTCTGACATTTCTGAGTGACTTCGCCTTTCTTGAACTTTCTTTGCATTACAGTTTACCTGGGCAACAATATCAATACCCTATAACTCACATCTCGGACAACTCTGATTTTGCCTGGTTTCTAGCGAAGATCAAACTTTCTATAAACTGGCAAATGAATCATTTGGAATAGTCGTTAGATTTGAGTGTAATTAAATCTGCTGGAAGACAGGATTAGTCTGCAATCAACAGGTTTGAATAGATTTTTTGAAGTCATCAGATTTGATATTTATATTTCTACTAGCTGTGCCTCGAGGTTTCACCCGTTAGGTCTCGATCTCGTGGGAATATAGGGATAAAACATATACTATGTCTTATTCCCGCGCATGGTCTACCTGTGTGCCCATCTTCTCCTCTTTAGAGTAGGGAACACGCGGCGGCGCGGCACCGGCGTCGAACGGTTCGCGTATTGCATTTTTATACTCGTGATATCTTCGAAATTAAATGTCTGATTCGAATGAATTAGAAAGTATTTTACTGCTACATAAATACCCTTGATGTTAAAACTATTAATTTGAATAAGAATTTATATTATGCTGATAAAACTCCTTCGCAAATAATGCATTAATTTAACGAACAAATTAGATAATCATAAAAAGGTTATAGTGAGTCAATCTTAAAAGATAGACATATGCTGTCGCGGACTATTTTTTAGAACTTTTAAAATGAAACAATTCCATCTTACATGATATAAACGTAACTTAAACCGTTTACGCAGCGCACGCAACGGAAGATCTCAAAAAGGAATCATTTTCCTGTTTTTGCTACATTTTTCATTTTTGCTCGGCTCCTATTGGTCGTAGCGTGATGTTATATAGCCTATAACCTTCCTCGATAAATGCACTATCCAACACAAAAAGATTTTTTTCAACCAGCCAACCAACAATTTCAACCAGTAGTTCCTGAGATTAGCGCAAATTCAAACAAACAAACAAACAATCAAACAAACTCTTCAGCTTTATAATATTAGTATAGATGAGATTTGAGAAGGAATATCCCTTCACAAAGTTTTAAGTCTAACAAAAATATACAGGGCTATGAAACACTATTGAAGCTTCTTATTACATTTTGTTTCATTTGTGTCCATTTCTGAGCACCCGAGAACCGAAAAATTAAGGAAATTTTATTTTCCGTAAGCAAAACTCCTCGGTTTTTCCAAAATCGCAATAAACCGTGTGGAAACGTCAAAAGTTATAAAAAATAGCCCACCCTTCCCACGTCCTAGTTTACCTATTAGTTGGGAAGAAGAGTGTGAGTTAAAGAGCCACACAGCTTGAATGAACGGTGATCAAATAGAACGAATCAATAAATAGGTCATCAATGATCTATTCGTTTGTTTTGCTTAATTAGAAATATTTTACAGTGCGCATTTATTAGACACAGATTCACTCATTTTGTATCTTTACTCGGTCATTGATTCTGGTTTTGTTTTCATTTCATAATTAGTTCCACGCCCCACCGATAGCCTCCCGGAGCGAATTATGTTAACGAGGAATGCGATTTATAGTTCACAAACAATTTGTATGTCGCAGGTTGTTCAAGAAGTTTTTCCAATCTAAGCCGCTATTGAGATTGTAATGAGTGTGTATGTTGGAAGAATAAAATCATTCAAACTGCTAATAATATCGGCCAAGCATATCTACCGTTCCCCCACATCGAGATATAATAGGTTACTAGAAACATGCTTCCGAAGTACCTACCTAACTCCTCATTACAGTCACATGACGTGCACTTCCTTTCCTGTCAGTCCCCCGTGACTAACAAACAATCGGTTCGCTAAGTGTTGGTTTATGTGCTCAAATTGTTGCCAGAGCACGGCGCGAACGAATCCGTATACTATCAAACTGCAATATCCATCGCCAGCAATAAACCGCGCCGGCTTTACGACTGTTATACTGTAGCGTCGCCGATGAACTATGCCCGAATAAGGATCGCTGCTTATCACGTAGAGGTTCCAAACTTGTGAACTGTAACTTTTGTGCTGTAGGTATGTTGATAGAACAACATTTTGAAATAAAGGTTTATTTCAAACTTGTAATAGTCATTTATTATATCTTTCATCTTGATTGTTGTGTCACTTTAATCAAAGGTTTCCATCCCTTAATTTTATTGTTCTAAATTTAAAAGCCGCAATCCATAATCAATAGAAAATGCTATCCGTTAAAAGCGCAGAGTAAGCAAAGTGATCGAGTAGGTATTCGTGCACACAGCCGCCGGCGCCGGCGCCGACGCCTTCGCCAACGATGACTAATTGACTCAAGGCAACTTTATATTCACCACTTTTTCTTTTGTTTATTATAAACAGAAGGTTCGCTGTCCAGCAGCTTTTATGGGAACGGCAATCTTACAGTAATCATGATATCGAAAGACGTTCCCTGTTATAAATATCGAGCAAAAACGACCAAAAAATCATGTCTGTTGTATGGGAGCCCCCTTAAATATTTATTTTATTCTGTTTTTGCAGGTCAGTAACTCTGTAAGTTCATGTAAGTGCATTGACTATTTCATTGCACTTATATAAACTTAAAGTGTTGTATTGCTGATTCTAATGATTATAATTCTGTAAATCCCGCAAATCATATTTAGATCAACATACAACCTGATACTGATCTCCAAATTGTAAAAAACGTAAGAAAATTTGAATTTCGCGGGCTACCTTAGCGCATCCCCTTAACGTAATGTTCTCGGTGTTTATATCCGATGGCGGTTTGCGCGAGGTGGCTGTGCGAGAGCATTTCGAAAATTCTGGAGGAAATTGTAAAAATTAAAAACACGAGTATTCTGCTAAACGTTCTGTGGAACACTTTTTAATCTAAGAAGTCCCCCGACTGCAATGACAAACATGATGTTTTATCAACTTGGTTTTTACTTTTTTGGTTCGTTTTTTAGCAGGGCAGTCGTGTTTTTTAATTATTAATTTTTATATTATACATTTTAGTGACCAGTTTTTTATTTTATTTAAGTTTAGGTACGTTACGTACCTAAACTTAAAAAGTAAAAAGCAAGTTGATAAAACATCATGTTTGTCATTGCAGTCGGGGGACTTCTTAGATTAAAAAGTGTAGTGGCGTTCCTTCCATAGAAGCCCAAAAGCCCGGCTTGCCTTCAAAATTAAGCCTATCTATAAAAAATAAAAAACTAGCACTATATAATAATGGTATTACCATGAACAACATAGAAAATCCGTAAATCGCTCACTTGGCTATTTTTTTAAATCGTAAAAAACCTGTCTGTTTGCCCTGATTTTGACCCCTAGGCACACCACTGGGTACGTATATTTTTGTTTACCGCTATTAGGCAATAGTTGGCGTTGGGTTAATGTTTTTTTTTTTTCTTGTTTTCATGTACACCGTAATATAAAGTATATTTTTGGAATGTGATCATCAAGGCCTTCAACTGGATACCCATATTGTAAATAACTGAAGATTTTTTTTATTTTTCACATTTGATAATGGAGCCATACCTACTGCCGCCGTATTGATGTTTTTCAAAAAAATCATATCCTATATCTCTCAAGACGATGTAAGGATTCTAACAAACACATACACACAGATAAACTCACGCCTTCTTCCCATGGGAGTAGGTAGAAACTACAGAACGCCACCTGCCACGGTCCTTACATACTCCCTTTGCCTCGTTCACGTTCATCACTTTTCACCATCGTGTCACCATTTTTCCAGTGTGAGAGAGAGAGACGGAGCTAGACAAGTCCGCTAGCACCATCTCGTTTTTGCAGTGGAATAATGGAGACTTTAATACTTCATAATACTACCGCTGGTTATAAATACACGCACGCCGGTTGCGAGTACCACGCACACCTGACCTAGGGCATCCCTGCGTTTCCACTCACATCTGCCAACACATCAATCCAAATCCGTTTAGGCATTTAAAAGTTATGGTGGACTATAGAAACTCACATACATAAATACATACATGAACCCTGAAAACATTACACTCCTTTTTGGGCAGTCGTGTATTCAGCAGATATGGCACACTTAATAGCTTAGAGCATACTGTACATACCGTAATCCTAAAACTAATTATAAATGCTAAAGTGAGTTTTTTGTTTGTTTATCGGTTTGTTACGCTTTCACGCTAAAACGGCTGAACGGATTTTGATGAAATTTGGCAAGTGAGACCATGACCTGGAATAGGATATAGGCTACTTTTCATCACGGATCACAGGCGAAATCACGGGCAAGAGCTTGTTCGTAATAAACCTAACGGCAACTAAGTGATCTTTTCTCTACGCGCTTCGACCTAAACAACAACCTCAACAACAACTCTGCAAGTGTGCGAACTGTACAGTTCATGTAGAATTTCATAATGTTCGGATATACTAAGGCGATAAACCCATACACCTATGGTTATAAATGATAGGACTGGCATCCTGATTGCAACGTCGCTCCAGTAGTTTAGGTCTTCTGTATTGTGTTGCTTGGTGGGCCCTTTACAGTATGCGTCGTGTGTGCCCCGCAGGCCCGCACGTGCGCGGTGTTTTGTATTCCGTGAGGTGGCGCGAGGAGAGTGCCATCAATCTTACGCGACAAACGCTGATAGATCCCCCTCCGCACCCCCACACCGCCGTTCGTACCGCACACTCTAACTTGTGCTAAACAAATTGACTTTGTTCAACTTTTCTAAACGAAGGACCTCCCTCCTCACGATGACTTGGTAAGAATTGAATTTGAAAAGCAAAAGAATCGGAGGTAATGGAATCTGTGAGATTTATATGAGAGATAATGTAGAAGTTCCTAATGGACGAGGAATGAGTCTCCATGTCCGCAGTCAGCACTGTAGGATAGCATTCTGTGGACTGTGTTAACAAGCATAGTATAGCAAGCGTTTATTGTTATTACTTCAGAAGTTAAGAATTGATTGACTTTGTTGACATGTTACGTTAATTACGTCAGTTGAGTGTCGGTCAACGAATGCGCAAATCTAGGATAATTAAATGTTTCATTAATGAGTTTATTTCAAAAGACATTTCATTACGATCATCATACCTATTAAAAGCTAACTAGTTTTGTTCGTGGATCCGACGCGTCCTTTATTACGATATGTATTAGGTTTGTGCTCATTTTTAACCGACTTCTTCAAAAAGGAGGAGGTTCTCAATTCGTCTGAAAACTTTTTTTTTTGTGTGTATGTTACTCGATTTCTCCGCCAATTATGAATCGATTTTGATGATTCTTTTTTTGTTTGGTAGGTCATGCTTCAGAGGTGGTCCCATATAAATTTTATTAACTTTTGAGTAAGCTTCAATATTACGTATTTTTTCCCACTTAGTGTATGTAGATGATATATTGATTGACTCCGTCACTGTTATTTACGTAGCAGGTAGTGGTATTCGAATTTGTGTGGCGTAGGCACCACAACTAAAAAGTGAATAATAAAAACTTTTTACAAAAAAAAAACAATCGACTTTTTTTTTTTTTTGTAAAAAGTTTTTGGTCGCCTGCTCTTACTTAAAACTTATATCTAGAAGAAAAAGACGCGAAAATTATCCGTCGATGGATTGAGTGCAGCTGACACGAATCTAAAGGGAGTGGCTTATAAAATGACGGCTAACAAGATAGAATGGAAGGACCCCAAGTAGCGGGACATGCGCAGGTAGAGGATGAAGACAAATGAGAGCGGAAGTGTTCGCCACGTAAGTCAGGGGCACCGCATTCAGAGCGGTCATGTAATGAAGCAGCGTGCTATTTATCTTGATATTCCTTTCAAAGTTGACCTTCTATATAACGTGCGCGCGCTTCCACCTAACTTCAGATAACTTGGTAACTATGTGCCGCACTAGTTATTGTAACCAGAGATTGGAGAAGGTGTGCCTTGCCGTATGAATTCGTAGAGGAGTGCATATTATATATTACAGGCGTGATTCTCATTTAAATTAGAATATAGCGAATCGGCAGTAGTACCTACTTTTAAGTTGGAGCTTAGGGGTAGTGAACGGGCGGGTAGGAACCAAAATGGAAACTAACAAAGCACCATTGTTACTAACACCAAAACAGTAACAAAATTATTAGTCCAGGGCCAAACCGACTTTGAAAACCCGATTTGCAGAAAAATTCTTATCAGTATGTGGTTGGTCGGAAAATTTAGTATAAATTATAAGCAAATGAAAAAAATTAAGAGAACACGCAGAATGTTCCGGAACAGGGGTGGGGGTAGGGAAATAGCCATTATAGGCGGGTGAATAATGATTTTTACGATTTGCGGCTAAGCTATACCTCCTATCGAAAAAAGTCAAAAATAAAAGTTGTTTATAATCAAAATATCTTTAACTTTTGTATTTACCAATTTCCAACATAACCTCAAATTTATGGAGAAAAACGCAAAAAACCGATATTTTCGTTATTATTTTTTTTCTGCTTCAAAAATGATTGGATTTCAATGAAAATCACTGATAATATAGATTTACATGTGTTAAATAACCAGTAATTTTTTTTTTAAGTTTTCGTTTTTGTATTTTTTACGAATTAAAATTGAAAAAAAAGGGGAATTTTCAGACCAAAAATTTGGTTAGTAAATTTTCGATTTTTTTACTTTACCCGTTCTCATTTTGTTACTTGAAACCTCAACTTAACGAAGAAATAAAAAAAAAATGTTTGTATAATATTTTTTTTGTTTTAAACGAGAAAAACCAAAAAAAAGATTTTATCAAGATCAATTTTTCAATAAATGCTATGAATTTTCATTTTTAATGGCATATCTGGTTTAAATTAATGCAAAAGAGTAAAGTTCATATAATACCAAACAAAATTTACCGAATTAAACTTTTACTATTATGAAAATTTCTGAAAACATTGTTTAAATAATAACCGTATATTTAAAACATTCAGGAAATGCACGCAGCAAACTCATGAAAATTACAAATACCTTCCACTTTTCTAATAAAAATATTTTATTAAAAGATTAAATAATACTTTACCTATTACAATATATTGTTAAGTTGGATTAGCTACTTATGGTAAACAGTAAATGAATAAGATTTGCAAGTTATTTAAACCGAATTTTCTTTGAAGGGTTCTCTCCATAATTAGAGTTGGTGTAGCTTCCGATTTCTTCAGGTTCGTCTAAAGCTTGCAGATCTTCAGATTCTTCGTCATCATTTAGATCTTGATTTTCAGCTTAATTGGATAACGAAATCGTCTTCAAGATCTTCTTAATCACTTATGTTCTCGTAAGGCTGTTTATAGTTGTCGAGTTATGAATTATTTCTGAATTTTTGAGAATTTTCGACCTGACCGGATTTTTTTCTGAATCTTCATGAGTAGTAATTTTATGCATAAATTAATCAGCTGCGTAACTGTGATGAAGGTTATGAAATTTTTGGTCTAAAGTGAAAAAATTACGTTCGGTGAATTATGACACAAATAACATAACTTTAAATTAAAAATCTAAACAGACTGACTTCATGGTTCCTAAGTAGGCCTCAAGAATGCGCCAAACTCTCAGCTTTCATAACCATTAAAAAAAATTGTACTGAATGGAGTTGCTTTGGCTAAGATCGGCCATCAAAAATTCTTAAAATTAGAAAAATAAAAATGGTCCTTTTCGCGTTCCTAAGGTTAATTAGTTTGTTAAGTTATCAAAAATGACTGCAGGAAATTGAAGCGGAAATGGAAACTGCAAGCGGCCTTAAGATGTTAGATACATTTGGAGGTTCACACATTCAAATAAAACCACAAAAAAATAATTGATAAGTGTTATTGCAATTAAAAAAAAAAAAATCTATTTATTTATTTTATTTATTTATTTATTCATAGGAGAACCAACAGCTATAACAGATGGATATCTATTAAATAGGAAACATAGAGCCAATTACAGGTTCTCACGGGTAAAAACTGAAAAGCAATAGAAATCTTAGGATCACTAACAAGCACGATATAAAATAATATTATATATATATATATATATATCTATATATATAAAAGAAAGTCGTGTTAGTTACTCCACTTATAACTCAAGAACGGCTGAACCGGTTTAGCTGAAAATTGGCAGGGAGGTAGTTTAGAGCCAGGAGAAGGACATAGGATACCACGTTCCCGTGAGACGTGACATAAAACGTGGTATAACAAAATATTGGTTTCTTAAAACTTCAATCAAAACCTAACAAAAAGTACTAGGCTTGCATGAATTCAAGATAGTACTACAATCATTACTATTATCCCACTAATAAGATTTGGATGAAAGGCACAAACAAAAAGTACTAGGCTTGCATGAATTTAAGAACCAGGAGACGGACATAGGAGACTTTTTTTACTTAGGGTTGGTAGGTAGGTAGATTAGGTAGGGTAGGTAGGTAGGTAGAGTAGGTAGGTAGTAGATAGGAGGTAGGTAGGGTAGGTAGGCAGGGTAGGTAGGTAGGGTAGGGTAGGTAGGTAGGGTAGGTAGGCAGGGTAGGTAGGTAGGGTAGGTAGGTAGGGTAGGTAGGCAGGGTAGGTAGGTAGAGTAGGTAGGTAGGGTAGGTAGGTAGGGTAGGCAGGGTAGGGTAGGTAGGTAGGGTAGGCAGGGTAGGTAGGGTAGGTAGGCAGGGTAGGTAGGTAGGGTAGATAGGCAGGGTAGGTAGGTAGGGTAGGTAGGCAGGGTAGGTAGGTAGGGTAGGTAGGCAGGGTAGGTAGGTAGGGTAGGTAGGCAGGGTAGGTAGGTAGGGTAGGTAGGCAGGGTAGGTAGGTGCGCCGTAGATAAGTACTTATTGCTACCCGTGCAAAGCCGGGGCGGGTAGCTAGTATATATATAAATGTAAGGTACAATAAGCACTAAGCAGTTTTAAAAAAGTCAGCGTTCAGCTGATTGCGTGCATGGAATGAATGGGATGGGATTTGGTGGTAAATGGGTCAAATGAGAACTCTTTACAAAGAACATTAAAGTCCTTACTCGCTCGCACTATGTATGAGTTTTGCCTGTAGTTAGAAGAGGAAAAAAGAATGGAGATAGGTGGATTAAATCTAACTGATCTCTGAGGGACATTGAAACGCAGTTTATGCAGGAGGTCAGGACAGTCAATCTCATTAGATATAATTTCAAGAAGGATAGTGCAATCTGCTAGTCGGCGACGGTTTATAAGTAGCTGTAAGTGAAATTTCTTGCAGAGAATAATATAATCATCAGAATGGTATCGTATACGCAGCCGAAAACATAGAAAACGAATAAATCTTTTTTGTATATTCTCAATATGATCAATGTATTTGCCATAACATGGATTCCAAATTTGTGACGCATATTCAAGATGACTTCTCACAAAAGAGCAATAAAGAATCTTAAGGGTTTTTGCCTTCTTGAAACACCCTGCGAGTCTCATAATAAAACCCAGTGACTTCGAAGCTTTAGCCACAATTTGCTCAATGTGCACGTTAAATAAAAGTTTGGAATCGTGGAAAACGCCCAGATCGCGTACACCGTAGCATCTGTGTAATAGTTGCCCTTTAAGTTTATAAGTTGTAGGGAGAGGGACGCGTTTTCTGGTAAACGAGATTACCGAGCATTTAACAGGGTTCAAATCTAGTTTGTTAATCAAGCAATAGTCATCCAATCGCGCCAGGTCAAATTGGAGGGCATCCATATCGTCATCTGATGTTATTGCAGAAAATATCTTCATATCATCAGCAAAACAGAGTAAATTTGAGTTATGAAAACACGAGTCGATGTCGCTTACATAAATGATAAAAAGCAAAGGACCCATCAAGGAACCTTGAGGAACACCAGTAGGAGCTGAAACCCAGCTCGACATGTAGTTACTGATAACGACAGCTTGAGATCTATTTTCAAGGTATGAAGTAAACCAACGAAGTAGATCTCCTCTGATACCATTATTAAAAAGCTTTGTTTTAAGGATATTGTGATCAATTCTATCAAAAGTCTTACTGTTACGTTTACACAGATTACAGAATCTGTGTAAACGACATCGATTTGTGCGCCATTGTCCATTCTGTCAGTCAGAAAGCTGTCATTGAGCAAAGCCAGAAAGTCATTGAGCAAATTTGGTAAATTTTGTTTAGTATTACATGAACTTTACTCTTTTGCATTAATTTGAACCAGATATGCCATAAAAAATGAAAATTCTTAGCATTTATTGAAAAATTGATCTTGGAAAAATCATTTTTTTGGTTTTTCTCGTTTAAAACAAAAACATTTTTTTTTCTTTTTATCGTTAAGTTGATGTTTCAAATAATAAAATGAGCACGGGTAAAATTAAAAAATCGAAAATTTACTAACGAAATTGTTGGTCTGAATATTCCCCTTTTTTTCAATTTTAATTCGTAAAAAATACAAAAGTCAATATGTCGCTTCAAAAGAATTACTGCCTATTTAACACATGTAAATCTATATTATCAGTGATTTTCATTGAAATCCAATCATTTTTGAAGCAGAAAAAAAATAAAAAATAAAAAATCAGTTTTTTGCGTTTTTCTCCATAAATTTGAGGTTATGTTGGAAATTGGTTAATACAAAAGTTGAAGATATTTTGATTATAAACAACTTTTACTTTTGACTTCTTTCGATAGGAGATATAGCTTAGCCGCAAATCGTAAAAATCATTATTCACCCCCCCAAAGTGGCTATTTCCCTACCCCCCTGTTCCGGAACTTTCTGCGTGTTCTCTTAATTTTTTTTCTTTTGCTTATAATTTATACTAAATTTTCCGACGAGCCACATACTGCTAAGAATATTTTTTTTCTCAATTTTTTTTTCCCTGGATGGACTTTGTCTGAAATAAAGTATTATTTAATTTAATTTAACATGATTTGTTACTAGTTTATTTACACAGTTACTAGTTTATTTGACAGACAAATTAAAAACCCGGAGTCTAGGGCATAAATCGAACAGATTGCGTGTGACTCCGGATTTTTAATTTGTCTGTCTGTGATGTCTTTTTTAAGTATATCTTTTTAGTTGACTTTTTTGTCGTAGTTGAGTTTAGTTTTATAACTTTTATTTTTATTGATTTTTGGGGTTATAATATATATGTCATAGATTATAACAAGCTTTTAATGAACTAAAAAGGGGTTTTCCCAGGGCCACCTTCCAGCTCCATCATCAGACCCTGAACACCACCTAGTGTCAAACTACTTGTTAATACATAGCTAATGAGTCCAAACATGGTGATCCTATCTTGTTTGATTGAGGAGTTCGTAAGACCAAGTTCCGTCTCCATCATCAAACCAGTTCCATGGTATCATTTTTTCAAAATGTCTCGTTAGTTATATAATTATGCCAAGTTTCAGCTGAATCGAATGCCAGGAAGTGCTTGAAAAATGGATGACAATTGCAGTAAACG
Organism: Lithophane ornitopus; assembly: GCA_948473465.1. Taxonomy (NCBI): domain Eukaryota; kingdom Metazoa; phylum Arthropoda; class Insecta; order Lepidoptera; family Noctuidae; genus Lithophane; species Lithophane ornitopus. The sequence continues at coordinate 17,665,270 of OX419622.1, forward strand.
GAAACTTATACGAACAGAGCAAGCTAATATAAAGCTTGTAAAAATTTAGCGATAATAGTCTCTCAATTGATTATTGTAGTACTAAGATGAGGGTAAACGCTCGCGCTCGCCAGAGTGGGGCGGCACGTGGACAGAGTCGTGTTAAGGGAAGTAGCTGAGCGACGAGTCAGTCTTGTGAGGGCAACGAACGGATGCAGACCTACACTTCTCCTGCGAAACTGTCGGTTTGCCCGAACGTAGAAAGTAGTGCGTGAACATTATTAGTATTGTCTACCAATTCAGGGGAGGAGCGAGACAACCCCGACACAAGTGTTATTAACCACTTACTGGGGCTGTTTCATTCACATTTATTATGTAAATGTAAGAGACTCAATAAACAATTTTCTGAAAGTGAAATACTAACTGATTTGCTGTATCATTGTGTTTTATTGTGACCAGCACTATGGATTCCGTACCACCGAGAGAGCGATAATGCCGTCATCGAGATGATGACGGCACTATCGCTCAGTCATCGCTGACGCCGTCATATATTTTTGAAAGGTGCTAAGTAATTATTAAGCCCTTTCATTTGATACACAACGTGGCAACATTAATTTTTTATTTGTTCCTGCCTTTATGTCCTCTAGAGGGCGGCGGCATATTCAAACGAACGAACCACTGAACAAAATTCTCTGATATGAGGTATGCGGCCACAATGTCAAGATATTACACAAATATAGGTACATCTCGACGAGTCATTCCGTGCGCTCTATACTAATTGCCGTATTCCTACTCAAAGCACAGTTCTATGTAATGAATAACGCCCACTTTTACATATCGGCACGTACGGAAGCCGAAGTTCGGTTCATTTGGGAGGCGATCTAAGTTGGGTAATTAACTCGCTCGTAATAACCGTGAGCAATGTAATGAGAATAGTTGAAGTCGCGACTTTATTAGCGAAGTCGTGCTCTGAAGGAGTTGCCATCATTACGGAAGGATATTATCGCCAAGGCGGGTAGTGGCACGGAAAATTGAAATACTTAAAACGTTGTTTTACAGTTATATCGATGATGACGGTGCACTCACTCCGCCGCGTTGTGGTGGCCGAGGTATTCCCTCCAGATTTATTCTTCGCTATCTTTAAGAACGTAATTGAAACTGCTTTGTATTTTATTTCAGTCTCTTGGAAGCGGTATAGCTCATAAGCTTATAGCTCGTAAGTTTATAGGTCATCATTTTTTTATAAAAAATTCTTGTTCCTTCCATCGTAGCGATTTTCCCTGGCTCGATCCCAACTCCTGTTAATGAGATAGGTTATAATCATTTAGCGAACTGTCATATTGTACGTTCCGTACCCGAAGGGTGCCAAATGGAACCCTATTACTAAGCCTCCGTTGTCTGCCTTTCCGCCCGTCCATCTGTCTGTCAGTGGGCTATATCTCATGAACCGTAATACATAGGCAGACAGTTTAACTTTCTCTGATTGTGTGTTTCTATTGCGAAAAATCTTTTTATTAAGAACAAGGTTTTAATGAACTAAAATAAAACTTATGTAATTATAGAACTTTAATATTTATTAAAGATCTACCCTCTTATTCATAAACGTTTCTTAAAGTTAAAGAGACGTATAAACGTCGAAAATGTATGGTTAAACAGTTGCTAATTCATAACTTAACTTTAAGCAGCGTTTATGAAATAAGGCAGTTAATGTTTAAGTAATTTTTATTTAGCGCTTTTTAGTTCATAAAATCTTGTTCTTTAAAAGATTTTTGCCTATATTTTATTTTGTACTTTTTAGCATAGAATTTGTATAAATATCTTAGTCAAGATAAATCCAACGAGCCCAACACAACACGGCCATCTTGTCAATTTGAGGATTTCCTGTTGCCGCCCTCCGGCTGTAATAATCCGACCCTGCGCCAGTGGCGGCCCAGGGCGGCAAAGACCCTGGACATCACCTAGTGTCAAAGACCTTGGACACCACCTAGTGTCAAAGCATTTGGAAATACATAAACAATGGCCATACACGATGGTGCTATCTTGTTTCATTGAGGAGTTCCTATGGCCACTTTCCTGCTCCATCATTAGACCCTGGACATTATCTTGGGTGGGCACCTACGTAACACGGTTAGTAAGATTTTTGAGGCGACAATAATCGAGTGCAATTCCAATTCAATAAAACTAAACATAATGTAATAAACTTTTAAACGTGTGTACCTATTGTATTGTATATTGAGGAGTTCCTATGGCTATCTTCTGACTCCATCATCAGACCAGCTGCATGGTATCACATGACCTGGAATAGGCCATAGGATACTTTTTATCCCGATATTCCCACGGGATCGACACTTACGCGGGTGAAATCGGATGCCAGGAAGTGCTTGAAAAATGGATGACAGTGGGAGTAACTGGAACCACTCTCAATGTGAAACTATGGTCGGTGAGTGCGGAGGTTGGCGCGGTGGTGCTGCGCCCCCCGGACTGCGCTCCTGCGTTGCCGCGCTCTCCCTGAAAGTGTCCAATTGGAAATTTTTAATTGCAACTTGTATTGAATTGGAAGTTGTAATTCGTGCCGCTGCGCTTCAGCGAACACCTTGTGTCGTTACCATTGACTTCTTTCATGTTTTGAGAGTCAGTGAGCTGAATTGCATGTTTCTTAGTTAACTTAATTCCTTCTCTAACTAGTAAAGTATATCGACGTGGGATCATGGGCATCCACCTGAACAGTCCCTACTGAGAAACTACGTATAGGTTTTTAATGCATCGATTGTATTAAATATCCCAAAGACGAGGAAGGCTGCCTCGACGTTCTCCACGTGTGTTCGCGCACCGCGGTCTGTAGTGGACGATAGCATTTCCATATGTATAAGTCGCAGGTGCGTTCAGCTAGCACAAAGAATGGCGTTCATCCAGTGATGTACTACGGCTTCGTCTCCAGAGATACACCCACGCGATACCCGCGCTCTCCCCCTTTGCCTTGCCCGCGCTCTGCCCACGCGAATGATTTATACCGCCTCCTGCCAAACTGACTCAGGTCTGTTGAAACCAATTGAACATTATATAAACTTTGCTATATTTCTTGCACCAGATATTATAATTATATATTTGCTCTTGAACAGAGGGATGCTCTTTGGCTAAATTAAAATGCACTGAGTAGCTCCTAAGAGAGCCATTAGTGCATGTTCAGCGATTATGGATGTACTAAAGGTACACAGTCATACAAAAACAAATCGTTCACCATTATCACCGGCACAAGTTCTGATATCACTATTGAGCCCTGAGTTCACTTGATGGCTGTCTCGGGGTCAGTAATCCGATAGGTGCACAATGCGCTCAATTCGGCACATATTTCACGGTTCAAATAAAGTCTCGTGGTAGAGGTTACGGCGGCTATTCTGCTAGATTTTCCTACTCGACTCGAATTTCAATCGGACGGCAATTTCGCTTCCTCGCTTCCCGAACGATTTTCTTTATAACCGCTGGCGGGTCCGGCTAACTATTAATAATATACTTACCTCCGTTTAAATTTGGCTTCCTTTCAAGTGACGTGGCGCGACTGTGGCCGTAAAACCGTGAACTAAGAAGGGACAGAAGGTTCCTACCTCACGGTAACACACTAAACAGTAATGTCACTTTTGCCGTGAAACGAAGTCGAATCATTGCTATTAGATAAGTAATGTTGATACAATATTTTGTTTCAATAGTCATAATATGATGCGTGGCGAGTTGACATCCATCATGAGGATTGTATCTTCGGCAGCCTGCTGCCTACTGCGTGACAAGCGGGCACGTCGGCGGTCATGTTATTGGCAGACGCTCAAAAATCACGTCTTGTGGAATTATTGAGTTATTGCAAGCTTTATTGTTTTCTATCGCAATATTGCCATCGACAAATAGAGCTGAACTCACTTCAATACACCTGGAAATATAGGTAATAAATAGGTAATTTTGCCGAGCTTTCAGTAATAGAATGGCATTGTTCATTGGTGAAGATAAAAGAATAGTTATTTGTTATGCAAGGCTGCAAAGTCGTTTTTTCGCGAGTACCTGTATTGAAACCTGAGCGTTGCGAAGGTTTCAAAGGTACGAGACCCAGAAAAACTTTGCTTTGACTGATAATGCATCAATACTTATTTTATGTCCGAGCGCCAACCTCATTTTTAGAATAATCGCACTGGCCAGCACGAAAAATAATCGCTCAACGTGCCTAAAGAAGAGTTAGTGCAAGCGGTACATAATGCCGAATTGAGCTTTCTTCCCGAAAAATTTCGCGAAAAGTACATAAAAGCTTAGGTACAATATTTATGTTCAATGCATGGAGACACCTAGCATTTTCCTCGGCAGCAAAGTTTTTCTGGGTCTCGTACCTTTGAAACTTTCGCAACGCTCAGGTTTCAATACCTACAGGTACTTGCGCGAAAAAACAAATTTGCAGCCTTGCATAACAAATAACAATTATTTATTTATATATACTTTATTGTACACCAGAAAATACATAGCGAAAATAAATAAATGTAACACTACAAAACATACAATGGGCGGCAATTAAGGCAGCACGTATATCACGCGCCTGTTCCAAAGAGCTGTAAAATGACCAGGAACACATATTCCTACAGGAGGATACATTGAACTGGTCGAGTTGGCGTGACTTCAAGCAGTTCTCTGTTGCTGGTGCCTCCCCTTGGCCGTGGAGCGATCGGTAGTTGTTACGAGAGTGTATGTGTAGCAACAGGCTTGCTAGTGAAGGACTGCGGGGAGCTAGACGCTAATGGTCGCCGTAGAACTGCCCGTCAGCCGCCGATACAATTTAAAATTTCATAGGCTTTTTGCAATTCGCAGGATGTTGATTATGATGATATGATTCCCGACCGTAACAAATATGGCTTTACAGAATTAAAATCAAGCTCCTTAAGATATAAAAAGTAATCCTCAAATGTCATGATTTCATGAAATTGTCATTTAATAGGATTATATTAATTTAGAGAGTTGTATTGATGATTTTTAAGATTTTAATTTTAGAAATAAATATATATTACGGCTGCGTATCATATTATTTAGATCAAGATACAACCTGATACTGACCTGCAAAAAACTTAAGAGAATTTAAATTTCGCGGGCTACCCTTGCGCTTTCGCCTTAAGGAAATAAATCTAGTAAGTGATTACTAATAAGACGATGATTACATCACGAGGTATCTCTAATTGCCTGCTAATAACACATATCCGCCGCTCGCAGGTGTCGCGTGTTTTCAATTGTACGTACTGGTAAACTAAAAACTCAACCCTTTTTCCCATGAGAGTACGCAGAAACAACAGAACGATACAAATTCAAAATTTGTATCTCGATATCAAAAACTACTTGTGCATGATAAACAAGTGTGACCTACAATAATATTATCGTAGTTTTTGTATAATAAATGTTTAATGATATGATATATCCAGAACACGACACTTGGAAAAATATTTAAGACTAAGAATAGTATCATTATCACATCTAAATTCTAATCTATTCATAATATCAGCTTCATTATCATTGTTTGATATATGTCTACCTAATATTCGCGACTGTTACGGTAGACGAATATTATGGAACGCCGATCTATGCTAGATAAATGAATGTTGTGAAGCGAGTGCGAGCTGCTAGCTCGGCTGTCGGCTGCAGGCTGCGGGCTCGGATGCGGGCTGCGGGCTCGGCTGCCGGTGCGGAACTACGGAATTATGAATAATCATGACGTCGACTTAATACCAGCACCATTCCATCCGCAAGAGACGCCTTCTAAACTGAAATAGCAGATTGTCGCCACAGTAAACTAAGTAATAAATAAATCACTCATATTCTGTCTGGTAGTATTCAAAACAGTCTTCTTTTACAAAAAGAATTTCTTTTAGAATATTGTTGTAATCCAAATTGATATAAAACTGCAAGCTCCATATAAAACTTAGATACTATTATATTCAAAGCAGGAGAACGAGTCGCGACTTATTTGAGAGCGTGCATACAAACGCCGCAATCGTGAGACGAATGGCGGGATACATCTCACGACGGCGCCGCCGCGCCGCCCGTATCGAACGCGACGGCTTATCCGCGGATAGCTACGTGCCGCGTCGGCGGAAATATCGCGTGGTGTGCACCTCGGTGCTTGCTATTACAATTGGTTTCATATTGTGCGCGGAATAAGATTTTGCATTGACTTCTAGACTTCAAAACGATGTTCTTAAATCTATAAGATTGAATAATTTTATCCTTGAGAACTCGTCTGGTTTGCTGAGCGAGTTTTCTTTCAGTGATATCGAATGTTGTTCACAAGTCTTGTGAGCTTATTATCTAATTGTCTCTCACACATTTTCATCTACTTTTACTTAATTAGTAAACTCGAATGCGGGATAAGTACCTAACGTATTGTAATTAGTGGATAAAACTTAATGCACATAGTAATATACTTAATAATAATCTTCTGCTTTATATATTATTATATACAAGCTGTTCGTGCCCGGCGTCGCCCGGGTGTAATTCCGAATTTTCCGGTGGATTTTCCAAAATAAAATTGTCAAGGGACATTTGAATTTAATAAAAAATAGCACTTTAAAGCTAAATATTCTGCAAACGGATCCCTGAATCCAAAAATGGTTTTCATATTTTTGAACGACCATTCCAACGCATACCATGGGATAGGCGAGAATAAAAAAGTTCCCACTTAGAGTTCCCACGAGAATAAAAGAGTAGGGGAGTAGGGGAGGTACCCATTTTTTTTTTTTTTAAAGAATAAATCTCTGAGCTAGGCCTCGGACAGACAGACGGACATGGCGATACTATAAGAGTTCCTTGTTGACTACGGAACCCTAAAAAGTCAGCCAAATCGAACAAGCCATTATCTAGTGATAATCTTTGATACATGCGGCAATTGATTTTTATTTATAGATAGTTTTTTTTTTTCATGTACTACTTAAAATAATCTAAACGTGAATTCATGCAAGCCTAGTACTTTATAGGGTTCCGTACCCAAAGGGTAAAACGGGACCCTATTACTAAGGCTCCTCTGTCTGTCTGTCTGTCTGTCCGTCTGTCACCAGGCTGCATCTCATGAACCGTGATAGGTAGACAGTTGAAATTTTCACAGATGATGTATTTCTGCTGCCGCTATAACAACAAATACTAAAAAACAGAATACAACAAATAGGGGGCAAACATATAACAAACGTGATTTTTTTGCCGTTTTTATAGATAATGGTATGGAACCCTTCGTGCGCGAGTCCGACTCGAACTTGGCCGGTTTTTGTTAGTTATAACTATTTGTGTTCCAAATCCTATTAGTGTAGAAAGCCTATCTATCAGAGCTACCCTCTAATGAATTTGAACATATTTACAAAACAACATTAATATAAGTAGGTATACGCACCAACTTCGCTCGGTCGCTGTCGCTTCGCTCTGCTAAGCATTGTAACATTTTGAATAATATGGAAAATCATCAAAGTATATCTACCAGTTTTATTTACAAATTGACATTATTGAATATTTTATACAAAATGACATGATTACTTTGTAAAGTATTTTATTATTGTGAATGTGAGGACTATGTGAATTTTAATTTTTTTTCGTTCTCATTTAATTTTATCGATGGTCTGGCAATTTGAGAATTTTATGCGGCCTACCCAAATGTCCTTTCTTTGGTATTGTTCGTCGAGTCGTTGAGCTCCTTAAGTTATGAGTCGAGCTCCACCATTACTGACAAATGCTTGCACTGACTGGACAGGTCCACTCAATTCTGTGTGGTTCTTTCCTCAAAAGACCATTTCAGACTCGAATTTACATGGTCCTCATATGGCTTGATCCAAGATTATGTCTGGACTTTAAAAGAGACTGTGACAAACTCAGATTGTTACGGCCTTTCTTCTCAGAGTAGTCAGATAGGAAACGCCGACCTCATCTAGCTTATTTTTAATATTTTTTAATATGACATGTAAAAGTGATTCCAATATCCTATTTACAGAATAAACAATTTCATTTCATTTCACTGAATCAGCCTGCGACGATGATATTGATACCCTCAATGAAGCCATGAAAATAGCCAACAAGGAAGTCTCCGTTTTTTTGATGTTTCTTGGCTAGAAATTCGTTAGTCACCGTTAATACCGCCTGCGCGGTGCGCCGTCACTCGATTTAAAACCGGCTGTCAACACAACAGTCTGACTGTTGTGTTGACAGCCGGTTTTAAATCTATTTTGTTCGACGTTTTCTCGACAAAAGGCAGTGTCTATTTACTTCATACACTCGTTATTACCTAGGTTCGACTATATAATAGTTATTTATTATTACACCCATGCTATAAATCCTCAATAAAACTTTCTGAAACAGTTAGCTTTTTGCGAACTTTAAAACACTGGTTGTTTTAATATTGTCATAGTAACCATAATATCATCCAAACGGGTGTTATAATGTTGTACTTAACATAATACAACTCATTTCAAATAAAGAACATGGTCATGTAGGCGCGTTTCACTAACACAGCATCGTAACATAAAACAAAAAAACATCTAGGTATGTTATTCGAATTCGAAAAATTCGAATTCACGTGTGTCGTGTCCCTCAATTTTTTTTGATATTAGTATTGCAATGTACCTTTTATAGAGGAGTCATATCATGGGTGTAGATAAAGTCTTGTATGCAACTGTAAATAATTTGGTATTAAAACACTCATGTGGTACTATTAACACATTCGGCTTCGCCTCATGTGATAAACACACATTCGTGTTTTAATACCCCTTATTATATGTATAACATTAGCATAATACTATTATGCAACTGTACTACTAATATCAACAAAAATGGTGGGATACGACTCACGTGAATTCGAATTTTTCGAATTCGAATAACATAGATGTTTTTTTTGTTTTAAATAACGGTGCTTTGTTAGTGAAACGCGCCTGCATGACAATGTTCTTTATTTGAAATGAGTTGTGTTATGTTTAGTACAACATTATAACACCCGTTTGGATGATATTATGGTTACTATGACAACATTAAAACAACCAGTGTTTTAAAGTTCGCAATAAGCTAACTGTTTCAGAAACTTTTATAGAGGATTTATAGTATGGGTGTAGATAAACTAATTTAACATAATTATAACACATAAGTATATTAAGACTTTTAGTTTATGTATTTATAAACATGTCTAAATAAAACAACTATAAGCATTTGTTTTGTGAAACATGTTAAAAAAACAATAAATATTAAGATGTACTTATAAAAAAAAAACAGATCATTTGACGATCGGTCACCTAGAGTTGCCAGCTTAAAGAAAGATTTAGAAGATTTATAGCTGTCGGATCATTTTTAACCGACTTCTTCAAAAAGGAGGAGGTTCTTAATTCGTCTGTATGTTTTTTTTTTTTTTGTGTGTGTTTGTTACGCGATTACTCCGCCATTTATGAATCGATTTTGATGATTCTTTTTTTGTATGGTAGGTCATACTTTCGAGGTGGTCCCATATAAATTTTATTAACTTTGCTTGGGTAGTTTTTGAGTTAGCGTCAATATTACGTATGTTTTTTCCCACTTAGTTTATCTAGACGATGTTTTCATTTACTCCTTCACTGTTATTTTCATCAGCTAGTGGTATTCCAATTTGTGTGGAGTAGGTACCACTACTAAAAAGTAGAAAAATAAAAACATTTACAAAAAAAAAAACGACTTCCAATCAAAACTGAAAAACCACTTTAATTTCGGAAGTCGGTGGCAAAAAACGAAAATTGAAAATCAAAGACACCGACTTCCGAAATTAAAGTTATTTGTCAGTTTTGAGTGTTTTTTTTTTTGGACGCCGGTTTTTTTTTTTTTAATATGAACTCAAGCCTGTGTTGCGTTTCACAGGTCACGTTACACTACGAATAGAGAATTCTGTTTGAAAAGTCTTGCATTCAGTTGCGGTTAAATAAAGGTTGGCAAGTCAAGTCCATGTAGATAAGTCTTATATTTCTTCTAGAACTGGGTCTGTAGCATCGATCACTATTGTTAGTGATCGATGGTCTGAAGTCAAAGTGGAAATCATTTATTTAGAATGATTACATTCTTATTTGCTCGAATAAAAACAAATAATATTGAAACGATTCGATGCAATATGTCCACGGCGACTATACATAGTCCCATATCTGACTGGCGGACTATTTTCTGAGATCTATTACACGAGATCGGGCGGCAGCCAAGGAAGTAATCTCGGGACGTTCCTTTTTATTCTCGTGGTGGACGACTTACCGAAAGTCAACTTGCTTCACCATGAGTACCTCATGGAAGGTAAACCGCTGCAGCGTGTCATGGAGTCACAGATCTAGGCATTCGATTTACGTATTTGAGGTTACATGGAGTATATCCGGGATACCCATTGCTGTATCCAACATTATTCGTTTTAGGAATGTTAGATCTCAGTATCTCAGGGTTTCTGCAACTCACTCTGTCCGGAAAGCGGATACAGCGCGTGTCCCGCGGCACTGCTCTGTATCAGTCGGTTCGGTCTCCTTTGTAGTGTCCACTGAGTTGCCGCTGAGCAAATGGAAGCCTTGACGTACACTGGGTGAGGGAATGTCATGCCTGCTGAGCTTAGTGTGAAACTGGTACAGTACCTACTTGATTTTAAATGAAGGTTTAAATTAAATGATTCGACTTGCAATACGTAAGTATCGAAAAACAATGTAAGAAAATAAATTATTTCATTTCATTTGAAAAGTCACTGTAGGTACTTTAAGTCCCGAGTCAGTTACTGGGTTATGGAGGTCAGATAGGCAGTCGCTCCATGTAAAATACTGGTATTCAGCTGCATCCGGTTAGACTGGAAGCCGACCCCAACATAGTTGGGAAAAGGCTAGGCAGATGATGATGATGAGGTAATTTAAGTCCCGACACAACTTTTAGTTATACTAAAATGTTACAATAAAATCCCTCCCCACATACTTCAACTGAATGAGACGAAATTCAAAACTTGTATAAAACGCACACTATGTAGGCAGGCAAATTATAAGTTGGAGGATTACATCTCTGATAAAAATGCTTGGCTTAATGCTGGTCCTGCTTCACAACCACAACTAACTAATTAACATTCGAAAATGCTGTTGGAGCTGCTGAAGATTGTAAGACCATCTTTGCATTGTATAAACTCAATCTCCTTATAATTGCATAGCAAAGGTGTGTGTAGCTCTATAGTACATACTAGGAATGTACTATAGAGCTACCATTTACCGGGTAATTTGTCTTTCATTGACTTGAATGTGCCCTGGCGGCTGGGAATGCTCACTCAAATGTCTCGCTTTGGTGGCGCGTGTGTGTGTATGTGTTTAGCTCCCTACAAAATGGTTGAACTGAATGGTGCTGATCCATGCATCATGTTCGTGAACGGGCGCCGTCAGTTGTGACTCTTGCTGCCATGGCTTATTTAAATTTTTGATTTTTTTTATGTTATAATTGCGGATGCTTTTAACGTGCTTTCTGCTTTCTACATTGTTCTCTATAATTTCAAAATGAATGAAGTAACCAATATAATTGTAACAATATTTTGATTTAAAAGAGTGTCCATGGAGTTTCTTGCCCGTTCTTCTCCATAGGTACCTACTACGCTTTGGAATGGCCAACTAGCTTTATATTTCTGACTGACCGACTCCTTGATAATTCAAAAGTGTTGTGTTTCCATGCGGTTCAATCAGTATTCAATAGGGAGCGACTGCCATCTGTCATCAACGACCCAATTACTGGGGGACTGCAAATAAAAGCTTTTCATCTTTGAAAAACGTGTACGGGTTCAATCCCCATGAGACTCGCTTGTAACTGTGTTTGAGCATTCTCTCTGTAGTAAACACTCCTTTTGTCTCCGAAGTGACGCGTTCCTGCGATCTGACGCATTAAACCAAATGCCTACAGACGAGACCATCCTATTTCGGCGACGTGAATTGCGTCAGACATGTTTAATAAAAAAAGATGATATTTTACTGGGTATAAAAAAATCTATACAATCAAAATAATGTCAGATTTTGTAATTAGTTAGAGACGTTTTTTTTTGATGATGAGTCAAAAACTGTGTCAGTAGTGAAACCTATATTATCAGACATGATCACGAGGACGCGTCCTAGGAGTACTCGTATAGCGCATGTTGCACACTACCGTCTGTCGGTCTACAACAGAGCTAACAGGATGCTAACATGGGGTCCGTCTCGACAGGTCTGTGTGTCAGTGTCAGGGCGACTGATCCGCTGCGATAGTGTGGCGCTCCCATTGGTCGAATGGACGACGTAATCATTAGTCGAGCTTGATTGTGCTACTGGCCTACTGCTCATTCTCTGCTCAGAGATTTTTTTTGCTAGAAAATTTAGCAAAATAATGACAATATAATTGAAAAATGAAAAAGCTGTTCCATACATTTTGTCGATTTAAGTGAACACAAATGTATGGAACCGCTGATATTTTTTTCGCGATTTCTAGGTTGGTCCCATAGAAAAACTATATTATAGATGACACCAAACCACTAGTTTCAAGGATGTCTACCCTAACACCCTGTATACCAAGCGATGACTCACATATCTGAAAGCTAGCTTATCGACAAAGTTCAAAAGTTGATCGTACTTCATTACTTAATTGTTTGTTTTCATTTGAATATCTAAAATTATTTGCATTGGAGTTTTGTCGCGTAAATATTGCGTAGGTTTTGCCTCCCGCGACAAAAATGTTAATAGACGGAAAACTGTAGGATGTCAGAGCACCCAATTATACAAATTAATTTGAAAGCACTTTAACAACCAACTCAATTATAATATTTTGTCACAATAAAAAAAATACAAAATAAAACTTTAACAAAACGAGAATAGTCCCCGGAAGCTGTAGAGTGCCGGAAGGCAATACTTGTTCATTTATATAATTTCCGGCGCGGGGGCCTTTTTCACAGCCTTTTCAGTAAAAGTGGAAAACAACGGAGCGATTCCGGACGAAACAATCGAGCCGCCCCCCATGTAAGCCCCCGCTTGCGTCCGTCCGGAACGAAACAATCGCGCGGGGTGCGGGGCGCGGCGCAAGTGGGGAGTGCTGCACGGGACAACTCCTTCAAAGAACAATAAAAGTTAGTAATGAGGCTGAGCTCATGGCCGGCAAATTAGGTGAACGTTTGGAAACAAAAATAACGAGCACCGCCGACTACTGTGCCGCCAGCCGCTCGACGCGACGCGCGCCGCGCCGGCTGTGCCGAGTCTGTCTCGGAGCGGAGACACGAAATATTTGTGCATCCTAATTAACACCTACAAGAATACAGTCTAAAGTTTCAATCTCTTTACTGACAGAGTTCAAAGTTCAAAGGAATAAGATAAAAAGTAAAAATGATTTTTTTATGTTGGTACAATTCCGGTTCTAAGTAAGCATTTATATTTACTTATAACTTTAATAAGTGATTCAAGATTGGGAATCATAACCGTTAAAGCTATCAACAATTTGAAAAGTTCATAATTTCATAGATCCTTGAAGCGCCTGGCAGGAAAGATACGAGGCTCTGCAGATGCACAAATTGAGGTAGCAGTTTAATCCAATTTAAGCCAGTTCAAACCCGCTGTATCCGGTTCACGCTGGTTGGAATCAGATCGCGAACGTGTTAACACAGCCAAACACTTAACAGATTAAGTTCTCGTTACGTTCACTTGTATTATAGTGAAATCAATTGCTCTCTCACAATGTTATGCACTCTTCGACCCGCTCGGATTTAGCTCCGGATAGTGCGAGTTCATGGTACTCTGGGGACTTATTAGAGATTTTAATTAATGAGCCAAGTATTTATTATGCTATTTTTTTTTGTTTTATTCGCTTTGATCGTGCGGATACGATTCCGTAGTAGCTGCATGTTATTTGTAACATGCAGCATGCTAACATGGCACTTATATACAATAAAATCCTGTCCCTCATCAGCACCTGCGAAATTCACGATCAATCACAATCTGAATCGTTTTGAAACAGATTGCTAATCCATTGCCTCAAAAGTAAGAAAAACACATCTGCGTACCTACTAACGTAAATAACGCAATTAATGTTGTTGAATTGTCAAAATGAAACAGATTAGGTAGTCTTTAAAGAGGCAAGCAAGGAAATAATCACGATAACGATGACGGGATGCTATCGCGATGTAAATGAGTTCCCGAGTAGCGAGCAAGCGATGTCTCTCAGTGATGTCAGCGCGAATGTGCCGCATGCATGTCGCGCGTGCGTGAGTGCTTGTGTGCCGCGCGTGTGCCGCGTGTGTGCTGATGCAATGTTGATAGCGCGCTGTTTGCTCAGAGCTCGTCTCGCGGAGATAGGATTCAATGGCGCGCTGCCCTCGTTTTTCCTCAATATCGCATTAGGTACCATCATATACCTACCATGGTTCCTCTATTTGATGCATCGTTGATAACGACAAAATGATTGAAAAGAACATTATTTAGAAAGATTAGACAATAAATATACAATTTAAGTAAAACCTTTTTTAAAAGAAGCTTTTAATTAACTAAAAATAGGTAGGTAGGTACTAAATGAAACTTACTTAACTTTAATACTGTCTTTAGCTTGAGGCGTCAACGTCCTTTTTAGGATAAGCCTCAGCCTTTAGGAAAATATTAAAGTAGTTTTATTTATTAGGTAAGTACCTAAGTACCTACTTTTCAGTTCTTTCATTTAGTTCGTTCAAAAAAAAATTAAAAAGGTTTTTACTTAAGGCCGGACTTTTCCAAAGCTCCGTAGGTATTCAAAGCTTACCCCAGCCCCCGAAACGAATAGCGATACGTAACAAATTACGAAGCGCGGGAGACGCGCGCGCCAAGCGAACCCTCATGAGTTCACCAACTCGCGTAGGTACTTATAAGTCACAACTACACATTCAATACAGTAAAACCAATAGATACGAAGTCGCGAACACACTCGCAATTCATAAATCATACGTTCTGTGGGCTTAAAACAGTCACTATGGCAGAATCATAATAGATCATATAGATAAATATTATGAATCATCGTAAAATGTCACAAACTAACAATTCATAATATGATCTGCGTGCGATTCATATTACGAAATAATTCATCTGTTTGACAGTTTTCTATGGAGATTCGTAAAATGGTCCACACATTATGAATTGCTTTTGTGTCAAATTAGAGGAATTGCTAATGACAGCGGGAAATTCAGGAAATGAATCGCTATTAGAGGAATTGTTAATGTGGCCGTTTTAGGCCCCCTGATTATTTACACAATCAATAATAAACCTTATCCCATCAAACACAGTGTGCATTTATCATGCACAGTACAACTTACTCAAACGAAAACATCGCTCGCTATAGTTGTACTGTGCAAAAGCCATTTATTTTCCATAAATTATTCTCCCATTTATTATTGTATTCAAACTTTTGGGAATTCCTGAAAATAAAATAAATAAAAAACGATATACATTTAATAATCACTACATATTATAAAACAAAGTACTCCACCGCGTCTGTCTGTCTGTTCGCGATAAACTCAAAAACTACTGTACCGATTTTCATGCTATTTTCACCAATTGATAGAGTGGTTCTCGAGGAAGCTTTTAGTATATAATTTGTCAAGCGGGCGAAGCCGCGGGCATCAGCTAGTATGATATAAATAAACAAAACGTAGCTAAAAATATATATACAACGTGCCGCTACAATGGCGGCATTATTTTTACCCACGGGTAAGCCAGTAAACATAAAAATTATAATAAAATAAAATAATTCGTAAATTGAAAAATTAAAATTTTCAAACAAACTAAATAATAAAAAATAACCAAAATTGAGATCACTCTGTGTAAAAGATTCATTCATGAAACTACCTACCTGCTGGCTTACGTTCTATCGGTCAAGATCCTTTGTCCTTCTATTCGCCTACAATTATGATCCGTGAATTTACGACGGTACCCTAAGATTTTCTTCTGCGCTTAGCTTCTGCGTTGCGAATTCGTGTGTTTGCGTACAAGGCTTGTACGCAAAACTGCGAATCGGCGCAATGCGAATTCGCAACGCAGAAGCTTTCTTAAGAAAATCTTAGGGTACCGTCGCTGATTTTCGCGATGTGACGTCGCAACGCAGTGTTCTGTACAAGCCCTAAAGCCGCCGAATTTGCATTGTTCCTTTCCACAACAACTGAACATCAGGCAAATAAGTGAAATCTCTCGCCTCAATCAACATTGACTTTGAAACAGTTTAAAATCTTCCTTACATCAACGTGTACGTATAGTTAGTACTTCCGCGTTGGAGGGACGAAAGGCGAGGTGCCCACACTGCGACCACGAGCCGCCGCACACAGCCGACTGCTAAAAGCCTCGCCCGCACCCTGTTTATTGGCTGGGCCTTATTTTGTGATGCTGTCGTTACCACACAGCGCTCGCCTTTACGTTAGCTTCGGTTTAACCTTTCGCCGCAGCCTGCAGGCGCCGCCTCACGGTTGTGACACTAGAGTACGTAGCTGTTAGGTATGCTGTAGAGCGCTAATACGACAAACAGAAGAAGGTACTTCCTAGAATCACCAGAGACATTCACTCAAACGCCAGAAGTTTGAATTCAATGAATTTCACGATTTGTAGGGGTCATTATTAGTGCTTTTGTGCTTGGAAATGGGGATAAAAACTGTGACTTGCACACTTCAGATGTCACTAATTTAACAGCTAGCTGTGACTATCCGATTTTTTAGGGTTCCGTACGTCCGAATGAAAAAACGGAACTCTTATAGGATCATGCGTGTGTCTGTCTGTCTGGCTGGCTGTCTGTCTATCTGTCTGTCCATCTGTCACGGCCCGTTTGCTCCGAATCAACTGGACCAATTTAGTTATTTGGTATAAATATGAATTCCTGTGACCCAAACACGGAAGAAGGAGCAGTGGTGGCCCAGTGGTCACGGCCACGACTTACGAGTCGTAGGTCGGACCCTGACAGGCGCATTAGAGGTTACGAAATCGCTCCCCTCATCATTTATATTAGCTGAATCTCTTCTAAAAGAAAACTTCAGTAAGGACATTCCAAGTTTTGAATTCAAGCCCATTTCTATTGTCACAATTAAAAAAGCATTCAAAAGTCTTAACATAAAAAACACTGAAGACTTATGGGGGATTTCCGTTAAGGTTCTTGGAGATATCATTGACACAATTGCCCCTTTCTTAACAAACATATTAAATCAATGTTTAGATAGCGGTACGTTTCCTGATTTAATGAAACCGTAGTACCAATTTTCAAATCGGGTAGTAAGACTGATCCCTCTAATTATAGACCTATATCTGTGCTACCAGCATTGAGCAAAATATATGAAAAAATCATGCTGGACCAGATGTTGGCACATTTTAATTCAAATGGGATGTTACAATAGTCACCAGTTTGGTTTCACGAAAGGTCGACGACTGATGCAGGAGTAAAACTTATCAGTCACATTTTGGAATCCTGGGAGAAGTCCCAGGATGCAATTGGCATTTTCTGTGACCTCTCAAAAACGTTTGACTGCGTTGACCACAATACACTGATCTGTAAATTACACCACTACGGAATTAGTGGACAAGCTGCTGATCTTGTTCTTTCCTATCTATCAAACAGACAACAAAGAGTAAACGTTAACGGGGTGACGTCCTCGGGGTCTCTGTTTAAGATGGGCGTGCCTCAAGGTTCGATTCTTGGCCCTTTTCTATTTCTAGTGTTAGAGGCTTTGTCAAATGAGACGGCAGGGATATCACGTGACCATTGTGACGCAGCAAATGGAAGGGGCGACACGACGTTAGAGGGGCGCTGTCACACATCGGTCACTTTGGCTCGGAAGCTCGGAAGCGACGGACGAGTATTAGGACCGTAGATTTCAATTAATTCGATGTCTAACGGTTTCACGTTATTGTGATTTATTTTCTATTCTGTTATTTTCAAATACATACTTTTAGGAAGTTTTGCTTTTCTTTTACGATAGCTAAATGAGCTTCTGATCCATAAGACTAGTTTATATTAATGACCTTCCTTACATGATGGCTAACTTATTGGATATAATTCTATTCGCCGAGGACACTTCTTTAATTTTTAAAGTAGATAGGAAAGATACGGATGTCTTACATGTCAACGATAGTCTGGCAATTCTTTCGAAATGGTTCGCAACTAATAACCTTCTACTTAATGCGAACAAAACTAAATGTCTTAAGTTCTCATTACCAAATGTACCTCAAGTAGGACTAAATTTAAAACTTGATGGCAAGAAACTAGATGCTATTACGGAAACTGTATTTCTAGGAATTACTATAGATTCAAAATTGCAATTGGGCGCCCACTTTAGAGCTCTTTCAGGCCGATTAAGTTCGGCTGCATATGCAGTAAGAAAAATAAGGCAATTGACCGATATAGCCACAGCTAGCTTAGTATACTTTGCTTATTTCCACAGTATTATGTCTTATGGCGTTCTGCTGTGGGGATCGGCAGCGGACATAGATTCAATTTTCATCTTGCAAAAGAGGGCAATTCGCGCGATCTATAAAATGGGTCCTCGTGAGTCCCTTAGAAATAAATTCAAAGAAGTTGATATACTAACTCTGCCTTCTCTTTATATCTTAAAAAGTATTTTGTATCTTCGCAAAAACTTAGGACTCTACAAAATAAGAAGCGGCTTTCATAATATAAATTCACGTAGTAAACATGAAATTGTGATACCTAAATTTAGATTAACCAAAACAAATCATTTGTTATAAACAGTATCCGCTTTTATAACAAGTTGCCAAAGTCTGTTACAGAACTTAGCGATCGAAAGTTCAAAACCCACTTATAACGTATTCTTATCAAAAAAGCATATTATAAGATTAAAGACTACGTTGAAGACAAGGAAGTTTGGCAATAATTCCTTCTGCACATGCGGCTTCCCTGGTACCTCATTAACGGCATAATTATGTAAGAATCTATTAACTGCTCCCAAATTACCATGTTTATTTTATTTTTTTACATTCACCTTGACATAATTATCTTATTATTCGACATTGTTTACCTACAATTTGGTTTCAAGTCTATAATAGTGGCTTTTGTGGACAAGATAATTGTTTAGATTTGTTACAGTTGTAATGGCAATCATGTCATTTGGTTTGAATAGGTCTTTATTTTTATTATCTTACTTATCACTTGTATAGATTCTTTTTCATCTTGTGAATGTGAGAACGATGTAGGCTTAGTGGACTGTAGTAGATTTGTTGAATATTTTCTATTTTGTTAAGTACTTACGTGGTACTTTTTGAAAGGCCTACACTGTCCTCCCATACCTAATAACACTGTAATTCGAAAATATTGTAACAGCCAATTATTTTTAAAAGAGTAACCGTGGAGTTTCTTGCCGGCTCTTCTCCATAAGAAACGACCAATTAGAACCATGCACCTAGCTTCTGACGTTTTATAACTGCCCATGTAGGTTTATGTGAAATAAAATATTTAATTTTGATTTTACCACTGCTCTAGAATCGGTGAAGGAAAACATCGTGAGGAAAGTGGCATGTTCTAAAACCAAAAAGTCGAAGACATGTGACATCTACCAACCGGCACTGGGCCTGAGTGCTGGATTATTGCCCGCTCCCTCTCACAGAGAGGAGGCCTGTGTCCCAGCAGTGGGAAACATTATAGGCTGATTATGCTAAACACGGAAGTGTAACGTAAGTAAATGAATTATGAATATTATAATTATGATGTACTAGCTTCCGCCAGCGGCTTCGCCCGCACGGTATGTCGATAAAAAGTAGCCTATGTCCTTGCCCAGGGTGCCATCTATCTCCTTGCCAAATATTGACGAAATCAGTTCACTGGTTTAGGCGTAGCGTAACAAACAAACTCACTTTCGCATGTATAATATTAGTTAGGATAGGATTAGGATTATTGATATTTAAGAAAATATATGAAAATTACGTCCGAAACTATTGAACCTATTTTGAGAAAATACTGAGAGTGGTTCTTTACTTATCTAGATTACAGAAAAACCTATAAGAAGTCCATGGTCTTAAAATAACATTTACCATGTTATTTTAATCTATCAATATTGTCCGTACAAACTTACATTTGCAGTTGGAATGTAGGTATGGGACAACAATTGTGTTTCAACTAGAATGTTAGTTTGTTCTTGTTTTTATACAAAAGCGACTTATTTTACGCTTAATTAATTATAATTAATATGCATTTCGTTCGCGTTGCTCCGCTGTTGACTGCAAAATACCGGGAACCCATGTATTTCCCAAAGTTCTCCGAAGAAAAAATGGAAACCAGATTATTCGTCGAGACTAAGTGCTATCCAGTGCCATTTCCGTACTATGAAGTATCTATAAATTCCCGCTCAATATTAAACCTGAAGATTTTTATGACAGAAATTCATGTAGTTCAAATTGTGATGCTCCTTTTCATACAACAGAGAACCATGTCTGTTTCCATTGCATGCTCTTGTGGTGCAAGTATTGAGTCGCATATATTATTATCTAGTTTTCGCTTAATTTGTGATCACAACAGTAAACACATACACAACAATGTTGGTTTCTAGACCAACAACAGTGCTGCCAACTATTGCGAGCATTCAGTTGGTAACCCCTTAGCTTGCCTTATGAATACTCATAAGGCAAGCTGCGGACGCATCACTCACTACTAATTTCTATGCGCGGTGTGGTCATCGCCTTAGGTCTCAGTTTGCTTTGCTATCGCTACTCGTCTTTTATGCATGCATGCTTTTGCCGCCAGCAGAACCTTGTTAGCTTGTTTTGTTGTCGCTCCATCGCTGCTTGCTTTATATGCATGCGTGGTGGCGTTTGGCCAGCTTGTTTTTCTGTCGCTGGGGTGCGCGGTCACTTTGTATGCACGTAAGCACGTGTGGTCTGCGGCCGCACGCATCCAGTTATTTTGCCGACGGTACGCCGCCGTGTACCGACGTGACCCAAAAATGTTTTTGTGAAAAGTGATTTAGTGCGACACTCGGAGCTGGATAACATTCTCACTGGGCACGTACATGTTCCTGCACGTCCCCTCTGTTTTTTGAAAACAGAGGGCTCACTCGGGAATTTCTGGTATTTCGAGATATTATTGTGTAGAAAGAATTATAGTAGGAACATTTCAGACACGAAAATTACATATAGGCAAGGCTAAGGTTTGAGTATAGGGCTGTACGTCACGGCGATAGGTATAGGTACAATAAAACCAGCGGGAGAACACCGAGGCGTGACAGAGACGAAGTGTGTCCGCGCGTGTGCACTCCGCCCGAAGCGATGTATTGCGACAATTAGCTCGGTGTACTCCATCTTTATTGGACAGGGACAGGTGATTCAGTTAAAAGAGCTGTTAATATGTCTGTTCATAACGACTTTGTTTGCAGATACGGTGTTGAGTTTGGCCCATTTGGAGGATCAGGAGAGCATATAACGTTAGAAGGGAAAGGTGGCCGCGGCTGTGAAATACCTAGCTGAGACTGTGAAGTAACGTCCTGAGGATTGAGGGTAATGGGTGTAAGACTTTGTCATGTCAGATCGGCTGTTGCTACCAAGCTGCGTTGGCCTCATCTTCATTGAATAAACAAGGTTGTCTGCAGACAACCATTGGGTTTGAGAGTTTTACTAGCAAACGTTTACCTTTCAAAACGATTTAATCATTGTTTAATGTTTTTTATCTACACCCATGCTATAAATCCTCTATAAAAGTTTCGGAAACAGTTACTTTATTGCCAATATTAAAACAAACAGTGTCATAGTAACCATAATATACTATCATCCAAACGGGTGTTATAATATTATACTAAATATTATGCAACTCATTTAAAAAAAAAGAACATGCTCGATTCACTACCAAAGCACCGTAATTAAAAAAAAAACTTATAGGTAGGTTATTTGAATTCGAAAATTCTTCAAAGAACCTTTTATAGAGGATTCATAAACATGGGTGTAGATAATAGTTATTTTCAACACACTTGCTCGTAAAGTGGCTCTTATTGAACCGCTTTTAGGTTCATAATGCAGTGTATTATGGAAGCGTGTTTTTTACTTTATATTGCCGCACTAGTGTGGTAATGTGCGCCACAGATTAAAATTTACTAGTCGGAGTAATGACATGGCAGTATGGAATTAGTAAGTACTATCATGGCAGCATGGAATTTGTATACAATAGAAATTTTAGTTATGGTAAAAAAAAAACCCATGCATACCTAAACGTCAGAGGGATACCATACATTGAATTAGTATGAACTATCCTACAACCATTGCGCATTAAGGCTCGTGCAAACCGCTATCTCTAAGTGGGGTAATATTCTTAAAAATATTGATTAATTTAAATTTATGGTACGAACAATCTGTAGTACCTCTAACCATCAATTTTTCAGTATAAAAATATTTCCAAACATCAAAGCCGTTTAGTAGTAGTAGGGAAATATTAGCCAACAATTGCGTCTTGGTAGATATTTTTTAAGGCAAAAGTATTAGTCTTACGAAAAAAACTGCTCGAATAGAATGTGTACATGAATCTATGGGTTATTCCACTATTCCCCACTGAAAATTCCCACCAAGGGGGATGGCAAACATATATTTTTTTCAGATCTTTTATCCAAGCCGTTAATGAGGAGTAGGCTTTTTAAATTGACCATGTTACGGTACTAAACGGGACCAAGCGCCTTAAATAAGGGTTATATTGTCTGTGGCAATTTTAGTCTATATTGTTCACTACCCTAATCCCATTTGCGTATTATGTATTAACATTATTATATTTTTATATAGGCTGTTCAGCGGTATTACCAATGCCTTTATTTACAACCGCGCGCGCATCGCTAGCGGAAAAAACAACATCAGCCGCCATTTTCCATAAATATTTGTTAACTTTTTTGTTGTGTAGCTAAAATCATTATTAAAAAATGATGATTTCTCGTGGGGAGAAGAGCGTAAATAATAATAAATAGATTTGACTCCGCCATGGTACGTTTAGTTATAGTATTTTTTTATTGTATTTTCTTTTTCTCATTCAAATCATATTTTTTTTTGTATAGGCTGTCTAACAGTTTTGCCCGTGCCTTTATTTACATTTATGGAAAAATAAAATCAGCGCGCCATTTTCCATAAATATTTATTATCGTTTTCGTTGTGTGGTTAATTATTATCAAAATACAAAATTTAAAGTATTGTCACCAACCGCCATAGAAGTTTTTAAAAGAAACTCCGGATAGTGAGTACCTGGCAACAAAGCTCAGTTAAACTTTATTAATTATAAATCTATCATCTCATAGGTACGTTTGATAGCATAAGTTTTTACAACAAGTCTGTTTTTTACTCGTAAGTGTGTTGAAAAACGTCTTATGAAACGCGTGTGCATTGATTATTACACTCTCGGCTACCTTATCGCGCTCGCCTGCGGCTCGCGCTTGTAATACCGCCTCGACTGTAATAACCAAAAGAGCACACTCATATCACAATGTACTATTATGCAACTGTTATAATATAATAAGGGGTATTAAAACACAAACGTGGGTATAAAAGTTTCTTTATACCATTCCCCTCTAAAAAGCTTATTTTATTCATCAAACAGTGAATAAAAAGCACTTTTAGTCACTGTTTTGGTGTTTGAATTTAGAACACATCAATATATTCGAACTTCATCTCAATGCTGTACAACCTCCTTGCGAAAAAATACTCGATACAAACTCCGATGTGATTGGTTGACATTTTTGACAAGGAGTTTAGCATTAAAATAAAAATTGGCGCTATTTTAAATACTGTCAGTTGTATGAACATAAAGTTTAGTGTTACTTCATAATAAATCGATTGAAAATGCATTCAAGTGATGAAGAAGATGTGTCACCCGAATTTATGAAAGAGAGGGCGGCCGATATAATAGGAAACTTGCTACCCAACAAATCATGGCTGGTTTACATCAAAGCCTACGATGAGTTTTGCAAATGGAAAAATAAAATCAAGCTTCCGGAACATTTTCAGAGTCTGTTTTTCTAACTTATTTTAATGAGTTGTCGCAGAAAAAGAAGTCATCAACATTTTGGAGTACGTATTCTATGCTACGGTGTACTATAAAAACAAGGCATACCATTGATATAATAACATACTCGAAGTTGCAAGTTCTTGTTCTCGTAGTCATGGTATAAAGTATAGTCTTGAATAAAACGGATTTATATCGAGGGCCATGAATCACTCGCGTCGCTCAGGATTCTAACACTTGAATCACGAGCATAATATGAATCACTCCCTACGGTCGTGATTCAATCGTTAGAATCCTTCACTTGCTCGTGATTAATGATACTAATATCGAACAAAAATGGCGGGATACGACGCATGTGAATTCGAATTTTTCGAATTCGAATAACCTTTAAGTTTTTTTTTTAAATTACGGTGCTTTGTTAGTGAAACGCGCCTGCATCACAATGTTCTTTTTTTGAAATGAGTTGTATTATGAAATTTAGTACAACATTATAACACCCGTTTGGATGATATTATGGTTACTATGACAACATTAAAACAACCAGTGTTTTAATGTTGGCAATAAGCTAACTGGTTCAGAAACTTTTATACAGGATTTATAGCATGGGTGTAAATAATTAGGTATTAAAACACTCATGTGATACTGACTGAATGACGTAATTAATAAAATAACCGTAATTTTAACTAATTAATTTTTATTTAACATTAATCTTTAATAAAGCAGTTCATAATTTGTGGACCATTTTACGAATCTCCAAATAACAATACAAAACTGTCAAACAGATGGATTGCGTAATATGAATTGCACGCAGATAATATCATGAATGTTCAGTTTGTGACATTGTCCGATGATTCATTATGATCCTATTACGATTCTGCTAAAGTGGCCGTTTTAGGCCCCCTGGCCTCGCATTCTATTGAAACTCCGTACCTACTACTGTAGGCCAGCTAAAGGTCGAATTGTTACCACGGACGCGTGACGTGCGGGCGACTGGCGACTGTCTCTAGTTTAAAACTTCGGTATCCGCGGTTGTACACCCACGCACTTTGATCAATGATTCAATTGAAACAGCTTTCATAACACCGTTCACTCAATCGTCCCAACTCTCCGCCTGTAGATGACAGTACGCCAATGATAAAGTAAATAGATTGGCTGACTGTGGGCTCGGGAGCCGCGCGGTGCGGGACGCGATCGATTCATTAAACATTTAGCGGGTATCGGCTCATCAGAACTACTGAGATACTCCATTGTCTTGCGGTCCGTCTTTGTTCCGCGCTCACGGAATTATTAAATATATTCAGTGTACACAGGACAGCTGTAGGTACCTACAACAGAATGAGATGAACTCAATTATTCCGTCGAGTAAAAACTCGTCTCCGAAGTTATAGCTCGAGTATATTTGCCTAAAGCCTTAATATTACTAGGACCCACGGAATTCGTACGAAATAAGTTCCATTCGTAGAGTACGAGGATTACGCGAAAGGCGCATTCGGTAAAATTGAAACGAGATTGCATGTAAATGTGCGCGAGGGGGCGAGGAC
The DNA here is from genome assembly GCA_948473465.1 of Lithophane ornitopus. Taxonomy (NCBI): domain Eukaryota; kingdom Metazoa; phylum Arthropoda; class Insecta; order Lepidoptera; family Noctuidae; genus Lithophane; species Lithophane ornitopus. The sequence goes on from OX419622.1 coordinate 17,690,718, forward strand.
GCTGGCGGCGCCGGGTCGCTGTAGTGAGCTAGTGACGGTACCGACCGACTAGCAGTAGTGAATTGCAATTCGTTTCGTGATCCTTCCTCGTCATAAATGCAACTTGTGACACTAATTGCGTCAATCACAATCTTTCAACAATGTAAATAACGCAATGAATGTTGTTAAAATTGAAACAGATTAGTAATCGGTTACGAAAATAAGTCACGCAATTAGATAGCTGGTTTTAAACGGTTTGTGTGCGAATGTGTTGTTTGAATTTGTATTCATGTATATCGTAAACGGTCAAATGATTTAGTCAAATAGGTTAATATTCAACTTTGTATGCAAATCTATTGAAAATCCTGTGTAGTACCTATGCATATTGGAGCCCGCAACTAGCCCGGAGGCACAATTTTAGAACATTTGTTTCGGCTCGGCGTATATAACATTGTATTTACCAAGTAAAGATGAAACGTTTGAGACTTAAAGCGACTGTTGTTATAAAAATTCAAATGAGAGTGGAGTCGACCTCATGAAAGAGACATTAGACTTGGCGTGCAGATTAGCGGAATAAGTTCCTTATCCTTGGGAATTTTATTTGTTTCCCAAGTTTGTAGGAACTGTTTCGCATTACCTGGCCTTTGACAGTAACTAATATCTCGTAAGATAGCTACGATATGCGGTTCTTTTTGTTAGATACGTAGAAAAAGATTTTAAATTAACGTTTATTATAGCCGAATATTATTAGCAGCCTTTTGTATTACTTCTATAATTTAAATAACAACCCAGTAGTAGGAACCTAAAAATGAACTGAAAGAGTATCGTTTCATAATGTAATTTACAATCAGGACTCATCCTATTAACAGACGGCGGCAGTAGTGGGAGAGGGACACTAGTGGGACACAGAGAACCTCCCTGCTAGTGGGACACAGAAACCTCCCCGTTAGTGGGACACAAGAACCTCCTCGATGGTGGGACACAAGAACCTCCCCGCTGGTGGAACACAAGAACCTCCCTGCTAGTGGGACAGAAGAACCTCCCTGCTAGTGGGACAGAAGAACCTCCCTGCTAGTGGGACAGAAGAACCTCCCCGCTAGTGAGACACAAGATCCTCCTCGCTAGTGGCACACAAGAACCTCCCCGCTAGTGAAACACAAGATCCTCCTCGCTAGTGGGACACAAGAACCTCCTCGATGGTGGGACACAAGAAACTCTCCGCTGGTGGGACACAAGAACCTCCCTGCTAGTGGGACAGAAGAACCTCCCTGCTAGTGGGACAGAAGAACCTCCCTGCTAGTGGGACAGAAGAACCTCTTCGCTAGTGGGACACAAGAACCTCCCCGCTATTGAAACACAAGATCCTCCTCGCTAGTGGGACACAAGAACCTCCCCGCTAGTGAAACACAAGATCCTCCTCGCTAGTGGGACACAAGAACCTTCCTGCTAGTGGGACACAGTCACAGAGAACCTCCCTGCTGGTGGGACACAAGAACCTCCCCGGTAGTGGGACACAAGAACCTCCTCGCTAGTGGGACACAAGAACCTTCCTGTTAGTGGGACACAGTCACAGAGAACCTCCCCGCTAGTGGGACACAAGAACCTCCTCGCTAGTGGGACACAAGAACCTTCCTGCTAGTGGGACACAGTCATAGAGAACCTCCCTGCTGGTGGGACACAAGAACCTCCCCGCTAGTGGGACACAAGAACCTTCCTGCTGGTGGGACACAGTCACAGAGAACCTCCCTGCTAGTGGGACACAGTCACAGAGAACCTCCCTGCTAGTGGGACACAAGAACCTCCCCGCTAGTGGGACACAAGAACCTTCCTGCTAGTGGGACATAAGAACCTTCCTGCTAGTGGGACACAAGAACCTTCCTGCTAGTGGGACACAGTCACAGAGAACCTCCCTGCTAGTGGGATACAAGAACCTATCTGCTAGTGGGACACAAGAACCTTCCTGCTAGTGGGACACAGTCACAGAGAACCTCCTTGCTAGTGGGACACAAGAACCTCCTCGCTAGTGGGACACAAGAGCCTTCCTGCTAGTGGGACACAGTCACAGAGAACCTCCCTCCTTGTGGGACACAGTCACAGAGAACCTCCTTGCTAGTGGGACACAAGAACCTAACTGCTAGTGGGACACAAGAACCTAACTGCTAGTGGGACACAAGAACCTCCCCGCTAGTGAGACACAAGATCCTCCTCGCTAGTGGGACACAAGAACCTTCCTGCTAGTGGGACACAGTCACAGAGAACCTCCCTGCTGGTGGGACACAGTCACAGAGAACCTCCTTGCTAGTGGGACACAAGAACCTAACTGCTAGTGGGACACAAGAACCTTCCTGCTAGTGGGACACAAGAACCTCCCCGCTAGTGAGACACAAGATCCTCCTCGCTAGTGGGACACAATAACCTTCCTGCTAGTGGGACACAGTCACAGAGAACCTCCCTGCTGGTGGGACACAGTCACAGAGAACCTCCTTGCTAGTGGGACACAAGAACCTAACTGCTAGTGGGACACAAGAACCTTCCTGCTAGTGGGACACAAGAACCTCCCCGCTAGTGAGACACAAGATCCTCCTCGCTAGTGGGACACAAGAACCTTCCTGCTAGTGGGACACAGTCACAGAGAACCTCCCTGCTGGTGGGACACAGTCACAGAAAACCTCCTTGCTAGTGGGACACAAGAACCTAACTGCTAGTGGGACACAAGAACCTTCCTGCTAGTGGGACACAAGAACCTCCCCGCTAGTGAGACACAAGATCCTCCTCGCTAGTGGGACACAAGAACCTTCCTGCTAGTGGGACACAGTCACAGAGAACCTCCCTGCTGGTGGGACACAGTCACAGAGAACCTCCTTGCTAGTGGGACACAAGAACCTAACTGCTAGTGGGATACAAGAACCTCTCTGCTCACACAGTTCGCATTGTAAGCACGCTACTTGACACAAACTGGCCGCCCTATTTCCATCAGATGTGATCGTGCGGGGGCGCCCGGGGCCGTGCGGCAACCTGCAATCACCTTAGTGATAGTTTGTCGTTGGTGGAGACGCACATGGTCAGCATGATTCTTACCTACAGAATTAAATGCACTAACACAGTACACACTTGTAGAGTATGTTTTTGATTTTGTTAGTTTTATAATGTCACAATATGGTTGGCAGAGTCTAGAGACGACGCACTACAAAGTGAAAGTTTTCCTAAAACTCATTGTATTGAGTTAATTCCCGGCCGCTGACACAAGGTACATGGTGCAAGACTCGGATACATGACATTACATGGATACCGCCGGGAACATGCGAGCGGGCAAATATCATCTCTTCGGTGCGAAACGCTGCAATATCAAACGTAATTAAAATTGTTGCTTTATTGAGAAAGCTATACTTTAGAATGTTTTTAATTGCGATGCCAGGTAAAAACTGGTTAGGATATCGTTTTTTTATATGCTTACCTATGCACACACAATGAATCATTGGGCATCTTTCAGTACAATTTATGTTTCTTTTTGGAACGAAGTTCTTTAACGCGGCTTGCAAATTGGCAGAAATCGCTGAAGAGTGTTAATACTTGCGAGTGTCTTCTTCTAATTCAAAGAGAAAGAAAGATAGAGAGAGAGAGAGTGATAACGCAGGCAGAAAAAACTAAAAGAAAAGAGTAAAGTGATTACAGTGTCGTGGGATAAAATTCTACACATCGGCCCGAGTACTCTGCATGCCGAGAGAGAGAAAGTGTGAATTTGGTCAAAATGAAAATCCAAGATGGCGGATGCCATATTTTCGTCGTTGGTGTCGTTTTCATAGGTTTCAAGGGTGCTAAAGCCGATAGTGAAGCGGCCAAAATGTAATTTAAAAAACATAAAACTCTTTCATATGATCCAAAAGTAATGTCGAAAAGGCGAAGAGTCTTGATAGCACGATACCACCGACTAAAACGAATTTCGCGGCTATACAATATCAACATCGATCTGCTCAACTGTATAATAGCGTAAACAAACAAATAAACATTTATCCCAACCGACTACATGAATGTAAAAAAAAACTAACAGACTGGATAAAGCCATTTCCATACACATAAAGGTACTGTCAGTCCTTCAACACATTAGCTAACACACACACACACACCACGCACAGCCATACCACCCACGAATGTCAGTCACTTTCACATCACATCACACCACTCACATCACATCACATCACATCACTCACAGCACACCACATCACACATCATATCACATCACTCACATCACATCACACCACTCTCACACTTACACCCCTACATACCTCCTACTTCTATGATAATTAGATCTGCTTAAAAGGAGGCGCTATTCAGCAACAATATGTAAACACCATTATGAAATAAACATTTTTGTATTTGTATATTTTTTTTATAATTCTTTTTTTTTTTTTTTTCTTTATGTTTGGCAAGAGACAGGATCACAGGACTGATGAGACCTCATACAGTTAAAGACTTATCATAGCTCCAATTCAATGCTGACAGTGATTTAAGACCTTTAATAAAGAGAATCATTCATAATTGTTTTATCAATACGGCTTTAATATGCACCTATCCAGTAAACAAATAAAAATATCACCTGAGCATTTTATTTTATATTTCACATACCTACCTATTTCATGTATGTTTGTCAATATATACCAAAATATAAAGCAATTTCAAATTGTAATGAATTTCATAGGTAGTGATTTTATGTGACAGCACTTTGCAGAACACGAAGTTATTTAACAAACGACGCTGTTCGTGTGAATACAATAAGTAACCGACGCAACTCTGCGTGCCTCCGGTAATAATTACTAACTGCACGTGAAGCTGGCACATGCAGTGTTGAGCCTTATTGCTCGCGTAATAGTGGCGGTGAAATATGCACGTGCAGGTGGGAATAGGCACCGGAGGTACTAATTAGGCGAAGTTGTGAGCGCCTGCAAATCGTGTGCAGTCGCAACACCGCGCGACTCCGCACAACACCGCGGGACACCGCGCGGCACCCCACGGAGAAGCACAGTAGACTCACAGAATACCGTGCACATATACAACGTTATTTTTTCTTTATGCTAAACCCGAAAAGGGGTCATTGTTCTCATAAATTTGAACAACTTTTACTATGGGACCAACATTGAAATCGCGAAAAAAAATCAGCTGTTACATTTGTGTTAACTTAAATCGACAAAATGTATGGAACAGCTGTTTTTTTCCCGCGATTATCGCGATTTTCGTGCACATAATATATTGTGTGTATATTCATTCCTCACATTTTCCTTAGGTATTTATTGCCGTGCAAGGGACATCATAATATGATGTCCCCACTATATTATAGTGATTGAGCCAGTGAGACCTTGCTTTGATTACTGTGTCCGCAGCACCATTACCAGCAAAGCGTATTTATTTACAGTTCCGTAGTTTATTTTAAAACAGTATTTGAAGTGCACCTTCCGAGCATACCCACTCTACGGTTGAGATTTCCGCTCAGCCGCTCATTTCCTATTAGAAAATGATACCAGTTTGGTGGTTATTGGTGTTTGTAAAGGCAAGTGTAATTTGGGCTGCTATCGGAAATGTGGGTGTAGTGACGACGTGAGCTGTCGCCTGTGGCACATGTTTTGTTTACATTTTATACAGAACAACACATTTCATGCTCCTATATGAGGTTGAAATAAAAACGAAGGCCTTATTGAGGAAAACTAACAAAAATATTGAAATAGTTATTTTCAACACACTTGCTCGTAAGTGGCTATTATTGAACCGCTTTTAGGTTCATAATGCAGTGTATTATGGAAGCGTGTTTTTTACTTTATATTACCGCACTAGTGCGGTAATGTGCGCCATAGATTAATATTTACTAGTCGGAGTAATGATATGGCAGTATGGAATTAGTAAGTACTATCATGGCAGCATGAAATTTGTATCAAATAGAAATTGTTTTTTGTGAATTGCTTTTTACCAAAGATAAGCGCTCAAAAGCAAGTTTTTTTTTTTTTTTAAAGAACCATAAGCAAACCAGTGGCGTTTAGTTATGGTAAAAAATCCCATGGATACCTAAACGTCAGAGGGAACATTGAATTAGTATGAACTATCCTACAACCATTCCGCATTAACATGGCACCTGGTTCGGAACTCAATACTCCCCCCGCTACCCGCGCCGCGCCCCGCCGTCGCCGTGCGGGGAAGCGGGGGAGCGGGAGTTACAATCGTCATTGAGCCAAATGCCATGTTAATGCGCACGGGTTGTACTAATAAATGAGCATTCTCTATTTACACCCATAAGACCGCGGGTGGCTCGCGCGCAGGCCACTTGCCCCGGCGCGACGAGCCACGCTGGCCTGCCCGTGTGCCACCGCGTTTGCGCGGAATAAATTCTCTATCTGTACTATTAAATAAGGGATATAACCCTTATTTAATAGCTGTCCCTTATTTAATAGTGTTATTTAATGTCTGTGGCAATTTTAGTCTATATTGTTCACTACCCTAACCCCATTTGCGAATAATGTATTATTAACATTGTTATATTTTTATATAGGCTGTTCAGCGGTATTACCAGTGCATTTATTTACAACCGCGCGCGCATCGCTAGCGGAAAAAACAACTCCAGCCGCCATTTTCCATAAATATTTGTTAACTTTTTTGTTGTGTGGTTAAAATCATTAATTAAAAATGTCGATTTCTCGTAGGGAACAGAGTAGAGTAAAAAGAGCGTAAATAATAATAAATAGATTTGACTCCGCCATGGTAGTTTTTAGTAATTTTTATTTTTACATTTAGTTATAGTATTTTTTTTTTCTTATTCGAATCATATTTTTTTGTATAGGCTGTCTAACGGTTTTACCAGTGCCTTTATTTACACCTATGGAAAAATAAAACCAGCGCGCCATTTTCCATAAATATTTATTATCGTTTTCGTATTGCGGTTAAATATTATCAAAATACAAAATTTAAAGTATTGTCACCAACCGACACAGAAGTCTTTTAAAGAAACTCCGGATAGTGAGTACCTGGTAACAAAGGTCAGTTAAACTTTATAAATTATAAATCTATCATCTCTCTAGGTACGTTATTGTAGCATAAGTTCTTACAACAAGACTAGTGTGTTTTTTCCTCGCAAGTGTGTTGAAAAACGTCGTATGAAACGCGTGTGCATTGATTATTACACCAAAAGAGCACACTCGAATCACAATGTACTATTATGATATAAGTGTGGAAAAGAGATGATTTTGAATTCATCTTACGCACGCGCACGTGTATCATACAAAGTTTTAATAAGCATTGTGCGAGGAAATAAAAAAAATATTATATTGATCAAAATCTAAATCTAGAGCAGTATTATAATTCGCGTTTAATGAAGTATTAGTTTATTGCTAAGGAATTTCGTTCCTGACGAGGAATCATACGATTTATAACAAGAACAAGGCTGGGCTGAAGACAGAGTTAAAAATGAAAAAAATAACTGAAAAGTAAAAAGCACTAGTGCGAAAAAGTGGCACCTTCCGCACAATTTGGCTGCTTCGAAAACGCTTTTTTCAAGCACATGAATATTATAAACAGCTTTTTCAACATTTACAGTTCGATTCAAACTTAATGGCGGCTCGGAACATGAGGCGAGTCGCTGCGCAGTAACAATTTCATGTGTCAGCGGGGGTGAGGGGTCCCCACCCCTCTACTGCGCAGTGAAAAGCTAACTTCCGAGCCGCCATTAAGTTTGAATGGTGAAATACTAGTAAAAAGTCTCTTATTGCACCGCTTTAAGGTTCACAATGTAGTGTTTTTAGCACGCGTGATTTTTACTCAGAGACTGATGTACGCTTGTTTTTATAATCTCAGCCGAAGTCCTTTCATGCCTAAGTATGCATGGTGTGAATAAGTACACGACACACACACGACTTCAATTGACCAATGATCGCGACAATAGTTCTCAGGAGAATAATTAAAAATAGAGGGCTGTATAACAAGTAATGAATAAAAACAATGGAAATTACAACAGTTTAAAGAAGGCAATGAGAGAACAATAATATAAGTATGACAATAAAACGCGCAAGCGCAGCCGTGCTTGGAGGCCTGCAACGGCTGACTGCCCGACTGTAATTGTTTGATACACGACTTTCTTGAATTTGAAACATTTAATTCCCGGGACCCGAAATTGATTGACCCGAGATTTTCTTACTTTCATATTGTTTACCGTACAGCCCTCTAATTGCGTAACATACTTTCAATCACAATCTGAATGATTTTGAAGGATATCGCTAATGCATTGCTTCATATATTATGTTTGAAAAATTTGTCTATTCTACAACGTATACATAATAACGCAATAACTGTTGTAGAACTGTCAACATGAAAGCCATTGCTACTATAAGCGTGTTACGCAGTTGTGACGTGTTTCGATTCGTTATCGCAATTTCGCCTCAAATGCAATGACAAATTTTGCCCACTATTAACTAAAATGTACTAAAATTGTTGTTCAAAGACACGTACTTATTTTTTTTTTTTTAAAGAAAGACCGTTTCATAGATTTTACATAAAGTGTAGCTAGAATACCTACTTGTCTTTATTATTTATTTTCTAGAATCTAGACATTATACATCACAACCACAGAGATACGTAGGTACTGCAAGCTACACGAATAGTTGAACAAGCATCCCATATTCCCATTACAGTTGGTTTCCATATTGGCGCACTGTGTACTGTGTACAGGCGTAGGCCATTACCTGCGATGCGAGATACTCGTGTGCACATAAATATCTATTACATGAAGTCATTCCGGCGGTCGCGCCCGCCACGCCGCACAGTGGGTCGAAACTATGATTTTAGTGACTTAGGGACCAACTTCGTTTTTTTACTTGTTTTGTTTATGCGGATGGATAGAGCTCATTAATCTCAATCTATAATATTGACCTGATATTTTTTTCCCTAAGCTTTATACTTTGGGCAGAAAAATGTGTTTTGTTATTTTTTGTATGGAGCGGATCTTTAATTAAATTCCTGCTAAGTAGCATGTGAACCCGCTTTGAAACTAATTTAATTTGTCTTATAACTTGTCTAGTCTACCCTGATTTGATGCAATGAACATGTGCATAAAATTGCAACTCTGCCAAATAAATGGATCGAAAAAAATTAAAAATTACATAGAATTAAAAAAAGCTTCATTTTTGAAAGTCGTAAGTTCTTTTAAGTTAATTTTGATATGGAATAGTAAGTTAAAGCACGTAATAATACACATAATTACTTAACAACTAACAAAAATACATTTAAAAGGTCCCTAATTAGCTTAAATTTACTAATATGTACATATTATTTAAGAATGTAGATATTTATCCATGAATTTCTATTTGTGTGTTTAATGACGTTAATTAGTCTAACCTTTTTAACCGACTTCAAAAAAGGAGGAGGTTATCAATTCGTCTGTTTTTTTTTAAATATTTGTTACCTCAGAACTTTCGACTGGGTGAACCGATTTTGATAATTCTTTTTTTATTTGATTACAGTAAGTTTCAAAGCGGGATCATACGCTACTTTGCAGGAATTTAATTAAATTTGATTCGCTCCATACAAAAAAATAACAAAACTCATTTTTCTGCCCAAAGTATAAAGTTTAGGAAAAAAATATCACGGCAATTATTATTGAGATTAATGAGCTCTATTCATCCGCATAAACAAACAAGTAAAAAAACTAAGTTGGGTCCTAAGTCACTAAAATCATAGTTTCGACCCACTGTGCGCCGCCGCCACAAGGCATTAGTATACGAGTGTCGTGCGCACACAAGTAGGTACCACGAGTACGTTGGGATACCTACCAGTCCTCTGTAAAGCCTCGTGCAGACTGGCGCGACGCGACACCGGTAATTGTTGTGTGTATTCCGGGAAGTTTTCTTAGAAATTGTTTTGTTATAGAGTCGCGTCGCGCCAGTCTGTACGAGGCTTATATCGCCGCATTATATTGCAGCCATTATATCGCGTGTGTTGTCCCTTTTTACGCAGGGCGAGGGCCTTTTAGCGCCTAAGTTGGAGAGCATGTAATTGTATTAATTTGTAAAGGAGAATGCCACAGTGTCGTACCAACTTGGGAGCTATCTGTCACAACCAAATGTAGCTCATAAAAATACTCCTATTTTTAACCGACTTCTTCAAGAAGGAGGAGGTTCTCAATTCGTCTGTGTTTTTTTTTTTTTTTTTTTTTTTGTATGTTTTTTACGCGATTACTCCGCCAATTATGAATCGATTTTGATGATTTTTTTTTTGTTTGGTAGGTCATGCTTCCGAGGTGGTCCCATATAAATTTTATTAACTTTGCTTCCGTAATTTTTGAGTTAGCTTCAATATTACGTATTTTTCCCACTTAGTTTATCTAGACGATATCCTGTTTGACTCCTTCACTGTTATTTACATAGCAGGTAGTGGTATTCGGATTTGTGTGGGGTAGGTACCACAACTAAAAAGTGAAAAATAAAAACTTTTTACAAAAAAAAAACCGACTTCCAAAAAAAACACTAAAAAAGTGAAAAATAACTTTAATTTCGGAAGTCGGTGGCAAAAAACGGAAATTGAAAAGCAAAGACACCGACTTCCGTAATTAAAGTATGATTTAAAAATTCATTGACGGAATAAAAACACATCTCTAACAGTCAATCCAACAATTTACATTTAAACTTATTAATTGGTAACATTCTCAGGCCAGGTGGTAATTTATTATAAATTTTAATCGTCATACAACTCGTATTTCTACTGTATAATTGCAATCTCTGAGCAGGTACTAGTAATTTCCCGGCATTTTTTTTGTTCAGTCTTTCAGAGACTTGTTCATTTAATAAAACATAAATGAGGGTATTTTTTTACAAATAGACAACTTCAAAATGTACAGACATGGGAGTGGGAGAATTCTTAATTCCTTAAATAATGGCCTGAATGGTCCAAATATTCCGCTCCACTCATGGCTCTGATACATTTTTTTGCACTATGAATGCCCTTTCCACAATGACTAGTCTTTAACAGAATTAAGTTATCCCGACTGAAGATGATGCACAGTCGCCTTCTCCTTTTAGATACTCCAAAAGGTTTTTACTGAATTTACTGGTTAGGAAAGGGATCAATTACTGTGTCGGTTTTAAATATAACATATAAATAATATAAAGTTTCCTAAACTTATGAAAAAAATACATATTTATGTCGCATTGCAACTCCTGCATTCCAATCGGTAAGTGCATGCTTGATACACACTGCCGATGAGTTTCATAACCATTATAATCGATTCTTAGGAAATTATAATTAAATAAAGAAAAAACTTCAACCTTAAAACCTTTGTTTCTATTTGAGGACCATCAAAACTCTTGTTCCTTTTCATGAAATGTGAATACATTTGAAGTGCGTCGTCCAGACGGCCGTGTCGTGATACGGCTGCATTACAATTAGCGAGCGAGCCCGACGACTGACGACCGACCGACTCTCTTGGCTCTTCCGCTACAGAACTACAGTCACGAACAAAAATATGTATACACTCAGCAAAAATTCAGTTGCAATTTTCTCGTCTAATAAATATTACAACTTTGAGTTGAGACCTCTATACCATAATAACTGGGGTTCCATAATACTATGTTCGTTATACCTAACATAAAATTCAAATCAATACAGTAGGCGAAAATCACGTTTAACAGTTGCTAAGTGTATACATATTAGTGCTTGTGACTGTACAAGTGAATTCTTATATTTTCAGTTTGTCACGTCATAAACAAAGTAAGTTGGTTTTACTAATGTCTGTGTACACTGTACTGTCTGTTAACACGTGTAATGTAATGTAGCCATACGGATTTATGTATGATACTGCCTCGTCAGCACACATGTGGCTACATAGTTATTATGTAAAGCGTACTTCCCGCTTGGTGTTTTTTAAATTTTATTTTTACTTTTTATTTATCATATCTCATTCCAAATTACATTTAAACATATTATAATTTGTATATATTTTTGTAGGGTTATTCGGAAAAATTGTACATTTGCTTCCCTCTCTCTCATCCAGCACGATAATTTTTTATTTGCCATTTTAATATTAGCTCAATTTTATTCACCCTAATTCTAAAAGTATCTAGAACTACAACTATTTATAATACTCAGTAAGTAAGCGAAAGCAAGATATTCTAATATTTCAAACAGAAATTTCATACTGAAAATCATGTCCATTTATACTTAAGCACTAAGATGTAGCATATAATTCATTTAGGTGTAGTTTGGACACACACGATCCGTGCCTACGATGGTGGACGTGTGAGTCACAGACGGGGACACTACATAAATACGAAAAACTTTATTCCGTCTGTCACAAATTCGAATTTCAAAATACCTATTTTCATAATTCAGAATGGTTCAAAATTCCTAATAAAACAAGTCCGAATTATCCTTCATCCTATTTTTATAATTCCAAAATTTCAATCATCCTAACGTTTATAATTATTACTATTCACAAAATACCGATTTTCAATAGATTGAATACCAAAAACTACGACTTTTGATAATTCGAAACATCAAAAATACGAATTAATCGGTACTTTAATATTCGGAATATTAAAGCACTTTATTCGCAGTATTGAAAATCAGAATGTCGTTTTTCGGACCAAAAACCCTTCGAGCATTTTTGATTCTTCGAACGTAAGAAAATCGGAAAACAATCAAATCGCATTTATGACTTTCGGTAAAACAAACGTGATTTTTAATAATAGACATTATAATTCTTAGTTATTGTGAAAATCGGAATATCGAAATTCGGAACAAAATGTTCCCGTCACAGACAGCTTGTTTGTTGTGAGTGTCAAAGCGGGTGCTAATCCTGTGAACAGTGTGCCGGTGGACCTGTGTGCCGTTGTGCCGGTTCGCCTGAGTCCTGATGATGTGTGCTGGGTCGTAGTATTATAATATCTGTGGCTGGGTGCTGCGCAGCCCCTAAATTCACCCTTATATTGCGTACTGCCGATCTATTCTGCAAATATCTCACCGTTAAAACTTAGGTGAAGTGAGCTGTCAGTAGTGGAAATCACGGTGAGATGGTAGCAATGCAGGTGATGGTTACAGAATAGCATAGCTAGGGATTTCCACTACTGACAGCTCACTTCACGCTCACTTTATCTAAGTTTTCAAACTTAGATAAAGTGAGCGTGAAGTGAGCTGTCATTATCATCGATACCTACAGTTGTGCTATTCTGTAAAAATCTCACCGTGAAAATTTGGGTGAAGTGAGATTGGAGTGAACTGTCATTGCCTTAGCATCAATAGGTATCGAAGACAATGACAGCTCACTCCACGCTCACTTCACCTAAGTTTTCACGGTGAGATGGTTACAGAATGTCAATGCTGATGCTAAGGCGGTGATAGTTCACTCCGAGCTCACTTCACCAAAATTTTCACGGTGAGATTTTTACAGAATAATAATAATAATAATTTATTTTCAATATTCGGATAACAGAAATCCATAGTGTTAGTAACATACCTTATACCTAGTGTTAGTACACAATAATAATGAGTTTGAGAATCATTTATAAGAAGATGAACAAGTTTTTACTCGGTCATCTTCTCCACAAAATGCCTCATGAAAGGAGAAAACACACTCTCGGCCACTGTTTTTAGGATGCTGTTGCCACTGGCCCGGGTTCTAGCTGCCAGCGACGCTATTTTCTTCCGCACGATTGCGTGGAAGAATAGCACTCCTGATCTTGTTTCTTTGTATTCAATTGAATTTCGATCATTTGCTTTTTTCTGGCCGTATGTGACAATATGATGCCATCCCGAATCCAATAATCAATGCGTTGTGATGTTGGCAATATTTTCAGACGACCAGCACACTAATTGCTAATACACTTTCAATCACAATCTGAATGATTTTGAAGAATATTGCTAATCCATTGCTTCATTATGTTCGAAAAATATTTAAAAATATTATTTTCACTCGGTGTATGAACCCTCCACATTTGACCCTGATTCTTGGGAACCTCCTACTACAAGCGCTAATCATTATATCAACTTATCCAGTTTGTACTTTCACTTAGAAAATATTCGCAAAGAATTAAAAATGCTGGATTCTTCCAAAGGACCTGATGACCAGAAGGTAAGTACGTGATGTTTAAAAAAAATACTTATAATAATTTATATGCTATCCCATATTTATAATATTTAACAAGTGTATTTCCTGATGTGTGGAAACGCGCAAATATAGTTCCAGTACACAAAAGTGGTTCTAAGAATGACGCGGAGACTTATCGCCCAATTTTAATATTATCAGCAATCTCTAAACTTTTTGAAAGGCTTGTTCATATGGAGATTTACCCATTTATCCGCCAGATCTTAATTAAGGAGCAACATGGTTTTGTTAAAGATAGATCTTGTGTAAATTACTTACACAAGATCTATCTTTAAAACCTTAATATTTACAACACAACTTTTTGAAAATATTGATAACAGACAAAACTGACGCGGTATATACTGATTTTCAGAAATCATTCGATAAAGCTGATCATAGATTGATAAAATCGCATACAATTGTATCTGGGGGGATTTCCTTCGCTGGTTTGTCTCCTATATGTATAACAAATGAAACCCAGAAGGTTGTCATTAATGGCTACGAGTCTAGCTGCATTCAAGTCACATAACGAGTGTCACAGGTTTCAAGTTTAGGGCCCCTACTATTTATTCTGTTTATAAACGATATAAAACATTGTTTCCGAAACTCAAAATTTCTCTTATAATTATGCTGATGATTTAAAAGTCTTCAAGATAATTCCTAATGAACAGGACTGTTTTGACTTCCAGCAGGACCTTGATCGCTTTTCTTACTATTGCTCTTCTAATAAACTTTACCTTATTCTGCCTAAGTGCCGTGCCTCGGAAAGCACCTCAGGAAGTGTTGCCCTCACCTTCCGCCTGACGCAGGTCCTCACAGGACATGGCAGTTTCGGGAGGTACCTGTGTAGGATTAGGCGGGAGGAAACGCCCGGGTGTCACTACTGTGCGGATCGTCCGGAGGACACGGTGGAGCATACGGTGGAGGTGTGCCCTGCTTGGGCGGAGCACCGCCGTGTCCTCGTGGAGGCGATTGGCGGCACTGACCTCTCGCGTTCGGTGCAAAAAATGCTTTATTTTCAGGCAACTAAGGCCCTAAGATAAAATACACAAAATAATCTTACAAAATAATAAACTAATACATAACGAACGACATACTTTACGTATGGTCGGCGACGTATTGCGCTGAGTCGTGGTGTCATGTAGCCTTCCGCGAAAACGTCATGAATGTGTCCATGTGATGAGTCGGAACCCGCACCACAAACGATTTGAAGTTAATCTTATGGCGTGACTCCAACTTCTCGACTCTCAATGTGAACTTTGTCTTCATCCTGATGTACTCCACGACCTCCTCTGCCTTCGTGGTGTGATGTAACCGTGACTACAGCTGCGTCGTTGGAATAGCGGGACGTAGCAACATGTCAGGACCATTCAATGCGGTACCGCACTGATTGCGACAAGCAGGCTTATTCTTCTTCTTCTTTTTCTCCACACGAATGAAGCCTTCTTCACGGGCCTGTCCTTGGCTTGTTACCGGCGGGCGGTAACGAGCTTTGAACTGCTTCGGAGGGTCTTTGGGCACCTCTGGTATTGTTAGGTTGCCGCTGTTGATTGTTGGTATAACTTTTACCAAAAAGAAAAATATTATTAATTTCAATTACGGACTTGCTAATAGCATTATTAACAAAGTTAGTTGTCTTCGTGACCTTGGTGTGCAGATGGACTCAAAACTTCTTCTTATTGAAAATATTACTAATAAGGCATATCAGATGTATGGTTTGTGATGAGAGCATCTACAGAATTCCATCGTCCCGGAACTTTCTTACAATTGTATAAGTCCATAGTTAGACCGCAATCGGAATACGCCATCCAATAAGACAACAATAAGTTTATTGTTCAGTTATTTTTGTTTATTTTTAATATGCTACTGTTTGTTTTCCCTTATAAAATAAAATAAAATATGTCTGCCCAGCAACGTAAATAATGCAATGAATGTTGTTGAACTGTCAAAATGAAAGTCATTGCTACTGTAACGCAATTATTCCCAATTTTTTCCTGATCTCAAGTCGCTAATGCTAGAATCTTTTATTTACCTACATTTAGAGTAGAGTTTTTAGTAAGAGTATACAAGCTGACCGTTATGTTGATAATATATATTAGTAATAGTGGCTGTAATCAATATCTCACAAGTGACTGCGTGCTCCGGGCGCGTGCTAGTTAACAACAGTCAATATGTGACAGATTATCGCGTGGCTCGCCGCGCCGTGCTAATTGTGATGACGGCTTCGCGCGGCTAATTACTCATTATTATTATATCACGTACAATACACTTGCTAAATGCTGACTGTTTGTGCAATGCAGTGATAATTCTAGAGTGCTGTGTTATCCGATAAGTGTAGGTTGTAGGATCACCCTCTTCTTTCATACATACACAGTTACCATAGAAGGTTTGCGATTAAACCTAAGCAATTATGTAGGAGCAGATTTCATTGCACATCTAACCATACGTTTTTGTGCTGTCGCGATATTGCCAATGTTGTATGTGCACAGACATGGAATTTCTACACATCGCCGCGGCTTAATCGAAGCGGACGAGCGGGTCCGCCTCAACACGGACACGTGCGGTGCGGTGCGGCGCCGGGCGGTGTAAAACGATATAAAACGTTTAAAAATGGGCCATCTCCCCCTCCCGCCCTCCGTGCACCGCACCGCCCTGGTCGCGCCAGACGCCATTTAAATATAAAATAAGATACATGGAGCGGCTCGCTACAAACGTAACATAATTTCATACATATGTATGAGTGGATTCTTTCGTTAACACGATAATCATGTTCGTTTATGCCAAACCCCACCCCCCGCCTCCCCGGCGCGGCGCCCGCTCCGCTAACATTCTGCATAATATCGTAACGAGGTATCACAACGTATGCCGCGCGTGCCCTCGCGCGCGATATCACACGCGCGTCCCATGACACTCGTAACCGCGCAAAGCAACGAACGTATTTCTCACTCAAGATTAATAAAAATAATTTAAAAAAAAAATTGCAATTCTTTTATATTTATGTAATAATGTGTAAAGTTAAAAGAACCCCTGCAGCGTTTGTTTTGCTCTCGCTCACCTTTTAACAATAAATAATAGAAATCTGTCGCTCATTAGCATTCTTATCTCGAAACTGTGCAATATACAAGACAGTCTGAGTTTATTCGCATTTTGTAAGAAATGTAGCGAGTGCACTGTTTACATTGTACAAAATAATGACAGTTTTTTGACGCGAATGTTCAGAGTATGTATGTAGGTCATGTTTATGTAGTAACGATGCAAAATATTTAGTTAGGTTAAATAAAATTACGTTACGTATAAATTCGTAGGTCGATAGTTAAATTTCCCTGGGGCGGTCTGCACGAGGCGCCCTTAGAAGCACGTAATGTACTAACATATGTATGTACATACAGAGCGCGGTGTGATTCCGTGTACGAATAATGTTCCGCGCGCTGTTTTCTTTTTCTTCCTTACTTACGTGCCTACATAATCATGTCAATCCATGAATGATAACCGTGTGCACCTGGTTCAGTGATCACCAAGTGTTAATTGCCTTCAGCGCTCATTAGCATTTCATTGAACAGTATCGTATCTTGAGAAATATATGTGCCCCCGTCATACAAGATTGGTACCACTAAGCACTGTAGCCTATCGCGTAGTATCGTAGCTAGCCACGTAGCATCGTAGCTTACAGCGTATCACCTTAGGTAACCGCGTAGCACCGTAGCGCACCGCTTAGGGCCGCCATTCGCGATGCACCGTACTAGTAGCGAAAAGACAAATACCGTGCGTTCTGCAGACTGCCTGTAGGCACAGTCAGCCTCAAGAAGATAATATACATCGTCAATTCATTTGCGTTTCATAATACTGTATCAATGTCTGCCCGATGTGTGATATGTTTTGTGGCTACACATTGATACAATGTTACGGAACAAAGGTTGTAGACAATTAAATTATTGTCGATGTACACATCTTTTTGAGGCTGATGTACATATTAAGGACCCATTGTGCGAGTAGGTAGCTACTAATAATTCTAAGTACCTACCGGATGTTCGTAACATTTTGATCTTTAACTAAAACATGTGCTCGGAATAGTAACAATGCAGAACAGTACTGTACAGTGGATATTATTTTATTGCGTTGCATCTTTCTTAACCACGACGATAAGGCTCATCGTATGAATGAAATGCAACTTGGTTCGCCGTTTCTATAATTATCGTGTTCGTTAAACAAATAACCGAGTCGAAATAAACAATAGGTTAGTATAGCTCTCACTTATAGCATTGAACTAAGCTCGCTTTGAAGTAAACTTGACTTCTAAACAGAAAATTAAATGAAGCGCCAGTATTTCAGACGTTTTTATTAAAAGTTAACTTTGAAGCGAGTGATTTAGTTATAAGGCCAAGATCTACAAATGAATGAAATATAAAGTCGTTTATCATCCTCTACACGTTACCGTACAATAACGACGGGAGTTCTAATAAACATTTGACACTGAACAGCACTTGCGCCCCCCCCCACCGCCATATATTACGTCGCGGAAATTTACTGGATTTTTTAACCTTGCCCACTTTTTCCCCTGCTCACACTCCCCCTATGCATGTCAGTGTCACACTGCAACTCTCACTCCGCTCCATACATCACGTATTGTATGGACGACCGACGACCATACAGAGCCCAAATGTGGGACACGCCAAATAAAACAGATGTCAACTTGAATAGAGCCCAGAGGGCCGAAACGGCCGAGAGGGCCGAGCTGTACCAACGAACCACTCATTGAATACTTGTCCATGGGAGAAGTGGCGCTCCAAACAAGGTATTAGATAGATAGATGTCGGAATATGTTTATTATTAAATCTAAATCTAAAAAACTGGTCAAGTGCATGTCGTACCATGCACAATAAAGGGTTCCGTAGTTGGGATGAATTTATAAAACAAACTCAACATTGTAGTTGAAAAACTTGTTCTCCGATACAGAATGTATGGGAGAACATGTTTTTACAACTGCAAATTTAAGTTGGTCGATTATTACTCGGTAACTTGTGGAGCCTACGTAGCGGTGATAGGTTTCCTTTTAATTTCGTTATATATACTACTGCCGTGAATTTTTTCACATATCCAAACCCAACCATTTAGCTGGCAGGGGGGGGGGGGGTACACTTGGCTCTAACAAAAATTAGCACTTTAAAGCTGAATATTCCGCAAACGGATCCCTAAATCCAAAAATGGTTTTAACACATCACATTATTAACAACATTTATAACATACACATTATATTACGAGAAAAAAAAAAACATCCCCACTTTACGTGTAGGGGAGGTACCCTAAAAAAAACTATAAGGGTTCATTGTTGACTACGGAACCCTAAAAAGGAACTTGTTCCCATTTGAGAGAAAAAAATATACTTCCTGAAAATGAAATACCTACCATCAGTGCAGTGTTCAAATAATCGAAATCAGTCAGGAAACACTTTATTGAATCGCAATCGTTTAAGATGCTCCGACGATTGAAACTTTAAATAAATAAATATGATAGCGTCAGACGACTCCACGGGTCGGGCCAGCGGTACATTTTATCAAAAAGACCCCTCACACATAAAAATAAGTTATTACATACCGCGAGTCACTTTATAATCGTATATCACGGGCTACCAATATTCGCGCGGAATTTATTTCTAAATAAACTATCGGTGGCCGTCCGACTGAGAATGATAAACGCATCGTACACTCGCCCTAGTGAAGACACCCGCCGCAGTGTCACGAGTGTCGGCGTGGGAACGTAATTGTATGTGTATAAACGACTGAGGCGAGCGCTCTTCGCAAAGCACCCCTAAAGTGTTTCTTATTCATAGAATTTCGGGACTCCAGATTGTTACCTAGGTACTTACTGACACCTCGTCTCACGTTGCAATCTATATCAAGCTGAGTTAGACTTTATCGTGATATTATAAGGTTTAAAATACAGTTTTTGGTATGTAAGAGACTTCAAAAGCAATTCAACTTTTGTGAAATATGTTTTTGATGAGCGTGTTTCTTTATATGATCGGTACACGTTAGCACGCTGTGTCGCCCCCTACCAGCGCCGGTGCGCACTGAACGTTATTGTTTCTGTATATGATCGGTACACGTTAGCACGCTGTGTCGCCCCTACCAGCGCCGGTGCGCACTGAACGTTATTGTTTCTGTATATGATCGGTACACGTTAGCACGCTGTGTCGCCCCTACCAGCGCCGGTGCGCACTGAACGTTATTGTTTCTGTATATGATCGGTACACGTTAGCACGCTGTGTCGCCCCTACCAGCGCCGGTGTGCACTGAACGTTATTGTTTCTGTATATGATCGGTACACGTTAGCACGCTGTGTCGCCCCCTACCAGCGCCGGTGCGCACTGAACGTTATTGTTTCTGTATATGATCGGTACACGTTAGCACGCTGTGTCGCCCCCTACCAGCGCCGGTGCGCACTGAACGTTATTGTTTCTGTATATGATCGGTACACGTTAGCACGCTGTGTCGCCCCTACCAGCGCCGGTGTGCACTGAACGTTATTGTTTCTGTATATGATCGGTACACGTTAGCACGCTGTGTCGCCCCTACCAGCGCCGGTGCGCACTGAACGTTATTGTTTCTGTATATGATCGGTACACGTTAGCACGCTGTGTCGCCCCTACCAGCGCCGGTGTGCACTGAACGTTATTGTTTCTGTATATGATCGGTACACGTTAGCACGCTGTGTCGCCCCTACCAGCGCCGGTGCGCACTGAACGTTATTGTTTCTGTATATGATCGGTACACGTTAGCACGCTGTGTCGCCCCCTACCAGCGCCGGTGTGCACTGAACGTTATTGTTTCTGTATATGATCGGTACACGTTAGCACGCTGTGTCGCCCCTACCAGCGCCGGTGTGCACTGAACGTTATTGTTTCTGTTTATGATCGGTACACGTTAGCGCGCTGTGTCGCCCCTACCAGCGCCGGTGCGCACTGAACGTTATTGTTTCTGTATATGATCGGTACACGTTAGCACGCTGTGTCGCCCCCTACCAGCGCCGGTGCGCACTGAACGTTATTGTTTCTGTATATGATCGGTACACGTTAGCACGCTGTGTCGCCCCCTACCAGCGCCGGTGTGCACTGAACGTTATTGTTTCTGTATATGATCGGTACACGTTAGCACGCTGTGTCGCCCCTACCAGCGCCGGTGCGCACTGAACGTTATTGTTTCTGTATATGATCGGTACACGTTAGCACGCTGTGTCGCCCCCTACCAGCGCCGGTGTGCACTGAACGTTATTGTTTCTGTTTATGATCGGTACACGTTAGCGCGCTGTGTCGCCCCTACCAGCGCCGGTGCGCACTGAACGTTATTGTTTCTGTATATGATCGGTACACGTTAGCACGCTGTGTCGCCCCTACCAGCGCCGGTGTGCACTGAACGTTATTGTTTCTGTATATGATCGGTACACGTTAGCACGCTGTGTCGCCCCCTACCAGCGCCGGTGTGCACTGAACGTTATTGTTTCTGTTTATGATCGGTACACGTTAGCGCGCTGTGTCGCCCCTACCAGCGCCGGTGCGCACTGAACGTTATTGTTTCATGGAGAGTCTCACTACACTGAACTACACTGTTTCTATGTAAATATTTAAATCTGCTTTGTTTTACTTCATTTACTTAGAATCGGCTTCAAACTCAAACACCAAGAACCGTTTGGTTGTACGAGACATTTATTTACCTACTAGCTTTTGCCCGCGGCTTCGCCCGCGTGGATGTCGGAAATTATCCCACGGGAATGTGCTACCGGGATAAAAGTATCCTATGTCCCATAACCCACGTGGTTTGTCTAGGCGACCTAGGCGTTACGGTGTAAAAGTAACAGACATGAGACAGCCAGTAACTTTATATATTAGTGGTAGTCCATATCTATATTGTGGTGATAGTGTGGATAGTATGGACAGCAGTATGAAACTGTCGGAAAGATTAATGAAAAAATATTGTATAAAGATTAATGAAAAAACTATGGCATATTGTACGGACGATGGAAACTAAGGCGAAAGCTTTGGGGGAGCCTGCAATATTCAAATTTTCTTATGTTTTTTGCTTTTTACAGGTCAGTATCAAGTTTTATGTTGATCTAAATAATGAGTCGCAGTTGTTTCAAATATTTATTTATCTAATCTAACTAATATTACAGGAGTTGTATTCCTGTATCTAATGGTTATTATTCTGTAAAGCTACTATTTGCTACGATCGCGAATCATATTTTAATCATATTGACATTCGAAACTTACCCATTAAACGATTTAAAAGCTGTATTAAAACCAAACTTTGTAAAAAAGGGTACTATACAATTTCAGATTATTTAGAAGACAAAAAGCATGGGATTAAGCTGCTCGCTCTGCTAACATCTTGTCATTTTGGCATTGTGACATTTTGAATAAGTACTATGGAAAATCATCAAAATATACCTACCAGTTTTATATACAAATTCACATTATTGAATATTATATGTAGGATATTGACAAAATGACATGATTGCTTTGTAAAGTATTGTATTATTGTGAATGTGAGGACTATGTGGATGTTTATTTTGTTTTTATTCTTATATTTTTTCGTTCTCAGTTACCTACTTTAACAATGGTCTGGCAATTTGAGAACTTGATGCGGCCTACACAAATGTCCTTTCTTTGGTATTGTTCGTCGAGTCGTTGAGCTCCTTAAGTTCTTAGCTGAGCTCCACTATTACTGATAAATGCTTGCAGTGACAGGACAGGTTCACTCAAATCTGTGTGGTTCATTCCTCAAAAGACCATTTCAGACTCTAATCTACATGGCCCTCATAGGGCCTGACCAATATGCCAATATCTGACCTAGGTATGTCTGGACTTTAAAAGAGACTGAGTTTGTTTCGGCCTTTCTTCTCAGAGTAGTCAGATAGGAAACGCCGACCTCATCTAGCTTAATTTTACAATTTTTTGATATTATTATGACGTGTAAAAGTGATTCCAATAACCTATTTACAGAATAAAAAAAATCATTTTAACATACAACCTGCCTGACACTGACTTGCAAATTGCAAAAAACTTAAGATTTGAATTTCGCGGGCTACCGGCGCATCCCGCTTAAGAAAATCGCATCATTTGCACAACGCCATCTATCGAGTAAGTACTCACTGGTAAACTCAAACTCTTCGTTCCAAGCCAAGAGCCAAGTAGTAATAACTTTTGATTGAGTGGACAGATTCTCAAGATACGGACTATGACTATATTCTCAATCCCTTAACGCTCTTGAAGAGAGTCCCGCAAAAATGTCAATAATAAGTACTTACATGTGAATTTTAAAATCAAGAGGGTAAAGAAGGGTTTTTACCCTCATGAGGGATGATTTTAGAAAAACGTAACTCTTTGTTAGTTACAAAAAGCAAAAATTTTCACAGCCCTAAGTTAAAAAAAAACCGGCCAAGTGCGTGTCGAACCATGCACAATGAAGGGTTCCGTAGTTGGGATGAATTATTTTACTCAAACAAACTTTCGCAAAGTTTTATTGTTATTACGTCTATGGGCGTTTATGTCGCTCAAAGTGTTAAAAAACTAAGTCGCGGACAGACAGACAGACAGACGGACACGGCGAAACTATAAAGCTTCCTTGTTGACTACGGAACTCTAAAAATGATAGGTTTCCCATAAAAACTTTCATCCCCTATATCCCCCCCCCCCCCCCCCCCCCGTTAAATTTGTTTTTGAGAAAATAATTGCCTATGTTCTTCGCCGGGATGCCATCTATCTCTTTACCAAATTTTATCGAGATCCGTTCAGTGGATCAAGCGTGAAAAGGTAACATACAGAATTACAGACGGACAGACAGACAGAGTTACTATCGAATTTATACTTTTAAGCATCGATTAGTATGGATTATGTGTTCAATTCAAAATGAGCCAAATGTTCGATAATTATGAATTCGGCGAAACTCATTCTTCTACGGAGACTCTTAATACCGCGATTCAGAAAATGACGTTAAATGAACAACGCCATCTATCGAGCACGAAGTCATACTGTCAAAATATATGGGAAAACGTTCGAACACTCTGTAAGCTATGTAGAAAAGACGTAGGGTTCCATGACTGACTTGATCTGACTTGACTTGACTTGACCTGACTTGACCTGACTTGACCTGACTTGACCTAACTTGATTTGGATTGAGTTGAGTTAACCTGGAGCAGGTATATTTTATCGCAGCAGGTACATTGGTAGTTGAAAGAAAAGTAGATTACATACCTTGCTAAAGTGAGTAATTAATGCACTCGTGTTTATTTAGTAAGCGCATTCGTGCCTTAATTACTCACTTTTTGCTCGATGTAACAATCTACAATGTTTAAGAAATTAAAATTTTTCACCATTTTTTCATGATTTAAAAGATAGATAGCGCCACCTATGGCACTACTACCAAACAATGGATTTGGAAAACTTGAATTAACCAAACTTTAGATTGGGTAAATTCACAATGTATCGCGTTATGTTTCCGCGCGAAGTATGTGAACATATGATGATTATGATCGTGTGTTACACACGTTCTCACAAACCTACCTGATTTTACGCTAGTGTCATTTTACGACAATAGATGTCATTACGTGTATCTACATTACGTACCTAATGAAAATTTCTTCTTGAATACTTTAAACTCTTTTATCTTTTGATATTTTGAAGCGATTGCGATGAAACAAATACTAAATGAAAGATCGAGTTACACACAATATTTGAGTGTATAAGTTAACCATATTGATTTCGTACTTTTTACGTGATGACAATCAGACAAACAGACAAAAAATCCAAAAATGGTAGAAATGGCATCTGTTGGTTATTCTTGGACACTCCACCTACGTTTTTTTTTTTTTTTTTCATTGTACAGAAACGCCTCGTCTACAGATTTATTATATGTATAGATACGGATGCGCCAGTTACATAACTTTATAAGTTTCGTGAATTTACAAAGCTATGAGGAAATTCTCAATACGATTTACTTATAAAATTGTAAGTAACCAAACTGCTTTACAGAACTAAACAAAACAGTGTATTCGTATGCTTACAGAACTAAACAAAACCAGTGAACCAGTGATCTCGTACATCACGGATCAGTGGTCTGGGGTCGGTTCTCAGTAAACACAGGCGTCACACTTCATGTTAATAAAGATATTTCTACTTTCCCTCAGGATCGGGAATTGCAATTTCGTATAAATCCATCGGAAGGTTTCATTAATCAGATTCCATTAACGAATATTAAAAACTAGCAGCTCGGCTGCGCCGCGAGACTACGACTATCTGCTGAGCTGGCGTAATATGTATCCAGACTAACTACATTAGTATAATGTATTAATCATCTTCAAATGGACTACCTACTCTAACAATTACGAGGGAAAGGTCATTGAGCATTTTTGACCCGTTGCCTCGAAGTCCGCGTCCATCACTGCAATCATCATCGGCAAACATAATCATATTAGTAAACGAAGCACATTGTTATTAGCATTACCAGCAGTCTAGTAGCTAAATGAAGCTCGTAGGAGCTAAATGAAGTAATGAAAACGTGTTCACAAAGTTATTCGATTGGAATTGAAAGTTGTTGACAATAGCTGAGTGGAGACTGAGCGGCAGAGGGTCAGGCAAACAGGCTATTGTGCGCAGCTGTTCACCGGGAACTGAACGAATCGTTCAAAATACCATTCAATATGTAGATGATCTTTTTAAGTTGAGTTTGTGTTTTAAAGATAAATCAAATCTAAACTTTTAAGTACTTTTAATTTTTTTTTAATGAATCTTATTTCTTACTTAGCACACTTGGTTAGAAAACAGAATGAAGACCTCACAATAATGAACAGATGTCTTTATAACCAGTAAACATTGTTTTGATCACCTATTTGAGTCAGACGCAGCTTAGACAATTATCTTTTACTAGCTGCCCGTCCTGGCTTTGCACGGGTAGCACTAAGTACCTACCCACCTTCCCTACTTACCTACTTACCTACTTTGCCCTACCCTACCTACCTACTCACCTAGCTACCTACCTACCTATCCTACCTACATACCTACCTATCCTACATACATACCTACCTACCCTACCTACACCTACTAAACGAACAAACCTTGTCCTGAGAATAACGAACACAACAAAAAAAATATTATCCAAATCGGTCCAGCAGCTCTCGAGTTGTAGCGAGACTAACGAACAGCAATTCATTTTTATATTTATGAAGATTAAGTATGGGTGGAGGAGCTCGGGCTAAGTCAAAACAGCCGCTCGGGTCGATCCATCAGGTTAAGCTACGCTTGCCGGGGTTGGCCCGTGGATGGGTGACCATTTTCACATATCGAGACTCCTCCGTGCCTCGGAAAGCACGTTAAGCCGTTGGTCCCGGCTGTCATTTGTGGATCTTTGACAGTCGTTACGAGTCGTCAGAAGCCCGAAAGTCTGATAACCAGTCTAACCAAGGGGTTTCGTATTACCCAGTTACTGGGTTTTGGAGGTCAGATAGGCAGTCGCTCCATGTAAAATACTGGTATTCAGCTGCATCCGGTTAGACTGGAAGCCGACCCCAACATAGTTGGGAAAAGGCTAGGCAGATTGATTGAGGTATGGGTGGATAATACCTACGTGTTAGTTATGCAGTCAGAAAAAAAAAGAGTTATTATAGCTTCCTCTGTAGACTCACGTGCAAACGAAATCCTCGACCACCATGACTATTTCATGGTGGAATATTCTCCATGTATCTACAGACCGCAGAACAATTATAAAAGCGGTACAAAAAAAATGAAACAATCGCGAACCACGTTACGTCGCACACACGTGTATGTGTGTGCGTCATGTTCGCATGTATGAGTGACGGGTTTGATATATATTATACCGTCGGTTTTATTCTCAATTCAATGTTTGTTCATTGTTAACCGTTCAGGAAAATGTTTTTTTCGGTTTTATTTAATAATGGGTCCTTTATTCGAATCACAGTCTGTTTAATTGTTATAGTAATAAAAAACCGGCCAAGTGCGTGTCGGACCACGGACACTGACGGGTACGCGGACGACATGGTACTGCTGGGCCCGACTGAGGGATCCATCAGAGAAAACTATAATAAGTCAGAAAAATTATGAGTAAAAATTTGTAGGCCAGCTAGCTAATAAATAGTGAGCCTTTTACTGCATTTTGAGAAACTATTCTGCTCATCATGCCGAAGATCCTCATCAGATCTTCATCAATTTTTTTGAGTGCTACTTAAAGTTACCACCTTTCAAATAAAAAAGAACCATCGTTATCGGATCTCATAAGGCGGAGATATCCAGTAGCCCCCTTTTTTCTCTTATTTGGAGCAAGTAGCCCTAGTAGTACACTAATTTTCGGTTGTAAAATACGACCTGTTGACGTGTACGTACATACAGATAAACTCGCCAGACTTGATGCAGAGACTTGATGCAATAAATAAAAATATAATAAATAATAGGCTATGTGACTTCACTTCAGGCGAGACTTCATTAATATGGCGCACTATAGAGGAAACAAAGTAAGGAATAAAAAATAAAAAAAATGCGGCCATTTTGTGTAACATTTGAAAGGCCTTAGTTAGCACATTTGAAAAATGTATACAGGGTGTAAGGGTAAACACCGTTTTCTCTCAAATCATGGGTAGTTGACTTAAAAGAGATGGCTAAAAAAAAAACCAGAATCGCCAGAAATTTCATATGTGCCCTTTTTATATGCATAATATGTACATCATAATTTACTGCAAAAATGACGTGGTATACTAGATATTTTACGATCAATGAACAATAAAAAAAATTGTTGTAGCCATGACCTAAAAATTCTTTGGGGTCCATAAATATCAAAATGTTGATATTACGAAGTATTATAAGAAAGGATTTTTTTAGTTGAATGTTAATTCTACGAAAAAATCATATTATTATAATTATCAAATAATATTTATATACACATCAAACATCGTGATCAAACTCAAAACTCAAAAAATAATTCAACTACTGTCGTTACTTTATACCACGAACAATGATGACTAGGTAATATAACATTTTTATTAGTCTGATGAATGTAAAGAAAAGGATTGCTGCTGGGGAGTTTGTTGCGCCACTTCTTCTTCCCAGCTAAAGCACTAGGAAGTGGTGAAGGGTGGGCGTTTTGGGGGACTGTCTTAAGTAATTTTGACGTTCGAAAAGTGCTGATTCTCAGCCTAGTTTGAATAAATGACTTTTGATTTTGGATAGAACGAGTTTGATGGTAAAAGCAAGAGCGAGAGAAACTACCTGCTTTAGGCGCCACCTACCGCGTCTAATTGTGCATGTAAACCAACCAAGGATTCACTCAAACGCACAAAAAAAAAACATGAACTCCAGTCGTTTAGTTCAGTCACAGACACACACACATACAGAAGAATAACATAATATATATAAAGAGTATTAATAATTACAAATATTAAAGGGTATATTTACATTATTTTAATATATTAAAAAAGTGATAGTGATAAAATAAAAGTTAAGAAAAATCATTTGAAGTATGATTCTCATACAGTATTATAACTTCTCAAACTCAAACTCAAAGCATTTATTTCAATTAAACTATTTACAGGCACTTTTGAATTGTCAAGGAGTCAGTCAGTCAGAAATATGAAGCTAGTTGCACATTCCAAAGCGTAGTAGGTACCTATGGAGAAGAACGGGCAAGAAACTCCATGGACACTCTTTATAAATCAAAATATTGTTACAATATAATGGTTACATCATTCATGTTGAAATTATACATGTGAGAACAATGAAGAAAGTACGTTAAAAGCGTCCGCAATTATAAAATAAGAACAATTCAAAAATTAAAATAAGCCATGGCAGCTAAGAAATGACCAGTCACAACTGACGGCGCCCGTTCACGAACATGACGCTTGGATCAGCACCATTCAGCTCAACCATTTTAAAGGGAGCTAAATGATCCAACACATACGCCACCATCAGCGAGACATTTGAGTGAGCATGACATTCCCAGCCGCCAGGGCACATTCTAGTCAATGAACGACAAAATACCCGGTAAATGGTAGCTCTATAGTACATAGTACTCACACCTGTGCAATTATATAATACAAAGGAGAGATTGAGTTTATACAATAATCTATACTATATGGTTTAGGAGGAGCTCGTGGCTAAGTAATAACAGCCGCTCGGGTCGATCCATCAGGTTAAGCTACGCTTGCCGAGGTTGGTCCGTGGATGGGTGACCATTTTCACATATCGAGACTCCTCCGTGCCTCGGAAAGCACGTTAAGCCGTTGGTCCCGGCTGTCATTTGTGGATCTTTGACAGTCGTTACGAGTCGTCAGAAGCCCGAAAGTCTGACAACCAGTCTAACCAAGGGGTATCGTATTAGCCAGTTACAGGGTTGTGGAGGTCAGATAGGCAGTCGCTCCATGTAAAATACTGGTATTCAGCTGCATCCGGTTAGACTGGACGCCGACCCCAACATAGTTGGGAAAAGGCTAGGCAGATTGATGGTTTAGGAGGTTGATTTTTTGAAAACGTAATGGGTTTACTATAGTGAACCCATTTTTATACATTTAGTTGCTGGCGATTCTGGGTTTTTTGTATAAGACTTTTTAGCCATGTCCTTTTTGCCAAACAAAATAAATGGTTTTCAATTCATTTATTTCTAAAGATTAAATTTTATACAAGACATATTTATCAGACAATAAAAGTTTTTTTATTTTCATTAAAAGATTTAAAAAAGTTTCTATCCGACACCGTGCTCGCTAGCGAAAAAGCTGACTGACTGAGGGAGGGGTCGCGCTCGCGGCCGGTCAGGTCAGGTAGTGTTGAGACGCAAGTTCGTTGCCGAAGCGCTCTAGGGTGAAAGGGTGAAATATTCTTGTGGTAAAATGTAGTTTTTTTTTTTTTAAGTTGTAATTTTCCATTGATTTCACGTTCTATAAATTAAACCAAACCACTGGTTTCAAGGATAACGGTGTTTACCCGAACACTCTGTATATATAGTATTATAAGCGCAAAAAATATTAAATAAAAATAAAAGTTATAAAACTAAAATTTTTATAAAAAGGTATAAACTAGAATCACAAAAGACAAATTATAAAAATCGTAGTTGGGTTTAGTTTTATATTTAAGTTTATTTCCTTTTGAGGTACGGAACCCTAAAAAGTAGCTACGAACCTTGAGAGTGACGATTTCAGTTGATCAAAGGGTACTCGTTTGTTTTCATCTCCGCATGATGTATATCAGAACGTTCGGCCAGTCGAGACAGGGAGCTGGCTGCTATTCTTGTTCTGATAAGACGTGATCGCGTCTAGAATGTTACCACAATGAGAATATGCTCCGCTTACCATAGTGTAGAAGTACCTTCAACTGCTCATGGGGCACTAGTTACTCAAAAGTAACTCACTAACCCGTAGATAAGGGCTCTTCAACAGTTTAGCATAAGGTCGATCCCCACAGCGGGGGGGGGGTGGGGGGTGGTGGTGAGGGTAGGGGGGGGGGCAACTTGTTGAGCGAGCAAGCGATACTGGCAGAGGGGGCGTTTTGCTTACTATCTCGATGATAATGACTACGATTAGTTTACTTGTATGTTCTTTACAGATTGGTGAAACGTAACATGACATTGTAACACGTTGAAACAAATTCGTATAGTTATTGTGTTTGTTCGTATACATTTCATGTTGCATTGCATTGATTTGTGTTTCATTTAATATTACGTTTCACCAATCTGTACTATCGATCTATTTTTAGTTCCTAGCTCGTAGGTTTCGTTCGGAAATTGGAAATTATAGGGAAAATGAGGCATATTTTTACAAAATAAATTGCCTCTTTTATTCCGAATTTATTCACTTGTGAAAGACAGCAGATAAAGTATTGTCTCGGTTTTGTAAAGACAATCATGTTATTTTATCTTTAATTACATAGGGTACATTAAAAGTAAATAACATGGTTGTCTTTACAAAACCGAGACCATACTTTATCTGCTGTCTTTCACACTAATTTTTTTTCCAGTTAAAAGTATACATTTCGCATGCCCGATGGTAGAACCACGTTTGTACTTTTTTTTTTCTGTTCTTTTCTTCTTCTCTGTTTATTATGTGTGTACATAAATGGTTAAATAAAATAAATAAAAAGAATATACCTGGAACGAAACATTTGTGGCGGTATCTACATCGCCACATGCGAACTACGCATCAAAGACCTGACGTCAGACAGACGTCACATAAATCCTGCATCGCGCAATTAAAGTTTACCGTGCAGTGGACATATATACGAGAACCCAACATCAATCGTTGGGCAGTTACCCGCCAGACACAACACCCGTCTGGTTGGAGGATCCTCCCTTTTCTATGGTGGATGAGTGAACTTTACACCCTGTTCCTCATGCCCCTAAACATTGTTATAACACTCATCTACATTCTATGCAAGTGAACATTTTCTATTCTATTCTATTCATACTTTACTAACACTGCAACGAATACCAAAAGATCATCATTCGACACCCCTTTCATAATGAAATCCATACAGTCTATCCCGCTACGGTGCTACGCCGCTACGCTGCTACGCGCTACGCTGCAACGTGCTACGCTGTTACGCGCTTCTCTGCTACGCGCTACGCCGCTACGCTACTTGCTACTTTTTTTTATTATTTATAGCTGCACCCCGCGGTTTCACCCGCGTAAGTCTCGATCCCGTGGGAATATCGGGATAAAAAAGTATCCTATGTGTTAATCCAGGTATAAACTATCTGTTTGCCAAATTTCATCAAAATCCATTCAGTCGTTTTAGCGTGACTGAGTAACAAACATCCAAACACACAAACTTTCGCATTTATAATATTAGTAGGATTAATCATTTTTTTCGGATTCTCAAATACATCCATACAGTTGTTAGTAACACGGAAATGCTTATGAAACTAATGTTAGTAATGACAAGACCACACTTTACAAAATAAATACATACATATAAAACAACACAGTCGGAAACTCCGACACCCGTACGCGTGATCACTTGACTGCATGCAGTCGTATCCAACAAGCATCGGGGAATCCCACCGCGGCACCGGTCCGACAAGACACTCAGGATGCTGTTGGTACTAGCTCGCATGCGCGTTAGCACGGAACTGCAACACTTGCGCATGACTGCAGCGAAGCTATCTACGTGTGCCTCGGCAAACATGCCAGAGGCACTGCAATATGGCGGCAGTCCCATCAGCATCGTGAATGCATTGTTGTACTGCACTGTAAGGTCACTGTACGCCCTCTGCAAATAGTCAACCCACAGGCTGCACGTGTAGAAGGACTGACAGTATGCTTTAAACAACGTTACTTTAACTTTTTTTGTACACCGTGCAAACCTGCGAGCTAACATATTACATCTACTATATCTATCTATTACATGAAATGCGCTGCGACCGTCGGGCCAAACGTGTACTTGTTTTACAGTTAAACCTCTCTACTTCCACAGTTACACTTCCCAATATCAAAACTGCGACTGTGTATATTTGTGAATGTTTGTTCATTTTCATTCTATGAAAGGTTTTTTGGAAAGCGTGAGTAGATTGCTAAGCTTGTAAGACTCATTGTTAACATTATATTCCACTAGCTGTTGCCCGTGACTTCGTCTACGATCCAGGATAAATAGCCTATATCCTTCTCCTGGTCATGATCTACCCATGTGCCAAATTGCATCTAACTCCGTTCAGCCGTTTTAGCGTGAAAGCGTACTAAGTTACTAAGTACAAAGTTTTGACGGCCGGTGTACTTTAGGATTATTGTACGGTTCGTACACTTGCAGAGTTGTTGTTGTTAAGGTTGAAGCGCGTAGAGAAAAGATCACTTAGTTCCCGTTAGGTTTATTACGCATAAATAGTGTTCACAAGTAATATTGTTGACGATTCCTTTCTCTAATGTTAGTCACCGCGTAGCAGTAATCACACTCGCTGATTTATTGTAATGTATGTATATTTATAGTAATAGAAATGACGCACGTCTGGTGCAAACCACCGCGTCAGCAAACCATGTACAGTGTAAGACTGTACAATTATGTTGTTTTCATCCATACTGAAAACCTGGAACTAGCAGCATTAATCTTAATTAAAAAATGATTAACTGCATGTTTATGCAAGAACTACTACAGACGTAATTTTAATTAATAGTTAGGACAGTGATTACGAAATACATGAAATCGCAACCACTAGAGTATAGTTTTAAAATAAAATGGAAGCTCCTTAGTCTCTCAGTAACAGTACATAAGTACGCGATAAAGCCCGCACTTTATCTCTACGCCATAATATCTTTGTCGTAGCGCTGCTACGAGACTGCGCTACGTAGCGGCGTAGACGCTACGATGGCTACGAAATGCAAAAGCAAAAGTGTAATGTAGAATAAAATAACAGCGAGTAGAAATCTGTTCTTTTACACAAAGTATTCATACATAAGTGTATGTGTTCAGGAGCATGTGTGCGGCTTTAGCGCTAAAATTATTTTTTATGAGCTAAACCGAAATTTATAGTCGCTTGAAAATGTGTAACATGTGTGAAATACGTCGTATTATTACATTATCACATTAGTTATTCTCCGTTCTGGAGCTCATTAAGGGTTCTGTAAGCCGAATACGGTTATTTAAGCAGAAAAGAACCCTGTTATGTTATTGACTTTTTTGTTTGTGATTTTATCTAAATTTTGTGTATAAAATGCAAAACTATTACGTAAAAAAATAGAGAAACATCAATCGCTAAATAAAGCACTATTCACGCCATCGCTTCAAAAAAGAGCCAGCCGAAGTCGAACAATCGTCTATTTAAATTGGTTCTACCATCTGCGAGCGGTACGTAGCTATAGGTACCTACATACGTACTATGACAGAGATTCATTTAGATTTCGTCTGGTCGTTACCACCCAGTATTTTATTTTCCCTTCTTCTCTTTTCATTATTATCTTTTGCCCAATAATTTACGACTTCGTACCACCACATATCTAGGCTTTGTAAAATCTTTCATTACACAAATTTAATCAAGTCGCTGTAGCCGCACGCCCACATACGTACACACACACAAACACGTGCGTTTGCGGCTAATCTCGCCACAAAGAGCATCAGCACGAAACAAGCAGTAACTAGTTCGTACAGTGGCACACAGCGCTGCCTGGCGACACGACGCGCAAACACTCGCGCCTCGCTCTGCGCGACTGTACCAAAGCTTCGCAAAACTTCAGTTTCTTTGAGGCGAGACATCCACTTGGAATGTATGAATGTGGATATGAAGAGTTAATTTTAAATTGTGAAAATTATGCAAATGTATTTGCTTTCGGATACCTTTAACATGTTAATGAAAGACTTAACTTGAAAACATGTAGCATTAAACTTACTAGTTATAGTTGTAGTAACCTGAATCTTAATTTTATTGATTGATTACTATTGTTATCACTAAAATCTAATTAGGAAAATGTAACATGCCATCAAGCCTTTATTACTGAAGGGAGTAGGCCACATCGATAGGGCCATTGACATAAGATTGAAGCGTTCAGTTTATGGTTGTCCTATTACAGGTTGCGACGCTAGCGAACATGAGGAACGGTTCACAAGTCGTACGGTAATTGGAATTTTCTGTCGAAGATCAGTTATATCAGAGAAAACAATCGACTTTCGCTTATGATATGGTAAACTATACAAATAAATTTTCTGGGTCCATGAGCATAATTTTAAAATTACGTAATTCTTGTCCAGGCTGTTTTAATCCGGTGAAGCTGTAGTGCGGAGGATTCGCAGCGAGTCGGCGATGTTCCGTTTAATTAAGTTTAATTCGAGTGTTGTAGAAAATCGCGCGCGCGACCTGCCGGGGTCGCCGGTCGGCTTGGCACCGGCGCGGCACCGGCCTGGCACCGGCGCGGCACCGGCGCGGTACCGGCCCGGCACCGGCGCGGCACCGGCCCGGCACTCGATCCCTCACAGTACGGAGATTAGTGCCGCAATTGAAATTATTCATAAGGGTTGATGATCAGCTTATTCAGGATGCATAATGTTTAGATAAGTAATTGAGTTGAAGAATTACAATACCTACATAAGTAGCACGTTCTCTGCCACTAACAAAATATGTGTTTTTCATTCAGGCCGTGGCGGTCACTGTTGGGCGACAACAAACAGTTCTGTTCAGTCCGCGTCGCCCAATGGTGACCGCGCGTCAGACGTGTTTTTAAACTGCAACTGGAGGCCAACGGACAGAAAAGTCTTTAACACGTTCGACGCCGCGTCGGACAATGGTGGTTGACACCCCCTTTTCATCTGGAGCCAGACAAAAATTGATAATTTTGCCAAATTTCATCAGTATGTTTTATTGGTTTAAGGGATATATTTGTCGTCATAAAACATGTTTTAATTCTCACAAGCAACATTTTATACCAAATTACAAGTGTTAATAAGCGTCACCCACCATTGTCCGACACGGCCTCTGCGCAAGGAATACCGGGAATCTGTTACAGGGGGCCGCGCGGGCGCGGTGACGCCCACCCGCCCGCGTCCGCGCCGCTCACGCTCATCGCGCGTACTTGTTCTACTACTTACTTCGTTGCGCAGTAATACGAAGTCTAGTACGAAGACATGCTTCACATATAATTTGACATTAGCGAGCAGGTGGTGTGAAAAGCCGGTTGAACGCGTCCCAAAGGGTCATGGCCACTCGGCTGGCCCGGGGATACCGCGCGGTCTCCCGTCGTGAGGCGGCGAGACTCCTTGCCAGATTACCGCCATGGAATCTGGAGGCGAAAGTCCTCGCCCACATTTGGTAGTGGCGCGAGGAGGTGAAGCACCGGGGCGTAACTCCGCTGCCGCGAGAAATCGCGGCACAGCGGACAGAGCTCCGGCAGGATCTCATGGCGGCATGGAGAGTGCGATTGTCGCAACCCAGTGCTGGGCACGCCACAGTTGCGGCGATAAGTCCCCTATTTTAGGAGTGGCTAGAGGCGCCACGGCGTCCTCACCTTCCGCCTGACGCAGGTCCTCACCGGACATGGCAGCTTCGGGAGGTTCCTGTGTAGAATTAGGCAGGAGGAAACACCCGGGTGTCACCACTGTGCGGATCGTCCAGATGGCACGGTGGAGCATACGGTGGAGGTGTGCCCTGCTTGGGCGGAGCACCGCCGTGTCCTCGTGGAGGCGATTGGCGGCACTGACCTCTCGCGTCCGGCCCTAGTCCAGGCCATGGAACGGAGCGAGAGGGCATGGGAAGCCGTCACCTCCTTCTGCGAAGCAGTAATTCTCGCGAAGGAGGAGGCGGAACGCATGAGGGAGAGGCGAAGTTTGCGCCCTCACGCTCCTAACCGCCGCCGCTGGGCCCTGGGCGTCGGGAATTCCAGGCGGATTCCCGGCCACCATAGGTGCGGGCTTGCGGACGGCGAGCAATGGGTAGCTCGCCGTCCGATAAGGACCAGGCCCGGGTCGATGGCGTGTCGTGTTCCACGCGCGCCTCAAAGAGATGTCAGCACACCTGAAGGGGTCCTTTAGGACCGATGCCTGCCAGGGTTGCGGGAATGTCCGAAAGGGATACCGGGACCCTGGCAACAGGCAACTGAAGGAACACGGGTGGGTTTTAGTCAGTAAAAGTCTGACACGCCCTTCCACTCCGCCCAGAGCGGGAGAAGTCATTTGATGATTCCCATCCTCAAAAAAAAAGGTGGTATGAACAATATTTTTCACACCTTTCACACATTTTGTCTTCTAACACTAAACGCTATTTTTGTATATAATTATAATACACAAGTACAGTTAAAGTCGATACAAGTAATCCACTATAGTGAAAATATATTTCGTGTTTTTACTTGTGAGCTCTACTCACAAGTAAAAACACGAAATATATTTTAAACTTGTCTTGTTTGCAAAAACCAAGCTAAACAGGATAAAATGCAGGGCCGCGCGGGTCAGAAAAGTCATTACATTTTGTATGACAGGGGGTCATACAAAATGTAATGACTTTTCTGTCCGTTGGCCTCCAGTTGCAGTTTAAAAACACGTCTGACGCGCGGTCACCATTGGGCGACGCGGCCCGAACAGATCTGTTTGTTGTCGCCCAACAGTGACCGCCACGGCCTGAATGAAAAACACATATTTTGTTAGTGGCAGTGAACGTGTAAATTTTGTATGACACCCGCGCGGCCCTGCATTTTATCCTGTTTAGCTTGGTTTTTGCAAACAAGACAAGATTAAAATATATCTCGTGTTTTTACTTGTGAGCTCTAATTTTCACTATAGTGGAGTACTTGTATCGACTTTAACTGTACTTGTGTGTTATATAAAAAAACTTTACAAAAAAAAAATACAATCGACTTCCAAAAAAAACACTAAAAACGTGAAATATAACTTTAATTTCGGAAGTCGGTGTCTTTGCTTTTCAATTTCCGTTTTTTGCCACCGACTTCCGAAATTAAAGTTATATTTCACGTTTTTAGTGTTTTTTTTGGAAGTCGATTGTATTTTTTTTTTGTAAAAAGTTTTTATTTTTCACTTTTTAGTTGTGGTACCTACCCCACAAATCCGAATACCACTACCTGCTATGTAAATAACAGTGAAGGAGTCAAACAGGATATCGTCTAGATAAACTAAGTGGGAAAAATACGTAATATTGAAGCTAACTCAAAAATTACGCAAGCAAAGTTAATAAAATTTATATGGGACCATCTCGGAAGCATGACCTACCAAACAAAAAAAGAATCATCAAAATCGATTCATAATTGACGGAGTAATCGAGTAACAAACATAAAAAAAAAAAAAAAAAAAACATACAGACGAATTGAGAACCTCCTCCTTTTTGAAGAAGTCGGTTAAAAAATAGCGTTTACCGTTAGAAGACAAAACGTGTGAAAAAAAAAAAAAGGTGGTGTGAAAAATATTTTTCATATTTTTTTTTTTTTTGAGGGTGGGAAATCATCAAATGACTTCCCCCGCTCTGGGCGGGGCGGAAGGGCGTGTCCAATTTTTCTGACTAAAACCCAACGTGTTCCTTCAGTTGCCTGTTGCCAGGGTCCCGGTATCCCTTTCGGATATTCCCGCAACCCTGGCAGGCATCGGTACTAAGGGACCCCGTCAGGTGTGCTGAAATCTCTTTCGAGGCGAGCGAGTAACACGACGCGCCATCGACCCGGGCCTGGTCCTTATCGGACGGCGAGCTACCCATTGCTCGCCGTCCGCAAGCCCGCGCCTATGGTGGCCTGGAATCCGCTTGGGATTCCCGACGCCCAGGGTGTCTCCAGCGGTGGCGGTTAGGGGCGTGAGGGCGCAAACTTTGCCTCTCCCTCACGCGTTCCACCTCCTCCTTCGGGAGCATTACTGCTTCGCAGAAGGAGGTGACGGCTTCCCATGCCGTCTCGTTACCTACCACGGCCTGGACCAGGGCCGGACGCGAGAGGTCATTGCCGCCAATCGCCTCCACGAGGACACGGCGGTGCTCCGCCCAAGCAGGGCACACCTCCACCGTATGCTCCACCGTGTCCTCCGGACGATCCGCACAGTGGTGACACCCGGGCGTTTCCTCCCGCCTAATCCTACACAGGAACCTCCCGAAGCTGCCATGTCCGGTGAGGACCTGAGTCAGGCGGAAGGTGAGGACGCCGTGGCGCCTCTTTAGCCACTCCTCAAAGAGGGGACTTATTGCCGCAATTGTGGCGTGCTCAGCACTGGGTTGCGATAATCGCACTCTCCATGCTGCCATGAGATCCTGCCGGAGTTACGCCCCGGCGCTTCACCTCCTCGCGCCACTCCCAAATGTGGGCGAGGACTTTCGCCTCTAGATCCCATGGCGGTAATCCGGCAAGGAGGCTCGCTGCCTCACGGGAGACCGTGCGGTATCCCCGGGCCAGCCGAATGGCCATGACCCTTTGGGACGAGTTCAACTGGCTTTTCACACCACCTGCTCGCTAATGTCAAATTATATGTGAAGCATGTCTTCGTACTAGACTTCGTATTACTGCGCAACGAAGTAACAGCGACTAGCCGGGGCGCAAGTACGCGCGAAGTGCGTGAGCGGCGCGGACGCGGGCGGGCGGGCGTCACCGCGCCCGCGTGGCCCCCTGTAACAGATTCCCGGTATTCCTTGCGCAGAGGCCGTGTCGGACAATGGTGGGTGACGCTTGTTAACACTTGTAATTTGGTATAAAATGTTGCTTGTGAGAATTAAAACATGTTTTATGACGTCAAATATATCCCTTAAACCAATAAAACACACTGGTGAAATTTAGCAAAATTATAAATTTTTGTCTGGCTCTACTACTACTAACTAAGATGAAAAGGGGGTGTCAACCACCATTGTCCGACGCGGCGTCGAACGTGATGGGCACGATACATCCACACCTGTATCAGTTCGCATGCAACTACTGAATCATTGGCTGCACACAGATAGCTATTATAACGTAAGCATCCACCACCAAAGAGTTTTTGAAAATTCGATCTTTAAACGGGTTAAAAGGAGGATTTTGTTTGTATGAAAAATCTTATTCCTTGAGTTAATAGACTTGAAACTTGGCACGAATACTTATCTAATAAGTAAATTATAAAGTCATTTTTTCATTTTTCTAAACGGGAATGTAAAAGTTTTCCGATTAACTCGAAACTCAGTATTTAAACTTAAAACCAAAAAGTTGTTGTGTGTAGTTGATTGACTTTCTTGTCGTAGTTGGG
The DNA here is from genome assembly GCA_948473465.1 of Lithophane ornitopus. Classification (NCBI taxonomy): domain Eukaryota; kingdom Metazoa; phylum Arthropoda; class Insecta; order Lepidoptera; family Noctuidae; genus Lithophane; species Lithophane ornitopus. Next base: position 17,730,455 of record OX419622.1, read on the forward strand.
TTTTAGTTTTTATTACTTTAATTTTTTTTTAATTCTTTTGGGATATAATATAATTATATATATTAGGTCTTTACCTATGAAATTGCCGTTCTGCAGTACTGGCCATTTCAAATCAAAATAATTTTTGTTTGGCTAAGAATTCTAATTTCAAATTAATTTTATTTTAAAAACATGGATTTTTTTTTCCAAAAGTAGTCATTTCTTTATTGATTAGTGTTACATTTTCATCGCATTTCAATCTTTTTCGTCATCATGGATACGTTAAAAATTCGAGTAATTATGGAATATGAGTACCGTCGTGGCAGCAACGCGGCACAAGCGGCACGCAACATCAACGACGTTTACGGAGCTAACACTACAAACCAACGCACCACCTGTTATTGGTTTGCTCGCTTCCGTTCTGGAAATTTCGACCTGAAAAATGAACCTCGCGGTCGTCCGAAGATGGTCGACAATGACGAATTAAAGGCGATTGTGGAAGCTGATGATACACAATCTACGGCTGAATTAGCAGCAGCTTTCGACGTTAGCGTCAAAACAATATTGGTCCATTTGCGTCAAATTGGCAAGGTAAAAAAGCTTGACAAATGGGTGCCCCACGAACTCAATGATCGCCAGCGCGAAGTACGCGTCGAGACGTGCCTTGCACTGCTCAACAGACACACAAATGAAGGAATTTTGAACCGCATTGTTACCTGCGATGAAAAATGGATTCTGTTTGATAACCGCAAGCGCTCAGCAAGTTGGTTGGATCCTGGTTCAGCACCTAAACAATGCCCTAAACGAAAACTTACCCCTAGAAAAGTGATGGTCACTGTTTGGTGGTCTAGCGCCGGTGTGATTCATCACAGCTTCTTACCAAACGGGGTGAGCATTACTGCAGATGTGTACTGTGAAGAACTGAACACAATGATGGAGAAGCTGGCGCATCTCCAACCAGCATTGGTCAATCGCTCGTCTCCGCTGCTCCTGCACGACAACGCGCGACCTCATACTGCACAGCAGACGGTCTCCAAGTTGCAAGAACTGGGGTTGGAAGCTCTCCGTCGTCCGCCCTACTCACCAGACCTTGCGCCTACAGACTACTACTTTTTCCAGAATTTGGATAACTTCTTGGCTGGAAAAAAATTCAATACCCGAGAGGCAGTACAAAATGCCTTTGAAGAATTTGTTGCCTCCCGTCCAGCTGATTTCTTTAAGAAGGGCATCAATAAACTGCCACTGCGATGGCAAAAATGCATTGATTGCATGGGTGATTACTTCGATTAATACAAATAAAAAATTCATGAAAAAAATTCGTTTAAATTTTTACATACAAAACGGCAATTTCATAGGTAAAGACCTATTATTTGAAATGTGCTCATTAAGCCATTTCAGTTGATACCCAACACGATACGATTAAACAATATTTTTTTTTAGTTCCCGACTTTATGTCCTCTAGAGGGCGCCATATTTAATGGGAAGTCACATACCGGTCAGAATCATAACCCTCCTTTTTTCTTCGCCGTAGTCGGGTAAAAAGAGAGGATACAGTTTATTTGAAAAATCTAATTCCTTTGGTTAATAAACTTGAAACTTGGCAATACTTTGCCTTAGTAAATAATAAAGATTGCCACTTTTTACCCGACTACGGCGAAGAAAAAAGGAGGGTTATGATTTTGACCGGTATATATGTATGTATGTATGCATGTATGTTCATCTGTTCCCTCATATCTTCTAAACGACTCATCACAGTTTGACAAATGAGGTATCGTTGGAAGCGTCTTGATCGTCCGCTGGTTACAGGCTATGTGACGTTTACGTTTACGACATTAAATTAAAAATGGCGCCCTCTAGAGGAAATAAAGTCAGGAACTAAAAAAAAAAATTGTTTAATCGTACCATGTTGGGTATCAAATTAAAGTGCTTAATGAGCACATTTCAAAAATATAAATATTATAACCCCAAAAGAATAAAAAAAAATTAAAGTAATAAAAACTAAAACCCAACTACGACTAAAATGGTATAAACAAGACAGACAAATTAAAAATCCGGAGTCACACGTGTTAGGGCATAAATCGAACAGATTACGTGTGACTCCATATTTTTAATTTGTCTGTCTGTGGTGTCTTGTTTACACCATTTTAGTCGTAGTTGGGTTTTAGTTTTTATTACTTTAATTTTAGATTTTAAACAACTCTCACATAGAGGAATTACGGTAGGATTAACTCGCAACTCGGTACGGTACAACAAATAAAAAGTACGAGGTTCGGGGATTTTCAGAAATCTGTTCTTAACGGGGTGTAAAGGAGTAATAAAGTTTAAGGGGTAAGATCAGAAATAAATGTTAAATAAAGATCGTAAATATTAATTTTCAAAAACTATGTTTCAAAGGTGGAGGGGTTGTTGAAGTTTTTAGAGGAAAGTACGAAATCAACGCGAACGAAGTCGCGGGCAAAGTGCTATTAGTCACCAATAAAACATGGCATGCTACATGACTAGTTAACTGTAGTAGGTACAAGCGTGTGAAGCCACTCGTGGTTATTTGATGAGGTGTCCTCCAGTCGCAGTCAGCTAGCATGAGTGCAGCACACAGTGTAATGACAGGCGGTAGATCACTATCGGTAATACCGCGTATCGCCGCGCCGGTCGCGAGTGCACAAACAAACATGATCGACTCGCCACCGCGCACGTGTACCTATAGTAAGTTCGAAACAATAAAAACGTTCCATCGGCATTGTCAAACATGATTTCTAGAGTTACGTTTAATCAAACTCGGCCTGAGTTTGTTTAAACTTAACTAGCACTAGTTGGTTTAAACGTTGACGGAGTCAAGAAAATAACTCGTGAGTAGAGCAGAAACAAGGGATTGCTAATACTATTTCTCTATGGATCGCGTGTCGATCCCTTGTCTGTATCTACGTACTCTATGGATCGCGTGTCGATCGTTTGTCTGTATCTTCGTACTCTATGGATCGCGTGTCGATCGTTTGTCTGTATCTACGTACTCTATGGCTCGCGTGTCGATCGCTTGTGCGGGAAGCGATCGACGTTTTATAAACACACATCTATTGTAATATAGTTTCTGTATTTTCCTTCAACCTGTAGTCATCCACTGTTACGTTCAGTGTTTTTGTGAATATGAATCTTATGAAACAAAACGTATGGTTCTTTAAAGGGATCGATATCAAACAAAAGGTTTTTTCACGATTGCGGCCATTGCTCTTACGTATCTCGTATTCTCTTTACTCGCCAGTTATTCATCGGCTCAAGGTTTCCTAAGTATTTGTTGAATGTGTTAGGCTTAGGTATTCATGTGTGTCATTTGAGTTTACTGAATCTTTTAGCTATAAACCAGTGGTTTTCAACCTTATTCATGACACGGCCCCTTTAGTATGAAGACCTATTTTGCGACCTACCCGTTGCTTTTTTTCTTGTATTTTATTTTGTGACAAATATTCAATCCAACATATTTATTCATTTGCATAATTAGGGTTCGGATTTTTTTACATCGAAATGCGAGGCCAATAGATAACGTAATTTACGCGCATACGTACGACCACGGCCGTGCCACGATTTTTTGTTTATTAGATACAAATGATTAAGTCATTTAGTTAACAATTTTATTAAATAATCTTTTTAAAGTTAAGTCTTTTTAATTTGTAAAAAACTAGCGGCACGGGGCACGGGGCACGGGACGCATCGACAATCCCGAGCAGAGTCAACGATCTTTTCTGACGGCTATTTGTTCCCGACAATTACATCGGACATCGCCAAAGCCGTCGACGCAATCTGTTTGCGCCGCCGTTATCTAAAACTGTCGCCAGAGCCGAGTCCCCTGTGTGTCGTACCTTAGCTTAGCTTACGCATCCTGCTTAACGCCCTCCTGACCACCTATCCTGAGTGTGATCTGTTTGCTGATGAATGGAGCAGAATTATGCGTGTATGTCTGATGTTTTGCGAGAGAAAGATGCCCCGTCCTCTATTATATGTTAGTATTTGAGATATTTCTGTTTACTATTTCTATGTTAATTAATGTAATTGGTGTTAATTAACAATAAACTAGTTCAGTACGGTTTGTGTGATGTTTTTTTACTTTGTAACGACCGACCGATAAGGAGGTTATATACGCAGTAGGTACAACTCAATATAAGGTAACGTATAATCTACGTATGTACACAAGTTAGGTAAGTAATATTATTTAATTACCAAAAAGTTAGGGACGAGATATTATATTATAAATCTTTTTTAGCGGTAGCTAGTGCAGCTCGAGGACAGGCACCGTTTAATAGCTCGCACTGAAGTTGTGCCGGCACGAGCCCGAGCGCGACTTTAAACAAATGTGAATGATTTTTGTATAATTTCATTAGCGCGGCGCTGGCGACTCGCCAGACACTCGGATTAAGGTGGGGAACAGACGGCGGGGCAGAAGGCTTACTTCTCTGAACAGAGTGTGGAATAGTCCCACATTAGTTAGTTTTGTTATATCTTTAATGACGTCTGGTTTTGACTCATGTCACATTGTGTAATGTTACGGCGTTACTAGGGTTCCAACCCATGTAGATTTTTAATAGTATGGGTAGTTGGGTACTAGTAATCTCTAAGCCCACCAGCTTTTATAAAGCAATATTTACGCGTGCCTTCACCTCTACATATATATGTATAGATCATTCATCAATCCAGAGCTAGACTGAATGACTAGAGGTAGATGCCTTTTGTGTTCGCCTGTAGAGTGACGCCGGTGGTGCGGGCAAGCTGGACCCTTGCCAGCACTGCGCCTTAAACAAATTTACTGTTGGCTTTGGGCGACGTAAGACGTAAGTGTGCCTAACGACGCGATTCCCCTGCCCCCGCGGCCGCCCCCTTTTGGCGCCGGACAATGTGCGCGCTTCACATGTCTCCACTCTGCACGAGCGGATTCGAGACTCACACTTATGTTTGCACTAAATGTTAGCGGAGATTTGCTAAAGATTTTTTTTTTAAATCTTTCAAGATTCAGGACGATTTTGAATTGGTAGAAAAAGTCTCTCTAGGTCGTACACACGCTGATCACGTTGGTGACATGATACCTGTCTCAAGCCCGTCCGGGTGGAGTCAAAATGTGACCATGTGTGTGTATTTTATTAGGTATCTTAATTAATTGTCGTAGAAACACTATCGATGACAAAGTAAACGTGTACTCATAGCAAAGTAGGTAATAAGTTTTAGACTTTCTGTGTTTATCATGTCGGTTACTTGTACAGAAATAGCTTGTGTGAGCATTACTTTTGTACCTCAATCAAGTTGTACCTACTTATATTATACTTAATGTTAATTATGTGGTTTCATATTATGACTACGACCGATGTATTGTTTGACTTGAGTAATGTATCGTTCGACATATTTACGAGGCTTGCGATAACATTTTACAAAATGTTTTTAAACTGTTATTGTAAAACAAACAGTAAACTTGCTTTGCTGCAAACTGCTGCACAGAAGTTGCGCGTTGCGAAGCGCCGATATTTCAGGGTGACTTGCTCTAACAAAGTACAGCTATCGAGTGGTAGTTAAAGCGCGGATTGAGTTATTTACCGCCGCACTCACAAGAAGTTGCAGCGGCGTACGTTTGTGCCCCGCACCTCCTGCCCTGTCGCGGTACAACTAGTGCAAACTCGGGCAACGCTGAGCTTAGGCGCTGCAAAAATGTTCTACAACGCGGAAAACGATAGATATTTCAGGATTTTGCCAAACTGCATGAATGTCTATGGCAGTTTTTTGGGTTCCGTACGATTGAAAAAAAAAACGGAACCCCAATAGGATCTCTCGTGTGTGTCAATTTGCTCCGAATCTAATGGACCAATTAAGCTGTTTGGTATAAACCTGAATTTCTGTGACCCAAACACGGACGTGTAACGTAAATAAATGAATTTTGAATATGAGTCACTTTTGGGAGAAAAATTACAAAATTTAATAAAAAGTTTTAAAAACTGTACGGTTTTTACGTGTGTCAAGGCTACTATTAATAATAATTATATCTCTAGGCTAACACTAGATCCCTACATAATAATATGGGCTAGAAATGCTCGTATTAGGTTTCCCACTGTCCTGACGTAAACTCTGTCTCGAGTCGTGCTGTCGTTGGCTCAACTGTCGGAAGACGTCGAGTCGACGAATTACTTTGATATGTTTAGGATTTATATATTTGGTTTACTTGATACGAGCAGGCTAGCGCGGGGTTGAGGCACGGATAGAGCCATGCGGGGAGCGGGGTGGACTCGTGTGTCGCGACTCGCGGGTGCAGGAGTGAATTGTTTGATGGTGGATACAAATAGGCAGGCTTCCTCCAGCACTCGCAAATACATGAATACCGGCAGAAGGTTCACGCACCAACAATACTCAATACTCAATATATTTATTTGCATTCCACAATGTTAACTTAGGTAGTAGGTACATTATAAAATATACATAATTTTAGATCATTGTGGACTCTGCCGGGCACAGCAAGATAGGATAGAGGAATAGTGTTAATATTATATATTATTATTATTTGAAAGAAATAAATTATAGGTAAATGTTTTTCTACTACTCACTCCCACTTTAATTTTAGTTATTATTTTTGGTATTCATTTTTAATGATTCATTTAATTTATCATTAAAATATTCATTAATATTGTAATAGCATTTATGGATTAGGTATTGTTTTAGTTTATTTATAAATATATTAGATTTTTGTTCATTTTTTATTGCTTCTGGTAGTTTATTATATATTTTAACTGACATTACTAAAGTGCTTGTTGAGTGCATTTTCAGCTTAGAGCCACCAGGTAGGTTTAGTCTATTTTTCTGTCGTAATGTATAACTGTGTGTTGTAATGTTTTCTCGTGTAGTGAATAAGTGTTGGTTGTTTCTAACCAATTTGCATATTTCTAATATACAGGGTGTGGCGTAAATAGTGGTCCAACGCTAAGGGGTCGACACGCGATATATTCAGCTATCACATACCACAATTTGAATAATTTTTTACCATAGGTCTCAGAATAAAACGTTTTTTTTTTTTTTTTTTTTGAAAAATTAACACCTCCCGTTACTAATTTGGCTCTAATTTCAACAAAAAACAATATTTTCCTATTTGCTTTTTTGTTTGTAATTGCTGAATACATGTGCTATCATATGCAAATAACTTTTTGACTGTAAACTTAAAGAGATTAAATGAAAAATGTGTTTATTTCAAATTTTAACTTTAATCTTCAGAGAATCATGAAACTTTGGGTGCGAATGGAGGAAAATAAATGTACTACACTGTCGGTGCCCATTATTGAAATAAATTGTCCTCTAAATGCAGATTCTAAACTGGTATATTAATAACTGATGCCATAATAAAAAAAAGTTATTACCATTTATATTGAAAAGGAGCTTCAACAGTGATGTAACTTATGCCATGTGAAAGCTTTTGGGGTTTTATTTAATTCATTAAGGCAGCTCAGTCGAAATCGAGGGCGAACATGGTGTTTTTGAACATTCAAAAATTAGGTTAGGTTAGCTTCAACAGTGATGTAACTTATGCCATGTAAAAGCTTTTGGGGTTTTATGTAATTCTTACTATGGCAGCTAAGTCGAAATCGAGGGTGAACATGGTGTTTTTGAACATTCAAAAATTAGGTTAGGTTAGCTTCAACAGTGATATAACTTATGCCATGTGAAAGCTTTTAGGGTATTATTTAATTCCGCTTAGTCGAAATCAAGCGCGAACAGGGTGTTTTTGAACATTCACGTGCAAATGTTGTTGCCATGTCTGGCGCTGGCTTTCAAGTAGGGATAAAGATTCTTTCTTTTTATAATTATTATGAATATGTTCAACCTAACCTAATCTATTTTTTTTATGTTAAAAAACACCATGTTCACCCTCGATTTGGACTTAGCTGCCTAAATGAATTACATAATACCCCAAAAGAAGACCGAATTATTTTGATGTGTGATTTCCAATTTAAATGTGTATCTATGGATAGACCGAGTAGGGTGAATTCTTGTACTGTCTCTATTTTTATGTCATTGTATGTAAAATTTATATCTAGAGGTATTTTTTGGCGTGGGTGGAAGGACATGATTTTAGTTTTATTAAAATTAATCTCAAGGTTGTGTTCTGTCATCCATATTATTATTTTGTTGAGTGTATTTGTAAGTGTTTCAGTTAGGTTGCTATTGTTTTGACATGAAGTTAGTACTGAGATATCGTCAGCAAACAGGACACATGACTCATTTATGATTCTTGGGAGGTCGTTTATATAAATTATAAAGAAAAGGCATCCAATTACACTGCCTTGGGGGATTGAGGCATTCATTTTATTGCTGTCCGATCGAATGTGTTGTATTTGGTTAGTACGTCCATTATAGTATTCGACTTCAACTTGGTGTTACCTATTTTCCAAGTATAATTTAAACCATTCATAAGTTTTTCCGCGGATCCCTATTCCTTGTAACTTATTGAGCAAGATATTGTATTGAACTTTATCGTAGGCCTTTGTCATGTCTAACAGTACACCCACAGCGTATTTTAGCTTATTAATTATATTAATAGCTTCCTGGATGAATTTATATACTGCTAGAACTGTAGAGCGGTTTTTACGGAAACCGTTTTGAGATTCATTAAAAATGTTGTATTTCTCGCAAAAAGAATAAACACGGTTACACATCGCTTTCTCAAATATCTTCGATGCGGTAGGTAGAAGAGTGCGCTGTCGACACAAACATTGACGTCTTGAGAAAGCTACGTAACATTACAAGCAATTCTTGTCAAGATATTCCGTCTTCCCTAACCTGTGTTAACTATAGTATCGCGTCACTCAAAAATTGCTCCTCACCTTCTGTGTGAATGTTGTGGTTGTTGGTGTGGATATAATCTAAATCGTATTAGTTGTGAGAGCGGCCAGCTGTGCCGCCGCCGCCGCCGCCGGGCACGCCACCCGCGCATTACCCGCGCCGGCGCCGCCACTGTCGCCATTGTACCCACACAATGCGGCTCAGCCGCGGCGGCCCTTGTCAGGACACGGAGGAATAACTAGAATAGCCAACACACATCGTCTGAGATCGTCTGAGTAAGCCTGAGACGAGACTTGTGTTTTATTGTATTAGTACTAGCTTATGCCCCCGACTTTGTTCGCGTGGAAGTCGTCAGACACTACAAAATACTAAAGTAATAGTCACACATTTTTATGAAAAAAACTGCCTCGTTGGTGTGGTGGTCGCGAGCGCTCCTGCTGCTGGGCGTGAGGTCCTGGGTTCGATTCCTGGATCAGGCAAAGTGTTATTACGTTTTCCATCTGGAATTTGTCAGTAACAGTCCGAAGTCTGGATTTGTGCCGGTTAATTAATTAATATATTTTATATTATATTAATTAAAAATATTAATATAGGCTCGCCCTATTACCTACATGGGACCTAAACATAACTGTAGGCTTAGCCAAGTTGACAATCTACAAACGATAACGCTATTTGAAAACTAATCTAATGTATAGGAATGACATCATCTCAACGTTAAGTCACGTAGTGTTCAGAACAAACGAATAGAACATTCGTAGACAAGTTTACATCGTTCAAAATGTTAGAATGAAATGTAATCGTTTCTACAATGTTGATCGCTACATCCCATAGAGTTGGTAGCCAAGTTACAGTTTTACAAGCGCTAACGAAACGATGTAGTTTTTGAACGATAGCTAAGCGATCGCCGAGACCCAAGAGTAAACTATAAAAATTGGCGTCTGTTATGATACCGAGGAGTGTTTTGTTTATTTACGATTTATTTACCATTTAGCATTTAAATGCATACTTTAAATATGTTGTAGTGCGCGCCAGCTTATATCCGGCCTGAGGACCTTGCTGTGGCCTCGTTAATTCGCTATGGCTAGAACATAACTTAAAAAGATTTCAGAGAAACAAAGGATCTATTGATTATGTAAAATTGGAAAGGGTCAAACACAAATAGTTTTGTTTGTTTCGTAACTACCTAGCATTATTAGTTTATGTCGCAGAGCACGTCATTGTTTATGTTTCAAACTTTCAAGGGCAATAAGAATTAATATTATATCGATAAAACTCCTTCGCAAATAATGCATTAACTTCGAAAAAAAATTGATTACCATAAAAAAGGCTATAGTGAGTCAATCTTAAAAGATAAACATACGCTATCGTGGACTTTTTTTTAGAACTTTTAAAGAGGAACAATTCCATGATACATGATATTTGCGTAACTTAAACCGTTTACGCAGCGCACGCAACGGAAGCTCTCAAAATGGAATATTTTTTCCCGTTTTTGTAACATTTTTCATTTATGCTCCGCTCCTATTGGTCGTAGCGTGATGTTATATAGCCTTTCTCGATAAAGGGACTATCCAACACAAAGAATTTTTTAATTACAACCAGTAGTTCATGAGATTAGCGCGTTCAAACAAACAAACAAACTCTTCAGCTTTATAATAATAGTATAGATTATTTGTGGAATATGTTGTTTGTGAAATAAATAGACGAAACGTTGGTCATAAACCAAAATAAATTGCAACGGTGTTTTGGTGAAACATTAGTGAACCCTTTAAACTGCATACTTAAAAGTTTAAGCCAACTGCTGAAGACCTGTAATCCATTGAATTTATTACAGTTGTATTCATGGAGGACCTATCAAAACTATCGCCTTGCTGACATATACTAGTTAGGTTAGGTTCATGTGAACAATCTGCTCAACGACCGGCGCTTCATGTCGGTCGCTCGGTCCGACACTCACCTGTCCTTAGATAATAACGCAGTTTTGTGAACTGTCTTCAGTCGGGCGCGCGTCAACAAAGCGGAGATTAGTGCGCATTCACGCGGCGTAGCTGTGGCGTGGCGGGCGGCACAATGGCTCGTTAGCAGGTGCGCGCTGACGCCGCTGCGGTTACGCCACGTTGCCATCTCACCATAATTGTCTGATGAACATTGTAACTTCAGCCTGGCACCGGTACGGACCACATAATACGGACTCATACTTTAGATTTACATACTTGGTATGTAGTAAACGGCTCCAGTTCTGTACTATAATTAAGTAATAACCATTGTACCATTAAGATAAAAATAACCTGGTTTTCGTTGAAATTACTAAACCAAAGGTTACAAGTAAGATTACATCGTAATGGCTACAGTAGCTGTTCGTAGCACTGCGTAGCATCGCGTAGCTCGCATGTCCACGGCTCGTAGCACATACGTAGAACAGTGTCGGCGATAACGTTATCGTGTATTGTAGGTTTAGCGTTCACAACAAGGTTGACGCAACATATTGTTCAATCTGGTTGTATTTTTATCTGAAGGTTATTTAATTTGGTTAGAAACAAACAACTGTAACCAACAGTACCTCATAAAATGCATGATAACTTTTAACTAGCTACCACAAATACGCATCTTAGTGCAGTGAGGTGATAATAACTAAAGTTGTGCTGTTCTGTCAACAGTAGTTAACTAAATCGTTGCGGTTATAAATCGTCGTTGAATGCAGTAATGGCGTCACAAAGTGCGGCTTAGTGTCGGCCAGTTGCGCGGCTGTCCGCTATTGTGTCGACACTTGGGACACTCGGTACAGTTGCGCGGCTGTCCGCTCTTGTGTCGACACTCGGGACACTCGGTACAGTTGCGCGGCTGTCCGCTATTGTGTCGACACTCGGGACACTCGGTACAGTTGCGCGGCTGTCCGCTATTGTGTCGACACTCGGGACACTCGGTACAGTTGAGCGGCTGTCCGCTATTGTGTCGACACTCGGGACACTCGGTACAGTTGCGCAGCTGTCCGCTATTGTGTCGACACTCGGGACACTGGGTACAGTTGCGCGGCTGTCCGCTATTGTGTCGACACTCGGGACACTCGGTACAGTTGCGCGGCTGTCCGCTATTGTGTCGACACTCGGGACACTCGGTACAGTTGCGCGGCTGTCCGCTATTGTGTCGACACTCGGGACACTGGGTACAGTTGCGCGGCTGTCCGCTATTGTGTCGACACTCGGGACACTCGGTACAGTTGCGCGGCTGTCCGCTATTGTGTCGACACTCGGGACACTCGGTACAGTTGCGCGGCTGTCCGCTATTGTGTCGACACTCGGGACACTGGGTACAGTTGCGCGGCTGTCCGCTATTGTGTCGACACTCGGGACACTCGGTACAGTTGCGCGGCTGTCCGCTATTGTGTCGACACTCGGGACACTCGGTACAGTTGCGCGGCTGTCCGCTATTGTGTCGACACTCGGGACACTCGGTACAGTTGCGCGGCTGTCCTCAGCCGGAGCGTCGAACCCTGGAAGCGCGTTAGGGAGCGCATGTCAGAAGCAGTGCAACTAGCAGCAGCCCGCATGCGATGTGCCAGCCTCTTCCCTTCTTCTAGCCACCAAGGAAACAGCGCGGGAAGCACAGTAATTAAAAGCTCAACACATCGCAGCGGTTTACAGGCAGAGTGTTTGCCAGCACAGCGTGGCACAATGACAGATGGAGTTAAGAGGTTAAGTATGCGAACACGCGAGCATAAAACACAAAGTAACAATGATCATAGCAGATTGCTCACTTAATCGCTTATAATACATAGCTAGGCGCTACACCACCTTGATGCAGAAACAATACATACATAATACAGGCTTCCGTGCACTGAATATCCCTCTGACGCACGGTCCGCCATTGCCACTCGCGAAATCAGATAATACATATGAGATGAAATCAATATAGGTTATCCAGTGCAGAGGGTCTGGTATGATTACCAAATTAATGTAGAACTCACCCTAGGTCGGGGTACGTAGAATCTTGAGGATTAGGGAATAGCTTCTATCAGCTAGGCGAGCGGATATCGAAATGGCAGAGCGTCCTTCGGAAATTAGTGTAGTGCCACGTTTTTAGTGATGTGGTTAGGAACTTACTAATTGTGATATATTTAGCACCACTCGACTATTTCCTCTGAGAACCCTCACAACGCTACAAAACTCGGTACAGTTGCTACTGAGGCAGTTGACGGCCTTTCATGTGGCACTGTTCTGTCCTTTACCGTTATAATCTCTTTACAATTGTGGATGAGTATCAAAACCTCTCTGGCTTCTTGTAGGCACTTACAATCTAAACTGGTTGCACTCAGAATATAACGCAGTATATAACTTCTTGACTAAGCACAAGTATTGATGGCTCGCTAATAAATAAATCACGCTAATGTGCTCGTACTGTGGTAAAGAGAATGAAAGATAAAAGTGTTGTTTTCTTATTTGTTGCAGGACAAAGTAGCTATTTAATTTGAAACCTTTATACATAGTGTACATAATCACTTATGAATAATCCATTATTTTAAATTGTCCTAATTAAATACGGCGCTCACAGCGCTAATATTAGATTTTATTGCCGTTTAGGGGTATGAGGAACAGGGTGTAAAGTTCACTGATCCACCATAGAAAAGGGAGGATCCTCCGACCAGACGGGTGTTGTGTCGGCGGGCAACTGCCAAACGATTGATGTTGGGTTCTTGTTTTGTTGCAACTTTTTCTATGGGACCAACATTGAAATCGCGATTTCAATGTTGGTCCCATAGAAAAAGTTGTTCAAAATGATGAGTACAATTATCCCTTTTCGGGTTTAGCAGAAAGAAAAAATAATGTTGTATATGTCCACTGCACGGTAAACTTTAATTGCGCGATGCAGGATTTATGTGTCGTCAGATCTTTGTGTGACGTCAGGTCTTTGATGCGTAGTTCACATGTGGCGATGCGCCACAGCCGTGTTCGATTGCCAAGTCATTCTATTTATTAAGGAAATAAAGATGACAAATAGTACTGAATAAATTAACAGACTTGGTTTTACATTAGATCTCACATCTTTTTGCGGTAAAAGAACTGCGTAGTGACAAAAAATGGCATGAACTGCAAAATTAACTTTGTAATTGTATATTTTTTGTATAGGATTAGTTACCTAAGCAGTTCGTTTATCTAAAAAACGGAACTAAAATTGGGGTATATTTAAATTTTCCTTGCTTTATAGGCTAAACACAAATTGTGTTCTAAGAAGCTTGTGTGTCTGCTAGAAGTACCTTAGAATTTTGATGATCGGTGAGTCAGTCAGTGATAAAATTAAGGATATTTGACCTTCAACACTTCTCAAAATATAGGTTCAAATTGAATGTTATTTGGGAATATACCTAGTTATACTAAGTTCTCTTGGTCACTGAAAATTCAGGCTTCTAGCTTTATCCACAACGAAGCTACAGGGGGTCGAAAATGTCCTGAATGACTTTGAGAAAAGATGGTACGGCTGTGCCTTTGTTTGCGTGTATTGCTCGACTTGGCGGGGCACTGCCGTGCCTCCAGATTAAGGTAAGACATGAAAAAAAACCCTAATCCCGAGTAATGTAATCAGGGGCACGACAGAGCGCCATAAATTATCAGTTTAAACCAAAGAAGAAATTCACGCATTGAAGTGCGAAAATCACTTGTCGACGACTATCAATAAGGCTTTTGTGTGACGCGGAGTGATGGCGGGTTAGCGCAACTGCGTTGAGACGCCAGAGAGCGCCGCTATCGCACGCTGCTATCTCGCGCCATTTGTAACACACCTTTACAGTTGACTGTCAAGGTCTCCCCTCCCCCCCTCTCGGCTGACACTCGCATAGCCAAGTTGTTGTTGTTGTGTTGCCATTTTACGACGAGTTGACTTTTTCAATGCTATGTTGATTCATTCAGTTCTTAGAAAAAGTTAACTGTAGTCTCTATGGACTCAAACTCAAACTCAAAGCATTTATTTCAAATAAACCAATTACAGGTACTTATGAATCGTCAAGGGGTCGGTCAGTCAGAAAGATGAATCTAGTTGCCCATTCCAAAGCGTAGTAGGTTCCTATGGAGAAGAACGGGCAAGAAACTCCATGGACACTCTTTTAAATCAGAATATTGTTACAATATATTGGTTACATCATTTATGTTCAAATTATACATGTGACTAGGTACAATGTAGAGAAACTTGCACGTTAAATGAGTCCGTAATTAAACGGTACAAAAGAAACAAAACAATTCAAAAATTAAAATTAATTAAAATAAGCCGTGGCAGCTAAGAGATGACCAGTCCCTACTGACGGCGCCCGTTCACGAACATGACGCATGGATCAGCACCATTCACTTCAACCATTTTGAAGGGAACTTAATGATCCAACACACACGCCACCATCAGCGAGACATTAAAGTGAGCATGACATACTCTCAGCCGCCAGGGCACATTCAAGTCAATGAAAGACGTACCTAGTAAATGGTAGCTTTAAAGTACTTAGGTAAATACATAGTGCTCACACACATGGAGAATATGAATATATAATAAGTATGTGTCTCTAGAATCTAGAGTTTAGAAAATACTTAAAAGCTACAGGTCCATGAATATAAAATGCAGCTAAAAATCCATATATTTACCTATATACGTTTCAGATGAACAAATTCTACATTTATTTTGACTTGGAAATAATCATCCCATCATCATTTAGCTGCGTAAAACGGTGTCAATGTCCTAAACTGCCATGGTACTAGTTCATGCAAAATTCGTGAAGCCTCCGGGTCGCCCGTTTCACACTACTTTCACTATCTGATAGTATATCTGATCAGGATCGTTTGTGCGCGCTTCCGTACAGCAGCATGTGACGAACGTGTAAGTGATGTTTTGTGTAAAGTGTCGCCAATGAACCGGTCATCCGGATGCTGTGACAGAGATGCATCAGTGACGTCACACGCACATGTTACTGTCCTCGTAAATCTACTTGTGATGGAGTGTTACTTATTTGTGTTTAATGATGAATGGATAGACGATGTTTGAAGGTTTCGATTTTTGGCAATCTTAAATATGTATTCTAACATCTAACTATACGTATATCTTTATATGATTATGCCCGGTACAGATTGGTAAAACGTATGAATTGTAACTGACTTTGAAACAAATTCGCATACTTAGTTATTGTGTTACATTTATTCCGGGAAGTTTATACGTTACATAATTATCTATCTTCTATATCTATACACATAATAAATCTGTAGACGAGGCGTTCCTGTACAATAAAAAAAAAAAAAAAAACGTAGATGGAGTGTCCAAGAATAACCAACAGATGCCATTTCTACCATTTTTGGAATTTTTGTCTGTTTGTCGGTTTGTCTGTTTGTCTGTTTGTCTGTTCGTTTGTTTGATTGTTCCAGTATCACGTAAAAAGTACGAAATCAATATGGTTAACTTATACACTCAAATATTGTGTGTAACTTGATGTTTCATTTAGTCTTTGTTTCATCGCAATCGCTTCAATATATCAAAAGATATAAGAGTTTAAAGTATTCAAGAAGAAATTTTCATTAGGTACGTAATGTAGATACACGTAACGACATCTATTGTCGTAAAATGACACTAGCGTAAAATCAGGTAGGTTTGTGAGAACGTGTGTAACACACGATCATAATCATCATTATGTTCACATACTTCGCGCGGAAACATAACGCGATACATTGTGAATTCACCCAATCTAAAGTTTGGTTAATTCAAGTTTTCCAAATCCATTGTTTGGTGGTAGTGCCATAGGTGGCGCTATCTATCTTTTAAATCATGATACAAATATTAATCATGAAAAAATGGTGATAAATTTTAATTTCTTAAAAATTGTAGATTGTTACATCGAGCAAAAAGTGCGTAATTATGGCACGAATGCGCTTACTAAATAAACACGAGTGCATTAATTACTCACTGTAGCAAGGTACGTAATCTACTTTTCTTTCAACTACCAATGTACCTGCTGCGATAAAATATACCTGCTCAAGGTTAACTCAACTCAATCCAAATCAAGTTAGGTCAAATTAGGTCAAGTCAGGTCAAGTCAGGTCAAGTCAGGTCAAGTCAGGTCAAGTCAGGTCAAGTCAGGTCAAGTCAGGTCAAGTCAGGTCAAGTCAGGTCAAGTCAGGTCAAGTCAGGTCAAGTCAGGTCAAGTCAGGTCAAGTCAGGTCAAGTCAGGTCAAGTCAGGTCAAGTCAGGTCAAGTCAGGTCAAGTCAGGTCAAGTCAGGTCAAGTCAGGTCAAGTCAGGTCAAGTCAGGTCAAGTCAGGTCAAGTCAAGTCAAGTCAGGTCAAGTCAGGTCAAGTCAGTCATGGAACCCTACGTCTTTTCTACATAGCTTACAGAGTGTTCGAACGTTTTCCCATATATTTTGACAGTATCACTTCGTGCTCGATAGATGGCGTTGTTCATTTAACGTCATTTTCTGAATCGCGGTGTTAAGAGTCTCCGTAGAAGAATGACTTTCGCCGAATTCATAAAATTTTTTGAGCATATGGCTCATTTTGAATTGAACACATAATTCATACTAATCGATGCTTAAACGTATAAATTCGATAGTAACTCTGTCTGTCTGTCCGTCTGTAATTCTGTATGTTACCTTTTCACGCCTGATCCACTGAACGTATCTCGATAAAATTAGGTAAAGAGATAGATGGCATCCCGGCGAAGAACATAGGCAATTATGTTCTCAAAAACAAATTTAAGGGGGGGGGGGATATAGGGGATGAAAGTTTTTATGGGAAACCTATCATTTTTAGAGTTCCGTAGTCAACAAGGAAGCTTTATAGTTTCGCCATGTCCGTCTGTCTGTCTGTCTGTCCGCGACTTAGCTCAAAAACTTTTAATCGACCAACTGACATGTGCAGTTGCAAAAACCCAAACATTCTGCATGCGAGAAAAAGTTTTTTAACACTTTGAGGGACAGTAAACGCCCATAGACGTAATAACAATAAAACTTTGCGAAAGTTTGTTTGATAAAATAATTCATCCCAACTACGGAACCCTTCATTGTGCATGGTTCGACACGCACTTGGCCGGTTTTTTTTTTTAACTTAGGGCTGTGAAAATGTATGCTTTTTGTAACTAACAAAGAGTTACGTTTTTCTAAAATCATCCCTCATGAGGGTAAAAACCCTTCTTTACCCTCTTGATTTTAAAATTCACATGTAAGTACTTATTATTGACATTTTTGCGGGACTCTCTTCAAGTGCGTTAAGGGATTGAGAATATAGTCATAGTCCGTATCTTGAGAATCTGTCCACTCAATCAAAAGTTATTACTACTTGGCTCTTGGCTTGGAACGAAGAGTTTGAGTTTACCAGTGAGTACTTACTCGATAGATGGCGTTGTGCAAATGATGCGATTTTCTTAAGCGGGATGCGCCGGTAGCCCGCGAAATTCAAATCTTAAGTTTTTTGCAATTTGCAAGTCAGTGTCAGGCAGG
The DNA here is from genome assembly GCA_948473465.1 of Lithophane ornitopus. Lineage (NCBI taxonomy): Eukaryota > Metazoa > Arthropoda > Insecta > Lepidoptera > Noctuidae > Lithophane > Lithophane ornitopus. The sequence goes on from OX419622.1 coordinate 17,748,680, forward strand.
TTGTATGTTAAAATGAAATTGTTTATTCTGTAAATAGGTTATTGGAATCACTTTTACACGTCTTCAATCAATCTTTATACAATATTTTTTCATTAATCTTTCCGACAGTTTCATACTGCTGTCCATACTATCCACACTATCACCACAATATAGATATGGACTACCACTAATATATAAAGTTACTGGCTGTCTCATGTCTGTTACTTTTACGCCGTAACGCCTAGGTCGCCTAGACAGACCACGTGGCTTATGGGAAATAGGATACTTTTATCCCGGTAGCACATTCCCGTGGGATAATTTCCGACATCCACGCGGGCGAAGCCGCGGGCAAAAGCTAGTATTATTATAAATATTTAACTTACATAAATAATAATAAAGAAATCTGGATGTTTTGTCAAGTCGTAAACTCGTACGAAGCAGGGGCTGGTCGCTAGTATTAAATGAGTGTGTTATAACATTTGCAGTAGATTGTTAATTTGTATACGAACTGTATGGAACTAACAATGAAGCTAAGTATAGTGGTGACATAGTTACCGAGCGGCGACATGTAGCCGCCGCACCGCGGTCACCGCAGGACACACTTGATACGTGCCCTATACTAAGTTCTATAGTAATGTGTAGCATGATAGCATTCCAGTATTTGTACAAAATATTTGTAGGTACTCATGAGTGAAATCTAGCCTCGCAATACGTACACACGGCTACACATCAAGCTATACGTTTCCAGTGCGGCGCCATCAGTAGAGACTGGTTATCTCTTAGCTGCCACAGCTTATAAATTAATAAATATCTTTATTTCAGACCTAAAGTAGTCCATAAGTTGTTTGTGTTTAGTAACAGATTGTGCTTACATGCTATGTTAGTGTTGTTATTATTTTACTTAGCACAAACCTATTGCTATTTTTACCCAGTGCCTTTGGATGGTCTACTAGCAATCATTTTCAGGATTCCGTTACGAGTGTTACGCAAGCGTTGTAATGCAAAATGCAATTAGGACTAAGTATTTAAAATAGTAGATTATTCTTAGGTGATTATGTTGTAACAATTATGTAACGTCCCGCGTCGGTCCGCCGCGCCCTCGGTGCCTCGCGCCAGATTTGGATGAAATTTGGCACATGGACAGACCATGACCTGGAGAAGGACATAGGGTACCTTTTATCCCGATATTGCCCCCGGATGGAGACTTACGCGGGTGTACCCACGGAGCGCAGCTAGTACTATAATAATGCGAAAAATACAAATAATATTGTAATAATGCGCACTATTTTGGAATTAAATGTACCTAGATACACATACACACGTTATTTTGATTCATGCCAAATGAAAATTCATGGTTTCCATGGTATTTTTGTCATGCTATTGTATTTACTTATGATAAAAAGAAAATCGATTATATCTCAGAAAGGGCACGATTGGGGCGCCAAGTGTCTGTGGACAAAATGTGGCACTTAGTAGGTAGATACCAATTTTAGATATGACTACTCGAAACAAGGTGAAATTCAGGCGGTAGGGGAGTTTAAGTGTCCATTTCCATACAAATAAAACACTTTTTATCGATTTTCTCCTGAAGTACGGGTCCAATTAGAAAAAGTCTCAGAACAATATTTGTAGGTTTTTGGTAAAGGAATATCATGGCATTTTTTTAATTTTTTTATATCAATTTTGATTTCACAAGCTGCCTACCTCAACCTCTTCTTTGGGGACGATCCACTGTGCGGCGCTTTAAAACTCCGCAAACCGATAGTTACTTCCAGCGATATTTTTTTAATCTTCATTTTAGACTGACCGTATCAATATTAGACATATTTATTTCTTTAATGCTGGGGCCACATTGTCGCGTTATCGCGAACTATACGGTATATCGCGCGCTCTCTGTTGCTTAGCGCGACGTCGCGCGGTGTAGGAGAGAGAGCGCGCGAAGTTAAGTTCGCGATAACGCGACAATGTAGCCCCAGCATTAAAGAAATAAATATGTCTAATATTGATACGGTCAGTCTAAAATGAAGATTAAAAAAATATCGCTGGAAGTAACTATCGGTTTGCGGAGTTTTAAAGCGCCGTAAATAGATTGACTTGGAAATCGCACATGACGGCAATAGAATCCTCATACAACAAAATCTACCTAATATTAGCGCTGTGTGCTCTTTATTTATGTTTGTGTTTGCATAAATTTGGCCCGCTGGCGCTTTGTTCAATATTAGGACTAAGTATTTAAAATAGTAGATTATTCTTAGGTGATTATGTTGTAACAATTATGTAACGTCGCGCGTCGGTCCGCCGCGCCCTCCGCGTCAGCGCTTATTGTAGGTTCGAAGTAGATAATATTATGATGAGTGACGGGAACAGCCAAGTTTATTTAATTGAGCAAAGACACAGACATTTAATGTAAGTCAGTGTTGTTCGTGTAAACACACGGTGTGAGGGCGGCGCGTGCGGCGCGGCTCGAGGGCGATACAATGTGTCTAGCTACTGAATTGAATAACAACATCGAACTTGTTTAATAACGAAGGTGACGGCTATATTGTGAGTACTTAAATAAAACAAATACAGTTGATATAAAACTAAACAGGGAGTATCGACGTAATGTCGTTTTCCTTTCCTGGAACGCGGCTCGAGGGGGCTCCTACGCTACGTCAATAATTAGGCATTATTCGAGACTATTCATAAACTAAACTACCTAAATTATCTGAGGGCTGATTTTTACCCGACTGCCCCAGAAGGAGGGTTTTTCGAGAGTATGTATGTATGTATGTCTATTTCTTTGGCACGCTCTGTATCCTAAACGGCTTGATGGATTTTAACATACGAGGTGTCGTTAGGTTCGTCTTAATTGTGGGAGTGACATAGGCATATATTTTTTTTTTTAATATTTCGTCTGACATTAGCCACACTGTGCAGAGGACACATTACGAGCCTAGAAGCACTCATTGACATTAGCCGCACTGTGCTCTGTGTGTCCCACGGCAGCTCACGTATACGATAACATTGACTATGTAGACAATGTGCACTGGACTGACTATGTTGTGATACAATGTAACCGGCTCCTTGGACTGAATACAAACACTTCTCTCCCCTCGCGTCCAATACCATGTTTCCTTAGTGTTTCCATTCCGTGGTGGTAGTCAAAAGGTAACTAACATACAGACAGATAGACAGAGTTACTTTCGAATTTATAATATTAAGAATGGATATGGATAAGATAAAGATCCTCTAACCAGACAAATTATTTTCACCCGAACATCGGGGATACAGGAATATGACAATAATTATAACTGGTAATTATGTGGGATACAGGAATATGACAATAATTATAACTGGTAAATGAGGGATACAGGAATATGACAATAATTATAACTGGTAAATGAGGGATACAGGAATATGACAATAATTATAACTGGTAAATGAGGGATACAGGAATATGACAATAATAATTATAACTGGTAAATGAGGGATACAGGAATATGACAATAATTATAACTGGTAATTATGTGGGATACAGGAATATGACAATAATTATAACTGGTAAATGAGGGATACAGGAATATGACAATAATTATAACTGGTAAATGAGGGATACAGGAATATGACAATAATTATAACTGGTAAATGAGGGATACAGGAATATGACAATAATAATTATAACTGGTAAATGAGGGATACAGGAATATGACAATAATTATAACTGGTAAATGAGGGATACAGGAATATGACAATTATAACTGAGTCTCGTGTAACTCCCTGCGGCTGCTTGTGACCTCACTTACAACAACATTGTATTATTACCGCCACAGGTATACAGTATATCATTGTCGTCAGTCCGGTGGTGCGGCGTGCTTTTACTTGTGTGTTTGTGTTTTTACGTGCTCTATTGATTAGAGATATGAAAACTCATGAAACTAAAATTGTACAAAAGTCCCTATTGTATTCAAAATTTGGATCAATGTCATAAAAATTATGTCAAATATAAAACACAATTTTACTAAAATAAATGGTTTATTAAATCATCTTCTTATTAATTATATTCGAAAATGTTTCACTAGTGATAGGTAAAAATATGGATAAATGACAGACAATAAAACAGTATCTAAAATAAATGAAAACATCTAATTAAGATCAAATTGGTACGTGACCATTCATTAATTTCATCATTTCAGCCGAAAAACGTCCACTGCTGGACATAGGCCTCCCCCAAGCACCACTACTTCGACCAGTTATGTACTTCCCGCATCCAGCGGATTCCTGCGGCTTTCACAAGGTCTTCGGTCCACCTTGTGGGAGGCCTTCCACTATCTCTTCCGGTACGCAGTCGCCACTCCAAAACCTTTTGGCCCCATCGGCCATCTGTTCTGCGAAAAATGTGCCCTGCCCATTGCCACTTAAGTTTGGCAATTCTCTTCATGATCTGATTCGATCATGTAGGGAAACTCCAGACATATAGCCCATTCCAAGCACACTCCACTGCCCTTTGGGTGACTTTTAGCCTTCTGAATAAGGCCACGTGTCAGTGCCATAAGTAATCACTGGCAACACGCACTAGTCAAAGATTTTCGTCTTGAGACACTGCGGTATGTGGGACGAGAGGATAGTGAGTAGCTTCCCGAACGCTGCCCAGCCCAGTTGAATTCGACGATTGACCTTGGACCTACCTACCTAACTGGACAGTTTGTCCTAGGTAAAATACTCGTCCACAACTTCGACTGAAGCGTCTTCGATCTTCATGAAAGTGGGTGTTACATGGGCATTTGACATGACCTTTGTCTTGTCCATGTTCATTTGAAGACCCACTCTTTCGGAAGCTCTACTACGGTCATCGAGCATTGTACTGAGGTCCTCCTGCAGGCATGACAACTATGTTGTCGGCAAACCGAAGGTTAGTGATATACGCGCCATTGATGTTTATGCCTAGCCCTTTCCAGTTCAGAACCTTGAAGACATCCTCCAGTGCAGCGGTTATCAGTTTCAGAGAGATAACGTCTCCATGACTCACGCTGTAGAAGGATAGATTTCGAGGTGTGGTCCTGGAGTCGGAATTACGTAGTGGCGTTTTCGTACAGACACTTCAGCACCTTGATATACCGATAGTCGATCTGGCACCGTTGAAGAGACTGCAGTACAGCCCATGTTTCGATCGAATCGAAGTCTTTCTCGTAGTCCACAAACGAAGTTGTTGCGCCTACCCTAAACAAGTATTCAAAACGTTAAATATCATGAAAAAGACCCACTGATTTGTTATAATACTTACTATTTATAACCCGGGCAAGCTAAAAACACAACATTAGGTATTATTTGCCTCAACATAAACCAATCGTAGTCCACTGCTGGACATAAGGTATCTCCAATTATTATTAGATATTTTGTTAGCGGTAAATTAGTATGATTCTAAGTTTAACAAACAAAAGTAATTGATATAGCGTTAGCGAAAACACAATATAGCATAAATATTTATAATACAAAAATATAACATAGATCATCATAAATTATTTCCATACAAAACGGACACATTTCTGAAATTCCCACCCCAGCCTTCAAAAAATAAAAATCAATCCATGCATAATTCCATGCAAAACGAACACATTTCAAATAAGGCATTGTTGCAGTATAAGATTATAATGAAACTTACACGTTGTTTGAATGCAATGCAGACGCATTCAAGTAATGGCCCTGTTGTATTACAAAATATGATTATATTTACTTGATTTTTGAATGCAAAACGGACGTTTTCCAAAATATGGCACTTTTGCAGAGAAATAATGAACACGAACTGCAGTATTTATTAGGTATTTATTATTATTATATATTTAGGGTTGTGGCCTTTTTGCACGCAACTGACGTCGAGTTTCGGGTCGCAACTCAGAAAAGGGCTGCCCGGCACTGAAGTTAGCTACCAAAATGCTCCAATGCAAAAAAGGCGGTCAGCCGGTTTGAGAAAAGTGATGCGAAAACTTAAAAAACGTAAAAAGTTTTTATTTTTCACTTTTTAGTTGTGGTGCCTACCCCACACAAATCCGAATACCACTACCTGCTATGTAAATAACAGTGAAGGAGTCAAACAGGATATCGTCTAGATAAACTAAGTGGGAAAAATACGTAATATTGAAGCTAACTCAAAAATTACGCAAGCAAAGTTAATAAAATTTAAATGGGACCACCTCGGAAGCATGACCTACAAAACAAAAAAAGAATCATCAAAATCGATTCATAATTGGCGGAGTAATCGCGTAACAAACATACAAAAAAAAAAAAAACATACAGACGAATTGAGAACCTCCTCCTTTTTGAAGAAGTCGGTTAAAAATGATGGATGTCTTCTTTAAACTAAAAAAAATACTCGATTTTGACCTCATTTTTTGCAATAAAAACATTATCCGATTTTATTGATTTGTGGCCCTTTTGTATTCAGTGAGCGAAATAGAATTATAACAAAAAAAAAACGTCAACATCCGAATTGATAACCTCCTTCTTTTAGAAGTCGGTTAATAAAATAAGCAGTAGGCAACACAAAACAAGCAGTATTTATGTATTTATAGTAAACTAGCTGATGCCCGCGTGGATGTCGGTTCATAATATAATCAGCCTATAATTTTCCCACTGCTGGGAGTGCTAGGACACAGGCGTCCTCTCTGTGAGAGGGAGCGGGTTGTAATCCACCACGCGGGCCCAGTGTGGGTTGGTAGATGTTACGTGTCTTCGAATTTTTGGTTCTAGGACATGCCGGTTTCCTCAAGATGTTTTCCTTCACCATTTTGAGAGCAGTGGTGATGAAATAATTTACACAAAGTAAAGCGCCTGTCAGGGTTCGAACCTACGACCTACAACTTGTAAGTCGTGGCCGTTACCACTGGGCCACCACTGCTCATGTCGGTTATTATATATTATAACCTTACTCGAGAATAGGTCTATCCATTGGTGAAAACAGTATGAATCGGTGCAGTACTTAGTTTTTGAGTTTAGAGCGTACAGGACGACAGACAGACAGACGCGGCGGAGGACTTTGTTTTATAATATGTAAGGATTACATAATGCTTTGTTAAGTATTAAAGATAGCCATGTATTTATGAAGCAACTCAATAACCTACTGATATGTAAGAAATACTAACACAATGAATGAATACCTGTCAGATAGGAATTTGTGTGTATAATAAAGGTATTTAAAATTATGGTGAATACTTGAGTCTGATTTAATTTAAATTATTTTTGTGTGTTGACTGTTTTTAGACATAATATATATAATAGATACCTAATAATAATAGATAAGGTAATGGACCCTGCTCCCAACACCGGCGGACCTCTATTTTTTAATGTTTTTACTGTCAACATCTGAACTACGGAACCCTTCATTGTGCGTGGTCCGACATGCACTTGGCCGGTTTCTTTTAACTTTCTATTATCGTTTTAGAGACGAGACTATCCAAAATACATACCTATAAGTGCACGTTGAAGTTTCAATCAAGCGCCTCTCAAATTCGTTTTACGTTCCAACGAGTGTCGGTATTTTAAAATTGCCTAGTCATCGTACAATGGACCCGCACTCAATGGATAGTGCACTGTGCACACGACGCGGGCCATTCGTCAATCTGCAGGCGTGAGCAGGGCCGATCGGGGGGTGTAGGAGGGGGCGAGAGCTGTTGCGATACTTAATGCAGTTTTTGCGGCGCGCTGCGATTGATTCGCACACGTCGTCGTTAGCCGCCGCGCCGGTTAGAAGTGCCGCCGCCCGCCGGTGCTGCCCGACCCCACCACTGTACCCGACGCCCAGCTCAACCGGCGCTCATTCAAAAAATCCTCCCTGTTTCATATCCCTCGTGCGGCCTATTTCCTCTCCAATAAATGGCATTCTGCATCGCTGAGCCAATCGAAGCCTACAGATTACAGGCTTGTGAGCCGCGCACGCACGGGAACCTACCACTAGTCACACAAACAAAATGAAACAAACACCGCTAACGTCGCCTCACACACGACTAATATCACAATGTATTTAAAACTAGCTGCGCCCCGCGGTTTCATTCGCGTAAGTCTCGTATCCTAGGTGTTAATCCAGGTTATAAACATCTGTTTGCCAAATTTCATCCAAATCCATTCAGCCGCTTTTGCGTGATTGAGTAACAAACTCACAAACACACTAACTTTCACATTTATAATATTAGTAGGATATAATTATATATTATATAATTATATACTTCCTAACCCGCATTTTGGCAATAAGTCCGCTTCTGTACATTTGTGTGCTTAAAGTATTAAATAAATAAATACCTACAATATAAAAATATGGTACAACATATATATAATATAATAAATAAATATAAATATGTCGGAGATGGTCAGGATTTATTCCATTAGAATCAGACATCATGCGGGTAGAAGATGGGTTTCGTGCAATGAAAACACACTGGGTGCGATACAGGCCGTTTATTAAAATTACCATTGAGCCACCAATTACAATAACCTAAAGCCAAACGAAATGTAGGACAGTTCCTAGACTGGAAGGTCTGTTCTCCAGGGCGGTCAGCAGCCAAGAGAGCTCGCCCTGGCGCACGGTAGGCTGAAACCGTAGTGGACTTACGAATCAAATTTTTTTATTGGTTTATATAACAAAAAAAAAACTCAAATGTGTTCTTCTATTCAATACAATATAATATTGTTCTATGACTTTACGTTTTACCCATTATTTTCAATGCTATGAATATTTGAAGATTTATTTGTATGAACAAAAACATACCTAAATTCATGGTTATCTCGTAATTCTCAAATTTTCTCCAAAAATGGATTAGAGATTTGAAATTAATGACTTGCCTTACCTCATAAACAGGACAGGGGATATCTCGGACAAGGCTAACTACCGTCCAATCTCCCTTGCAACCACAGCGGCTAAAGTTTTGGACAGTATGCTTGATTCATGCCTGAAAAGCTATTTGTGTTTGCACGATGCACAGTTTGGTTTTCAACCTGAGCTTTCAACCGAAAGTGCTGTGCTGAGTTTGAAGAATACTGTCCAATACTACACAGACCGAAAAACGCCGGTGTATGCCTGTTTCCTGGATCTCTCCAGAGCGTTCGACCTGGTGTCATATGATGTACTCTGGAGAAAGCTGGGTGACAGGAATGTACCGGCATCAATGCTTAAGCTCATGCAGTATTGGTATGCAAACCAAACGAACTATGTAAAGTGGGCCGGAACGTTCTCTGAGTCATATGGGTTGGAGTGCGGTGTGAGACAGGGGGGGTTGACGTCTCCACGGCTCTTCAACCTTTATGTTAATGATCTCATAGTTGAGCTCAGTAGTATGCGTGTCGGCTGCCGGGTTGGTGGTGTTAGTATTAACAGCATTAGCTACGCGGACGACATGGTTCTGCTGGGCCCGACTGAGGGATCCATCGGAGAAATGCTGAAGGTCTGCGAGGATTATGCTGCCGTGCACGGCCTTGTTTACAACGTCCGTAAATGTGAATACATGGTCTTTAAGGCCGCCGGTAGTTGCCCTAATTATGAACCTAGTTTTACTCTAAATGGTATGAGCATAAATAAAGTACACCAATTTAAGTACTTGGGGCACATACTTACCGACGACCTTAAAGACAATGCAGACATTGAAAGGGAGCGTAGGGCACTGGCGGTCCGAGGGAACATGTTGGCCCGTAGGTTCTCTCGTTGTGCGGACCAAGTCAAAATCACCTTGTTTAAGGCGTTTTGTCAGGGTCTGTGGGTCAGTTACACCAAAAGATCGCTAGATGTCTTACGCATCCAATACAATAATGTTTTTAGGATGCTGTTGAAACTACCCCGTTTCTGTAGCGCATCGGAGATGTTTGCTCAGTACCAAACCGATGGCTTCCATGCAGTGGTTCGCAAAAAAATCGCATCACTGATGCGTAGAACGCGGGTCAGTGACAATAGCATCCTGAAAACAGTGGTGGAGAGCCCTTACTCCCCTTTTCTGAGGCACTATGTGGGGAGAATGGTTAGGTAGCATATTCCTTGGTTATCATTCTCTGCACATCTTGTCGCAGTCACCAGCTTTTGTTGTTCATGTTTTGTGTACTACTAACACTAGTGATAAGGTATTATTACTAACAAACTGGACCATATTGTTGTCCGAAAATTAATAAATAAATAAAATAAATAAAGGATAATCATGAGGTAGTGTTGTTTGCGGATGACACTTCACTTTGCTTAAACTTAAACGTCAGCAGCTGGTTACTGACGATGTAAATAGCGCGATCTCAAAAGTAGTTGACTGGTTTAATGTTAACAATTTACTCCTTAATGAAAAAAAAATCAAATGCATTAAGTTAGGCAGGTGAAAACTATAATGTGTTGATAAAGGGCGAAGAATTGAATCCTGAAGATAGCACAGTATTCTTGGGCTTAACTTTAGATGCTAAGCTTCAGTGGGGCCCACATATAGATAAGTTGACAAAAAAACTAAACTCCGCGGCATGTGCTGTTAGACAAATTCGTAATTTAACTGAGATAGAGACAGCCCGTTTAGTGTACTTTAGCTATTTTCATAGTGTAATGTCGTACGGTATTCTATTGTGGGGAAATGCCGCCGACATTCAGACTATCTTTGTTTTGCAGAAAAGAGCTGTTCGATCAATTTATAAATTAATTCCGAGACACTCTCAGAGAGAAATTTAAGAAGATAAATGTAATGACTGTGCCTTCTCAGTATATTTTTGAAAATCTTTTATATGCCCATAAAAATATTAAATTGTTTAAAAATACAGTGATATACATAATATTAATACTAGGAATAAAGACAAAGGAGAATGGGCCCTTGCTTATGGGGTTCTGCCCTGAAGCCTAATAAAAATAAGATATATACCAATGGAAAGAGCTTTTCAAGAGGAACCTTTCCTACTAACATAACTTTTGCCAATTGTTAGTCAGTTCGGAGTAAATGACCTAAATAGGTGTGAATACTTGGGCTTCGAAGTTAAGGAGTTTTCTTGATCCAATAGCCATAAGATATACATCAATGGTTTTAGGTTTTTGAGGGCAATCTTTGATACTAACATGACTATTGCCAATTGTTAGTCAGTTCGGAGTTAATGGCATAAATAGGTGACTACTTCGGTACCGAAGTTAAGGATTTTTTTTAGCCCAATAGCCATAAGATATATACCAATGGAAAGAGCTTTTCAAGAGGAACCTTTCCTACTAACATAACTTTTGCCAATTGTTAGTCAGTTCGGAGTAAATTACGTAAATAGGTGTGAATACTTGGGCTTCGAAGTTAAGGAATTTTCTTGGTCCAATAGCCATAAAATATACATCAATGGTTTTAGCTTTTTGAGGGGAACCTTTGATACTAACATGACTATTGCCAATTTTTAATCAGTTCGGAGTTAATGACCTAAATAGGTCACTACTTCGGTACCGAAGTTAAGGAATTTTCTTGGCCCAATAGCCATAAGATAGACACCAATGGAAAGAGCGTTCCATGGAGAACCTTTACTACTAACACGTCTTTTGCTAATTGTCAGTCAGTTTGTAGTTAATGACATAAATAAATGTGACTACTAGGATACCAAAGTTAAGGAATTTTCTTTACACAATGGTAAAGAAAATTCCTTAACTTTGGTATCCAAGTAGTCACATTTATTTTGGCTATTGAGCCTTAAGATATACACCGATGGAAAGAGATTTTTAAGGGGAACCTTTCCTACTAACACAACTTTTGCCAATTGTTAGTCAATTCGGAGTAAATGACCCAAATAGGTGTGAATACTCGGGCATCGAAGTTAAGGAATATTCTTGGCCCAATAGCCATTAGATATACATCAATGGCTTTAGCTTTTTGAGGGGAACGTTTTATACTAACATGACTATTGCCAATTGTTAGTCAGTTCGGAGTTAATGGCATAAATAGGTGACAACTGGGGCACCGAAGTTCAGGAATTTTCTTGGCCCAATAGGCATAAGATATACATCAATGAAAAGATCTTTCCAAGGAGACCCTTTGCTACTAACACGACTTTAGCTAATTGTCATTCAGTTTGGAGTTAATGACCTAAATAAGTGTTACTACTGGGGCACCGAAGTTAAGGAATTTTCTTGACCCAATAGCCATAAGATAAACACCAATGAAAAGAGCTTTTCGAAGAGACCCCTTGCTTCTAAAATAATGCTGCCAATTGTTAGTCAGTTCGGAGATAATGGCCTAAATAGGTAATAAATTGCGCAAAGAAGTTAAGGAATTTTTGGCGTCCAATAGCCATAAGATATATACCACTGAAAAGAGCTTTTCAGGGATAACCTTTGCTACAAACACGACTTTTGTATATTATTAGTCAGTTCAGAGTTAATGACCTAATTAAATGATGAAATTCAATAATGCTTAATTACTCACATTTAGAGCTCTGTAGATCCTTTCGTACTAACAATCGAGAGAAACGTCATATCACGAAATATTTCCTTTGAAGAGATCTTTTCATTGGCATATATCTTATCTCTATTGGGGGATGCGGCAGGCTTAACGAAGGCTTAACGATCTGTACGGCCGATCGACCTTAAAAACATTGTTCCCAAAACGGCATCTAGGAGGCCAACGTTTTAAAATGTCTGTTTATAGGTTTGCAAGATCATGTTTGCAAGGCTCAAAGTTAATAAAAGTTATTTAATTGTCTAAATACCTGAATTTCACTAATGCTTAATTACTCACATTTAGAGCTCTCTAGCTCCTTTCGTACTAACAATCGAGAGAAGCGTGCTATCACAAAATATTAGCCTTGAAGAGATCTTCCCATTGGCATATATCTCAACTCTATTGGGGTAACCGTCAGGCTTATAGGCCGTCAGATGTCAATGTTACGCTTTTACAATAAGCTTCCAAGCCACGTACAAGATCTTAGCCTTAATAAATTCAAAACATTCATTACACGTAAGTTGTTCCAAAAAGCGTTTTATACCATTAAAGATTACATTGAGGACAAAAAGGCATGGGATTGAGCTGCTCCAATTTTTTATTCTATATACTTATTGAATTTTGTTAATTAACTGTTTATTTTATTATATACCTACACAGTGACATGAATATTTACTGTGGGAAGTATAATATTATTAATTTATTGTGTACTAGCTGCGCTCCGCGGTTTCACCCGCGTAAGTCTCCATCCCGTGGGAATATCGGGATAAAAAGTATCCTATGTGTTAATTCAGGTTATAAACTATCTGTTTGCCAAATTTCATCCAAATCTATTCAGCCGTTTTTGCGTGATTGAGTAACAAACATCCAAACACATAAACACACAAACTTTCATATTTATAATATTAGTAGGATTTCAGGACTATGCGGGTTACTTTTTTTTTTATTTATCTGACAGTTTGAGTACTTTATGCGGCCTACTCAAATGTTGTATTTGGTATTGTTCGTTGATTCGTTGAGCTCCTTATTTTCTGAGTTGAGCTAGACGATGACTGACAAATGCGTGCACTGACTGGACAGGCCCATTCAAATCTGAATGGTTCTTTCCTCAAAAGACCATTTCAGGCACAAATCTACATGTTCTTCACAAGATCTGACCAAGATTGTCTGGCCTTCAAAAGAGACTGTGACCTCTGAGTTTGTTTCGGCTTTTCTTCTCAAAGTAGTCAGATAGGAAACACCGACCTCATCTAGTTTTAAAATATGTGATTGATTGTGTTTGTACAAACCCACTTACAAAAACGAAATCAATCAATTTATCATTTATGAAAAGGACAAATTATTGACCTATTTTTGCATCTAATCTGGTACTGCGATTTTTTGCGCTAATGGAGATATGTTATGGAAAATGTTTTGAAAAAAAAAAGTTTTGCCATCTGTATGGTGTGACATTTCCAATGAAAGGTACTTAAAGGTGCTTACGGTGAGGATCGTTTTTTTATTATTTTTATCGTTTTATAGTATACAGTTTTATAGTTATTTAAGAAAATTGATTAAATCTTTTTTTTTTTTTCAAATGTTTCCCTTACATCGGTAACTACTGAGCATAAAAATTAAAAAAAAAAATGCACAAAATAGTTATATACTATAGATAACAGGAAAACCCATGAAGTCTATGGTTCTAAAACAACATGTCAAATCTAATATTGTGCGTACAAACTTACATTTGCAGTTGGAATGTATAGGAGGCTATGTTTTTCAACTACAATGTTAAGTTTATTCTTGGGATAAATTCATCTCAAATACTGAACAGAAGGGTTCTGTATTGTGCGTGGTCCGACACGCACTTGGCCGGTTTTTTTAATACACTACAGCAAACATTCTCCGTCCTTTGACAAAGGTTTCATTTAATAATCAGAAGTCAGATTCGGGCTCATGATGCAATAATGGGTCTACATTTAAACAATCCAAGTTCTCCTGATCATTACCGTCAAGTAATGTCTCCGTAATAATCAGTAAATCTGCCTCTGAGAGGGATATAAATTTTCGCAATAGTTTGACGTATTTTTGATAAATGTGGGTCAGAGCTGATTAATAAATAATTCATAATATCTTAATTCGTAGCCTTTCTACAGAATTTTCTCGAATGATGTGCACGATATCTCCTGAAGTCTTTATTTCGAGCTTCAGCAGCTTCTTCGGATAATTTTCCAATCGGCACTACACCCAAATGCTCAATGATAGCTGCTCCATGAGCAAGAACTTTATGTACACTTGCAGGAATGCAATATCATGCAATCATACACATCAACGTATAATTTCATGGTGGCTTCGGTGTAGTCTTTAAATTTAATTCTGTGCCTCCTGTGACAAGTGATACAAGTAAAAAATCAACACTTTACAGGAGAACAAAAACAAGATTTCAAAAATTCCAGTCTTGGACTAAGTGGGCTAGGCTAGACATAAGTACCTTATGTTGTAGATAAAAACATTCGCTTTCACTGTGCATTTTAATTTTAATGTTACATATTATAGTTCTAAAGTAATTCATGAAAAACCTGTAAGTTGTAACTTTTTGTATTTCCAATATGTGCTAAAATTACGTTATAAATGATACAAGTACAGTTATATTATGTTGCACCTATAAGTTGTCGATAAATATACTGAAAAATAAAATGTGAAAATTAATATAATCGCTCTTATACCATGAAGCACGAAAAATAATGTGTGGAGCAATTACTTATAGGGGTTACAACTTGACAAATATCTAAATTCACGATTTTTTGGCCAAAATCCTGGCAGTTGTATCCTTTTGCACCCAACTATCTCCGAAACTATAGCAAATAAAAGAACGTGAGTTAGACCAAAAAAAACGTTTTTTTTTGATAATTTCTATGTAAAAATCACAAAAAGGGTACAACTCGACTAAAATCACTCATCACAGGAGGCACAGAATTGTATCAATGTACAGTGGGCCTAAAACGGTCACATTAGAAATTCCTCTAAAAGCATTTCATTTCCTGAATTTCCAGCTGTCATTAGGAATTTCTCTAATTTGACACAAAAGCAATTCATACTATGTGGACCATTTTACGAATCTCCATAGAAAACTGTCAAACAGATGAATTATTTCGTATTAAGAATCGCACGCAGATCATATCATGAATTGTCAGTTTGTGTCAATTTACGATGAATCATAATATTTTCCTAGACTCTGATAAAGTGACTGTTTTAAGCCCCCAGGATGACCTGAACAAATGACGACATTTGTTTGTGATTATTTGAATATGCACGTGCACGTACTTACAAATAATTAATTAAAAAACACGACTGCCCTGCTAAAAAACGAACTAAAAAGTAAAAAACAAGTTGATAAAATTGTCATTGCAGTCGTGTTTATTAATTAATTATTTTTATTTTATACATTTTAGTGACAAGTAGTTACCGCTATGGAAAAGTTGGCGTTAACAATTTTTTTAAATTACTTGCCTAAGTATTGGTACTGTGTGATTATGAATGAATTCTAATAATAACTCAATCATCTACCAAACCATTCACTCAATAGACATTCGCAGTGTTACTAAAGTCTGATTATCGTTTGCAGCCAAAGATGAAATGTTTTTTTAATCTTTATATGCATCACATCATACACCCTACCTATGTAAAACTTATGCCAATAAATTATATAGTTTTGGAATGTGCTCATCAAGGCCTTTAATTGGATACTCATATTGTAAATAATGGAAGTTTTTTTTTATTTTTTTCATTTGAAAATGGAGCCATACTGCCGCCATATTATTTTTTTCAATAAAAACGGCCACTCGGGATAATGTAAGGATTCTAACGATACCCCATACATCCAAATCCATTCAGGCATTTTAAAGTTATGGTGGAATAAAGAAACTCACATACATACATACATACATGAACCCTGAAAACATTACACTCTTTTTTGGGCAGTCGTGTAATAAGTCTAATTGCCATGCAATACAATTCTAATATGTAAGTAAATCAATTTTTTTTATTTTTTTTTCATACAATTTTGAAACTACCTATGTCTTTTAAACTAATGGGTTTATGAAAAAAAGTTACAGAACATAAAAATATTGTATTAGTATGTAGATTTCAAAAATGTGAATATGAACCCTTAAGTCCGTTCTTCGCGATTTCAGTCCACTGTGTGGCGCTTGCGCCCCTCCGTCAGCTAGGCTCCGTCGTAGCAAGAAGTTACCCACGTGTTAGCGCTTCGTTTAGCGACCGGACTCATGACTGTCTCCGACAATAATACAATGTGTTTTATTTTATATCCCATAACTCCAGGGTATGAGTGAGACCATATCAAAGAACCAACTGGCATATGAATTATTCTTCAATGATCTTTTTTTTATTGTTTTCATTTTTCATTCAAAATAATTCGACAAAGTCACGATTATTAATGTAAAACACCCTTGCGTGAAATATGACAACGTCGCATTTTCTTAACTTTAAATATGAATGGTTGAAATGGTTTGAATAAAAATGAATTACCCTTATTTATCAATGAAACTTAGATACCTATACACATCGAGAGTTAATTATGGTTGATTATATCTTCGAAACTTTGCATTTTTGGACCACCTATTCTAGGAGATTTTGTGTTCTTTTTACTTAAATAAATTATAACCCTAGAGTTATGGGATATCAAAAACAACACGTTGTATAAAAATATAATAAAAATTATAAATATAATATAAATATTGATAAAATATTAATAGTTAGGTATTTGTTATGCAAGGCTGCAAAGTTGTTTTTTTAAACGACTTCTTCAAAAAGGAGGAGGTTCTCAATTCGTCTGTATGTTTTTTTTTTTTTTTTTTTTTGTTACGCGATTACTCCGACTATTATGAATCGATTTTGATGATTCTTTTGTATGGTAGGTCATGCTTCCGAGGTGGTCCCATATAAATTGTATTAACTTTGCTTGCGTAATTTTTGAGTTAGCTTCAATATTACGTATTTTTCCCAATTAGTTTATCTAGACGATGTCTTCATTTACTCCTTCACTGTATTTACATCAGCTAGTGGTATTCGAATTTGTGTGGGGTAGGTACCACAACTAAAAAGTGAAAAATAAGAAGTTTTTACAAAAAAAATAATCGACTTCCAAAAAAAACACTCAAAACTGAAAAATAACTTTAATTTTGGAAGTCGGTGGCAAAAAACGAAAATTGAAAAACACCGACACCGTCCACTCAATCTTTGTGGTTCTTTCCTCAAAAGACCATTTCAGACACCAATCTACATGGTCTTCACATGATCTGACCAAGATTATGTCTGGACTTTAAAAGAGACTGTGACCTCTGAGTTTGTTTCGGCCTTTCTTCTCAGAGTAGTCAGATAGGAAACGCCGACCTCATCTAGTTTTAAAAATGTGTTTGACGTATAAAAGTGTTTGTACAAACCTACTTACAGAAATAAATCATTTATCATTTATCATTTATTTACCTTTTTAGTCGTTGTTGGATTTAGTTTTTATTACTTAATTTTTTTTAAATTCTTTTGGGGTTATGATATATTAGGTCTTTACCTATGAAATTGCCGTTCTGCAGTACTGGCCATTTCAAATCAAAATAATTTTTGTTTGGCTAAGAATTCTAATTTCAAATTAATTTTATTTTAAAAACATGGATTTTTTTTTCCAAAAGTAGTCATTTCTTTATTGATTAGTGTTACATTTTCATCGCATTTCAATCTTTTTCGTCATCATGGATACGTTAAAAATTCGAGTAATTATGGAATATGAGTACCGTCGTGGCAGCAACGCGGCACAAGTGGCACGCAACATCAACGACGTTTACGGAGCTAACACTACAAACCAACGCACCACCTGTTATTGGTTTGCTCGCTTCCGTTCTGGAAATTTCGACCTGAAAAATGAACCTCGCGGTCGTCCGAAAACTTTGGTCGACAATGACGAATTAAAGGCGATTGTGGAAGCTGATGATACACAATCTACGGCTGAATTAGCAGCAGCTTTCGACGTTAGCGTCAAAACAATATTGGTCCATTTGCGTCAAATTGGCAAGGTAAAAAAGCTTGACAAATGGGTGCCCCACGAACTCAATGATCGCCAGCGCGAAGTACGCGTCGAGACGTGCCTTGCACTGCTCAACAGACACACAAATGAAGGAATTTTGAACCGCATTGTTACCTGCGATGAAAAATGGATTCTGTTTGATAACCGCAAGCGCTCAGCAAGTTGGTTGGATCCTGGTTCAGCACCTAAACAATGCCCTAAACGAAAACTTACCCCTAGAAAAGTGATGGTCACTGTTTGGTGGTCTAGCGCCGGTGTGATTCATCACAGCTTCTTACCAAACGGGGTGAGCATTATTGCAGATGTGTACTGTGAAGAACTGAACACAATGATGGAGAAGCTGGCGCATCTCCAACCAGCATTGGTCAATCGCTCGTCTCCGCTGCTCCTGCACGACAACGCGCGACCTCATACTGCACAGCAGACGGTCTCCAAGTTGCAAGAACTGGGGTTGGAAGCTCTCCGTCATCCGCCCTACTCACCAGACCTTGCGCCTACAGACTACTACTTTTTCCAGAATTTGGATAACTTCTTGGCGGGAAAAAAATTCAATACCCGAGAGGCAGTACAAAATGCCTTTGAAGAATTTGTTGCCTCCCGTCCAGCTGATTTCTTTAAGAAGGGCATCAATAAACTGCCACTGCGATGGCAAAGATGCATTGATTGCATGGGTGATTACTTCGATTAATACAAATAAAAAATTCATGAAAAAAATTCGTTTAATTTTTTTCATACAAAACGGCAATTTCATAGGTCTTTACCTATTATATATATTTGAAATGTGCTCATTAAGCCCTTTCATTTGATACCCAACATGGTATTTAATGTGACGTCACATAGCCTATAACCAGCGGACGATCAAGACGCTTCCAACGATACCTCATTTGTCAAATTGTGATGAGTCGTTTAGAAGATATGAGGGAACAGATGAACATACATACATACATACATACATACATAACGGTCAAAATCATAACCCTCCTTTTTTGCTTCGCCGTAGTCGGGTAAAAAAAGGCGCAACGAGACAAATGGTCAGCGAATATGAAACAAGTGGTTTCATACCGACAGGACGTTTTGCCGAATTATTCGATACGTCTTTACGAACCGTGAGCCGTGCACTCCACGATGAAGATTTGCACCGAAAACCAGCTCAGAACAAAGATATACACACAAGACTTATACAAATAATATGCTTCAATATTGTAGGATCCATGCGTCAACGTTAAGTTTAATAAGTAATAATTTTTATTTCTTACTTTACTTACCTGCTAATAATGCGTTATACAAAGTATTATTATGTTGTAAATAAATTACAAAATTGATTTTAGTAATATAAAAATTATATTGTGTCATATCCGTAATATGGATTATTTTGAGGTTTAGTTTCAATCTTCTTTTCGTAATGAAAATGAATACTTAAGCTATAACCTCAATAAGTCCTTTCTTAACTTTGAGGTTTGAGATAGAACGAACTCACTCGCAGTAGAATAAAAGTAGTATTACTGAGTAATTTAATTGTATTGTGACAACGAGTCCGCACTTGATATATTTACGTGGGTACATTTGCTAAATTTGTGGTATGTTACCCACACACAGAGTAATTAAAGCACAACATTATTATATTACTAAGATACAATATTTTAAGCCTAATTGTCATAGTTCACTGATTAGCTACTTTAGGTACTTAATAAATTGTTATAAAGGAGAAAATGAACAGTTTTAACTAGAAGTTAATTTATTTATACTTCTTATAATTATATCGAATAAATATTTTGTAATCACTTATTGAACATTCGGTTTCGGTTTAAAGAAACTTTATTCCCAATAAAGACATAAGTCGCTTACTTGAGAACAATACTAAAAATATAGATTACAATAAGTTCGCCATCAGTATTACAATTTAATAGTTACCCATCCAATGCATTCATTTCTCCAGAAGTGATCGATCTGCAATTATGTGCTGGCTAAGTTGAGTTTTGAATGCATTGTAAGAGTGTACATTTCTTATACAGGACGGTAATTTGTTATAAAGCTGTGCTCCTTCAAAAGTTAGCATTTTTTTGCCATAGTTAGTTCTTGTTTTTGGTAAGACTAGCAAGCTTGCTCGCCGTGTACTGCGTTGACTAACTTGTTTATATTGAGTGAGTGTTATGTTTGAGTGAACGCTTTTGTTGAGAATATTTCTGATGAAAATGCATGTGTTGTAAATATAAAGTTGTTTTATGTTCATTATTTTTGTGTCTTGATAAATTTTGCTGGTAGATGTTAGATATGGGTAGTTGAATATTATTTTTATGATTTTATTTTGGGTAGTTTGAAGTTCTGATAATTTTGTTTTAGCAGCACTGCCCCAGATTTCGATTAAATTAAGTAGATGTGGTTTTACTAGGGAGTTGTAAATAGTATACCGCAATTTTGGTGGAATACAACGAACAATGTTACGCAGTGACCCGGAGAGTACCGAGAGTTTACTTTTTATATGATCAATATGAGCTTTCCACGTTAGTGAGCTGTCCATTCTTAGACCGAGGTATTTTTCGCATGGTTTTTGCTGTAGCGGGATATCATTTATTGTTAGAGGGTCATATGAGGGAATTGATTTATTTTTAGCCTTAAATATTATATAACATGTTTTAGAGATATTTATTGTTAGAAGATTGAACTGAAACCATGCGAATAGGGTATTTAAATCTTCTTGTGCTTGTGAGCTAATGTGTTGGATGGAAGATCCAAAGTAAAATAAACAAGTGTCGTCGGCGTATAAGGTAAGGTGACCATGTAGTTTAATTTCGTTTATATTATTTATATATATTAAAAAGAGTAAGGGACGCAGGATAGATCCCTGTGGGACGCCACATGTAATAGGTGTAGTTTGACAAGTAGTCAAACTTGGTAATCACCAAAGTAATCACCAAGCGAACGATTTTTTTAAGTAAGACTCGTAAATTTTTAGAGCTTTTCCCGTGATTTTTATTGATTCCAGTTTTTTTAGGAGTAGTTTGTGGCTAACCGTATCAAAGGCCTTTTTTAAATCAATAAAAATGCCCAGGGCTATGTTTTTTCTGTCTGTGTTTTGTTTAATTTTAGTGATGAGATCAATAGTGGCAGTAGTAGTATTACTTCTGGGTCTAAATCCATATTGTCGATCGGTGATGAAGTTAATAGAATTAAGATACTTTTCTAATCGGTTGTGAATAATTTTTTCTAATATTTTTGACAGTATAGGCAATACTGAGATAGGTCGATAATTTCCTGGATCTGTGGTATGACCTGATTTATAGATTGGTGTTACTTTTGCTATTTTTTGTGTTTCAGGAAAGTTCCCGTCATCCAGTAATTTATTCAGACACTAGCTTTTGCCCGCGGCTTCGCCCGCGTGGATGTTGGAAATTATCCCACGGGAATGTGCTACCGGGATAAAAGTATCCTATGTCCCATAACCCACGTGGTCTGTCTAGGCGACCTAGGCGTTACGGCGTAAAAGTAACAGACATGAGACAGCCAGTAACTTTATATATTAGTGGTAGTCCATATCTATATTGTGGTGATAGTGTGGATAGTATGGACAGCAGTATGAAACTGTCGGAAAGATTAATGAAAAAACTATGGCATATTGTATGGACGATGGAAACTAAGGCGAAAGCTTTGGGGGAGCCTGCGATATTAAAATTTTCTTATGTTTTTTGCTTTTTACAGGTCAGTATCAAGTTTTATGTTGATCTAAATAATGAGTCGCAGTTGTTTCAAATATTTATTTATCTAATCTAACTAATATTGCAGGAGTTGTATTCCTGTATCTAATGGTTATTATTCTGTAAAGCTACTATTTGCTACGGTCGCGAATCATATTGACATTCGAAACTTACCCATTAAACGATTTAAAAGCTGTATTAAAACCAAATTTTGTAAAAAAGGGTACTTACAATTTCAGATTATTTAAAAGACAAAAAGCATGGGATTGAGCTGCTCGCTCTGCTAACATTTTGTCATTTTGGCATTGTGACATTTTGAATAAGTGAAAATCATCAAAATATACCTACCAGTTTTATATACAAATTCACATTATTGAATATTATATGTAGGATATTGACAAAATGACATGATTACTTTGTAAAGTATTGTATTATTGTGAATGTGAGGACTATGTGGATGTTTATTTTGTTTTTATTATTATATTTTTTCGTTCTCAGTTAGTTTTAACAATGGTTTGGCAATTTGAGAACTTTATGCGGCCTACACAAATGTCCTTTCTTTGGTATTGTTCGTCGAGTCGCTGAGCTCCTTAAGTTCTGAGCTGAGCTCCACTATTACCGACAAA
Source organism: Lithophane ornitopus (assembly GCA_948473465.1). Taxonomy (NCBI): domain Eukaryota; kingdom Metazoa; phylum Arthropoda; class Insecta; order Lepidoptera; family Noctuidae; genus Lithophane; species Lithophane ornitopus. Next base: position 17,771,439 of record OX419622.1, read on the forward strand.
TGCTTGCAGTGACAGGACAGGTTCACTCAAATCTGTGTGGTTCATTCCTCAAAAGACCATTTCAGACTCTAATCTACATGGCCCTCATAGGGCCTGACCAATATGCCAATATCTGACCTAGGTATGTCCGGACTTTAAAAGAGACTGAGTTTGTTTCGGCCTTTCTTCGCACACCTCATCTAGCTTAATTTTAAAATTTTTTGATATTATTACGACGTGTAAAAGTGATTCCAATAACCTATTTACAGAATAAACAATTTCATTTTAACATACAACCTGCCTGACACTGACTTGCAAATTGCAAAAAACTTAAGATTTGAATTTCGCGGGCTACCGGCGCATCCCCCTTAAGAAAATCGCATCATTTGCACAACGCCATCTATCGAGTAAGTACTCACTGGTAAACTCAAACTATTCGTTCCAAGCCAAGAGCCAAGTAGTAATAACTTTTGATTGAGTGGACAGATTCTCAAGATACGGACTATGACTATATTCTCAATCCCTTAACGCTCTTGAAGAGAGTCCCGCAAAAATGTCAATAATAAGTACTTACATGTGAATTTTAAGTTACAAAAAGCTAAATTTTCACAGCCCTAAGTTTAAAAAAAACCGGCCAAGTGCGTGTCGAACCATGCACAATGAAGGTTTCCGTAGTTGGGATGAATTATTTTATCAAACAAACTTTCGAAAAGTTTTATTGTTATTACGTCTATGGGCGTTTACTGTCCCTCAAAGTGTTAACATTGTAGTTAAAAAACTTTTTCTCGCATACAGAATGTTTGGGTTTTTGCAACTGCACATGTAAGTTGGTCGATTAAAAGTTTTTGAGCTAAGTCGCGGACAGACAGACGGACATGGCGAAACTATAAAGCTTCCTTGTTGACTACGGAACTCTAAAAATGATAGGTTTTCCATAAAAACTTTCATCCCCTATCTCCCCCCCCCCTGCCCCTTAAATTTGTTTTTGAGAAAATAATTGCCTATGTTCTTCGCCGGGATGCCATCTATCTCTTTACCAAATTTTATCGAGATCCGTTCAGTGGATCAGGCGTGAAAAGGTAACATACAGAATTACAGACGGACAGACAGACAGAGTTACTATCGAATTTATACTTTTAAGCATCGATTAGTATGGATTATGTGTTCAATTCAAAATGAGCCAAATGCTCGATAATTATGAATTCGGCGAAAGTCATTCTTCTACGGAGACTCTTAACACCGCGATTCAGAAAATGACGTTAAATGAACAACTATCGAGCACGAAGTGATACTGTCAAAATATATGGGAAAACGTTCGAACACTCTGTAAGCTATGTAGAAAAGACGTAGGGTTCCATGACTGACTTGACCTGACTTCACTTGACTTGACTTGACCTGACTTGACTTGACCTGACTTGACCTGACTTGACCTGACTTGACCTGACTTGACCTGACTTGACCTGACTTGACCTGACTTGACCTGACTTGACCTGACTTGACCTGACTTGACCTGACTTGACCTGACTTGACCTGACTTGACCTGACTTGACCTGACTTGACCTGACTTGACCTGACTTGACCTGACTTGACCTGACTTGACCTGACTTGACCTGACTTGACCTGACTTGACCTGACTTGACCTGACTTGACCTGACTTGACCTGACTTGACCTGACTTGACCTGACTTGACCTGACTTGACCTGACTTGACCTGACTTGACCTGACTTGACCTGACTTGACCTGACTTGACCTGACTTGACCTGACTTGACCTGACTTGACCTGACTTGACCTGACTTGACCTGACTTGACCTGACTTGACCTGACTTGACCTGACTTGACCTGACTTGACCTGACTTGACCTGACTTGACCTGACTTGACCTGACTTGACCTGACTTGACCTGACTTGACCTGACTTGACCTGACTTGACCTGACTTGACCTGACTTGACCTGACTTGACCTAACTCGATTTGGATTGAGTTGAGTTTAACCTTGAGCAGGTATATTTTATCGCAGCAGGTACATTGGTAGTTGAAAGAAAAGTAGATTACGTACCTTGCTAAAGTGAGTAATTAATGCACTCGTGTTTATTTAGTAAGCGCATTCGTGCCTTAATTACTCACTTTTTGCTCAATGTAACAATCTACAATTTTTAATAAATTAAAATTTATCACCATGTTTTCATGATTAATATTTGTATCATGATTTAAAAGATAGATAGCGCCACCTATACACTACTACCAAACAATGGATTTGGAAAACTTGAATTAACCAAACTTTAGATTGGGTAAATTCACAATGTATCGCGTTATGTTTCCGCGCGAAGTATGTGAACATATGATGATTATGATCGTGTGTTACACACGTTCTCAGAAACCTACCAGATTTTACGCTAGTGTTAGTTTACGACAATAGATGTCGTTACGTGTATCTACATTACGTACCTAATGACAATTTCTTCTTGAATACTTTAAACTCTTATATCTTTTGATATTTTGAAGCGATTGCGATGAAACAAAGACTAAATGAAACATCGAGTTACACACAATATTTGAACCATATTGATTTCGTACTTTTTACGTGATACTGGAACAATCAAACAAACGAACAGACAAACAGACAAAAATTCCAAAAATGGTAGAAATGGCATCTGTTGGTTATTCTTGGACACTCCACCTACGTTTTTTTTTTTCATTGTACAGAAACACCTCGTCTACAGATTTATTATATGTATAGATTTGCTCAGATCGTTTACGATTAAACTTTTAACGGTTTTAATTACTTTGGTTTTTATTCCGTCTAGGCCAGTGCTGCAATTTGGATCGAGTTTAGTTATAATGGTTGCTATTTCATTAGCAGAACATGGGCTGAAACTGGGTTATAGGATTTGGTAAAGCGCTGTCATAATCGTTATGAAATGAACTAGGTATTTCGTTCGCTAGGAGTGATCCAATTTTAGCAATTCGTTAAATATTTGGCAAATATGATTTGGTTCCGTAATATTATTGTTGTTTACTACTAATTTTGGAGGAACACAGCTCTGTATTATTTTATTGCTTGTTAAGGTATTTATAAGGCCCCACATTTTCTTTGGTTTATTAATACATTTTTTAAATTCATTATAATATTAGGAATTTTTTGTTCTTGATATTAATTCAGCTACATAGTCTCTTTTCTTCCTAAATTCTGTTTTTACTGTGTCGTTACTAGGGTTTTTTTTAAGTTCTGTCGCCAGTATGTTCCTCTGGTTGATTTCAGCGATAATGTCCTTGTTGATCCAATCTCTTTCTGGAGGATTGAGAATCTTAGTCTTTATAGTTTTAGCTTCTTCTGTAAGTAGTTTTATTTGATTTTCAAACACTAGGTATTCGCAGTTAGGATTTTCGAACTTGTTATATAATTACAACAGTGTTATATAATTTTGAGTAGTTTATTGCTTCGTATTGAGTTTTCATTTTCAGAGGAGGTTTTTTTAAGTTCTAGGTACATCTGGTTGTGATCAGACATAGAGGATTCAATTATTACCACATGAAAGTGATCGTCTTTTAGGTTGGTGCTAATATGATCGATAATAGTCTTTTTTGTGTCGGAGTTTCTTGTACAATATTTTTTGTTTATTTTATTTAGTAGAGTGTGCCCAGCTTCCTTGACTATTGCTTTGTATTGTTTTGTCTCTTTGTTTTTCTTAGTTAGTAAATCGACGTTGAAATCTCCAAAAACGATTGTTCTTTTCCTTTGTTGTAGCTGCAAGTCATACTCTTGGAGAAATTCTTGGTAGTCAGTGTTTCCGGGGTAATATATGACTCCTATTTCAAGCGCGTACCGTTCGAGATTTATCCATAGGTAGTTGTTTCCATTTGAATACTTGGACTCTGATAAATTATGTCTCAGATCATTGTGTACGTAGGCTGAGACTCCCCCTCCTCTAGAGTCGGTTCTGTAATTATAATAGTGAGTGTAATTGTCTATCTGTAGTGCCAAAGCTTGAGCCTCCGAGCGAATCCAGGTTTCTGTTACAAGAATGACGTGTGCTGTTTTCGGTAATGATCTTAAGACGCATTTTAGTTCATCAAACTTTCCTTTTTTACGAATACTTCTAGCATTGAGGTATAAGAACCTGAGGCGAGATTTGGTAGCATTAATATAGCGGTAGTCATTGAGTACTTGATACGTGTTGCAATTTGTATAGGCGGGCTTAGTGTCAGTCGTTAATTGTAATTTTTTGGAGGGTTTTTTATTATCGTAGGTGTACCGTGGATGTATTTAATTGTTAGCTCATTCTCGTCATTATTTTGGCGACGTGCTAATTCTTCTTTCAGGCTCATTAGATAATGCTGCTGCGCAGGAGTTTGATCGGAGAATATTTTAACATTTTCGGGTAATTTGTCCTTGTTACGTAGGAAATATTTTGCGGTAACGGCAGTATCAAAACAAATCTTAACTCGACGGTGTTTTCCAGGTACGTATTTTCCTATTCTGAAGATCTTGATAGGCTTTGGTGGATTTTGGCACACTTGTGAAGTAACATTTAAAATATCTCTTTCGTCTCCAGATATCCTCTCTTTCGCGGTGGTGGAAGTCTGCTCCGGCAATCCAACCAAAACAATATTTTTTTGCCTGTTGTTACGATCCATTATTTCCTTAATTACTTGCTCATTCGGAGATGACTGGCTGTCTGATTTAGACGCAGAGGGTTGGTTAGTAGACAGCTTGAGGTTATTCAGGTCTGACTCAAGAGAAAATATATTTTGTTCCCCTTGAGAGATTTGCTTTTCTAATTGCGACACAGTTATATTTAATGATTTTTGTTCAATTGCGATGTTAGATGTAGAAGATTTGATCTCGTTAATCTGAGTAGTATTTTCTCTAATCAAGTGTACAGTGTGTTCGTTAGATGATTTCAGCTCAGACATTTGTGATTTAATCTCAGTTATATTTTCGTGCATTTTATTCATAACCTGCTCGCTCGAATCAACATATTTTTCAAGCAGTGAACCGATACGACTCAATTCCGAACGCATTTCTTTAATTTCATTTGAGCATTCACAATGATTGTCCGAGGGTTGTTTGCGTTTGCGGAATGTAATTTGTGACTCTGCCGCAAGCGCACTTAACTGTGATAAATCGGGGTGTGAACTGTGACCAGTATTTGCAGTGCTGCTCATACCCGTTCCAGTGAGATACCGTGATGGTGGTGATCTTTGAGGATTCATTCTAATATTTCGTTTTAATAAATAGCACGAGCAGGTAATCGAACAAAACTTTGTTTTCATGTACATTTTTATTCTTAACCGCATAATTCAATAACAATATAGTAATTATTAAATTATTATTTTCGTTTTAATAAACGAGAGTAATAATATAATAATAATTATATTTAGGATGTAATAATAAAAGAACAGATAAAGATTATTGTTGAAAAAAATAAAATATCATCTCGAGATTGGAACCCAGACCTATGTGTCTCACAATCCGATACGATAGGCTATCGGCTATTAGAACTTTATAAATTATAGCGACTGTATGTTTTTTATTTCGTTCGACGCCAGTTTGTGAACACATCACTTAAACACACAGATGTAGGTACCGCACACCAGACGTAGCTACGGCCTGCGCGTGTTCGAAGCAATACAATCCTTAGCGTGGTATTGCAATTCTGGCTGCTTACTGTACCTACCGCTTGCATTAACTCTGCCACTGCTAAACAAACCAAAATGATGGAAAGCGAATGAATATACTGAAGAAAAATAAATCAAGTTTTTTGAAGTGAAAACTTTAGGCGCGTTGAGCGATTTTTTTTTCGTGCTGGCAAGTGCGATAATTCTTAAAAATGAGGTTGTCGCACTGACATGAAATAAGTATTAAAGTATAGAAAATTATTGAATAGAAAGGTTCGAATTTCAAAAACACTTTCCACGCTAGCGGATAAAATGCACTTTTATTATTACAGTTTATTTCTTTATTTCATTTTGATACAGTAATATAAATTATTTTTTTAAATATTGGAATTAAAAAATATATAAAAATACTAAAAAATAGTAGCCGACCGGTATCGGGAACAGGGTCCAAACTACCGGCGGTCAGGGCTCCAGAGAGAGGAACCTCCTAACAATGCGAGACGTGTTCAGGAGTACCGCTTTCTGAATCAAGACCTTGATCCAGCCGCCTAACGAGAGCCTCCTCAGGTATTGGTCGAGGCTCCTGCCATTATTATTTATTATTTATTTATATAGATGTCTATGTTATATATTCTACAACGTGTTTATTTTAAATCCCATATCTCTAGGGTATTAATGAGACCATGTCAAAGAATCAACTGGGATCTGTACAAGATAGTATCAACGCTACAGAATTAACTATCCAAAAGTTGTACACGGATTGAAGTCACAGTGGTGTCGGAAATCATCGGGCAACATCGGGTTACATCGAGTAAACACGGTGGGCGTGTGTTGTGTCACCGCACGACACAATGTACGGCCGCCGGCCGCCAATTACCCCGTCACCTCACTTTACCGACGGTTTACTTTACTGTTTTTCTTTACTTTACTATGAGAATCCATTGGTGACCCCCGACTTGCCCTCGACCGTTCGACAGATTGAAACAGTGCCAATCTACAGTGACCGTCGCGACAAGCGTAGAGTCAATGTGTCTCTCGTCTGTCGCTGCTACTATAAGTTAATGCGCACGGAACCACATTACATTTTCCTAAAATAGTTATTTCAAGTCATTTTCGACTGCTCTTGTTAATTATCATCGTTTGTGCATACCTAATTAAAGTGTGTGAACACAAAAAACCCCGCCCCTCTTCCTCCTAGTATTTGCCGTCATTTAATTTAGTATTCGGTGCCGCACAAACTAGTTATCCACACCGGGAAACTAGCGGTACCTACTAGTTCTACGCAATAAGTATAAAAATCGCTTCGTTTTTAAAACATTTAAATTGCCAACACCCCCCCCCCCCCCACCCCGCCGCCCGCTCCACTCATTTTTACTCGTGTTTTAAAAACTGCAAAGTAAATTCGTTTGGTTTACGCCTCTCAAATAATAATGTCATATTTTCAATGCTCGCTCACCTCCTGTGCCCTCTCCCCTTGACAAATTGGACGTGAATGATTTATGTCACATTTATTTAAGTTTCGAATATGGAATATGAATAGTGCACCGGGCTCTATGTAGGTTACATCATACTTTGTATTCGGCTACCTGCAGTGAGTCGTGAACTGAGTCGCCTGGGAGCACACTGACGAATACTTACAGTGGGTAGGTATTTCCCACGACTGACTACATAATTATATATAATACTAGCTGCCCGCCCCGGCTTCGCACGGGTAGCACTAAGTACTTATCTACGGCGCACCTACCCTACCCAGTTACCTACCCGACGTAACTACCTACCTACCTACCCTGCCCTACCTACCTACCCTACCTACCTGCCCTACTCTACTTACCTACCTACCCTAGCCTACCTACCTACCTACCCTATCTACTCTACCTGCCCTACCTATGTACCCTACATACATACATACCTACCTACTCTACCTATCTACCCTACCTACATACATACATACCTACATACATACCTACCTACCTATGTACCGAGATATCAAAAAAGTCATTGTATACTGAATATATGAGTCGATATTTAAAAAAAAATGTAAGTATAGCACTTACATTTTTAAACTCGTGATATCTTTCGAATAGAATGTCCGAATTGAATAATTCAAAAAGTTATTTATAGGCAATTGAAGCAATCTTGAATATGAATTTTTATTTTGAAGAATTTATTTTGATAAGGATTAATACCAAGATACAAATAAAGAGCCTTTTCTAGCGGCGTCATTTCAATTAAATTTTCCAAATAAAAGAACACTTATTGTGGCATAACTATAATAGTAGACATATGCTGTCGCGACACTTTTGTAAATAATGATGTGTTCTGCAAAGTCGTAGTACATTATTTTATTTTATCATCAATAGTTTTCGCAGTGCACGCGATGTAAAGAATATTTTAGGTCATTTTTTTATTTATTTATATATACTTTATTGTACACCAGAAAATACATAGCGAAATTTTACACCTTGGGTTACATTTTTAGTAAGGATCCCTAATCTTATCTAGCAATAAATATTGCCTATGTTACTCAGGGTAAATGTAGCTTTCTAATGGTGAAAGAATTTTTGAAATCGGCGCAGTAGTTTTTGAGTTTATTAATTACAAACATACACACAAAAATACAAATCTTTCCTCTTTATAATATTAGTGTAGATAGTGTAGATGAAGATTTACATATTTATAGTCGTGTAACGTGTCTGTAGTCCTGCGGGATTTATCTACCACAGCGAGCTCTTGGATGTCTATTACAACAAGCTATGTCAGATTCGGCTATATTAGGAGTGAAATTAATATAATAATACTTAAGTAGGAGTTGACGCGATAAGCTATATTTAGATCTCCATTACTGGCTTTTATTAGTAAATCTGTGTCAAGAAGGTCATTACCATTTTTGCTATCGACGTTTTCCATCCATAATTGGTATCTATTTTATTGATTGACTTCTAGGTAAGTTTACATTCATTGACTGTCAGATCTCTGTAACTTGAAACCAATCATTTCTTAGAATTAACAGATAAAACTCGTCTTTGATAAACTTCTGAATGTCACAGTCGCAGCTCGGAGCTAAACCTTCGTAGAAGTTCAGCGAAGAGTCTTCTAACTGTAACTCAATTAGCGCAGAATCGTGTTTCAAAGCTTGGAGCTGCGGGTCGCGAGGCGAGGCAGGGGCAGGGGGGACGTCCGGCGGGCAATTATTGCCTGTCACTAATTACCTATAGCCGGCGACCGGTAGCGGGCTCTCCGTAAATAATGTCCTTAAGTAAGATAATACTTGTTCCGTGTTAGATGACCTCATCATGTCAGTAATCTCTCGGATTTTTCGGTGTTTAGTCAACAATGCTTACTTTTACGCAGGGATTGAAAACCGGTACGGATTTGGGGTACGGTTCTCCATTTAGGTTCTTAAACAGGGTCTTCTTTTCGGTACGGTTCCAGTTCCGGTTCCGCTCTGGTTCCAAATTAGGTTCCTGGTTCCGATTAAGGTTCTTGGTACCGGAACCACTAAATACCGGTTCTTTACCGGTATTTCAGGAAACTTTTCAATCCCTGCTTTTACGGCCCAAATTAATAACGTATTTCGCTCGTAGCCAAGCGTAGCTGTACTACAACCGTGTACTACGTACTCTTTTACGTTAATTTTCACTTTATTGAAGTTTGATGCCTCGATCGGCGCAGTCACTAACTATTTATTAATATGCTCTTCGGAGCGCCAGGTTCGACTATCGCACAAAACTGATGTTAGTTTGGCCTACAGGCGCTACGTAAAGTGATAAATCTCTGCAAACGTTGTGTGTACTAAATGATAATCCGCTGTCAAGTGCGAGTGACACTTTACCCGAAGGAAATCCGGATATGTCGGACAGTGACATCACCGGGCCGTCTCCAGAGTTACCTTTCAGATTAAACCTCAGAACATTCGTTATTGGTATTGCTTCTATCGTTATTGAGGAGACTCTATTGTTTGTGATGCTGGTGCCACACCAACAATCTGGTCACGTGTAGTGTCGAGTAACGACTATTGTAGTCGTAATTAGATTTTGATGGAGGTTGTATATCTAATATGAAAACTACAATTGGAATCTGTCAGTTGATTATAATTTAAAAAAAATATAATGACAAAACTGTGGTCTCTTAGTCCACACAACATAGATAAATATTTTAGCGTCGATATTTCTGCTCCATTTCTTTTTTACAAAATTTATCAAGACTTATACTAAAACGTTATGTCGAAAAATAACTGTTTTATTTATTTAATTCGGTAATATTCACTAAAATATTTATCCATGTTGTGTGGACTGAGGGACCACAGTTTTGTCGTTATATTTTTTTTTTCTTTAATGCTTTTGTGGTTTGTTATTTAGTAAATATCTTTACAAAATCTTTACTAAATGTCTGTAATCACAAAACCTTAATTTTCGAGATACTTTCCGAGATTTGGCTGATGGTCTGTGAGAACGGAGGGACCACACTTTATGGGCTGTAGTTTTTAATATATTGATTTACAAATTCCCAGATTCGTTTAACAATTGTCATAGGACTTTTTGTCCTATGATTTAGTAGTAGTACATGAAATGTACCCGTGTCAGTTCTATTTAATAAAATAATTAAATAATTAATAAAAAAATTAAAAAACACGACTGCCCTGCTAAAAAACGAACTAAAAAGTAAAAAACAAGTTGATAAAATTGCAGTCCGGGGACCGTTCTGTGGAACACTTTTTAATCTAAGAGGTCCCCCGACTGCAATGACAATTTTATCAACAGCAGTCGTGTTTAATTATTTTTATTTTACACATTTTAGTGACATGTATGTATTATTTTTTGAAGTTTAGGTACATTTTGTTTTTGTTAACCGCTATGCTAGTTAGCGTTGTGTTAATGTTAACAATTTTTTTTAATTACTCACCTAATATTGGTACTGTGTGATTATGAAAGAATTATTGCAAAGAGAGTTATGGCAATGTAGACTAGAAAATTGCGAAACCGTGGAGAAATATATTTCTAAAATAATTGGTTTGTCACAACAACTTGCAGACATTGATGCTAAAATCTCAGATGAGTGGACAATTTCGATATTATTAAGCGGTTTATCGTCAGATTACAACCCATTTATAATGGCGATAGACAACGGCGGAAAAGAAATTAAACTGGAGCAGATAAAGTCAAAGTTGATGCAAGAAGCAAGCCGACAGAGCGAAAATATTCAAAATGGAGAGCAAGTGATGGTAACAACGGCACAAAATAGAAAGAAGTTTAGCAAGGAAAAGAAGATAATTTTAAGTGCTTTAAGTGTCATAAAGAAGGGTCATAAAGCATCTGAATGCAAAGTCAGTAAGAGAGCGAATCCATGCTTGAGTATGACGAACACGGTGAAAAAGGACCGATGGTACTTGGACAGTGGATGATCGAACCACATGACGAACGATGCCGGAAAATTTAAAACTTGATGGCAAGAAATTAGATGCTATTACGGAAACTGTATTTCTAGGAATTACTCTAGAAAAATAAGGCAGTTGACTGATATAGCCACTGCAAGGTTAGTATACTTTGCTTATTTCCACAGTATTATGTCTTATGGCGTTCTGCTGTGTTTTTTTCATTTTGCAAAAGAGGGCTATTCGCGCCCTCTAAAAAACAAAATCTCCCTATAAAATGGGTCCTCGTGAGTCCCTTAGAAATAAAATCAAAGAAATTGATATACTAACTCTGCCTTCTCTTTACATCTTAGAAAGTATTTTGTATGTTCGCAACTTAGGACTTTTCAAAATAAGAAGCGATTTCCATAATACATGTATATACATACATTCAATAATTTCATGTTTACACGTAGTAAACATGAAATTGTGATATGAAATTTAGATTAACTAAAACTAGTAAGTCGTTTCTTATAAACAGTATCCGCTTTTTACCCGACTACGGCGAAGAAAAAAGGAAGGGTTATGATTTTGACCGGTATTTATGTATGTATGTTCGTCTGTTCCCTCATATCTTCTAAACGACTCCTCACAATTTCACAAATGAGGTATCGTTGGAAGCGTCTTGATCGTCCGCTGGTTATAGGCTATGTGACGTCACACTAAATTAAAAATGGCGCCCTCTAGAGACATAAAGTCAGGAACTAAAAAAAAAAATTGTTTATTCGTACCATGTTGGGTATCAAATGAAAGGACTTCATGAGCACATTTCAAAAATATGTATATATTATAACCCCAAAAGAATTTAAGAAAAATTAAAGTAATAAAAACTAAAACCCAACTACGACTAAAAAGGTATAAACAAGACACCACAGATAAATTAAAATACTTTAAATTTTTATAATAAGTTGCCAAAGTTGGTTACAAAACTTAGCGATGGTAAGTTCAAAACCCTCATCAAACGTGTCCGTATCAAAAAAGCATACTATAACATTAAAGACTACGTTGAAGACAGGGAAGTTTGGCAATAATTCCTTCTGCACATGTGGCCTCCCTGGTACCTCATTAACGGCATTATTGTAAGAGTCTATTAACTGCTCCCAAATTACCATGTTTATTTTTTACATTAATCCCTAACAGACATAATCATAATATTATTTGACATTTATATACTTAACAGGCTTTTGTGGACATGATAATTAATCAAATTTGTTACAGTTGTAATGGCAATCATTTGGTTTAAATAGGTTTTTTTTTATCTTTAGTATCTTATTTATCTTTTATATAGATTCTTTTCTACCTTGTGAATGTGAGAACATTGTAGGCTTAGCCTAACCTACCTGAAACTTTCTGAAAGGCCTACATTGTCCTCCCATAACTATTAACACTGTAAATCGAAAATATTGTAAAGCCAATTATTTTTAAAAGAGTAACCGTGGGGTTTCTTGTTGGCTCTTCTCCATAGGAAACGATCAATTGGAACCGTGCACCTAGCTTCTGACGTTTCATAAGTGCCCATGTAAGCTTATGTGAAATAAAATATTTTGATTTTGATTGTTTTAATTATGTAGCTCAAAGTACTAGGCCCGTTATCGCGCACGCTGTTAGTGTTTTGTCACAATTTAAATCAAGTTATGATGAATTACATTTTAAATATGCTAAACGGGTGCTTATGTATTTAAAGGGGACATCGAACTTTGGACTAACGTGGAAGAAAACGGGTAACCTAGAATTAAATGGGTATATAGACGCGGATTGGGGTGGGTCATATGATAGAAAATCCTGTACAGGTTTAATTTTCAGACTAGGAGATAATATACTATCTTGGGAAAGTCGGGACCAAGGGTGCGTGGCGCTGTCCTCCACAGAGGCAGAATATAATATAGGCCTTAGTCAAGCATCGAAAGAGGCTATTTATTTAAGAAATTTGTTAAGAAGTTTAACAAAGGGGTCTTCTGATAAACCGGTAGTCATTTACAACGACAACCAGTCGGCATAAAATAACACACATAAAATAGCTAAAAATAAAATGAACCACAACAGCACTAAACGCATCGATATTAGGTTTCATTACGTTCGCGAAGCTATAGTCAATGAGGCGGTTGAGGTGAAATATACGCTTTCACAAGAAATGGTAGATGATATATGTTAACGAAATAACTACCAGCCCAAAACTTAAGCAAATTTTTGAAAAATAATCTATTAAGGGGGCGAGTAATGTGTGATGTAATGATCTATAAAGGGGGCGAGTAATGTGTGATGTAATGATCTATTAAGGGGGCGAGTAATGTGCGATGTAAAGATTTTTACTATGTAAGCTAATAAATATTCTACTAATATTGTCTTTGATGTGATTTTGTTTTGAGATGTTATGATTTGTAATATATAATTTTATTTTGTTTGTGTTTAGTATTTTTGTTATTGAGCTGTGTTAAGAACAGACGTATATAATAAAGGTAGATTGTATATCAGTGAACGATAGCTCCAGCTGAATGTACTCTGTACTTAAAGTGTACTGCACACTAAGTAATTTAAGGGTGCGTGCACATGTGGGAAATATGTTAGGTAGGTACTCAGTTGATTATAAAAATGTACTTGTGTCAGTTCTATTGAATAAAAAGTCGTTTGATCCATAAAAGAGCCTCTTAATTTCCAATAGATTTAACTCATAAATTTCGCAAAATTTCTAGTATTAGTTTACCGGCTTTCATATCCTCGGTCCACGGTACTGAAAAATTTATCAGGAAAATCCTTGCGTCCACACTGATTAATTTTCATGTTCCTTGCTTCACCAAGGCTATGGATGTCTGGAGACTCGCTTGCCCGAATTCAGATCCGCCCGACAATCCATCTTCCTAGAGACGGTGGGATGAGCCGCTCTGCAGAGTAGTACAGAACAAATTACTTAACACGTCTGCTACCAATGAGGAACGTGCGCGCTTGCTGGCTGTGGGAGTCGGGTATTTAGAGGCATGAGGAACAGGGTGTCAAGTTCACTCATACTCCATAGTAAAGGGATGATCCTCCAACCAGACGGGTGTTGTGTCTGGCGGGTAACTGCCCAACGATTGATGTTGGGTTCTTGTATATATGTCCACTGCACGGCAAACTTTAATTGCGCGATGCAGGATTTATGTGACGTCAGGATTTTTGTGTAACGTCAGGTCTTTGATGCGTAGTTCGCATGTGGCGATGTAGATACCGCCACAGGTCTGTGGCTTCATGCACTACCTTCATCGAACCTAGGCACTTTGTTCGACGACACTACTTTTCGCATCGCTGCTTCCCTGCGACTAGGAGCTCCTTGTTGTTCTCCTCATCGCTGTCACTGTGGCGAAGTTGGAAACCACGGCCTGTCTTGCAACCGAAGTGCGGGTCGCTTAGCGCGGCACGCGATTATTAACGACATCATCCGACGAGCTCTTGTCATCGTCGGAGTTCTAGCTGTATTAGAACTCAATGACTTGATACACGACGATGGCAAGACCGGACGGCATGTATTTATTTCCATGGAAGGTGCGTGGGTCTTTAGTGTGGGACGCAACGTGTTTCGACACTCTTGAGCCATCCCATCTTCTTAGCTCGGCGTGCTGGCACTGCCGCTTCGGCTGCAGAAAACCTCAAGCGGCGAAATTATATTAACCTCATATGTAACTATATTTTCGCGCCGTTTGGGATTGAAACCCTAGGGCCGTGGGGACCGAGTGTTTGTTCAACGAAATCTCTAAACGGCTACTTAACACTTCACGTGACCCAAGGGCTGACTTCTACCTTGGCCAGAGGCTAAGCATTGCCATACATACAGCTCGTGGCAATGCCGTCAGTCTCTTGGATTACCAGTCGACAGCGATGATCAGGATATTTTTGACGCCATATATTATTTAGTTTGTTAATAGTTTAAGGTTAGCTGTATTCTTATTTTATGTAAGTTCTACTGAATGTTGAATACCTAATGAAAATACACCCTTATACTAATAACGTTTGTCATATCAACTTATTAGTCATAACTTTTATTTATACTAACTTTTACAGTTGGAGTCTATGGAATTAATTTTTTCAACTACAATGCTAAGTTTGTTCTTGGGATAAACATCCCAACTACGGAACCCTTGTGCGTAGTTCAACACGCACTTGGCCGATTTTTTTGCTTTAATGTCAATAAACGTACTTTTCTATATTATGCATAAGAGTAGTAATCGATATTAAAATAATAAACATATTGACATGCAGCAGTACAGCTTCGCACACGACCATGGCTGAATCGGTACCGGTACCGAGTTCACGTGGTCGGTACCACAGTACATCGATGGTCTCATTCGATTCCCGATAGTACATCGCTCGCGTCGCATCTATCCGAAGCATAGAGAACGAATCAGTGTGTGTGAACAGAGACATATTTGTTACAAAACGCGGCGTCTGCAATCTGAACAGAAAAGATGGCGACCAACATAACGAATCATTTGGTTAGTCCTGAAGAACATAGCCTGGGGCAAATAATAGACAGATTCGAGGTATTTAAGCTCATTTTATAGCACCCACAGTACTTATACCTACTTACTTCAACGTAAATCGATCAAATAGTTGTTATTCAGTCTAGTACCTTCGCATCAAACATTATCTTAAGCGTACATGGGAACATGTGCTGGTGTTACCGACTCAGGTCCTCAGTGACAGCTGACACTCGTACTACACGTATCATCTGGCGCTGCCGGACCGGCCCGTCTCAGACCAGGGGGTTTAAAACGGTCACTTTAGCAGAATCATAATATGAAATTAATATGAATCATCGTAAAATGTCACAAACTGACAATTCATACTATGATCTGCGTGTAATTCATATATTATTAAACGAAAGAATTCATCTGTTTGACAGTTTTCTAGGTAGATTCGTAAAATGTTCCACAAATTATGAATTGCTTTTGTGTCAAATTAGAGGAATTGCTAATGACAGCGGGAAATTCAGGAAATGAAATGATTTTAGAGGAATTGCTAATGTGGCCGTTTTAGGCCCACAGACCGGCAGCTAGTGAGTAACATAAACATCTCAGGCTGAATGTAGAGAAATTATACTGCAATGTGATAATATGGCCACGTCTACGAGTGCATGGCTACGAGCGCGTAGACACTGGCTACGCCGTAGCTGCTACGAGTCGTAGCGTAAATAATATATTCAAATTATATTATTGTTGTTTGACCATTTACGTCATGCAGCTTGAGACCGTAATATGGTTTATTACGGGTACGAACTCGTGGTCACACCAGGGGGCTTGAAACAGTCACTTTGCCAGAATAATAATAGGAAAATATTATGAATCATCGTAAAATGTCACAAACTGACAATTCATAATAATTGATCTGCGTGCGATTCATATTACGAAATAATTCATCTGTTTGACAGTTTTCTATGGAGATTCGTAAAATGGTCAATAAATTATGAATTGCTTTTGTGTCAAATTAGAGGAATTGCTAATGACAGCTGGGATTCAGGAAATGAACTGCTTTTAGAGGAACTGCTAATGTGGCCGGTTTAGGCCCCCAGGTTGTAACACCAGTGTGACTAACAGGAATGATACTTACACACTAATTTAAATAAAATTTTATCTCATAATCGGAATAAAAGTTACACTACACTACAGGTAGGTTAAGTTTATAATTATTTTGCGTCAGTGTGCTAATAAACCCTATTCAATAGCTGTCCATTTGTCTGTTTGCAGCACTAACTTGCGTGCGTGTGTGTGTGC
Source organism: Lithophane ornitopus (assembly GCA_948473465.1). NCBI lineage: Eukaryota > Metazoa > Arthropoda > Insecta > Lepidoptera > Noctuidae > Lithophane > Lithophane ornitopus. Next base: position 17,788,187 of record OX419622.1, read on the forward strand.
GTGTCGTGCAGATATTACGTTCTTGTCTTCTTGTTCTTCGCCATCACTCGCCGGTCGTTTGTTTAGCTTGTGGTGATTGGCTACTCAGCGAAATACAATTTTTTTTTTTTAGATCCTTGCAGAGGATAGAACAGCTAATAAAAACACTTTTCCGATAATTATACCGCCTGGCCACGGGACAGGCGGCGCGAATGGCGGCGCGAATTGCGGTGCGGCAAGCGGGGCGGCAAAACAAGCGGCACAGAATGCAAGCCACGGGAAGAGCGTTCGCCGCCGCGATTAATATAGAACGAGAGCAAAAGGTCTTTATCTAAGTTATCTCTCCAAGCAGTATCTCGATATTGCTTGGAGAGTATATTTTTTGGTTCAATATTTGGAAGAGATTGTGTAGTTCATTATTTAAATAAAAGTCCGGGTATGGACGGATAATTTCACAAGAAGAACTTGTTGGGCTTCTATCAGGGACTTGAAACAAACAATGATTGAATGAATTGACTTGAATCAAATAACGTTAAAATACCGTTAGGTATAATCCGTTCCAGTAGCGATAATTTCTACTGTTCTACTGTACACCCGGATCGTAACTAAATTAATAGTTGATGTCGTTCCGATAGATTTTCGTAATATTGCCAAGAAATTAGTTTGTAAATGGTTACTGGAACTATACCTAACGTAGTATGTAACGTTATCATACCTCGAACCCCTAATTTGAGTAAAATGAAATGAAATGAAATGAAATTTCAACTCCCTGGCTTCTATACTATCCGTGGGCGTGGCTTGCGCCTAGGGCTGTTAGGGCTAGGGCAACCATACTGTTAAAAAAAGTATTATACTTTATTTCAACTTAAAATACTTCTTACTATTCAATAAAAATAAAGTAGTATTCAAAAATACTTTTTTGGCGTGTATCATTAATAAAATCTTTTTAAGAAAATAAATGCTAGCGGTGGATTTCAGAAGTACTCTGTCAAATGTCAAGAGGTCCGTCTGACAGTCTGCCTACGGCGACGGTGACGTCTACTCACTCAAATACGCGCGGATAACATAACCTTTTCTCGGGCCTTTGCCTTCGTTTTGTTAGTTTCCAAGTCTCAACCTATTATCATAATTGTGATTACTTTGTTAGTTAGTTAGTGCACAAAAATAGAAAATGAAAACGATTCACATTCACGTTCTCTTACAAAACCCCTAGAAAGTCAAATTGTCGAAGTCTAAAGTCTAAAGTTCATTTTTTAATCCCGTAGACTAATTTGACAGGTGCAAATGTCAAACTTTCAATTGAAAAAACAAACAACAATAATTTGAAATGTCAAAATAGTCTACGAAATTAAAAAACGAACTCTATGGGGAAACAAAAATATACTTAAGTTAACAAAATGGCGGGACGACAGAATTAGAGCTACAATAAAGTTAATAAAAAGTTGGCTCCTCATTTACTTTAATTTTACATGAAAATGTGATGAGGCTTACGAAGCCTAAATGATTATACATTAATAACATGTACGCGGAGTACCAAAAAATAATGTACCTATTTAAAACATTCACACAACACAACACAATTCGTGTTTTTGAGTGCATTTTTCCAATATAAAGTGAAACTTGGTGCTTTCGAATGATACTCATTGTTATAGTGTATATGTAGATATCATACTAATTAATGAGGATTATGAATTTGATTTTTCGATCTCTTACGTAGACGTTCATAAAAAGTTATCGCGGCATGTATGATGAGAAACGTCAAAACGGGCTTCTTAGATTGTCGCAAATCACGCGAAGCGCGGCAGGCGGGGCGATCGGCGAATTTTGCCGAGCGAATTGCACAGGTGGTAAAAACAAATTCTGACAGGGTGTTATTACAATGTCATGTCATTGGGTTCGTTGCTATGGCAACGGTAGTATTTGAAGATTTGAACCCCTTTTTTGACTGAATAAAATCGATGTTCTGAACAATCGATACTTTTACAAACATTACATTTAGAACAGAGATTAACATAACACATAAAATCTGATCACATATATTTTTAGCTTTCTTTTGATATTTAATATGTCATTAAAAGAAATGGTTAAAGGTTATTGTTATTTTTTCTGACTCTGCTATTATGTGATTTTGGTGTTATCGTGTAAACTCGTCAACATGTCTAAAAGAGGAGCGACGATCTTCGCAGGGTGTTTGGTAGCAGCTGGATGAGTTACCGAGAATGGAGCTGAATGCCGTGCAATTGGAGAGGTCCAGTAGTAGACTGCTGTAGGCTGATGATGATGATAATGACGAATAATAAAACGAAATGACTCGAGAATCAGTTTGAAGTAATGTAGATAAATTGTCGATTACAAACTCTAAGAATGATAAATCGGAATGACTCGAGAACCGGTATTTTTTTAAAACAACCGATTTTTTTTCTGCATCGCTACTAACAGTATTTTGATAGGTGTCAAAGCGGGCTTCTTAGATTGTCGCGAGATTAGTACATTTCTATACATTTGTTTTTGCCGCAAAACGCACCGCAATTCGCGCCGCGCAAAAATTCGCTGCAGCGAATTTCCGGTGGCCAGGCCGTGGTCATAGCACTCATATCAACTCAGAAACGGATCAACCGTATCAACTCGAGCCGTTTAGTATTCTTTGTATGAAACTACTCCCTACTGAAAATCAAACTAATCGGAATCGTAAGGTGAACGATTCGCCTCGGGACAAGCTCACGAACCGCGGTGCGGCGCGTGGTCAACCAGGAAAGGGATCGTCATCGTATCGCCATTCGCCACGCCGCGCGCCGTCAAACAGGCGTCAACCTAACGTAAGCACCTAACCAAAGCGGACCAGCAGCTCCGATACGTCGACTCGGCTACAACTAGGCGACGGCGCCACACTTGCGTCTCTTCGTCCACTCTTGCCCCTCTCGCCCTCTCTCCCGCCTCTCCTGCCTGCAGCACACTATTCTATTACACGTTCGGATTTAAACTGATCTGGTGCCATCCAGGTCAACCAGCGTTCGGCGAGCCGTAAGCGCGGGGTCGCCTAGCTGTAGCCCAGTTGACGTATCGAAGCTGCTGGTCCGCTTTGGTTACGTGCTTACGGTTGACGCCTGTTTGACGGCGAGGCGAAAGGCTATACGGTGACGATGCCTTTCCAAGTTAATATGTGTGCTATAACCTTTATACGTGTGCATATAAACTGCCCGTAACCAACCGCCCGTATACACACACGTATATAACGTATTGTGTCAAATACACTACCTACAATTTACGATTTTCTGTACGTGACATACCCTATTTCTTGGAATTCTGCTCACCTTTGCAAAAATTTCGTGAAAATGTAGCTACGTGTGTGAAAGTTGGAGAGAAGTGTGACAGATGAAATAATATTTATACAGAGAGCATCTGAGCGTGGGATAGTGTTGTCGAGTGTGACGCTGTGTACTCGCGGAGACGCCAGAGTTATTGAATGGCCTGGCGCCGCGTGGCGGCTGGCGACGCAGCACGACGCGACGAGGTGTGACGTCAACAGCCCCTGAGTGACACTGGAGCGAGCGTAAAGCCGGGGACGTATGTTCACGTGATAGGTGAAAATTGCGGGAACATTTTATTACTCACTGAAGTACCTCTAGATCTCACGGACTTTTTCTACGGCGACTTTCCGTTCTACAGTACATCAACATGATACAGCTTGTCATTGAACTGGGCACAGGCTCTCTGCTCAAGCAAAAGTGTATTTTTGAAAAAAAATAAGGAACATAATACTTATCAAAGTTTTTATTAAACTGTAAGTAGTAAGTTAAGTAAATGAACTGCTCAGTGGAACTATGACTTGTAGTTAAATAACTTGACTGGCATCAGGCGTGACACCGCGCCTAAGTAACTACTTGTGACCTGCTAGCTGCGTGATAAACAGTAAATTGGTATTTGTTCAGTAGTACAGCTATTAATCGATGAGCAGGCAGCCTACCCTGCTGTGCTTACTAAATCAGTTGTGTAAGACTAACTTAGAAATGAGTAAAATACTACCACTATGATAGTAATCATACCATAAAAGTCTGTAAAACTGTGAATGGTATTAATTCTTCACGAAATGTCTGCTTTTCTCCTAAGCAATAATTAAATAAAATAGCGCCAGTCAAACACAAGTTCTCACCTGGTGACGCCGGCGCTGCCGAGTAATTCAAACAGCGTTGGGCACCTGGTTACCCAGCGCGGCCAGCACGCGTGACCCTCGCGCCCACGCGCCACTCGCCACGCCTGGGGCACGGCGAGCTGGTGGCACGCTGCACAAATATAAACCCACTGAGATGAATACGGGATTAAGGCCACAGAGGAACGAGAGAAGAACAGGCTCAGTGACAAGAATACTTGAAATATCACATTTGAACACAGACCTTTTTAAAACGCACGATTAAACAAAACTCTTAATATCAGAATCTCATTATTTTTAATCGTTTGTTTTCATATCAAGCACAAATGCTTGTTATCATTGATAATATAAAGTTTCCCTTCTGCAGTACTTTGGCTATCATGATATAAATAAAGGCATCACTCGTACAGGGCGCAGAGCGCGAGACGGCGCGCGGCGCACCGTTGCACCGATGCGCAGCATCATACCGTGTTGGTGCCGCACCGACCCCGCGCCGCGGCCAGCCCTTGCGCGATATTCATTTTGAATAAGGATGCGGGACCACCGCCGGAACTGTTTGTGATGCTGCTATCATCCATCATACAGACCTACATTTATGTGTACCTAAACACATATACATGATACATACATTAGGGCCAACACAGTATTCTTACAAATGATTGAAAACTCTTCGTAGAATGTCACGCTGGGTCATCGTTGTTTATATTTCGTTTACCGTGCAATGTTGTCAGTTGTGCCGTGAGACAAGCAACACAAGCATCGCACTTCACTTCGCTTACTACTAAATATATGTAGGTAGCTGGTGTAAGGTAGCGTGCTGCATCCGATCCGAGTCACTCTTGGTCCACGACTAACTACTACTAAGTAATTCTAAAACTGTGGCCTAAAATGTATACCTTCATTAACACTAACTTCAATGAAATAAAACTATTATTCTTCTCCATAGGAACTGATCATGATGGGATGTTGACTGACTCTGCGGAAGTGCACACGTTTGAACACGGCTCGTTTTCAAACCTCGTACACAACGTACTCGCGCGCGCTCCCCTGCTATAATTGCTGAATAATGAAATAATAGAATGTCACCAATAACACGTAAACTTTTAATTAATATCCCGCGCTCTCGTAAATCCTTCCCTCTGTCACTTATTTTATTAACGTTCTCGCTGGAAGCTGTGGCGAGCTGTGTGGAGCGGGCTGCGGGCAGTGGGCGGCGGACGCGGGGGTAACTAACTGGTAGTTGTCATCGACACGATTGTACCGCACCAAATAAAACGAGAAACTTTAATTAACGTCCAATGAACCGATACACTGGCGGCTTATCCAGCCGCTCATAAAGTACGCGCGCGACCAGCGCTCTGGACCCCCGCCGTGGTCCGGGCGTGGCGGCGCGGCGGCTCAGCCTGCGCTGGTCATATTTCTGCTGACCGCGGCAGCGGATTTAAGCTCGGGAGCTCCGCGTAATGGGCGCCTGTCTGGTCGAACCGCAGCAGATCCACCCGCTTCCTATTACTTCACCGATGTATGTGGCGAGCTCTGTTGTCACGCTGCCCTATGCGTACTAGAAACTAGAAGGAAAATCAAATAATACATATTAATAACATACGCTGACTTTCTAGTTTCTTGAACAATACAATTCTCGACGTCTCATTTATCGTCGGCTACATTTTCAACTTGTAATGTCAAAATTACAGAACGAATTCCTTCGAACTTGGCAGACATTTTTTGAGAAGTATTTGTAAGTTGAAGTCGTTTCGGTTAAGTGTTTCTGGAGCGAATCGCAAAGATTTATACCTAATCATGCTAATCTGCGGCCAAGCCGTGGGGGTAAGTAGGAGAAGGGGGGGGCGACGATCTTTTATGAAGCAAGTCAAACACCCGCCGAGCTATTTATATTGCAACTGCCGTGGCCTTTACTGCTTCTTTGTTTGTACCCGACTGGCCCAGAAGGAGGGTAATGTTTTCAGAGATTATGTATGTATGTATGTATGTCTATTTCTTTGGCACGCTCTGTAGCCTAAACGGCTTGATAGGTTTTAACATACGAGGTGTCGTTAGGTTCGTCTTAATTGTGAGAGTGACACAGGCTATAATATTTTTTTTCGCACCTCCTGCTCGACAATGTCAAATTATATGTCATGCAAACCTAACCTAAAGTAAGTCATTTAATTAAGACCTGAGGTCTAGCAGGGTAATAATATTTTACTGAATTTCATTATGACCCGCTGGTCATTGATTGTCAATGTGATTTGAATTTGGATCATAAAGTAGAACATTTACGGTAAGTAGTAGGTACATTCCATGCATTCACCATTAAGATCTGCACTAATAATTAATTGTTCGAAAATCGAACTGGCCACCACGAGTAGAATATAAAATAAAATAAAAATAGAACACAAATTATAAAGAGGCGCGAATACTGATTGAATTGCTTTGTTAAACAACAAATTACTTAACTACAATACATACAAATTTTCACAAAAATGTCGAGTAACGATAGTGATTTGACTCCGGAGTACATTAAATCCGAAGCCATTTGCATTTCAAAAAACTACGCTATATTGCAGACCCAAAATTGATTAGGCGAGTTTACTTTGCTCTCTGTCAGTCAATTTTGACTTACTGCATTACCTCTTGGGGTGGAGCAGGCAAAAGTTTTCTGTTACCTATCGAGAGAGCTCAAAGAGCGATTCTCAAGGTGTCTACTTGCCGCCCTTTCCTTTTTCCCACTAACCTGCTCTATGAATCCTGTGAAGTACTAACAGCTCGACAGTTATTCATAATGAGCATTGTATTAAAACAACACGCAGCCCTCCCCTACAGCACTGAATTAACTAAAAAGAGACGGAAAGACATAGTTTGCCCTACAAAAAGTACAAAACATGCTTTCGCAGCCAAATTTTTTGTCTTCCTAGGACCATTACTTTATAACAGACTAAATGCGAGAGCCAAAATTTATTCACTTAATTATAATAATTGTAAAAGAACTCTCAAAGAAGCTCTTCAAAGTATGTCCTATGAAGATACAGAGGAATTATTAGTTGTATTCAAATAAAAATTGTATTTGTACTAATTAAGTTTAACTAAGTTAGGTTATGTAAGTACTAAGACTTTAGCAAGTAGGATTTATTGTATATTTATTTTATTGTGTATTTACACCTTTTTACATACCTATTAGATGACTAGATTTTTATAATTAAGTATGTGATTATTTAGAAATACTATGCCTTGCCTCGCCTGAAACACAGGATGACCTAGTTCAGGCACATAAAATAATTGAATTTTTCGTAGATTTAAGCTTTGTATTTAGTGTTTTACCTTTTTACCTCAATAAACTTTTATTATATTAAACTTTTATTATATTATATATATTGCCAACAATCTATTCCCAGAAAAGTTCAAGGAATCGTACATTAAAGCCTACGACGATTTTTACAAATGGAAAACTACAAAGGGCGTCAGGTCTGTATCTGAATCAGTGCTTTTAGTGTACTTCCAGCATTTATTATGTACAAAGAAATCAAGTAGCCTATGGTGCATCTGTTCGATGCTCAGGTCAACAATAAGCATCAAAAATAATATACAAATTAATACATACACCAAATTACTGGCATTTTTAAAAAGGAAATCGGAAGGACATCGTCCTATCGTCGTAATGAATACTTGGATTCTAGTACTAATGCTTTTTATTGTCTCGTATGGTGTGAAATGTAGAGTATTCTCCTCGGGGATAAAGGTGCCTTCGTCTTGGGCGAACTTGAATCCCACACTGCACTCAGGATTATTGTGTTAACTCTAAACTCCCTCGCTCCGCTCGGGAGTTAACGCTAGAATCCTTCGTTAGGCTCGGGATTCAATACGGCGCCCGCTACATAAGACACTACTTTATCCCCTTAGTACATAATTTACTATTATTACAACTATATTGGCATCAAACAAAAGCTAGTAATGAGTCTATTCCAAATATATACAGCATGTAACAAAACCCTGTCCAATCCGCTAGGGGGCGCCTCGGTACCGCAATAAAATTACTTAAAAGTAAACAAAAAAAAAAAAAATATTGCGAAAATTATACTATTTAAAATTCAGATTTTTTGTACCAAAATTACCCCGGTTTCATAAGAAATTAGCAAATTTTCTACAGAGGTTATAAGTTCTGACTTGTAGACACCCGCTAAACGACGGCCGCCCGTGTCCCATGGAAATAACCCGGTAAAATTCCCCATTGAAAAAAACTCTCAGTATGATTCTTCACAACACCCTCACGGATCGGACAGGGTTTTTGTTTTGTTACACGCTGTATAATAATAATTATTTAAAAAACAAAAAACCCGACTGCAAAAGCCTCTACCCAAAAAATAAATAATTAAAAAACACGACTGCCCTGCTGAAAAACGAACTAAAAAGTAAAAAGCAAGTTGATCAAATTGTCATTGCAGTCGACCGTGGACCGTTCTGTGGAACACTTAAGCTAAGAAGTCCCCTGACTGCAATGACAATTTTATCAACTTGCTTTTTACTTTTTAGTTCGTTTTTAGCAGGGCATTCGTGTTTTTTAATTTTTTCATAATTAATTTATTATTTTACACATTTTAGTGACAAGTTTTAGGGTTCCGTAGTCAACAAGGAACCCTTATAGTTTCGCCATGTCCGTCTGTCTGTCTGTCTGTCCGCGGCTTAGCTCAGAGACTGTTGGTACTAGAAAGCTGTAATTTGTTATGGGTATACATATAAATCACGCCGACAAAGTGGTAAAAAAGATCATGAAAAATATTTTTTTTTAGGGTACCTGAATATATAACTAAATATTCTGTGAATATTTCAAGCGTCTACCTGTTGCCGTTATCAATATCGAGCAAAAACGAGCAAAAAAATCACGTTTGTTGTATCGGAGCCCCCTTAAATATTTCTTTTATTCTGTTTTTTAGTATTTGTTGTTATAGCGGCAACAGAAATACAACATCTGTGAAAATTTCAACTGTCTAACTATCACGGTTCATAAGATACAGCCTGGTGACAGACGCACAGACAGACAGAAAGCGGAGCCTTAGTAATAGAGTCCCGTTTTACCCTTTGGCTACGGAACCCTAAAAACAATACATTACAACAACACCAACTATTGCCTAATAGCTATTATAGCTGACAGCGGTAAACCTAAACAAAAATGTACCTTACTATACTTAAAAAAAAACCGGCCAAGTGCATGTCGAACCACGCACAATGAAGGGTTCCGTAGTTAGGATGAATTTATCCAACAAACTTAACATTGTAGTTGAAAAACTTGTTCTCACATACAGAATGTATGGGAGAACATGTTTTTGCAACCGCAAATTTAAGTTGGTCGAGTATTACTCGGTAACTTGTGGAGCTTACGTAGCGGTGATAGTTTTCCTTTTAATTTCGTTATATTATATACTACTGCCGTGAATTTTTTCACATACCCAAAACCAACCATTTACCTGGCAGGGGGGGGGGGGACACTTGACTCTAACAAAAATTAGCACTTTAAAGCTTAATATTTCGCAAACGGATCCCAGAATCCAAAAATGGTTTCCTTTCCAACGATACCCCACACTTTGGGATGGACGAGAAAAAAAAAATCCATCCCCACTTTACGTGTACAAGAGGTACCCTAAAAAAAAATATTTTTCATGATCTTTTTTACCACTTTGTCGGCGTGATTTATATGTATACCCATAACAAATTACAGCTTTCTAGTACCAACAGTCTCTGAGCTAAGCCGCGGACAGACAGACAGACAGACGGACATGGCGAAACTATAAGGGTTCCTTGTTGACTACGGAACCCTAAAACTTGTCACTAAAATGTGTAAAATAATAAATTAATTATGAAAAAATTAAAAAACACGAATGCCCTGCTAAAAACGAACTAAAAAGTAAAAAGCAAGTTGATAAAATTGTCATTGCAGTCAGGGGACTTCTTAGCTTAAGTGTTCCACAGAACGGTCCACGGTCGACTGCAATGACAATTTGATCAACTTGCTTTTTACTTTTTAGTTCGTTTTTAGCAGGGCATTCGTGTTTTTTAATTTTTTCATAATTAATTTATTATTTTACACATTTTAGTGACAAGTTTTAGGGTTCCGTAGTCAACAAGGAACCCTTATAGTTTCGCCATGTCCGTCTGTCTGTCTGTCTGTCCGCGGCTTAGCTCAGAGACTGTTGGTACTAGAAAGCTGTAATTTGTTATGGGTATACATATAAATCACGCCGACAAAGTGGTAAAAAAGATCATGAAAAATATTTTTTTTTAGGGTACCTCTTGTACACGTAAAGTGGGGATGGATTTTTTTTTTCTCGTCCATCCCAAAGTGTGGGGTATCGTTGGAAAGGAAACCATTTTTGGATTCTGGGATCCGTTTGCGAAATATTAAGCTTTAAAGTGCTAATTTTTGTTAGAGTCAAGTGTCCCCCCCCCCCTGCCAGGTAAATGGTTGGTTTTGGGTATGTGAAAAAATTCACGGCAGTAGTATATAATATAACGAAATTAAAAGGAAAACTATCACCGCTACGTAAGCTCCACAAGTTACCGAGTAATACTCGACCAACTTAAATTTGCGGTTGCAAAAACATGTTCTCCCATACATTCTGTATGTGAGAACAAGTTTTTCAACTACAATGTTAAGTTTGTTGGATAAATTCATCCTAACTACGGAACCCTTCATTGTGCGTGGTTCGACATGCACTTGGCCGGTTTTTTTTTAAGTATAGTAAGGTACATTTTTGTTTAGGTTTACCGCTGTCAGCTATAATAGCTATTAGGCAATAGTTGGTGTTGTTGTAATGTATTGTTTTTAGGGTTCCGTAGCCAAAGGGTAAAACGGGACTCTATTACTAAGGCTCCGCTTTCTGTCTGTCTGTGCGTCTGTCACCAGGCTGTATCTTATGAACCGTGATAGTTAGACAGTTGAAATTTTCACAGATGTTGTATTTCTGTTGCCGCTATAACAACAAATACTAAAAAACAGAATAAAAGAAATATTTAAGGGGGCTCCGATACAACAAACGTGATTTTTTTGCTCGTTTTTGCTCGATATTGATAACGGCAACAGGTAGACGCTTGAAATATTCACAGAATATTTAGTTATATATTCACTTTAAAAAAAAAAAAAAAATTGAAATAAAACAAATATTTAAGGGGGGCACCCATACAACAGACATGATTTTTTTTGCCAATTTTTTTTTAAATGTTAATGGTACGGAATCCTTTTTGCGCGAGTCTGACTCGCACTTGGCGGGTTTTTTTTATTACCTACTTGCCTTTGTTACTCCTGTGATGATGAAATAATTCTAATAATAACTCAATCACCAAACCATTCACTCATTCAAACATTCGCAGTGTTACTAAAGTCTGATTATCGTTTGCAGCCAAAGATGAAATGTTTATTTTGCATGTATACCCTACCTTTAAAAAATGTATGCCAATAAATTATATAATTCCCATACATCCAAATCCTTTCAGGCATGTTAAAGTTATGGTGGAATAAAGAAACTCACATAGTACATACATATACAACGTGCCGCAACAATGGCGACATTAATTTAACACACGGGTAGGGCTCGTGGCAGTAATCATAAAAATTATAACAATAACTGTCCGTTCATTATAGGAATCGGCCATTAGTGAATGGAGCAGAGCATAATCCAAAGGGTAAGCAATTGAATTGGTATAATTTTCCTTCAAAATTAAATCTAAGAATTTTTTTGGAATGATCAGAAATGGGGATAGAGAAATAAGCATCTTTTAAATCAATTTTAGCCAGGAGCACGAAGAATCGTAGACTACACTGTTATACCGTCTCGGCCAAGGAGAGAGTATAATAGTGTGTGTATCTTTTAATATTTTTCATGTTACTATTTTTTTTATTTTTTTTTAGCGTTTGTGACCTTGCATTTACATTTTTTGCCATAGCTCCGATGCTCCGATGGCTCTCCGCTGGCTTGGAACCTTAGGTGAAACGTTCTATCGACGAATCTCTCAAAAACGAAACGTCCTGTCGGTGATCAGTCCAAAGGAGAAACGATTATCGGAGAACTCTTACAGAATCTTTTGCCATATCTCCGATGCTTTTAAAAACGTCAGAAACGCAAAACCATAAAAATAAAACATAATATCCCCACCGCTGTATCTCTACGTTGAAGTCGTGGTGGGGCTTGCGCGCTCCAAACTCTAGGTCTGTGCCGGTAGAGTTTACTTTGCCGAAACGGGTCTAGAGTAAGGAGCCAGACCAAGACAGATACAGAAACCCGCAGGGCAGCATGTGGCGAGCTGTTGGGCAGTAGCGACCCCACGGACCCTACCTCCCGGAAGATGTCTTGTTTCTCACCTCTGGCTTGCCTTTATTGGCCGGCTAGAGTGAACACTGACGAGGAACAGAGCTCCCACCTCATTTTTGCCTTTTTTGGCCGACTTGAGTGGAGATTCGCAAGAGCAAACGTGCTCGGAGGAAGGAAGTATTCCAGTAAGATGATGGTCTTGACCGTACTTCAGGGATTGTCCTGATAGCCGTGGAATACCTCTCCGCTCCTCTTAAGCACCTCAGGAGGTGTTGCCCCCTTGTCGCTACGTCACTATGTGCTAGCGACTGTTTTCGGGGGCCCATTATTGAGTGTGCAAGTCACCCCCTGCCATTTTATCCGTAGATACCATTGATCAGGTGGGGGCCATAGTCTTTCCATAGTTCAATACAACCAGTTCACTAAGCCACCCAAACCCATAGCCCAATATCTTTGTTTCCATGTTCTGCAATAGTCCTACACCAACTGGGGGTTGTCCTTGGCTGCACTTGCATATTGCGAACAGGGATAATCGTCGGTTAGTGCCTCATTCCATTTATAATTGTCTAAGGGGCCTCTGCTAGTTGGCTTTGGCGCCTCGCACGCCTTCCAAAACTCCGGGACTACAAGGTCCCGAGATTATAATTTTTCATGAATTTTCAGAAAAATACGGGCGGTTACATGTCCATTGGCCACATTTTTGTATATAAAAACTAGCTTCCGCCCGCGGCTTCACCCGCGTGGTATGTCGATAAAAAGTTGCCTTCTCAGGCTCTAGACTATCTGTGTACCAAATTTAACTGAATCGGTTCAGTAGTTTTGGCGTGAAAGCGCGACAGACAGACAGAATTACTTTCGCATTTATAATATTAGTAAGGATTTATTGCTCTTCGTTAGTCTCGCTAAAACTCTAGAATGGCTGGACCGATTTGGATAATTCTTTTTTTGTTGTGTTCGTTATTCTCAGGACAAGATTTGTACGCAAGGTAGGTGTAGGTAGGGTAGGTAGGTATGTAAGTAGGTCTAAGTAGGTATGTAGGTAGGATAGGTAGGTAGGTAGGTAGGTGTGTAGATAGGTTTGGGTAGGTAGGTAGGTTAACAACATTAGGTGATGACTGTCCACACACACCGCAGTCACCGAGTCTGATACCGGTCACACATGTGCTTTCGAACATTATAATATTATTATTAGAATAAGTAAGTATCAAACTGACTGTTGTGTTCAATGAATATATGTATCTAAACTCTAGTAACTGCAACGCAGAATGGTTACGTGTTGTTAGCTCTGACTGCGACGTGGAATGAGTGAAGGTTACGTGTTCTCGTATAATTAACCTTTCTGTTGAAAGTTCAGCAACAATTATGCGATCCTAAATATCAACAGTTTCTGTAGTCTCATTTGATCCTCCTTGTTGATACTCGTCACAACTTCAAAAGATAACATTATAGAGACATGATTCAATTCGCTAAAATTACTGAGTGACAGTAAATACAATGTTAATTGTAGAAACCATACATGCACACGAACATTTGCGCTCTCGCCACTGATTCTTACCGAAGACTAGGTTTCACTATTCAGAATATGTTTCCCTCCTAAACCCATCCCATCCACATCCCCACTCCTCCCAACTCCACTTTTCCAATTTCCACTCCTAACCGTTACCCCCTGTGACCGGGTGGTGGCGGGCTCGGCTGTCACTAAAATCTGCTGATGACGAATAGGAGTAGTTGTCAGCTGCGCTAGGACCTGCGCAGTTGAGCGCCGTGAGCGGGGAAGAAGGAGTCCTGGGGGGTTGAGCCGAGCGGCTCTGGTTGTAATGTGTCCGTAAGGCAACACGCCCCCTTTGGTCCGGATTTCAAGCGAAACGGTGGCCCTACCCATTAGCCAGGGGTAGGGAAATGGCCACAGTGTCCCGTCAGAGGGCCACAGGCCGCCCGCTGAGGTCGTCCCCGGACGGCCGAAGCGGTAGGTAAAGGTCATGCAGAGGCCGGACGCCGCCTCTCAATTGGATTGGGGGCGGTGTACGTGAAGTTTCAGGGTCGGAACGGTAGGTTTACCGACGTCCCGCAGGGATGGGACCCCGTCACGGGAACCTGTCACGGGGAACCTTCGTCGTGACGCAGGAACAGCTGCTGCTAGCAACAACAGGGGAGTCCACTCCGTCATCACACAGCCCGGAAGCATCCGTGGCTGAACCTGCTGCTGCAGAGTCGGCTGCTCCTGCTGCCGCCACCGTAGGTGTCGTTCCTTCACTGGGCGAGTAGCTGGACGACATGATCCTGTCCCCAGCTTCGGGCCCGGGGGAGGACGGCTTCGACGAGGGCGACCTGTTTGCCGGGCTCAGACTTGGGGGGGACGATGAGGGTCCGACTAGCGATGGCGTCCCTATCGTCGGACTATAAAATCCTCCAGGCAAACCTCCACCACAGTCAGACCGCGACGGCTCAGCCTCGCAAGTGGCTGGAGGTACAACACACGGCGATTGCCCTAATCCAGGAGCCGTGGGTTAGGGCCGGCCGCATACAAGGACACTCCAATCTTGGCGGTAAGCTCCTAGACACCTCTGATCACGACCGTCCTAGGGCGTGCATCTATGTCACAGGTAACCTTAAAACACAGCTCTTAACTGACTTCTGTTGCAGATATGTCTCTGCAGCAAAGCTGCTAATACAGCGTGACAACGCCAGGGAGATGGCGATCGTCTTTGTCTCGGCGTACATGCCTGAGGCGGAGGCGCCGCCTCCCCATGACCTCGCCGCCACCCCATGACCTCGCCCGCCTCGTGAGTCATTGCGAGAGGTGTGCTTTTGAGGTCGTAGTCGGGGCCGACGCAAATGCTCACCACCAACTGTGGGGCATGGACACGCAAAACGAGAGGGGTAAGGCTTTGGTTGATTACCTATTCTCGACTAACCTATCCTTACTAAACTCTGGCTCCGAACCAACATTTGTAACCAGGCGAAGCCGCACAATCATCGTTCTCACTCTGGCAACAGAGGGCGCGGCGGAAACCATCACTGGGTGGCAGGTCTCCAAGGAGGCCTCCTGCTCGGACCACAGGTGGATCCGCTTCGATATCCTGGTCTGTGTGCCACCAACACCACCTAGGCGGAACCCGCGTAACACGGATTGAACCACCTATACACGCAATCTTGCATGCAAGCTTGCGACTCTGCACAACCCGTCGACTTTGAGGACGCGACACAGATTGAGGTACAAGTAAATCATCTTACTAAATCAATCATAGACAGCTACCAAACTGCCTGCCCAGAGCCCACGCCGCGCAGCACTCCGGGCAAGCAACCCTGGTGGGGTGCTGATCTGGAGCGCAAGCGTGGCAAGGTAAGAACAGCTCTGAACAGAGCCATGAACACATGTGCGGATGAGGACTGGAACAACTTCTACGCGGCCAAATCCAGCTACAACAAATGCATCAGATTCAGAAGCACCACGGGATGGCACAAATTCTCTGGTAGCATTGAATCTTGTCAGCAAGCTAACAGGGTAACGAAAGTACTGGCGCAACAGAACACAGACACACCTGGGACCGTCACCCTCCGCAAACCCGATAATACACTGACGTCGTCGCCTGAAGAAGCAAGACGCGTCCTAATTGAGACTCACTTCCCTGGATGCGTCTTTGCGCAGGTAATCGACTGGCTACATGAAACTCTAACACCATCAGACAATGACTGGCGTTACGCAAGCAGGGTGATCACGTTGGAGAAACTTCAATGGGCCATCCAGAGCTTCCATCCTTTTAAGCGGCTGGTCCCGATGGAGTGTTCCCCACCTTGCTACAGTGGGGGGGTACGTCAGTCTCAACGAGACTGGTGCCGTTAATGAGGGCGTGCCTGGCCTTTAGATACGTCCCTAAAGGTTGGGGGAAGTTTAAAGTCATATTCATCCCAAAGCCAGGTAAGGGTGACTACACAAACGCCAAATCCCATCGACCGATCAGACTGACCTCCTTTTTACTAAAGACTCTGGAAAGGCTTTGCGATAGGGAGCTGAGGGACGGCGCCCTGAAAACCATACCGCTACACTGCAATCAGTGTGCATACAGCTCAGGTAAGTCGACCGAATCTGCTCTTCATCTTGTGGTCAGTCAGATAGAGGAAGCGATTCATCAAAAAGGCACCTGCCTGGGCACTTTCATAGACATCGAAGGAGCCTTCGACAAAACCAACTTCTCCAGCATCAGCAGCGCCCTCTCCAGGCAAGGAGTAGAACAGGTACTAACGGACTGGATTACGAATATGTTAAGCAAACGAGTGGTTCGTCTTGAAGGGGAGCAGCAGCCCGCAATGATAGCCAGAGACTGTCGCCAGGGAGGGGTGCTATCCCCCCTTCTATGAAATCTGGTTATCAATGACCTCATTACAAAACTTAACGCTAGCCGCTATTACACAATAGGGTATGCAGACGACCTCACAATCCTGGTCTCGCGGAAGGTGACGAGAACAATCTGTAACCTCACTCAGCAAGCACTACGTATAGTAGAAAATTGGTGCAGGGAATTTGAACTATCAGTGAATCTCACTAAAACTGAACTAGTCATGTTTACCCAAAAACGAACTTTAGGGCCCTACCGCCTACCAAAACTGTTCGATACAGAACTTCAGTGGGCCAACGAAGTCATGTACCTCGGGGTAATTCTAGACAGTAAGTTAAACTGGAGTAGTCACTTAGACAACAAGCTAAACAGGGCCTGCATCACCTTCTGGCAGTGCAAGAAAATGATAGGTAAGAAGTGGGGCCTATCCCCCAAAATCATACTATGGCTGTACACTACAGTGACCCGCCCCACGATCGCGTACGGGTCTGTGGTCTGGTGGCCCCGCACCCAGCTAGTGACAGCATCCAACAGACTACAACGCATGCAAAGACTAGCCTGCGTGGCGATCACGGGCTGTATGAGGACTACTCCGACTGCAGCGATTGAAGCCAAGCTGGACTTACCCCCGCTCCACCTGTTCATACAGCAGGAAGCGACAATGGCAGCGGTGCGTCTAAATGCAACACAGCTCTGGGGTAAGAGAGTAACACAACACACCGCGCTGTTCGAGGGTCTCAATAACGAGTTCCCCATTACGAAAGCCATAAATGACCGGGTACCCAAACAATTTGATAAAACATACAGAATCCAACTGCACGAGGATCGTCAATGCGAGGGCTTGCGTCCTGCAGAGCTACGCATCTTCACGGATGGTTCTAAAACGGGTAGTGGCACAAGTACTGGAATCTTCTCGGAGGACTTCAACATACACATAGCCACACCTTTGGGTGACCATAACACAGTATTCCAGGCCGAATGCATGGGTATTGCTCTTGCCGCTACAGCCATCATGGCCAGGGAAGTTAAGGATTAAACTCAAACTCAAAGCATTTATTTCAAATAAACCAATTAAAGGTACTTTTGAATTGGCAGTCAAAAAAAAATGAACTTACTCTATACGAATACTCTCAGACAGCATGGCTGTTCTGCAAGCGCTAAACAGCCACACTGTTGACTCTGGGCTGATATACGAGTGTCACCAGCGCCTTAACCAGGTGGGTAGCCTCAATAATATAACCATTCAATGGATCAAAGGACACAGCGGCTCGCTGGGCAATGATGCAGCCGACGAACTTGCCCGAAGGGGGTCGAGCATGGCACCAGTTGGGCCTGAACCCATTGCGCCACTCCCCTTCAGGTACCTACGCTCTCTGGTAAGGAAACGTACTAGGGACCAACACTACAAATTATGGTTGGACCAAGGTGACTGCAAGCAGGCTAATGAGGCACTCCCTGCCATCGATTGCCGCCTCACGAAACGGGTGCTCCGACTAACGAAACAACAGCTATGAACTGTTACAGCAGCTATAACTGGCCATGGGTCTTTTAATAAACACCTCTTTGTCATAGGAGTCACAGACAGTCCGCTGTGCAGGGTCTGCATGGAGGACGACGAGACAGCAGCTCATGTGCTACTACACTGCCCGAAGGAAATCCCCCTTGGCATAATTTTTTTGCCATAATATTGTTTGGCATAACGTTTTCTCATAACTTTTTTTAGCATAATAATACTGTGGCATAATAATACCTTAGTATAATGCTAAGGTTAGCATAACTGTCATTTGGTCTAATTTGTTTTAGCATAATTTGGAGTTGCTATAATTTTGTAAGGCATAATTTATTTATTCGTCTATTAATCGTAAACCATAAATATAAACATTATTTATTATAATTTGGGAATTAGGTACTCTATTAGAAACCTCTGCTTTATCGACCATTGGTCGTTGGGAGTTTAAATTATTATATACCTTATGCGAAATTGTGATCGTGATGAACTGATTTAATTGAATGAATTTGTAGAAGTTGTGCAGTGATTAATAATTAATAAAAGTATATAATCCTGAAGCTGTCGTTTTTCTGAGTTTTCTAACAACTCAGAAGTGGGATAACGATAACAAGGTAAGAAATAAATTATTAAGTATTATTTTTTTTATTTTTTTTTCTTGTTGTCGTCCACTTGCCCACAGATATTTATAAAAAGAAAAATGTAAAGGTGAAAAGGTAGTGTGAAGATGTAAGGGTGAGATTTTGTTAACATTTGGTCAGGGCACTCCCTGACAATGTTGATAGAGAGCTCGTGTCTTCTACGATCACAACAACAAGTGGCCGGGGTACCCCCCGATATTGAGGTTGTGTGGTTAGAATTTACTTCCCGAATTATATTTACATAATGAAACCTTTACCAACTTGACAATGTTATTGTTAGCACTTGGTCAGGGCACTCCCTGATAGTGGTAGCATGATATTGATTTGTGCAGTAGTTCATGATCTTAGCGACATTTGGCCAGGGTACCCCCTGGTAATGCAGTTACGTGAAGGAACTATTTCTATAGACTTTTTTTTCTTTTATTTTTATTATGCCCTAATAGAAAATACAGGTTTGCATATCGACAGCGCTCTTTATAGTCTCTTTGGCAACATTAGCCAAAATAATTTTTGGTGATGAGTTAAGTGACTATCTACTTTGCAAGATTAGTAGCATTTGGTTAGGACACTCCCTGTCAAAGTTAGTGATCCCTGGTGTTTGGTAAATTTACACGCACATGCTTAGCTTTGGCTACAACATCAACCAATTAAAAGGGAATGATGCGTTTTTATTTTTGTCTCTATCAGTATACTAATGGAACCTGAGCGGGTTCGAACACCGTCGCGTTGCCGGGATGGCAGCTGCGAGGCTGATGACCAACGCAGTAGGCGCAACCGGAGCAAGCACCGGCGCAGCATTACTTCGAAACGTCGCACCAAGCGACGTGACCATAGCGACTGCAGTGATGAGGACCTCGGTGAGCATCGAAGCAGGCGCAGCAGGGAGTGCCGCAGCGTACTGACGAGTAAGTCACGCAGTCGCAGCAAAAGCCGACCACGAGGCCGGCGCGACAGCCGACTGAGCAGCAAGTGTCGGGGCGACCGGCATCAGAAACGAGGAAGTGCGAAGCATAGTCCTGATCGTGACGGCGAGACTAATGAAGCGAAACGAAGCAGATGTGATGTAAGCAATCAAAATACTACTTTATTGATTGAGTCATTCTTAGATATTATGAAGTCTTCGAAATTCGGTTCGAGTGAGAGGTTTTCGTCTCTAAACCAGGTTATACCTGAATTTGACCCCATGATCAAAGAGCAAACTATTAATGCATGGATTTCTAAAGTCGAAGAATGTAAACAAATTTATGAGTGGTCAGAAAAACAGGTCATACATTACGCCTTACCTAAACTCACGGGCATCGCCAAGACGTGGTATCAAAGTTTGCCTACTCTCTTGTATTCTTGGGAAGAGTGGAAAACTAAATTAATAGAGACATTTCCGTCTAGTCAAAACTATGGAGAATTACTAACGGAGATGTTAAATAAGAAACTACGTTTTGGCGAATCCTCCGAGTTATACTATTACGCGAAGATTAACCTTCTTAATCGCTGCAATATTCATGGTAAAGATGCTGTAGATTGTATAGTCTATGGCATCGAGGACCAAGGTATAAGATTAGGAGCCCAAGCGGCGCAGTTTTCAGAGCCAGAGCAGTTATTGAAATTTCTTAAAAATGTAAAACCGGGAACTCCTAGGGACCCAGATAGGTCGGGTAAAGATAAAGAAAAACGTTCCACTATCCACGCGAATACAAAGGTAACTAACAAGGCCAACAGATCTGACGATAGAGTCATGGTTTGCTTTAATTGTCATCAGCCTGGTCACCCCAGTTACAAATGTAATAAGCCCACGATAAAATGTACTCACTGTAAATTCTTAGGACATTTGGCAAACGCGTGCCCAAAAGCGGATATACCCCAAAAAAACGATAAGGAAAAATCTATCCTTAATATTGCTAGTCAGATCGCATCCAGTATATACACCTTTCCCATTATCCTAAATGGAATAAAGGTGCAGTGCCACTTAGATTTGGGTAGTGAATGCACATTAATACGATTTTCTGATGCCATGAGGTTAGGAATCAGTTTCGCAACTAATAGAAACTTGCCACTATTGAAGGGACTTGGCAACATACCGTATCAGCCTGCGGGTAGTTCTAAAGTAACTATTGAGGTGCAGGATATCGTTGAAAACGATGTCGAGGTATTAATAGTTGACGATAATCTCATTAACTATCCTGTTCTATTGGGTCATACGTTTTCAGAACGCCCTGGTATAAAAATAATTAAAACTGCAAACAATTTAGACATTAGTAAAACTGCCGATGATGTCAAGATACACTTGATTTGCAGCAGTGACAGTTATGTCAAGCCTAATGAAATAAAACCTATCCAAGTTATATCAGCTCCAATTTTTTCTGGTGCTTTATTTGTAGCCGGAGAAATTCGTGGTCCCATTGGGTCCGAATATTTCTTGTTTCCAGGGGAATATGAAATGAATAAAGGCCAAGGTCGAGTTTTAATTTTGAATTTGAGCACTAAAGATTTACAGTTAAAAGATAAACAATTACTTACCCGTAGCAAAATACCTCAAGGCTGCAAATACGTGTATGATGTTAAGTTGAATAGCGAAGGCGATGAATTTGAGCCCAATGTCGGAGATTGTATCACAAACGAGCAAAAGCAGGCAGTTAAGAGCCTACTTCTTACTTATAAGGAATGTTTTTCTTCCTGTCTCAGGGACTTGGGTTTCACTACGGTCGTTGAAATGGATATACACCTAAATGATGAACAACCTGTGGTTTACAGGCCGTATAGACTTTCTCACCCTGAGAGGGAAGATGTACGACAAATGGTAGCGGAGATGTTAGATTGCGGTATAGTAAAAGAATCTTCTTCTCCCTATGCGAGCCCTATCGTGATAGTCAGGAAAAAGAGCGGTGAAAAACGCTTGTGTGTGGACTACAGAACGCTTAATTCTAAAACTAAGCGCGATCATTATCCTCTCCCTAGAGTGGAAGATCTCCTTGACGAGCTAGCAGGCCATAATATCTTCATATCCCTTGACCTAGCGTCGGGATATTATCAAATACCTATCTCGGAAAAGTCCCAAGAGAAAACTGCATTCGTCACACCAGACGGCCAATTCGAGTATACGAGAATGCCGTTTGGTTTGGCAAATGCACCTTCAATATTTCAGAGGGCAATGCATAAAATCCTCCCCAAATCAAAGGTAGGATACGTAATAATATATATGGATGACGTACTAATCCCGGCGCAATCGTTTGAGCAAGCAATGCGACGGTTGGACGAGGTCCTAAGACTGATAAAAGAGGGTGGTCTTACTCTTAAATTAAATAAATGTAAATTCATGTTTGATAAATTAGATTTCCTAGGATTTGAAATTAGTGGTCAGGGGATTAAGCCGGGATCCTTAAAAACAGAAGCGATCTCCAAGTTTCCCATTCCTACCAACGTTCACGATGTTAGGCGATTCATAGGATTGGCTAGTTTTTTCAGACGATTCGTCAAAGGATTCGCTCTAATAGTCAGGCCCTTGACATCCCTTTAAAAAAAAAAGGATACTCCGTGGAGGTGGAGTAATGTAGAAAACGAGGCATTTATAGGAATTAAGGAACAGTTAATTAATAGACCTATCCTCGCTCTATATGACAAAAATTTAGAAACCCAGCTGCACACCGATGCAAGTAAGGTTGGTATAGCAGGAATTCTTCTTCAAAGGGATAGAGAGGGATTATGGAGAGCAGTAGCTTACTTTAGCCGCCAAACATCGTTGTATGAGCAAAAACTCCACTCGTTTGAACTAGAAACATTAGCAGTGATAGCTTCTTTGAGTAAATTTAGGATATATCTACTGGGTATAAGGTTCAAGATCGTGACTGACTGTAATTCTCTGCGCACCACCTTGACAAAAAGGGATTTGATCCCCAAAATAGCGAGGTGGTGGGTGCAGTTGCAGGAATTTGATTGCGAATTTGAGTATCGCCCCGGAAATAAAATGGCTCACGTCGATGCCTTAAGCCGGGCACCCATAGACGCCGGACCTGAAAATATGCACGTCGTTGATGTTCTTGCCGTTACAACAGAGGACTGGATCGCTACAGTTCAATCCTCTGATGACGAGATACAACGGATCAAACGAATTTTGTCCGATCCCGAGACCGCAACCATTATTGATATCCAACAAAATTATAAATTAAAAAACGGTCGCGTCTATAAAATTGTAGCGGAAGGCGTGTTAAGGTGGGTAGTGCCAAAGGGCTCTCGATGGCAAATAGTTAGAGCTAACCATGACGATGTCGGGCACTTCGGATTCGATAAGACATTAGACCGGGTTCGTGCTTTGTACTGGTTTCCTAAAATGAGATCATTTATTAAGAAATATGTGTCTGCGTGTTTGGAGTGTGCGCATCACAAATTACCGAGTGGTGCGCAACAGGGATATCTACCTCCTATACAAAAGGTAGAAGTTCCCTTTCACACTATACACGCTGACCATTTAGGCCCCTTCAATAAAAGCAAAAAGAAAAACTCTTACATTTTAGTCATAATCGATGCGTTCACAAAATTCATTACATTGGCACCAGTCAGGAGCACAAAATCATCAGAAACTATGAAGGTAATTAAGAGTTTAATTGGATATTTTGGAACCCCCACTCGTCTAATCACGGATAGAGGGACTTGCTTCACGAGTAAAAAGTTCAAAGCATTTACTCAATCTCTTGGCATTAAGCACATACTTAATGCCGTGTCAACACCTCGAGCTAATGGACAGGTTGAACGGTCGAACAGGACTATCCTGGCTTCTTTAGGTGCGATGACTCACGGGAAGGATCCTCGAACATGGGATCAGTACCTTCCCGATGTACAGTTAGGTATAAATACTACAGTACATGATGTCACTAAGAAATCGCCTAGTGAACTATTATTTGGGCGTAGGGTAACCAATCCATCACAGGGTATTCTGAATGAAGTTATTTCTGATACCGGTGATGGATTGGTACAAGGTAGTATAGAAGACGTTAGAGCAGATGCAGGCTGCTTGATGCAAAAGCAAAATGAAGTTAATGAAAAACGATACAATAGTCATAAGAAAGCTGCTAAACAATACAAAGAAGGAGACTTGGTTCGAATCGTACGGGCAATTGCATCAGGCAGCGGGCAGTCCAAGAAGTTAGAGCCAAAACTACAGGGACCATACAGAGTGATAAAGGTATTGCCAAACGACCGCTATGTCGTTGAAGATACCCCACTATCACGGAAGGGGCGACGCTATGAAGCTATTATTGCTGTAGATAAGATGCATCCCTGGTTGTCATTTAATTCCATCTCAGAAAGTGATAATGATGATAGCCCTAGTTCAAATAGCGAATGTGGTAATGACAGTTTTACTGACCATGATAGGAACCCACTCGAAACCTCCTCACTCGACACCAATGCTTAGACTATAAGTTATGTTAAAATATAAGTGAAAAGTCCATGGGTATACCGTGACCAGGAAAAGATTCGTGTTCAAGGTATCGCATGGTATGATTGACAGGCTGTCTATTGTGGGCATGATTGGCGCAATGATGTGCCGCCTAAGGATAAATCAATGGACAGCCTGAAGTGACGTTCGGGACTACTTATTGTGGGCATGACGTGTACAATGATGTGCCACCCAACGAGAAGCAATCAGTAGTCCTAGTGATGTTGATTTGGACCGCTTATTGTGGGCATGACGTGTACAATGATGTGCCGCCCAAGGAGAAGCAATAAGCGGTTCTAGTGATTTTGGCTTAGGTTGCTTATTTAATTGGGGCATGATGTGCACAATGATGTGCCGCCCAAGAAACTAATAAACACTATTTTATGATGTAAGCAGTAGTGAAATCTTGAATAAATTATAATTACAAAATGATTCGATATGTCTCGCAGTGAAATACTGAATTTGCCCTATTATTTTTATTTATTAATTAAAAACTGAATACAGGATAAGTCTTTGCTTTCTAGACTGTTTTTCAGGCGCAATGATGTGCCGATTTTGGATGTAACGTAGGTACTAAAACTAACTTAAATTATGAATTCGATAATGTTTGATTGTGAGATAATGATACTTTGCCTCTTAAGATGTATTTTAAACAAATGTAAAGTTAGAGTTATTTTTGTATTGCTACAAAATTAAATAATAACGTGATTGATTGATTACTACAAATATAGGGATGTAAATAAATACATAAATAAACCTAACAGAGGCCAAATAAAATATTTTATAGATGTCTGAAGTAGTTAAGTTTTTACTTTCTGGTTAAAATGTATTTTCTTAATTGTACTTGCAAAAATTACCACAACGAAGGCACTCGTTGGCGAGCGGATGGCCGAGCTGTTACAAAATATAATAGTATTGTGTACATTTAACTAGCAACACTGTTAAGAGTTGGCAACACCATACCCCTCCCACTAACCGTACTGCTTACGGGACAGCTAAGGCTCGACCATTCGATCGCCGATGGCCGACCCGAGAAGTTCTTATAACTAAACCTCTGCTTTATCGACCATTGGTCGTTGGGAGTTTAAATTATTATATACCTTATGCGAAATTGTGATCGTGATGAACTGATTTAATTGAATGAATTTGTAGAAGTTGTGCAGTGATTAATAATTAATAAAAGTATATAATCCTGAAGCTGTCGTTTTTCTGAGTTTTCTAACACTATTTTATGCTTAACATTAGTAACCCACTGCCCGGTAGTTGCCACATACAGGGCAAAGTACTTCGGTAACCCAGGTACCCTACGTGAGATTGACAGTAACACCAAGGCGTTGCTAGCCTTTTGGAGGAGCTGGGGTGGATCGAATAAGCGATTTCCCACCCGTACGCAAAATACGCGCTTTGTCGTGGAGTTGCGGATACCAGCCCGTATTACCTATTACCTATTTGCATACATTTTACTTAGGTAGGGTGTACATTCAAAACAAACATATCATCTTTAAACTAGGCTGCAAACGATTTAATCAGACTTCAGTAAGCTGCGAATGTCTAAATGAGTGAATGGTTTGGTACTATGATTGATTGAGTTATAATTAAAATTCTTTCATCATCACACGAGTGAAAGAAATAAAAAAAAATTGTTGACTTTAACACAACGCCAACGATTGCCTAATAGTGGCTTCCAAAAAAATAAAACTTGTCACTAAAATGTATAAAATATAAATAAATAATTTAAAAAACACGACTGCCCGACTGCAATTACATTTTATTAACTTGTTTTTTACTTTTTAGTTCGTTTTTTAGCAGGGCAGTCGTGTTTTTTAATTATTTATTGACCGAGCGAGCGTAGCGAGCGAAGCGTCTCTGCATCAAGTCTGGCAAAATCGGCAAAGGAGAATGGGCCTCTGCTTATGGCGTTCTGCCCTGTAGCCCAATAAAAATAAGATATATACCAATGGAAAGAGCTTTTCAAGGGGAACCTTTCCTACTAACATAACTTTTGCCAATTGTTAGTCAGTTCGGAGTTAATGACCTAAATAAGTGTGAATACTTGGGCATCGAAGTTAAGAAATTTTCTTGGTCCAATAGCCATAAGATATACATCAATGGTTTTAACTTTTTGAGGGGAACCTTTTATAGCTCCTTTCGTACCAACAATCGAGAGAAGCGTGCTATCACAAAATATTAGCCTTGAAGAGATCTTCCCATTGGTATATATCTCAACTTTATTGGGGTAACCGTCAGGCTTAATAATACGTCCGGTCGACCGATTCTTAATTATCGTTATTTATTAACCTTTTTATTATTTTTTGTAGCTGGCCTAAAAATGTTTGCACAAATTTTTTCTGGCTTTTATGGTTCTGTAGTAGTCAACAAGGAACCCATATAGTTTTGCCATGTCTGTAGGTTTATCCGCGGCTTAGCTCAGAGGATCTTAGTACTAGAAAGATGTAATTTGGCATGGGTATACCTATACATTAAACACACAAAGTGGTAAATTAAAATCATGCTAAATATATTTTTTGTAGGGTAACTCCCCTCCCTACGCATAAAGTGGGGATGATTTCTTTTTCTCAACTGTCCCATGTTATGGGGTGTCGTGTGGGTGTGTGAAAATAATTTTTTGATTCAGGGATCAGTCGCGAAATGTTAAGCTTTAAAGTTAGCACAGTTTTGTTAGAGTCAGGCGCCCCTGCCATTTAAATGGTTGTTTTTGGATATGTGAAAAAATCACGGCAGTATAACAAAGTTAAAAGGAAATCTATCACAGCTAAGTATCCTTTACAAGTTAACTAGTAATAACCGACCAATTGACATTTGCAGTAATGTAATGTATGGGAGAGCATGTTTTTCAACTACAACGTTAAAAGTTTGTTCTTGGGATATAAATTTATATCTCAATTACGGAACCCTTCATTGTGCGTGATCCACGCACTTGACCGGTTATTATTTAAATTTGAAGTTGACGTATTGATATCTGTCATTTTTTGTGACAGGAAAGAATGTAATATATTCGTGAGAAGTTGGCAGAATCTTTGCGGCGCTGATTTGCTGGGCTTGCTTTCTCCTCCACCTATCGTTATTTTTCCTGACAAAGTTTATTCTGTTTATATGTATGTATTTAAGTATATATGTATTACTATTTATCCTTTTTCGAGTTATCTATCCCTTATGTTGCACCTGCCATGTTTGTCTCTGCATCACCCTAAGGTTGACTGGTAGAACATGACTCACCCAGTCAGCACACAAGCCAGATAACTGGCCGACAATTTAACCTTATGCAGGGTTAAGCTTTATTATATATGTATAGAAGCTGTGTGTATTACGAAGTTCTGTATTAAAGTTTTTTTTTTTGCTATAATAATACTATTAGCTGAGTTACGTTTAGTAATTTGCGGATTTTATTTCTTAAAACTGAATAATCATCATAAAAAGACCTGTTACTCGAAGAGTTTGTGTAACCTTTTACATAACATGGGTATAAAATTCCATTATCAAGCATGATACTGGATAAGGTATATTCTGTTCTCTTTTAGTTGTATTACACACCACATTTTGACAGTTATTCAGCTGCTGTATAAAATAGGCGTTATTTTTGTTATGAAGCATATAGTAACTTAACAGAAATTATGACCACTTTTAACCAGAGCACAACTTAATAAATGGATACATAAGGTCTGTTATGCAGACATAAGCCGGTAAGCCGCTATGCAATCAGATTTTATTCAGAATGAGCGTCGCCATATCGAATAACATAACCTATTATAATGATGTGGAATTTTATACTCAAATACTCAATTTTAATAACGAAATTGGTATCATATTCTTATAAAAGTATTACAAGGTTATTTTTGAACCCCTAAACTGCATAAAACATTAAAAGATATTTCACACGTAAAACATACCAATAGACGAAATTTTGTTTATTTCTCCAAAACCCGGCTTATCAGGTAGCGCGTGAAAATTTTACTCGAAATGTATATATAAATACACGGTAAAGTTGCATGCGCACCAACAATTTCTTTCTTTAAGCATAACATGGGTATAAAATTCCATTATCAAGCATGATACTGGATAAGGTATATTCTGTTCTCTTTTAGTTGTATTACACACCACATTTTGACAGTTATTCAGCTGCTGTATAAAATAGGCGTTATTTTTGTTATGAAGCATATAGTAACTTAACAGAAATTATGACCACTTTTAACCAGAGCACAACTTAATAAATGGATACATAAGGTCTGTTATGCAGACATAAGCCGGTAAGCCGCTATGCAATCAGATTTTATTCAGAATGAGCGTCGCCATATCGAATAACATAACCTATTATAATGATGTGAAATTTTATACTCAAATACTCAATTTTAATAACGAAATTGGTATCATATTCTTATAAAAGTATTACAAGGTTATTTTTGAACCCCTAAACTGCATAAAACATTAAAAGATATTTCACACGTAAAACATACCAATAGACGAAATTTTGTTTATTTCTCCAAAACCCGGCTTATCAGGTAGCGCGTGAAAATTTTACACGAAATGTATATATAAATACACGGTAAAGTTGCATGCGCACCAACAATTTTGATTTCTTTAAGCATAAATAAGGGTAAAAATTACTTACGATAGGTAATGTAATTTGGCCATCACTTAATTCACGCTGTTCGGATTTGTTAATTTCAATTTAATTTTGATTAAATTCTTGATAAAATATACTGAAATAAGCTAAACGCTGTGTAACATCTCAATATCTGAGCTTTGAAGGACTTAACCATATTGTTCATTCATCATTCATTCATCATCTGGCTAACAGAGCTGTAATACTTGTATTAAAGAACAAAATGCTTTTATGCAGAAGATACTCAGCTTGTCGTACAATTATTCAAAACTTATTCATCTGTTACGTTGCTATTACACAGCTATTAGCATTTAATTTTGTGCCCAAATTGCTTGAATAACGCCTGAGTAAGCGCCAAAATAGCTAATTACGATAGTCTATTCAGCGATTAGTTTCTATGACTGCTGTTAAACAAAAATTACTCAAAATGTTTGTGCTGGCTGGGCAGGCATTAAGTCCGCCTTTGTACAATATTTTTTTTACTTGTGCATAAAGTTTTATTAAATAAATAATATGTTACAAATGAAGAGCGTTGTTACATATATAATTATATATTTTCAAACGCTAAGACACAATTTTTTCTGATACGTAAACCAACAACCGTGGTAGAATCTCGAAGGGTAGAATGAATTGAGTGCGCACACTGAATACGTTTTTCTCCGTCAAATAGGTAGTGTTCCGGTGATATCGCATTGAACGCACGAAAAATCCCAACAAGTTCGGATTGTTTGTGTACGTTAATACGTACATTACGTGCTAAATCGCGGTGTCCACACATTGCGCGGCAAGAGCGCGGCTGCAACACGCGGCGTTTGCAGGACATATTTCTGCGGCGCCGCGCTCTGGTATGGACTAAACCGACGAATGTTTGCGCGACAGACAGCCACGCCGCGCACTTCAGTTGGCAAGAAAGCAATTGCGTAGCTCTGCTAATAATTGTTCCAAACACAGCAGCTAGACAGAAGAGTTCGCGCGCGGCAGTCGTCCAAAGCCACGCGCGGCCGCCGCGCACGATTGCCGCTCAATGTACAAACCTTTACACGCAATGTGTTTTTGTCTGTTCAAAAAAGTTACTTAATCGGGTGTAGGGTCACTCCAAAGTTTCGAACTACTTTCGATCGGACCCGTATCTACGTTGATGGACTTAGAGAGTAGGTACTACCTACTTTGATACCTTGAACTACTAGTTTTTATTTATGATAAAAGAGAAAGTTGGTGATTTTTGACGAGTGGCATTTTGATTCGTATCTATCGTACAAGTTTTTACCATGTATTGTGGGAGGAAATAAAATTAATATTTAAGTTGATCAAAACCTAAATCTAGAGTAGGTAATTAATAACGCGTTTAATGATGTATCAGTTATTGCTAAGGAACTTCGGGCGGTCGACTCCCGTCAGGAACCAAGTTCTTTCTCACGTATGTTTTAAACAAAAACAAAGTCGGGCTGACGACGGAGTTACAAATTAATAAAATATTGAAAAGTAAAAAGCGCTTGTGCGAAAAAGTGGCTCTTTCCGCACAATTTCGCTGCTTTGAAAACGCTATTTTCGAGCACATGCATTATAAAAACTTTTTCAACACACATGCTCGTAAAGTGGCTTTTATTTAACCACTTTTAGGTTCATAATGCAGTGTATTAAGCACGCGTGCTTTTTGCGCTCAGAAGCGGGTTTTTGTAAAAAGAAAACCATAGGCAAACCAGGGGCGTTTAGATAAGGTAAAAAAAAACCCATGGGCAGGTCAGTGGGATGGTCAGTGGTACTATACTTACATGGAACTTGTATTTGAACATATCCTATACTATTCAATGAGCATTCTCTATTTTCACATGACTTGCGCTTTTTTTTAATTTCATCAAAGAGACTTCATGCCTTTTAATGTCTACTGTGTAAATAAATAAAATATTATATTAACATAATATGTCATCTAACTATATATTTTTTAACCCCCGACTGAAAAAGAGGGGTGTTATAAGTTTAACGTGTGTATCTGTGTATCTGTGTGTCTGTGTATCTGTGTATCTGTGTATCTGTGTATCTGTGTATCTGTGTATCTGTGTATCTGTGTATCTGTGTATCTGTGTATCTGTGTGTCTGTCTGTTGCATCGTAGCTGCCAAACGGCTGAACCGATTTTGTTTTTTTTGTTTTGTTTGAAAGGTGACTTGATCGAGAGTGTTCTTAGCTATGATTCAAGAAAATCGGTTCAGCCGTTTGAAGATTATCAGCTCTTTTCTAGTTGATGAATGGATGTGAGCATCTTTCGCAGGTCTAATCGATTGGAAATTTAGAATTCTGTTACTTCAATGATGAATTAGAAGAATATAGTAACCTGGAACTGATGCTGCACCATCACCTGGATGCAGGCTACCCAACTCCCTCACCAACTTACAGCAGAGGTATCGTGTTTGGGCTCATTGGAAAGGTCTCAAAAAATAGGTTACAGATGGATGGTGATCAGGGTCTGATGATAGAGTAGGAAAGAGAAATGAGACTAAATTAGTAACTAGCTTCACTGTGGTAAAAGTACGTACAGCTACGCAGATTTCGGCGAGCCGCGTGTTGATCGTAGCGTTTCTACTAGTAATATAATATGAAATTTAAAAAGCTGGAAATAAAAGTTAAATTTAAAATTTAAAAAACCCCCGAAAAAAACAAAGCATTTAAAAAGTAAAAAAATAATATGTATTGGCCCTTTAAGTTTAATATAAAAGTTGTAGGTAATATTTTGATCCAAGCGTCGTCGCGTCGGGGGACGGCTAATGAAAACGCCAACATACACTAGGAATAATGAATATATGCTATTGTAGAAAGGATAGCTGCTGTTAATTTCCTATTTTCATGAGCCGTCCCCCGACGTGACGACGCTTGGATCAAAATATTACCTACAACTTTTATATTAAACTTAAAGGGCCAATACATATTATTTTTTTACTTTTTAAATGCTTTGTTTTTTTCGGGGGTTTTTTAAATTTTAAATTTAACTTTTCTCTACCCTTACCTATTTATTAAAAATCAAATGAAAAACATACGTATTAAAAAAAAAATATTGTCTATTTTATGTATTTTTATATAGGCTGTTCAGCGGATTTGCCAGTGTCTTTATTTACACCCGCACGCGCATCGCTATCGGAAAAAACAAAACGCGCCATCCTAACTAATATTATAAATGCGAAAGTGAGTTTGTTTGTTTGTTACGCTTTCACGCTAAAACGGCTGAACGTATTTGCATGAAATTTAGCACATGGGTAGACCATGACTGGATGAGGACATAGGATACTTTTTATCTCGATATTCCCACGGGATCAAGACTTATGCGGGTAAAAGCGCGGGGCGCAGCTAGTTTTTCATAAATATTTGTTATCGTTTTCTGTAGTACTAATATTTAGTAAGTAGGAACAGCACTAGTGAATAGTGCATGATGGATGGACAACACTAGCCGGAAGACTAATGGCGTCCAATAGCAATATCATGTAAGAATACTGATGTTAACTAATATAATTATAATTATGCACATATGCAATAGTGTTTTATTATAATCAACATGATACAGTTGTGTCAGTTGTGTGGTTAACGCCTCGAGTGTATAGCACACTTGTATCACAATGTACTATTTCTTTCGCAGGAGAATAGGTTCCATGATGAAAGGTCGCTTTTATCGGTTTGTAAACCACGGGAAGCTTCCTGGCTAAAACAATATTTGGCTTGCTGGTAAAAACTAGCCAAATCAAATCTTGAACTTCAATTTATCCTAAATGCTTTGTGTAAGAAATTGGGAATTGGGTGGATTTTGAGGCATTGTTATGATCAAGTTCAATAAAGCGTACTGGCCAAGTACCGCGTCAACTACTCCTACGACTTAGTAATGCTCTAATTTCACATAAAACAAAATAAACTAAAAACGTTGACTTCAGAGTCATCCAGCGGGAAAATGGCCTGGAACAGATCGTATCTTTCGCCTTATGAAGTTATATTTTTTTATTGCAAAAATTGTTATAGCAGTAAGAAACAAAAAATTGTGTTTTCAAATTTTCAAATGTCGTATGTTTATCTACAGAACTGGGCACCCATTTAGATCTCAATTCTTTATAACTATTCTTAATATTGAACTTGGCTCCCATTTTCACATTTATGATTTGATGGGTCTGGAAATGGGATAGGGATCCTCTCTTGAAGTAAGGCGTAATTACTTTTTACTCATGTTCGCTTGTCGTGTCCTGCGTGGGGAGTCTGATTGCTCGAAACTAGTAGCTCAGTTTGTGAGACTTTTTGTTCCTTCCTCCTGTGCCAAAATTCCAACTTCCTCGCCCTTGGTTCGGGCGCTCGCAATGCTAATTATGCTCTACTGGCACAGGAGTATGATTTGCTTGCCGCCCGATGGATAGACGTATGTCACGTAATGTCTTGCATGTTTGAGAATCTATGAAAAATGGACGAAAGATGAGTATTTTCTTTTTGGGGTTCCGTAGTCAACAAGGAACCCTTATAGTTTCGGTATACATATAAATCAAGCCGACACAGTGGTAAAATAAAATCAAGTTTTTTTTTTCTTTTTTTTTTCACTTAAAGTGGGTTTTTTTTTTTTTCTCTCATATCCCATAGTGTTGTAGTGTGTAATCAACCTTATTGTATGTAACCAGCCTTATTTCGTATAAATGTAATTCGTGTATTTATTTAACCATTCCAATAAAGACAGTATTCGGCGGGATCTCGGGAGATATTAAAACACCGAGATCTCGGTGTTTCAATATCTCCCGAGATCCCGCCTTACATGTGGAGTGTCGTTGGAAAGGTCGTTCAAAAATATTGTGAGTTTGTTGAAACCATTTTATGATTCAGAGATTCGTTTATTTATTTATTTATATATACTTTATTGTACACCAGAAAATACATAGCGAAAATAAATAAATTGAACACTACAAAACATACAATGGGCGGCCTTATCGCTTTCTGCGATCTCTTCCAGGCAACCTTAACCTTTCGTTTGCGAAATAATAAGCTTTAAATTTTTGTTAGAGTCAACTAATTGGTTGGTGTTGAATATGTGAAAAATTTCATGGGAGTAGTATATACCTATAACGAAATTAAGGAAAACTATCACAGCTAAGGCTCTTCAAGTTACCGAGTAATAATCGACCGACTTACATTTGCAGTTGCAAAAACATGTTCTCCCATACATTCCGTATGGGACAAAAAGTGTTCAACTACAATGTTAAGTTTGTGCTGAGGATAGATTCATCGCAACTACGGAACCTTTCACTGTGCGTGGTTCGACACGCACTTGACCAGTTTTTTAGGGTTCCGTACCCAAAGGGTAAAACAGGACCCTATAACTAAGGCTCCGCTGTCTGTCTGTCTGTCAGTCTGTCTGTCTGTCTGTCCGTCTGCCACCAGGCTGTATCTCATGAACCGTGATAGTTAGACAGTTGAAATTTTCACAGATGATACATTTCTGTTTCCGCTATAACAACAGATACTAAAAAACAGAATAAAATAAATATTGAAGGGGGCTCCCATACAACAAACGTGATTTTTTTGTTCGTTCTTACTTGATATTGATAACGGCAACAGGTAGACGGTTGAAATATTCACAGAATATTTAGTTATATATTCACTTTAAAAATAAATAATTACATTAAAATAAAACAAATATTTAAGGGGGCTCCCATACAACAGACATGATTTTTTTGCCGTTTTTATAGATAATGGTACGGAACCGTTCGTGCGCGAGTCCGACTCGCACTTGGCTGGTTTTTGTTTGTTTCTGTGTGCCAATATTATTTGATTGTAATTTTTTTAGTTTTTTCTACTTGTTTTGTTAGCTATTTTCATATTGCAAATAATATTGGGGGCCTACCACCAACTGTTATAGCAGTATTATTATAATCTTACATTGATTTTTCGTACCATGACGTCCTTAAAATAAGCTTATTGTCATGTTGAAAGAATGTTATTTTCTTAGCGGTTTTGGTGACGTAACCTCTAATAGTTCATTCTATTCGTAGTACGACGTGACTTTTGACAACTAGCATTATTGATTTTACGTCAAAAGCAATCTTAAAAAAGTTCGACGGAAATTTATTGTTTTGCAAATTACACTCTAAAAAGTAAGTAAAATGTATTTATTTACGTAAACTTACCGAACAAATTGTGTATCTAGAGATTTTAGAACATGTGCAATTAATTTCTTGTTTGATTTTAGATGGCGAATGCATACGAAATATTTGAGTTTTTGGAAGCTGATAACGCAGAAGCCAACAGTACAAAAAAGGGGCGGCTTATGCAGCTACGTAAGGAATGCAACAATTTAGACGAAACGGAGTTTGTAATGCGGTATAGACTCACAAAGGATCTAGCATAACCTACCTGTGCGATGCGATGACTTGAGGCCACTGATGAAGAACCCTACAAAATCTACATTGTTATTGTAGTTTAGTAAAATAGTGCACTGTACGGAAAGTTTACGTAAATAATAGTAGATTATGCACTAAGAGGATAAAGTAGTGTCTTATGTAGCGGGCGCCGTATTGAATCCCGAGCAAAACGAAGGATTCTAGCGTTAACTCCCGAGCGGAGCGAGGGAGTTTGAGTTAACTCCCGAGCAAAGCGAGGGAGTTAAGACAAGAATCCTGAGTGCAGCGTGGGATTCAAGTTCGCCCAAGACGAAGGCACCTTTATCCCCGAGGAGAATACTCTACTTTTCACTCCATCTACGAGACAATAAAAAGCATTAGTACTAGAATCCAAGTATTCATTACGACGATAGGACGATGTCCATCCGATTTCCTTTTTAAAAATGCCGGTAATTTGGTGTATGTATTAATTTGTATATTATTTTTGATGCTTATTGTTGACCTGAGCATCGAACAGATGCACCATAGGCTACTTGATTTCTTTGTACATGATAAATGCTGGAAGTAGACTAAATGCACTGATTCAGATATAGACTTGACGCCCTTTGTAGTTATCCATTTGTAAAAATCGTCGTAGGCTTTAATGTACGATTCCTTGAACTTTTCTGGGAATAGATTGTTAGCAATGCAAATGGCTTCGGATTTAATGTACTCCGGAGTCAAATCACTATCGTCACTCGACATTTTTGTGAAAATTTGTATGTATTGTAGTTAAGTAATTTGTTGTTTAACAAAGCAATTCAATTTTCAGTACCTATTCGCGCCTCTTTATAATTTGTGTTCTATTTTTATTTTATTTCTCATTAATTATCACATTAATGACCAGCGGGTCATAATGAAATTCAGTACAATATTATTACCCTGCTAGACCTCAGGTCTTAAATGACTTACTTTAGGTTAGGTTTGCATGACATATTATAATTTGACATTGTCGAGCAGGTGGTGTGAAAATACATTTAGTAGGAATATTGGGTGTTTTGAAAGGATATTGCAAGGAAAAATCACGTTATGTAACAAATCATTTTTATTAGGTACGTAATTATATCAATTTCAACGTCAGACGACTGAGAAGTAGGTAGATAGGTATTTCATCCAGAAAAGATGCAGATCGCTCCACATCTCATCTTGATACCGCCGCCGTGCCCTTGATAAAAAAGCGTTCACAAGCTACCGCACATCTTTATAGCTTCGGACAATGTCTTCGCACATTGTGTTGAAATCTTACACAACATAAGTACTTCTCGAGTAAATGCTGTACCATCTTGAAGATTCCATATCATTATAATCCTTCAATTACACACAGAAAAAGCAGAAATATGAAATTGATGTAATTTGAAAGAAACTGAAAGAATTATTTATGTTGATGTCCCTTGACACTTGTCTTTCTGACAGTGTAAGATAGTGATGCGCCTCGATTTTATTTAACTCGTTACTCTAGTAAATTAAATAAAAGAAGAAGAAAGAATTAAGAATAATTTATTTATTCACTTAAAATTTCTTAACGCTAGGTACATTGCCCCACAAAACTGCTTACGCAGTTTAACAGTGAGATCGTTGAGTCTCTCTTACAGTAAACATTATATCAGGTACATCTATAACCTATATATACTTAACACCTACACTCGCATAGAATCCAACAATTTTTTTTTTAAATACATGCATACTTTATTTCCTTCTTGTCTGATGACAGCAGGCAAAGTGTTCAATAAATAGGGAATGCGTTTTTTTTAAGTTCTGTCGCCATCGTAATTACTGACTCTGGGTACATCATATTTACTTGCTGTCATCGACCTGGTATTATACTTGTTAGAAACCAGTGAGTCACTATCTCGCCTGCCTGCATGGTTATTAACTAATAATAGGTACTTGTGTTTGAGGGTAACTGGTAGAATTTTACATATTTTGAATAACCTACTATAGTCCCCTTAACAACTATTTTTAGTTTTCTTGTTTACCAATAATTTTAAGAATCTAGTTTGAATTGATTCTAGTTTTTGTATATTACCATTGAAAGTCAAACCATAGCAATCAAGAGAATAACTCAGTATTGAATCAACTAAGGACATATATAAACATGTCAAGGTGCTGGAGAGAACTTTAAAGCTTAAGTGATAGAATTTACTTAGCAATATTCTAAGCTTACAACAAATACGTAATCAATATGTGAAGACCATGAAAAATTTGCATCGACTAAAAAAATAAATAAAAAAAAAAAAAAAATATATAAATAAAATAAAATAAAATAATAAAATATGAATATGAATATGAATATGAATATGACTTTCATTCCAAGATAGGTGACACTATCTACTTGTTCTATTGGTTTACATTTACAGTTTGTATTATTATTATGCATACAGTCATAGCTATGGGTGAACATAGAAGGGCATGTTTTTAATTGTTAAAAATTAACACTGACGGTGGCGTTTGCGGCGTAACTGTAGACAGTTTAAATGAAACTATCGTGCAAAATGACTACAGAAACATTAACCTTAGGAGAGTTGCATCATGTATGCAAGCTAGCTTTGCTTATGACAACGGACCCTTGGGTCTTCCGCACATGTCGTCATTATCACTGACCTCTCCAAAGCAAACAAATAGTACGATTGCTCGGCCTGCTATGCATGAATGTGATCGTTCGTCACCGTTGCGCGGTAGCATTGATGTTCTGAATGAGTGCGATAAAGTAGTTTCGTTTGCACCTAATAAACAAATAGCGCGGCAGGAGGTTGATAAAAAATAGCTAGTGAGGTGTCGACAGCGGGTGGTGCGAGAAGGTCACAGCATCTGGTGTGTGATGTATTGAAGCCCGCTTGCAATTCGAGTGTTGCGGCAGCTGTGGCGCCTAGCATCAGCTGTTTGCCTGAGTCTTGTCAGTCGTTTGCAGATATTGTGCGTGCGCCGGGTGAATGGAAACAACCAGTGATAGATGGTGAATGGAAGGAGGTACAGAGAAATAGACATAAGAATAGGTTTATAGCCTATAGGACAGAAAGGCGTGGCTGTTATCACACCACAATGTAAGTTTAGGGCTGCAGATGTCAGACTCCCTTTGTTTATAAACAATGTTGATAAAGGAACTTCACCTACAGATATTGCAAGTTATATTATGGCTAAACCACACGTTTGTGTGTTTTAGCAACATTGGAAAAAATTATAATGAAGCAACAGAAGGAGTATGATGCTTATAAGATATTAGTCCCGAGGTACAAGTTGGCTACATTCTTGGACGATCGTATATGGCCTGAAGGGATATCTTTCCGGCGTTTCATAGACTTTGGTAATAGAAGGCACTTTACTAAAAATCAAAATGGACAGTCAGCTATTAGGAACACCCTCACGACTTGCCGATTCTGGAGACAGTCGACCCAGACTATGACTACTGTGGCAAACCGGCTATAGACTCGTCGGCGGGCTTAGTACGAGGCAAACCGAATGGCGGTGTTGCGTTGCTTTTAGTTGGTGACAGTGATCCCGATTGCCGCGATACGCACACTGTTAGTGTGCGTATCGCGGCAATTAAGGTAGTGGTGTGCGATCGTTCTTTCGTAGTATTTTCGGTGTACATGCCTGTCAACTCAATTGAGAATTTAATTGAATTTACTGACTGTCTTAGTGAAATAAGCGCTATAATCGAAAACACCGACGTTGCGAATGTATAAATTTTAGGAGATTTTAATCCTAGTCCTTGTGCGTTGTTTGGAAAAGAACTTCTAAAATTCTGTAACGATCAACAATGGGTATGTGCGGATATAGAAAAATTGGGAAGTGCATCGGACACCTTTACATTCGTTAGTGATGCCCACGGCAGCACAAGCTGGCTTGACGATTGTGTGGTAACGGAGTCTGCATGGCAGTCTGTACTAAGTGTAAGGGTGTTCTATGACTGTACCTGGTCGGACCACTA
Organism: Lithophane ornitopus; assembly: GCA_948473465.1. Taxonomy (NCBI): domain Eukaryota; kingdom Metazoa; phylum Arthropoda; class Insecta; order Lepidoptera; family Noctuidae; genus Lithophane; species Lithophane ornitopus. Next base: position 17,827,463 of record OX419622.1, read on the forward strand.
TCCTCTAGAAGTATCCTGTAATCTTTCTGTTATAAAACCACGGTTTCTATTACATGAAAATACCCCAAATGGTATACTGTGGGCCGATAGGGATGAGCAACAAATACAAGTTTATAGGAAGATATGCAATGATCACTTTAGAACAGTAGATTTTCCATCAGAATTGTCAGGATGTTTTGACGATTTATGTTATAATAAAGATCACAGAATAGTTATAGACCGAATGTACACAGATATTGTTGCTACGATGTGTGAAGTGGCTATGATTAGTTCAAATTGCAGTGATAATAAAATATGATAAAACGAAAACGTGTTGTGTTAGGCTGGAATAAGCATGTTTGTGGTGTTCACGAGGTTGCCAGGCTAAACTTTCAAACCTGGTTACTATAATATGGTAAACCTGCAAATGGAACTATCTATAATAAAATGGTGGAGTCTCGGCGTCGTTTCAAAGCTAAGTTAAGATGGTGTCAAAATAACGCCGAGCAAATTAAAATGGATATTCTTGCATCACACCACGCAGATAAAAATTTCAAAAGCTTCTGGAAAGGCACGAGGAAACTCAATTGTAAACCCACCGTTCCACTAAACGTTAACGGAGTAACTGAAACGCGTGACATTGCGAACATGTTTAAAATACTTTTTCAGATAACCCCGCCTCCCTGTGTGCCGGGAATGCTCAGTACTACTGAAGTGAGGCAAAATACACTTGGACCGGCAGTATTGCCATCTTTATTTATTTATTTATTTACTCTTACCACTTACATTAGTTTTTACAGGTAGGAACCCAATACAACAATGTAGTCACAAATCTTACAGTCAGAGACGTCACCCAAAATCCAAATAAACACCACCACCAACCAACATGAAAAGTTTTTATACTGTCGTATTTTGACTGACAAGGTTCCAATTTATACGTTGGTTAACGTGAGTGATTAACGGCCCCAAGTAACGACTCTGAGTACAAGGACAAGTCAGACAGAGGATAACATGTTTAGTGTCACCCTCTGGAATTCCGCCAGTGAGCAATTAAAGATATCCAATCGCAGAGACACGCTGTTGAGTATCTGTATTGCCCGCCCAACCGGTGAAAACTTTAACAAGTTTGTACGGGCCACCGGGACTTTAAACAGCCTCTCTCTCGGCCCTTGCCGCAGCCTACTGTTTGGAACGAGCAATCCCAAAGATTCTAATATTTGTGGATTATTTAGCATACCACGAAAAACCATAAAAACATATTTAACCAGCGCGAAATTGCGAAATCTTTTACATCTAAACATATATCTGCCGTTATAACACATATGACGTGGGGTAAGTCCCCTGGCCACGATGGAATTAGTATTGAGCATTTGCAGCATGCAGGGGTTCATCTGCCTAGGGTTCTAACAATGTTTTATACATTTTGTTTAAGACACTCATACCTACCTGATGAGTGCATGAAGACCATGGTTGTGCCAATAATCAAAAATAAAACTGGTGATGCCTCAGATAACAGCAATTATAGGCCCATTTTGTTAGCTACTAAGTGCTGGACAGTCTGTTCGATCGTATTTTGAATAGCCACATTAAGCTGACGCTCAGTTCGGTTATAGGCGCGGCCTGTCGACGGAAACGGCAGTCCTATGCCTCAAGCACACTGTCAGTTACTACACCGATAGAAAGACTCCGGTCTACGCCTGTTTTTTAGACCTTTCGAAAGCTATCGATTTGGTGTCCTATGATGTGCTATGGCACAAAATGAGGACAGAAACCAGCCTCCCAGAAGAAGTCGTCAACATTTTTAACCCCCGACTGAAAAAGAGGGGTGTTATAAGTTTAACGTGTGTATCTGTGTATCTGCGTATCTGTGTATCTGTGTATCTGTGTATCTGTGTATCTGTGTGTCTGTCTGTTCCATCGTAGCTGCCGAACCGCTGAACCGATTTTGTTTTTTTTTGTTTTGTTTGAAAGGTGACTTGATCGAGAGTGTTCTTAGCTATTATTCAAGAAAATCGGTTCAGCCATTTGAAGATTATCAGCTCTTTTCTAGTTGATGAATGGATGTGAGCATCTTTCACAGGTCTAATCGATTGGAAATTTAGAATTTTGCGAGAGAGCCAAGAGTTTCGCGATTCAAATACCTGGACCACTGGGTCTCGGATGACCTCTCAGACTACGAGGATATTGAGAGGGAGTGTCGGGCGCGGGCTGTTCGATGTAACATGCAGTGAAAGGTACACTGTTTCGGGCGTTTTGCCAATATTTTTATACGTGCAGTCTATGGGTCAATTATACTCAGAAGGCAATCAACGCCCTGCGCGTGCAGTACAACAATGCTTTTAGAATGTTGATGCGGCTGCCGAGGCATGTTTGCCGACGCGCGTATTGATGGATTCCATGCCATCCTCAGGAAGAGAGCTGCATCGTTGCTAAGTCGTACCCGCGGCAATGGCAACAGCATTCTTAGCCACGTCATCATAAATAGTTCCCTGCTCTTGTTTCATGTTTATTGTTATATATATATATGTATATATAACTATGTATATATTGTATATATTTTTTATATTTATATAGATAAGATAATGCTTTACGTGTGTATGTATTTATTGTATATGTAAACGGTATGTCTCTCCTTCTTACTTTAATCCATCCAAAGGTTGTCTGTAAAAGATCGCTTTTAGCGATAAGACCGCCCATTGTGTCACCCTATGTAAAATTTTCAAATTTATGTCTGTAATTTTTATGGTGAACATAATAAAGAGTATTCTATCTATCTATCTTAGCGTTGTGGCTGGCAGAATAGACTGCCCAATATTGTGGCACTGTGTACAGTTGCATGTAAAAAAGTACAGCAACTAATGTGGTATTAAAATTTTTATTTGTTTGATTTTTATTTATTATTCCTTTTATTTCATAAAGTTACATATAAATTACATTTTTAAATATTAGAATATAAAAATATAAAAACATTTAAAAATAACCCCCGACTGAAAAAGAGGGGTGTTATAAGTTTAACGTGTGTATCTGTGTATCTGTGTGTCTGTGTATCTGTGTATCTGTGTATCTGTGTATCTGTGTATCTGTGTATCTGTGTATCTGTGTGTCTGTCTGTTGCATCGTAGCTGCCAAACGGCTGAACCGATTTTGTTTTTTTTTGTTTTGTTTGAAAGGTGACTTGATCGAGAGTGTTCTTAGCTATGATTCAAGAAAATCGGTTCAGCCGTTTGAAGATTATCAGCTCTTTTCTAGTTGATGAATGGATGTGAGCATCTTTCGCAGGTCTAATCGATTGGAAATTTAGAATTCTGTTACTTCAATGATGAATTAGAAGAATATAGTAACCTGGAACTGATGCTGCACCATCACCTGGATGCAGGCTACCCAACTCCCTCACCAACTTACAGCAGAGGTATCGTGTTTGGGCTCATTGGAAAGGTCTCAAAAAATAGGTTACAGATGGATGGTGATCAGGGTCTGATGATAGAGTAGGAAAGAGAAATGAGACTAAATTAGTAACTAGCTTCACTGTGGTAAAAGTACGTACAGCTACGCAGATTTCGGCGAGCCGCGTGTTGATCGTAGCGTTTCTACTAGTAATATAATATGAAATTTAAAAAGCTGGAAATAAAAGTTAAATTTAAAATTTAAAAAACCCCCGAAAAAAACAAAGCATTTAAAAAGTAAAAAAATAATATGTATTGGCCCTTTAAGTTTAATATAAAAGTTGTAGGTAATATTTTGATCCAAGCGTCGTCGCGTCGGGGGACGGCTAATGAAAACGCCAACATACACTAGGAATAATGAATATATGCTATTGTAGAAAGGATAGCTGCTGTTAATTTCCTATTTTCATGAGCCGTCCCCCGACGTGACGACGCTTGGATCAAAATATTACCTACAACTTTTATATTAAACTTAAAGGGCCAATACATATTATTTTTTTACTTTTTAAATGCTTTGTTTTTTTCGGGGGTTTTTTAAATTTTAAATTTAACTTTTCTCTACCCTTACCTATTTATTAAAAATCAAATGAAAAACATACGTATTAAAAAAAAAATATTGTCTATTTTATGTATTTTTATATAGGCTGTTCAGCGGATTTGCCAGTGTCTTTATTTACACCCGCACGCGCATCGCTATCGGAAAAAACAAAACGCGCCATCCTAACTAATATTATAAATGCGAAAGTGAGTTTGTTTGTTTGTTACGCTTTCACGCTAAAACGGCTGAACGTATTTGCATGAAATTTAGCACATGGGTAGACCATGACTGGATGAGGACATAGGATACTTTTTATCTCGATATTCCCACGGGATCAAGACTTATGCGGGTAAAAGCGCGGGGCGCAGCTAGTTTTTCATAAATATTTGTTATCGTTTTCTGTAGTACTAATATTTAGTAAGTAGGAACAGCACTAGTGAATAGTGCATGATGGATGGACAACACTAGCCGGAAGACTAATGGCGTCCAATAGCAATATCATGTAAGAATACTGATGTTAACTAATATAATTATAATTATGCACATATGCAATAGTGTTTTATTATAATCAACATGATACAGTTGTGTCAGTTGTGTGGTTAACGCCTCGAGTGTATAGCACACTTGTATCACAATGTACTATTTCTTTCGCAGGAGAATAGGTTCCATGATGAAAGGTCGCTTTTATCGGTTTGTAAACCACGGGAAGCTTCCTGGCTAAAACAATATTTGGCTTGCTGGTAAAAACTAGCCAAATCAAATCTTGAACTTCAATTTATCCTAAATGCTTTGTGTAAGAAATTGGGAATTGGGTGGATTTTGAGGCATTGTTATGATCAAGTTCAATAAAGCGTACTGGCCAAGTACCGCGTCAACTACTCCTACGACTTAGTAATGCTCTAATTTCACATAAAACAAAATAAACTAAAAACGTTGACTTCAGAGTCATCCAGCGGGAAAATGGCCTGGAACAGATCGTATCTTTCGCCTTATGAAGTTATATTTTTTTATTGCAAAAATTGTTATAGCAGTAAGAAACAAAAAATTGTGTTTTCAAATTTTCAAATGTCGTATGTTTATCTACAGAACTGGGCACCCATTTAGATCTCAATTCTTTATAACTATTCTTAATATTGAACTTGGCTCCCATTTTCACATTTATGATTTGATGGGTCTGGAAATGGGATAGGGATCCTCTCTTGAAGTAAGGCGTAATTACTTTTTACTCATGTTCGCTTGTCGTGTCCTGCGTGGGGAGTCTGATTGCTCGAAACTAGTAGCTCAGTTTGTGAGACTTTTTGTTCCTTCCTCCTGTGCCAAAATTCCAACTTCCTCGCCCTTGGTTCGGGCGCTCGCAATGCTAATTATGCTCTACTGGCACAGGAGTATGATTTGCTTGCCGCCCGATGGATAGACGTATGTCACGTAATGTCTTGCATGTTTGAGAATCTATGAAAAATGGACGAAAGATGAGTATTTTCTTTTTGGGGTTCCGTAGTCAACAAGGAACCCTTATAGTTTCGGTATACATATAAATCAAGCCGACACAGTGGTAAAATAAAATCAAGTTTTTTTTTTCTTTTTTTTTTCACTTAAAGTGGGTTTTTTTTTTTTTCTCTCATATCCCATAGTGTTGTAGTGTGTAATCAACCTTATTGTATGTAACCAGCCTTATTTCGTATAAATGTAATTCGTGTATTTATTTAACCATTCCAATAAAGACAGTATTCGGCGGGATCTCGGGAGATATTAAAACACCGAGATCTCGGTGTTTCAATATCTCCCGAGATCCCGCCTTACATGTGGAGTGTCGTTGGAAAGGTCGTTCAAAAATATTGTGAGTTTGTTGAAACCATTTTATGATTCAGAGATTCGTTTATTTATTTATTTATATATACTTTATTGTACACCAGAAAATACATAGCGAAAATAAATAAATTGAACACTACAAAACATACAATGGGCGGCCTTATCGCTTTCTGCGATCTCTTCCAGGCAACCTTAACCTTTCGTTTGCGAAATAATAAGCTTTAAATTTTTGTTAGAGTCAACTAATTGGTTGGTGTTGAATATGTGAAAAATTTCATGGGAGTAGTATATACCTATAACGAAATTAAGGAAAACTATCACAGCTAAGGCTCTTCAAGTTACCGAGTAATAATCGACCGACTTACATTTGCAGTTGCAAAAACATGTTCTCCCATACATTCCGTATGGGACAAAAAGTGTTCAACTACAATGTTAAGTTTGTGCTGAGGATAGATTCATCGCAACTACGGAACCTTTCACTGTGCGTGGTTCGACACGCACTTGACCAGTTTTTTAGGGTTCCGTACCCAAAGGGTAAAACAGGACCCTATAACTAAGGCTCCGCTGTCTGTCTGTCTGTCAGTCTGTCTGTCTGTCTGTCCGTCTGCCACCAGGCTGTATCTCATGAACCGTGATAGTTAGACAGTTGAAATTTTCACAGATGATACATTTCTGTTTCCGCTATAACAACAGATACTAAAAAACAGAATAAAATAAATATTGAAGGGGGCTCCCATACAACAAACGTGATTTTTTTGTTCGTTCTTACTTGATATTGATAACGGCAACAGGTAGACGGTTGAAATATTCACAGAATATTTAGTTATATATTCACTTTAAAAATAAATAATTACATTAAAATAAAACAAATATTTAAGGGGGCTCCCATACAACAGACATGATTTTTTTGCCGTTTTTATAGATAATGGTACGGAACCGTTCGTGCGCGAGTCCGACTCGCACTTGGCTGGTTTTTGTTTGTTTCTGTGTGCCAATATTATTTGATTGTAATTTTTTTAGTTTTTTCTACTTGTTTTGTTAGCTATTTTCATATTGCAAATAATATTGGGGGCCTACCACCAACTGTTATAGCAGTATTATTATAATCTTACATTGATTTTTCGTACCATGACGTCCTTAAAATAAGCTTATTGTCATGTTGAAAGAATGTTATTTTCTTAGCGGTTTTGGTGACGTAACCTCTAATAGTTCATTCTATTCGTAGTACGACGTGACTTTTGACAACTAGCATTATTGATTTTACGTCAAAAGCAATCTTAAAAAAGTTCGACGGAAATTTATTGTTTTGCAAATTACACTCTAAAAAGTAAGTAAAATGTATTTATTTACGTAAACTTACCGAACAAATTGTGTATCTAGAGATTTTAGAACATGTGCAATTAATTTCTTGTTTGATTTTAGATGGCGAATGCATACGAAATATTTGAGTTTTTGGAAGCTGATAACGCAGAAGCCAACAGTACAAAAAAGGGGCGGCTTATGCAGCTACGTAAGGAATGCAACAATTTAGACGAAACGGAGTTTGTAATGCGGTATAGACTCACAAAGGATCTAGCATAACCTACCTGTGCGATGCGATGACTTGAGGCCACTGATGAAGAACCCTACAAAATCTACATTGTTATTGTAGTTTAGTAAAATAGTGCACTGTACGGAAAGTTTACGTAAATAATAGTAGATTATGCACTAAGAGGATAAAGTAGTGTCTTATGTAGCGGGCGCCGTATTGAATCCCGAGCAAAACGAAGGATTCTAGCGTTAACTCCCGAGCGGAGCGAGGGAGTTTGAGTTAACTCCCGAGCAAAGCGAGGGAGTTAAGACAAGAATCCTGAGTGCAGCGTGGGATTCAAGTTCGCCCAAGACGAAGGCACCTTTATCCCCGAGGAGAATACTCTACTTTTCACTCCATCTACGAGACAATAAAAAGCATTAGTACTAGAATCCAAGTATTCATTACGACGATAGGACGATGTCCATCCGATTTCCTTTTTAAAAATGCCGGTAATTTGGTGTATGTATTAATTTGTATATTATTTTTGATGCTTATTGTTGACCTGAGCATCGAACAGATGCACCATAGGCTACTTGATTTCTTTGTACATGATAAATGCTGGAAGTAGACTAAATGCACTGATTCAGATATAGACTTGACGCCCTTTGTAGTTATCCATTTGTAAAAATCGTCGTAGGCTTTAATGTACGATTCCTTGAACTTTTCTGGGAATAGATTGTTAGCAATGCAAATGGCTTCGGATTTAATGTACTCCGGAGTCAAATCACTATCGTCACTCGACATTTTTGTGAAAATTTGTATGTATTGTAGTTAAGTAATTTGTTGTTTAACAAAGCAATTCAATTTTCAGTACCTATTCGCGCCTCTTTATAATTTGTGTTCTATTTTTATTTTATTTCTCATTAATTATCACATTAATGACCAGCGGGTCATAATGAAATTCAGTACAATATTATTACCCTGCTAGACCTCAGGTCTTAAATGACTTACTTTAGGTTAGGTTTGCATGACATATTATAATTTGACATTGTCGAGCAGGTGGTGTGAAAATACATTTAGTAGGAATATTGGGTGTTTTGAAAGGATATTGCAAGGAAAAATCACGTTATGTAACAAATCATTTTTATTAGGTACGTAATTATATCAATTTCAACGTCAGACGACTGAGAAGTAGGTAGATAGGTATTTCATCCAGAAAAGATGCAGATCGCTCCACATCTCATCTTGATACCGCCGCCGTGCCCTTGATAAAAAAGCGTTCACAAGCTACCGCACATCTTTATAGCTTCGGACAATGTCTTCGCACATTGTGTTGAAATCTTACACAACATAAGTACTTCTCGAGTAAATGCTGTACCATCTTGAAGATTCCATATCATTATAATCCTTCAATTACACACAGAAAAAGCAGAAATATGAAATTGATGTAATTTGAAAGAAACTGAAAGAATTATTTATGTTGATGTCCCTTGACACTTGTCTTTCTGACAGTGTAAGATAGTGATGCGCCTCGATTTTATTTAACTCGTTACTCTAGTAAATTAAATAAAAGAAGAAGAAAGAATTAAGAATAATTTATTTATTCACTTAAAATTTCTTAACGCTAGGTACATTGCCCCACAAAACTGCTTACGCAGTTTAACAGTGAGATCGTTGAGTCTCTCTTACAGTAAACATTATATCAGGTACATCTATAACCTATATATACTTAACACCTACACTCGCATAGAATCCAACAATTTTTTTTTTAAATACATGCATACTTTATTTCCTTCTTGTCTGATGACAGCAGGCAAAGTGTTCAATAAATAGGGAATGCGTTTTTTTTAAGTTCTGTCGCCATCGTAATTACTGACTCTGGGTACATCATATTTACTTGCTGTCATCGACCTGGTATTATACTTGTTAGAAACCAGTGAGTCACTATCTCGCCTGCCTGCATGGTTATTAACTAATAATAGGTACTTGTGTTTGAGGGTAACTGGTAGAATTTTACATATTTTGAATAACCTACTATAGTCCCCTTAACAACTATTTTTAGTTTTCTTGTTTACCAATAATTTTAAGAATCTAGTTTGAATTGATTCTAGTTTTTGTATATTACCATTGAAAGTCAAACCATAGCAATCAAGAGAATAACTCAGTATTGAATCAACTAAGGACATATATAAACATGTCAAGGTGCTGGAGAGAACTTTAAAGCTTAAGTGATAGAATTTACTTAGCAATATTCTAAGCTTACAACAAATACGTAATCAATATGTGAAGACCATGAAAAATTTGCATCGACTAAAAAAATAAATAAAAAAAAAAAAAAAATATATAAATAAAATAAAATAAAATAATAAAATATGAATATGAATATGAATATGAATATGACTTTCATTCCAAGATAGGTGACACTATCTACTTGTTCTATTGGTTTACATTTACAGTTTGTATTATTATTATGCATACAGTCATAGCTATGGGTGAACATAGAAGGGCATGTTTTTAATTGTTAAAAATTAACACTGACGGTGGCGTTTGCGGCGTAACTGTAGACAGTTTAAATGAAACTATCGTGCAAAATGACTACAGAAACATTAACCTTAGGAGAGTTGCATCATGTATGCAAGCTAGCTTTGCTTATGACAACGGACCCTTGGGTCTTCCGCACATGTCGTCATTATCACTGACCTCTCCAAAGCAAACAAATAGTACGATTGCTCGGCCTGCTATGCATGAATGTGATCGTTCGTCACCGTTGCGCGGTAGCATTGATGTTCTGAATGAGTGCGATAAAGTAGTTTCGTTTGCACCTAATAAACAAATAGCGCGGCAGGAGGTTGATAAAAAATAGCTAGTGAGGTGTCGACAGCGGGTGGTGCGAGAAGGTCACAGCATCTGGTGTGTGATGTATTGAAGCCCGCTTGCAATTCGAGTGTTGCGGCAGCTGTGGCGCCTAGCATCAGCTGTTTGCCTGAGTCTTGTCAGTCGTTTGCAGATATTGTGCGTGCGCCGGGTGAATGGAAACAACCAGTGATAGATGGTGAATGGAAGGAGGTACAGAGAAATAGACATAAGAATAGGTTTATAGCCTATAGGACAGAAAGGCGTGGCTGTTATCACACCACAATGTAAGTTTAGGGCTGCAGATGTCAGACTCCCTTTGTTTATAAACAATGTTGATAAAGGAACTTCACCTACAGATATTGCAAGTTATATTATGGCTAAACCACACGTTTGTGTGTTTTAGCAACATTGGAAAAAATTATAATGAAGCAACAGAAGGAGTATGATGCTTATAAGATATTAGTCCCGAGGTACAAGTTGGCTACATTCTTGGACGATCGTATATGGCCTGAAGGGATATCTTTCCGGCGTTTCATAGACTTTGGTAATAGAAGGCACTTTACTAAAAATCAAAATGGACAGTCAGCTATTAGGAACACCCTCACGACTTGCCGATTCTGGAGACAGTCGACCCAGACTATGACTACTGTGGCAAACCGGCTATAGACTCGTCGGCGGGCTTAGTACGAGGCAAACCGAATGGCGGTGTTGCGTTGCTTTTACGCCAGAGCAGACTCTGGCGTAAAAGTGCTTTTAGTTGGTGACAGTGATCCCGATTGCCGCGATACGCACACTGTTAGTGTGCGTATCGCGGCAATTAAGGTAGTGGTGTGCGATCGTTCTTTCGTAGTATTTTCGGTGTACATGCCTGTCAACTCAATTGAGAATTTAATTGAATTTACTGACTGTCTTAGTGAAATAAGCGCTATAATCGAAAACACCGACGTTGCGAATGTATAAATTTTAGGAGATTTTAATCCTAGTCCTTGTGCGTTGTTTGGAAAAGAACTTCTAAAATTCTGTAACGATCAACAATGGGTATGTGCGGATATAGAAAAATTGGGAAGTGCATCGGACACCTTTACATTCGTTAGTGATGCCCACGGCAGCACAAGCTGGCTTGACGATTGTGTGGTAACGGAGTCTGCATGGCAGTCTGTACTAAGTGTAAGGGTGTTCTATGACTGTACCTGGTCGGACCACTATCCTCTAGAAGTATCCTGTAATCTTTCTGTTATAAAACCACGGTTTCTATTACATGAAAATACCCCAAATGGTATACTGTGGGCCGATAGGGATGAGCAACAAATACAAGTTTATAGGAAGATATGCAATGATCACTTTAGAACAGTAGATTTTCCATCAGAATTGTCAGGATGTTTTGACGATTTATGTTATAATAAAGATCACAGAATAGTTATAGACCGAATGTACACAGATATTGTTGCTACGATGTGTGAAGTGGCTATGATTAGTTCAAATTGCAGTGATAATAAAATATGATAAAACGAAAACGTGTTGTGTTAGGCTGGAATAAGCATGTTTGTGGTGTTCACGAGGTTGCCAGGCTAAACTTTCAAACCTGGTTACTATAATATGGTAAACCTGCAAATGGAACTATCTATAATAAAATGGTGGAGTCTCGGCGTCGTTTCAAAGCTAAGTTAAGATGGTGTCAAAATAACGCCGAGCAAATTAAAATGGATATTCTTGCATCACACCACGCAGATAAAAATTTCAAAAGCTTCTGGAAAGGCACGAGGAAACTCAATTGTAAACCCACCGTTCCACTAAACGTTAACGGAGTAACTGAAACGCGTGACATTGCGAACATGTTTAAAATACTTTTTCAGATAACCCCGCCTCCCTGTGTGCCGGGAATGCTCAGTACTACTGAAGTGAGGCAAAATACACTTGGACCGGCAGTATTGCCATCTTTATTTATTTATTTATTTACTCTTACCACTTACATTAGTTTTTACAGGTAGGAACCCAATACAACAATGTAGTCACAAATCTTACAGTCAGAGACGTCACCCAAAATCCAAATAAACACCACCACCAACCAACATGAAAAGTTTTTATACTGTCGTATTTTGACTGACAAGGTTCCAATTTATACGTTGGTTAACGTGAGTGATTAACGGCCCCAAGTAACGACTCTGAGTACAAGGACAAGTCAGACAGAGGATAACATGTTTAGTGTCACCCTCTGGAATTCCGCCAGTGAGCAATTAAAGATATCCAATCGCAGAGACACGCTGTTGAGTATCTGTATTGCCCGCCCAACCGGTGAAAACTTTAACAAGTTTGTACGGGCCACCGGGACTTTAAACAGCCTCTCTCTCGGCCCTTGCCGCAGCCTACTGTTTGGAACGAGCAATCCCAAAGATTCTAATATTTGTGGATTATTTAGCATACCACGAAAAACCATAAAAACATATTTAACCAGCGCGAAATTGCGAAATCTTTTACATCTAAACATATATCTGCCGTTATAACACATATGACGCGGGGTAAGTCCCCTGGCCACGATGGAATTAGTATTGAGCATTTGCAGCATGCAGGGGTTCATCTGCCTAGGGTTCTAACAATGTTTTATACATTTTGTTTAAGACACTCATACCTACCTGATGAGTGCATGAAGACCATGGTTGTGCCAATAATCAAAAATAAAACTGGTGATGCCTCAGATAACAGCAATTATAGGCCCATTTTGTTAGCTACTAAGTGCTGGACAGTCTGTTCGATCGTATTTTGAATAGCCACATTAAGCTGACGCTCAGTTCGGTTATAGGCGCGGCCTGTCGACGGAAACGGCAGTCCTATGCCTCAAGCACACTGTCAGTTACTACACCGATAGAAAGACTCCGGTCTACGCCTGTTTTTTAGACCTTTCGAAAGCTATCGATTTGGTGTCCTATGATGTGCTATGGCACAAAATGAGGACAGAAACCAGCCTCCCAGAAGAAGTCGTCAACATTTTTAACCCCCGACTGAAAAAGAGGGGTGTTATAAGTTTAACGTGTGTATCTGTGTATCTGCGTATCTGTGTATCTGTGTATCTGTGTATCTGTGTATCTGTGTGTCTGTCTGTTCCATCGTAGCTGCCGAACCGCTGAACCGATTTTGTTTTTTTTTGTTTTGTTTGAAAGGTGACTTGATCGAGAGTGTTCTTAGCTATTATTCAAGAAAATCGGTTCAGCCATTTGAAGATTATCAGCTCTTTTCTAGTTGATGAATGGATGTGAGCATCTTTCACAGGTCTAATCGATTGGAAATTTAGAATTTTGCGAGAGAGCCAAGAGTTTCGCGATTCAAATACCTGGACCACTGGGTCTCGGATGACCTCTCAGACTACGAGGATATTGAGAGGGAGTGTCGGGCGCGGGCTGTTCGATGTAACATGCAGTGAAAGGTACACTGTTTCGGGCGTTTTGCCAATATTTTTATACGTGCAGTCTATGGGTCAATTATACTCAGAAGGCAATCAACGCCCTGCGCGTGCAGTACAACAATGCTTTTAGAATGTTGATGCGGCTGCCGAGGCATGTTTGCCGACGCGCGTATTGATGGATTCCATGCCATCCTCAGGAAGAGAGCTGCATCGTTGCTAAGTCGTACCCGCGGCAATGGCAACAGCATTCTTAGCCACGTCATCATAAATAGTTCCCTGCTCTTGTTTCATGTTTATTGTTATATATATATATGTATATATAACTATGTATATATTGTATATATTTTTTATATTTATATAGATAAGATAATGCTTTACGTGTGTATGTATTTATTGTATATGTAAACGGTATGTCTCTCCTTCTTACTTTAATCCATCCAAAGGTTGTCTGTAAAAGATCGCTTTTAGCGATAAGACCGCCCATTGTGTCACCCTATGTAAAATTTTCAAATTTATGTCTGTAATTTTTATGGTGAACATAATAAAGAGTATTCTATCTATCTATCTTAGCGTTGTGGCTGGCAGAATAGACTGCCCAATATTGTGGCACTGTGTACAGTTGCATGTAAAAAAGTACAGCAACTAATGTGGTATTAAAATTTTTATTTGTTTGATTTTTATTTATTATTCCTTTTATTTCATAAAGTTACATATAAATTACATTTTTAAATATTAGAATATAAAAATATAAAAACATTTAAAAATATAAAAAATAGTAGCCCACCGGTATCGGGAACAGGGTCCAAGCTACCGGCGGTCAGGGCTCCAGAGAGAGACCTTCTAACAATACGGGCCGTGTCCAGAAGTACCGCTTTCTGAATCAAGCCCTTAATCCAGCTGCCTAACGAGAGCCTCCGTAGATGTTGGTCGAGGCTCTTGGCAATTAAGCCATTGGCTGATACGACTATCGGCACAATGATCGCAGAGTCCACATCCCACATGTCGACAACCTCGTGAGCCAAGTCAAGATACTTGATTTGTTTATCTTTCTCGGCCTTCACGAGGTTCTCGTCATGCGGGACCGTTATGTCAATGATCATTGCGCGCCGCTCTGTTCGATCCACCACCACTATATCAGGCTTATTGGCAACAATAGTCCTGTCAGTGATGATGGATCGATCCCAGTACAATGTGATATTTCCATTTTCGAGAACTGGGTCGGGCACGTACCTGTAGTACGGCACTTCCGATTCCACAAGGCTATACTTTAGAGCAAGTTGCTGATGGATAATCCTGGCTACAAGGTTGTGTCTATGCAAGTACTCTCCGTTAGCTAGACGAGAACACCCGGAGATGATGTGTCGAATTGATTCTCCCGGTCGGTGGCATGCCCGACAGATGTCAACCGTTCCGTCCTTCACAATAAATCTCCGGTAATTGTTCGTCATGATAACTTCGTCCATAATTGCACAGACAAAACCTTCGGTTTCCCCAAAGACGTCACCGAAACGCAGCCAGCCTACGGACGCTTGTAGATCTACATCGGGTCCATGTAGGGCCCGGAAAAAGCGTCCGTGAAGCTCCTTACTCTGCCATACCTTCCTGCGATCGTTAGTGTCAAGCACTACAGGCTTGCGCCAGTTCTCTTTCGCCAAGGAGAGCGGGGTGAGGCACTTGTCCACCGCGACCACATCTCGATGCATCCCCACGTCGGCTTCTAGGAAATATTCCCTGAGACTGCATATCTCGCGATTGTGGAGGGTCTTAGCGTTTAAAAGGCCTCGACCTCCACACTTTCGCGGGATATACAGTCTCATTACCGATGACCGCGGGTGATGCATTCGGTATGCAGTCAGTAGCGTACGGACCCTCCTATCCAGGGCGTCAAGTTCGGTCTGAGTCCATTTGAGTATGCCGAAAGAGAATACATCAATACATCAAAACCGGCATGACCCAACCGTTGAAGGCGCGCACCTTGTTTCCGCCTGATAGAAGACTATTAAACACTTTCTTCAGGCGGCCAAAGAAGCGCTCCTTCAACGATTGCTTCATGTCAGTAACATTGATACCTAACGCTTCCGACATACCCAAATACTTATAGGTTTCGGATGCGGAGAGGGCTCTAAGGTATATGGAATCCGAGAGTTGGATTCCTGCGGATTCCACAATCTCCCCTCGCTTTACATGCATGACCGCACATTTGTCCTCACCAAATTCCATCCTGATGGCTCTACTGAAAGTTTCAGTTACTTTCAGTAGCTCCATCAGTTGTAAATTGTTGGGGGCAAAGAGTTTTAGGTCATCCATGTAGAGGAGGTGAGATATAACCTGACCATCTCTCCTCAGCCAATAGCCTAGACCTGAGTCCTCCAGCAGTGTGCTTAGAGGATTCAGGGCCAAGCAGAACCAGAGTGGACTCAAACTATCGCCCTGAAATATACCTCGCTCGATCCTTATCGGTTCGCTGTTCCTTTGGATATTTCGACATCCTGGATAGCGAAGGACCGTCCTCCATTGCCCCATACATGACATCAGGAAGATGCGTAGAGTTGCATCTACTTTATACAACTCCAGCACCCTCATGAGCCATGTATGTGGCACCGAATCATAGGCCTTCTTATAGTCTATCCAACATGTCGATAGATCCTTTCGGGAACGACGAACCTGTTGGCTAATGGCCATATCAATGAGAAGTAGCTCCTTAGTACCGCGGGACTCGTTCCTACATCCATTTTGAGAGGCAGACATGATGGAGTTCGTGTCTATATGTTTGTTAATTTTAGCTCTCACAATGGATGTAAGATCTTTATAGACCGTCGGTAAGCACGTGATCGGCCTATAATTTTTTGGGCTCCGCGGTGCCCCCAGATTTGTGGAGCAGGTGGGTAACTCCTGTCGTTAAGAATTGGGGTAGCGAACCAGACTCCAATGCAGTCTGGTACTGGGTCGCCAAGCGAGCGTGCGACCCTATGAACCATTTTATCCAGAAGTTGTGCAGCCCGTCCGGCCCTGGAGACTTCCAGTTGGGCAACAGGCGGACTGCACGGGCTACATCTTGGGGGCAGATGGTAATAACCCCCATTTCTGGTATAAGATCGCAGGCTCGCTCGACTTCCCGAGTCCAATCTCCTTCAGTGTGACTGACAGGCACCGACCAGATACTGCGCCAGAAAGTGCACATGGCATCATCATCCGGCAGGCGCGTGTCAGCCACACTTTGGTCCGGTTACTCCCAAGTCCTATATACCCACCTTTCATCATTCTGGAAGGTGCGGTTTTGAGTGTATCGGTCCGCTCGCCGCTTATACTTACGGATACGGTTTGCCCAGGCATACACTTTCTGCTTCAGGAAGTCTATGCGCTCTGTGACACGGGCTATATAGTCTTCAGGTCTGATATCAGTACCTGAGAACGCCCGCCTCACAAAGCGCATCACTCTAGGGCGAGTATTGCCCTCCCTGAAGCAGATTAGTTTGCCGATGAGCGCTCTGGCCCCACCAATACGGCGCTCAATTCTGCACTGCCAAGCTGGTACGGCTGATTTCGGTCGTGTAGATTCATTTGCAAATTTGACATGAGCTACACGACATGCCGCTACAGCCGCACAGTACAGAATCGAGTGAGTATCGGTGAGGTCTTCGCAGTCCTCAAAATAGTTTGACAACTGCGAATCCAGAGCCGCTATCAGCGCCCTGTTTTTGTTATGCATGGGCAAACGAGGTAAGCGTGGCCTAAGTTCGGGCGGCATGAGCCGATATTCACGAATCGCACCCTCCAAAGCACTCCTCAATTCATCATTGCACTGGGTACTTACGTTTGTAGCCCTGTCATCAATCCCCTCGTCGGCTTGACTTGTAGTGACCGGTGGTGGTACTATAACAGTCTGCGGCGGGGGAGCGATGACATGGCTACTCTGCATTTCATTTCGCAGGCGATCAAGTACAGTATCATCTAACATATGATTACGCTGGATGACCCGCACCTGATCCGACAGTCGTTGTGCCGAAACGTTGACAGCCGGCTCAAGCACCTGAAACAGAGAGAGCATCCGAACACGGTACGCGGTCAGATTGTTTCCCCCCTCTGTAGCCCCGTAGTATGAGCGCATGACATTCGCATTGATGGGTCGTGTCCATCTCATGCGCTGCACACTTCCGCCGGGAGCTGGGACCCTATCAGAGGCCGGTGGGCCTCGAGGTCCTAAGCCGTCCGGCGGCCGGCGTCCTCCCCGCCGACGAGCAGGTGGTGGCGTCGTGGGCGGGGAGAAATACTCGTCGCTCGAGCTCGACGCTACTGCCGCGGCCGGTGTCGTCACAGCACTCACAGTTGGGCTGGGTACCGGCGGCGGCGAGGCGGAGCTGAGCGAGGAGTCCGGAGATGGTGGGCGTGCTCGTCGTGCGGCCGATCTCGTCAACATATTGTCTTCATTTTCGTATTAAGTATTTTGTTCGTTGCTCCGGTTCATTGTTGTCGGACGTGACATCTGTCAAGTCACCTCCGATCCGGCAGTTTTAATAAAATTCTATTACATTTTGTTGAATTATTCTCTTTCTTGGATTTTTTACGTAGGAACGTAATGCGAGATAGTCGTGGAACCATTTGTTCAGCGGCTCTCCCACATGGCGTTCAATAAGGTCTCAGTTTCAAGGGTATCGAAGGCTTTTTTATAATCAAAGAATACCGCGACTACAAACTTTTTTTCACTTAAATATGTATTAATTTCGTCAGTATATCGTGTAAGAAGAGTATTTGTACTTTTACCTTTTTGGAAACCATGTTGACATTCATTTATTACATTATTTTTCTGCAGATAATTATTCAAACGGTTGATGATACATTTCTCAATAATCTTGTCTATACTGGATAATATTGATATCGGCCTATAATTACTATTATTTTTATGATCGCCTTTTTTATATATTGGTCACATTATGGCTTCTTTTAGAATACTAGGAAACACACCATTCTGCACAAACAGGTTGACTAGGTTAGAGATCACAGGGCTAACTGTATCTATCAACATTTTCAGATCGGACATTCGCACAAGATCGCTACCCGTAGACTTATTTTTATCCATTTGAGTTATTATTCGTTTAACATAGTTACTATCAACGGGTTGCCACCTCATACTTCTGTCCGTCTGTCCAACATAGGTGATTCTATCTAACAACTTAGTGCTACAAATATGTTTAGTTTTCTCTATATCTTCGGCAAATGTACGAGCAAAGTTATTACATATATTTTTAATAGGTTCGTTAATTCCCATATTCTTTATTATTACTTTATCCAAACATTGCTTTTCATCTAAAAAGATAAAAGCTCGAGTTAAAAAAAATAAAGTAATAAAAACTAAAACCCAACTACGACTAAAAAGGTATAAACAAGACACCACAGACAGACAAATTAAAAATCCGGAGTCACACGTGTTAGGGCATAAATCGAACAGATTACGGGTTGGGTTTTAGTTTTTATTACTTTAATTTTTTACATGGAGCGACTGCCTATCTGACCTCCACAACCCAGTAACTGGGTAATACGATACCCCTTGGTTAGACTGGTTGTCAGACTTTCGGGCTTCTGACGACTCGTAACGACTGTCAAAGATCTTCAAATGACAGCCGGGACCAACGGCTTAACGTGCTTTCCGAGGCACGGAGGAGTCTCGATATGTGAAAATGGTCACCCATCCACGGACCAACCCCGGCAAGCGTAACTTAACCTGATGGATCGACCCGAGCGGCTGTTATTACTTAGCCACGAGCTCCTCCGTCATTCTTATTCTATAATTCATTAAGTAGGTAGGTAATAAACCAGGGAAAAGATTTATTTCGAGTTATAAACCGTCATCATCAATCGTCAAAATACTGGATTGTACAGTCACAGAGTTTGTAAATACATGATCTGTGGGTTAGTGACGTCATTTGATAGAGTCTGTCTAGTGAAAGCGGAGAGTGAATAAGCAGTCCGGGTAAAAAGAGGGGCAAATTTAAATAAAATACACTTTATGTCCCCGGATTAACTAGGAAAAAACGTATTTGATAGAATATTATATATACTTGAATATTCTGTATAAGAATATTCAAGTATCTAAGAATATAAGAATATTCTGTATAAGAATATTCAAGTATCAAATAAGTTTTTCCTGGTTGATGCGGGGAAACACGACGTATTTTTTTAATTTTCACTAGACAGAATAACTTGTAATTTGTCGTTAAAATCGTCATTGATTATCAGATTGTGAGTAGGAGAAAACGCTCTTTACAAAGTCGAACATAGCCGATCTTACCCGAATGCTGACTTATACCCCAATGTACCAATATTGAACGGTTGCTGTATTTTGGATCTGGTTATGATTCTTTTCTTTAAGTTCTTTTTTTGTGTGCGTTTCAAACGCACAAATCTGTTGGAAACGTCCCTGTAGTTCTTCCACCTTAGATTCAAGTAGAATTAAGTTTTCAAATTACAGAGTCGGGACAATCGAGTGCCTGACCGTTAATGATTGAGTAACATCACTAATTCACTAGAGTCAAACTGACAAACAATCAACAACTACAATCCGTTTCACGTCGACTTTTAAACCACTTTACGCGAGATTATGCAAACTTAAAAATGGCAAAATTAAACACAGGGGGACCTGCTGGAGCGTCAATAGTATTTTTTTTTACCTAATACAAACAAATTTGGTAGAACCTCGGACTGTAATATTTTTTTTTTTTTTTTTTTTTTCATAATAATCGTTAAAAACGCTTCAATACAAGCATTTACTTTGCATTATGACATTGACGCCAAAGGGACAACGCTATACTGTTCGTATAGCGTTGTTTCTTTTCTACTATAGCAGGCAATAGACAATCATTCGTTCTTTCCCAGCACTAAGCAGGAATAAAACAATATTTAAAGATGATCATGGTACGAATATGAGTAATGTTATTTTAGCCTTGAAACAAAACGCTCTTGAAATAAGATTGTTTTGTAAAAGGTTGTGTGGTAGGCCCCAAACAAATGCAAGAGATTTCATAGTTTAAGACCTACCGGCTTGAGTTTTTAGGGGTATGAGGAACAGGGTGTAAAATTCACTCATACTCCATAGAAAAGGGTTGTTGAGCCAGACGGTTGTTGTATCTGGCGGGCAACTGCTCAACGATTGATGTTGGGTTCTTGTGTGTCCACTGCACGGTAAACTTTAATTGCGCGATGCAGGATTTATGTGACGTCAGGATGACGTCAGGTCTTTGATGCGTAGTTCGCATGTGGCGATGTAGATACCGCCACAAGTTCGAGCGACAGCTCTTAAGTGCAGTTCGTGTCTTTGAATTGCGAGTTTTTGACTCTTAGCGAGTCAGCCTTAGTATAAATTATATGGGTTCATTAAACTTAAAACACAAAATATGATGAGTTCGTAAAAGCTTGTTTTAATAATTTCATTTCATGTTTGGTTTTAGAGGAGCTCGTCGCTAAGTAATAACAGCCGCACGGGTCGTTCCATCAGGCTAAGCTACGCTTGCCGGGGTTGGTCCGTGGATGGGTGACCATCTTTACATACCGAGACTCCTCAGTGCCTCGGAAAGCACGTGAAGCCGTTGGTTACGGCTGTCATTTGTGAATCTGTGAGTCTGTGACAGTCTTTAAGGGTCGTCAGAAGCCGGAAAGTCTGACAACCAGTCTTACCAAGGGGCATCGTATTACCCAGTTACTGGGTTGTGTAGGTCAGGTAAGCAGTCGCTCCATGTAAAATACTGGTATTGAGCTAAATCCGGTTAGACTCCTTAAGTTAGAATAATCCCCAAACATCATGATTTCATGAAATAGTCATTCAATACACTTATATGAACTTAGAGAGTTGTATTGCAGATTCTAATGTTTATAATTCTGTAAATCCATATGTGTTACGGTCGCGAATCATATTTTAATCAATAGGTATACAACGTGACACTGACCTGCAAATTGCAAATAAACGTAAGAAAATTGCGCCACGCGTGCAACGTTTATGCAAATGAAAAACTTTATGAAACACTCCACAATGTATTCCAATTTATTACAATTAACGCTCCGCTGGCAGAAGTTCATCAGCTTAAAGTTTCAACAGTCTTCACAAGCGGCACCGACTGCTCTGGTCGGGAGGGGGGGAGGGATCAAACTTACCCTTACACAAAATCTTTGAATATCTAGATAAGCTATCTATAAAGCGACCCATTTTGTGAAAGGTTCAAGACAACGGTGTCACAGATAAGAGCTTTCTAATTAAAAAATATTGTTTTTTTTAGAAGTCTTTATTGGGTAGAGTTTTACGAAGTTTAAAAGTTTAAACGGTTTTTGTTAATAAATTAACATAAATGGATACCGACTTACTGTTTATTATCTGAAATAACTTATTACGAACCTAGTAACCAGCAAATACTTACACCATCACACACTCATCTCAAGTATTATTCCGAGTTCAAATTGTTACTTTGCAAATGATGTTGTCCTCTGTGGGGTAAATAGCGATTAGCGACCCACGCGATTTAACTAAGTGCTCACGTTTTTATGTCAAAAAAGATACAACCATTTATATGATACCATTCTTTTTAGTAAAGTGTCAGTCTTGGTACATTTTATTATGGGTGCTAATTAACGCAGGTCTTTATAATGTCATTCTCGTCTTCAAATATATTTAGTTGCCTAATGAATTAATAAGCCAGCGACAAACTTTTAGCGCCTAATAAAATAATGATTTTCAAGCGACCATATATTGTAAAAAACCGGCCAATTGCATGTCGTACCATCCACAATGAAGGGTTCTGTAGTTAGGATGAATTTATAAAACAAACTTAACATTGTAGTTGAAAAACTTGTTCTCCGATGCAGAATGTATGGCAGAACATGTTTTTACAACTGCAAATTTAAGTTGGTCGATTATTACTCGATAACTTGTGAAGCCTATGTAGCGGTGATAGTTTTCCTTTTAATTTCGTTATATATACTACTGCCATGAATTTTTTCACATATCCAAACCCAACTATTTAGCTGGCAGGGGGCCCCCCCCCCTGCCAGCTAAATAGTTGGGTTTAATACTTGGCTCTAACAAAAATTAGCACTTTAAAGCTTAATATTCCGCAAACGGATCCCTGAATCCAAAAATGGTTTCAACAAACTCACATTAGTTCTAAACGACCTTTCCAACGATACCCCACAACGTGGGATTGACGAGAAAAAAAATCCCCACTCTACGTGTAGGGGAAGAAAATTAAAAAAAAAAAATTAAGTTTTTTTTTTTACCAATTTGTTGGCGTCGTTTATATGTATATCCATACCAATATACTATTATTATAGCTTTCTAGTACCAACGGTCTCTGAGCTAAGCCGCGGACAGACGGACATGGCGAAACCATAAGGGTTCCTTGTTGACTACGGAACCCTAACAAGCTACTGTAAATAAGGCTTAGCATGGTTTTAATTCTTAATTATAAATGCGAAAGTAACACTGTTTGTCTGTCTGTCTGTCGCGCTTTCACGCCAAAACTACAGAACCGATTTGAATGAAATTTGGTACACAGATAGTCTAGAGCCTGATAATAACGCAACAAAATTATGAAAAAGAATTTTAATTTATGTTAATTTATTAATTATGTTGTTGAATAAAATGGCTATTTTGAAGTTGCAGTTTGATTTTATTAGCAGACGGATGTTGAATCTCTAAAATAGGTCTACAAAGTACTTACAACATTAGTCGCTGAGTTATCAATTCAGAAGTAGGTACTTAAATATATTTATCGGAAGCTCTGAGTCATAATTATTAATTTACGTTCGTAAATTGACGCCGATTTTTTGCTATTCTGTTGGAATAGTAAAGTGATGAATTAATATTATATAATAGAAGCTGTTCTATTACCTAACTCGTTGCATACATACAAAAAATACGCTAGCTTAAAAAATTTTTTTGTTGCTGCACTTATTATTTCCCTTTTAATAAACTTTTCAACACACTTGCTCGTAAAGTGGCTCTTATTGAACCGCTTTTAGGTTCATAATGCAGTGTATTATATGGAAGCGTGCTTTTTACTTTATATTACCGAACTAGTGCGGTAATGTGCGCCACAGATTACTATTTACTAGTCGGAGTAATAACATGGCAGTATGGAATTAGTAAGTACTATCATGGCAGCAAGGAATTTGTATCCAATAGAAATTGTTTTTAGTGAAACTTTTTACCAAAGACAAGCGCTCAAAAGCAAGTTTTTATAAAAAAAAAAAGAACCATAAGCAAACCAGTAGCTTTTAGTTGATTTGACTCGCCCCGACGAATCGCTGATGAAATGATAACTAGGGCAAATTATTATAAATAACTAATTTATTTAGAGGATTATCGTACCGGATAATGATAGCACACACATGACAGATCGGACACACGAGTGATCCATTTACAACTATATGTCATATTGAACTAGTGCAGGGTCCATACTTTCATCATCCTCTCCTGGACGCAAACGCTTCAAAATCAAGCCCATTGCTTTGCAGTCCCCAAATCCTTCATTTTGAATTTGAATTTCTGTTTTAACTTAGACTTGACAAACTTTATTTTGTTCTTCATAGCCGGGTGTCCACCACCCGGCGATGAAGAACAAAATAATAATCATATATTTATATCCTTTAATTACAAGTCTAGCTTTGTAACGCGCTATGGATCCGTTTTCATCTATTTTTGTTTTAAAAACCCATTTACAGGGAATTGCTACTTTTCCTTCTGGTAAGTTTACTGGTGTCCAAGTATTGTTGCTTATTAATGACTCATGTTCTTCCTCCATAGCTCTTTTCCATTCATCAGCCTTATCACTCTTGAGAGTTTCTTCAAGGTTCTGTGGATCTCTATTTAATAAACTCATAGTTGACTCACCGTTCATACACATATATGTTGTGGCGTCATTATTCTGATGTCTGTCTACTCGATGTGGACGTGATCTCAGAGTCATGCTGAGTTGTGGCGGAGATTCCAATGTTTCATCAGGTAAGTATGTTTCATCATGAACATCTTCAAATAGATCGGAGTCATCAGAAGAAATTTCATGAACTTGAGCGGTAAGCTGTGTTTCATTTGTTTCATCTATGTTATCTGTTCCAGATTCATCGTGCTCTTCAAATAAAGGTAAGTCTACTGTTTTCTTTTCTTTTATTAAATAATTTTTCTCTAGTATATCGCTGTAGTTTAACAACTTTATTTTACTTTATTGTAGCTTCTAAGAATACAATATCTCTACTTATAATTCCTCTTTTTGTTTCAGGTTCTATGAATCGATAGCCCTTAGTGGAATCACTGTACCCTACAAATATCAATTTGCGTGATTTGACATCAAGCTTTGTCCTATTTTCTTTTGGGATATGTACCATCGCGTGACAGCCGAAAATCCTCATATGACTCAAGTCAGGCTTCTCTCCAGTTCATACTTCATGTGGGGGTCACATCGGATTAAGCACGAGTTGGCGAACGGTTGACTATATAGGCGGCTGTGGCTACTGCTTCAGCCCAGAATATGTCCTGCAATTCAGCATAAAAAATCATACATTTAGCACGCTCTATTAATGTCCTATTCATCGTTTCGCTGAGACCGTTTTGCTCGGGAGTCTAAGGATTAGATGTCTGGTGCCATATTCCATAGTTCTTAAGATAGGCTCCAAATGTATTATTTTTGTATTCGGTACCATTGTCGCTTCTTAGAATTTTTATTTTTCTATTCGTTTAATTTTCTACTCTATTCTTAAAATCCACAAATTTTTCAAAAACTTCGCCTTTTGTTTTAATAAAATATACATGTAAACGACGGGAAAAATCGTCAATAAAGGTTATAAAATACCTGGCACCTCCAATAGAAACCTGTTTCATCGGTCCACATACGTCACTGTGAATGAGCCCTAGCAGCTCCGTTGCACGCAAGCCTTCGCTGGGAAATGGTTGCCTGGTTTGCTTGCCTTCGAGTCAAGTTATACAAATACTATCTTCCTTTTGCGGTGACAGCTTTACCCCCTCTGTACATGTAGGCATTTTACAAATGTCTGAGAAATTTAAGTGGCCCATCCTTTGGTGCCATAAGTAAGTATCATAATCAGTCTTTGCTGTCATTGCTTGCAATTTCTTCATTTTTGCTTGACCTCATTAATGAAGTTTGCTTTTGCAACTAATTTATTATTTCGATTGTAAATTTTACAACCAACCTCATTAAACTGAATTTTGCATCCATTAGCAATTATTTTGCTTACTGACAGCAAAGAACCATGCTCAGAATCCTATACATGCATACCCTCACTAAAAGATCACATTACAAAGCTGCACATGGTGCATTAAAAGCACTTTTTCTACATTTTTAAATAATTCCTCCTGTTTAAGATAAAGTAGCAGTTTTTTGTATATTCGGTAACAAAAAAATCTTTGTCCTAGCACTTTTGTTCCGTTACACTTAAAAAATCGATTGATTGCTAATCATTGTGTGTCAGGCGTTTTATACACTTTCACAAGTTTTTTAGTTCACTATCGAATTCCAATTAGCGCCAGAAACATATATACACACCACGTAACCTAGTAGGGTTTTCTAGATTTTGCAACATAAATAACTAGGAACTAGCCTATAAATGCGGGCAGACTGTGCTGTGGTGAGAAATAAGTATATTTTTTAAACCTGAGAATTAGGCAGCTTTTTTTATCAGAGATAAGTGAGATAACAAAGTGGAGAAGCTAAGCTACGAAACTATAATATACTTTGTTTCATTTTAACCCTTTTCGAGCAGAATTAAACCAAAACTGTGCTATGAATATCAATCGATCCTATTGGATAGATCTCTTAGAATAGTTATAAACATCTGGCGTGGGCCTACCAGATGTTTATAACTTATGGGAGAATTCCACATTTTAGTAAGGTACCTAGTAAGGTGGTCAGAGCAATGTAAACCGGAGAAACGGGAAATAAAACAAATCTCTCAAAAACAACGTACCCCTTTTTTATTCAATCTTAAACAATTTATTTCAAAACCTAAATAAATATAAGCTATGGCAGTGAAGAGACGGTCAGTCCCAACAAGATGCCACTCATCTTGTTGGATCACAGCACCATTAAGATTATAACCATTTTGAAGGCAGCAGAATGTACAACATCAACCCTCATGTTGTTTTTTGCAGTTGTACGGAAAATTCACTGCCTGGACGTCTCTAAATACGTTGCACGCGCAAAACACATTTGATGCATCGAAACATTGATGCATGATTCCAATCAACTCAGCACCTCAGACGAAGTAAAAAACCCTCAGCACCGCAATATTGTATCCAATTACATTTCACCGATAAACTGACACGTATCGTTATTACAGTAGGAAAACAAAATCGACAGTGAGATATCGCTTTCAAGAATATGTATATCGATCTAAAATGAGCAGAAAAGTTACGGGTAAGTGTTTAAATAAACAATAAATAAGCAAACAAACAATAACACACGCACAAAGCCCAACTTTGGACTGGTTTGAACGTAACAGTAGGTTTCTATGGTGACGAGTGACAAGTGATTGAATGATCAAGTGACAACTACAATCAGTGTTTCCAGATGGTTGTTATTTTTTTACCCAAAAACTTTTCAAGAATCTGCTTCGGAAAATATACTATATATATATATTACCTACAAAAGAACTTATTAATCAAAATATGATTATATTATAACATCTTGGTAACATCATTCGTATTGAAACTATACTTATAGTTCTTTATTCATTCACTTTAATTACGATAAACAAGCTACCACTACACTAAAATATATAAATATACAAGTATACAAAGGAAGAAAATAAAAATACATAAATAAATAAAGGCTCATTGGGCATCAAAAAATTCGTCCGCAAAGCTGTCAGTGGAAAAAGTGCCCAATAGGCTGGCAGCGTTGCCACGTTGGATGGCAATGCTGGTTCTTTGGCCTAAGAATTGGCCAGCCCTCTAGTCACGTGCAGAGTCGTCCAACCTCTTGTCGATGTCCCGAAATACCTACTCGATGAGCGCTCGGACCCCATGGCCCTAGTTTTCGAACCCCAAAGGCTTTATGATTATGTGAGAAGAGAGACCGCATGTTATCTAATGTGTCTAGAATATAAACAATTAAAATAATCGAAAACATAAAAACTGAATAATGCAGTAAAGAGATGACCAGTTCGAAGAAAAACTGAAACAAACTCAGAGGTCTCTTTTAAAGTCCATACAATTACTTGTAATCATTACTTGTATCAGATCATATTATAAGAAACAGAATCTGAAATAAAATGCATACAACTTAGTAAAACCATGACAATTGAATCAGCATCATTTAGCTCAATCTTTTTGAAGGAAACCGTATGATTCAACCCTAAAGCTTACACTTTTATACGACAAACATTTTTTTTAAACTAGATGAGGTCGATGTTGCCTTGCTGACTACTCTAGGAACAAATATCGAAACAAACTCAGAGGTAAAAGTATAATTATTTTAAAGGCCATACAATTAATTACTAGTATTGGTCAGATCACATTAGAAACAGGTGCTGATATAATGCATGCAACTTTTTTTTGTAAAACTATGGCGCATGGATCAGCGTTCTTTAGCAGCTTTAGCTCAACCATTTTGAAGGGAACCGAATGATCCAGCACTAAAGAGATAACCAGTCCCAACTGACGGCAATAAACACAACACACTATACAATAAATAAATAATATGGTGGCCTCCATGGTTATCTCCTGTACCTCAAAAATAAGGTATACTCCTACCATTAATCTGATCACATTGACCGAATGAACGAAATGAACTGTAATCTTTCACCTATCGTCGCCATAAATCGAAAATGTAACCGGAACTACAAATAATATTTATTTTTATTCAATTTTAAACACGGCCTTTGATTGACTCTAGACTATTATTTTAAATCTAGTTTGAATAAATGAAAGTTACTTAAAAATATGAATTGGCTGTAATCGATTAGGGCAGAAATGGTCATGGTCATTTGTTTTTAAATCTGGTACATATAAAACTTTTCTCACCTGTATTGCCTCGGTGCTGCCATCGTTTATATTCAAACTCAAACTCAAAACATTTATTTCAATTAAACCATTTACATGCACTTTTGAATTGTCAAGGAGTCGGTCAGTTAGTCAGAGAGTTGAAGCTAGTTGCCCATTCCAAAACGTAGATCTCTATGGAGAAGAACGGGCAAGAAACTCCAAGGACACTCTTTTAAAAATGGATATAAATATTACAAAATCCTGGGTACAGTATTCATGTTGCTTCTATATGTGAGAACAATGTAAAACTGAAAAAGAATCAAAAGCAATTCAAAATTTAAGATTAAAAATAAGCTCTGGCAAATAAGAAGTGACCAGTCTCAACTGACGGCGGCGCCCGTTCACGAACATGACATGTGGATCAGCACCATTCAGCTCAACCATTTTGTAGGGAACCGAATGATCCAACACACGTGCCACCATCAGCGAGACATTTAAGTGAGCATGACATACTCTCATCTGCCATGATATTTCAAGTCAACATACATCATACCATACTAAACGGCTCCATGGTACTCACATTTACAATAATTGAAAAAATGCTTCTAAATTATACAAAACTAGTTTGCAAAGAAATTGAGCAATTAATATAATATTATTTTCAGATAAGTTACTAAGAATAAACAATAAGTTCGTAAAGTCAGGAAAAAAAAAATTGTAAAAAGGGGGAAGCAACACTTCCTATTATGAAATTTTAACTAGTGAGCCCAAGTGCCTGTGGAGTAGGACCAGCGTTAAGCCAAGCATTTTTATCTACGATATAATCATCCAACTTATAATATGCTTGTCTACATAGTGTGCGTTTAATGCATGTTTTAAATTTCTTCTCATTTAGTTGAAGAATATCGAGTGGAATTTTATTATAACATTTTACACAGTACCCCATAAAAGAAGTATGTACTTTAGACAATCTGAAACGTGGTTGATCTAATTTGTTCCTATTTCTAGTGTTAAAATTATGCCTGTCACTTATTTTACTAAAAAGATGTAGATTTTTCCGAACGTACATAATGTTTTCATATATATACTGACAAGGTACCGACATGATGTTAATTTTTTAAACAGTTCCCTTAGAGACTCGCGTCTGCGGAGGTTGTAGATGGCTCGGATAGCTCTCTTTTGCAGAATAAAGATAGAATCAATATCTGCAGCCCGTCCCCACAGCAAAATACCGTAAGACATGATACTATGAAAGTAACTAAAATAGACCAGTCTCGCGGTATCCACGTCTGTTAGTTGGCGGATTTTCCAAACAGCGTAAGCGGCTGAACTAAGTCGCCCTGCAAGTGATGTTAAGTGAGGACCTCACTGTAATTTTGAATCAAGCGTAATCCCCAGGAAAACCGTCTTTTCGACGAATTGTAGTATCTCCTTATTCAGTACAACTTGACAATCACTACTTCTAACATTCGGTAACGCGAATCTAATGCATTTTGTTTTCTTCTCATTTAATACCAAATTATTTACAGTAAACCAATTATGGACCTTAAGCATAGCGTCAAACTCCTGTGCATGTCTATTTACTTTAAAAATCAGTGATGTGTCATCAGCAAATAACACCATTTGTGGTCGGTTTTTCAGTAGATGAGGTAATATCGAGCCCTGTGGTACACCCATTTTGACTTTTAACCCTAATGAATTCACACCGTTTATTTGAACTTGCTGCAGTCTGTCATTCAAATAGGATTTTATTAAGCTAAGCGCAAGTTTACCCAGTCCGTAATGCTCAAGTTTCAAGAGCAGTGTTTCGTGATTCACGCAATCAAATGCCTTAGATAGGTCGCAAAAGATGCCTATTGCATCTTGAGCCTCTTCCCATGCGTTAAAGATGTGTTTTAATAAGGTGACACCGGCGTCGGTTGTGCAACGTCCTTTGGTGAAACCATACTGTTGTTCGTCATTCACTTTTATAGATACCTTACCACAGCATTCAACTTTCAATACCTTATTGTCGGCAATTCTTATATTCTGTACAGATGGAACCGTGATATCGAAAAGCCAATCCCGGTGCATGGTCATGTGCATGGAGGCGCCAGAGTCAACATACCAGTTCATAGAATCATTCAATGTGGAAGCTGAAAACGCTGCTACAAATCCTGTGTTGTTATCAGTTTTAGCATTGTTTTTATTGAACCAACATTTTTGACCGAGGTGCTCATACTTGTTACAATTAAAACACCTTGGACCTTTTTTAGGGTTTTGCTGATCATTTTTAGGTTGTTTTTTTTTTGTGTTTGTATAAAGTGCGGTAGTGTCTGACGTCTTAACCTCTTGTAACAGTTTGTTTTTTACTAAATCAGCACTAATCTTCATACCTGAACTTTCCAACCCCATAATCATTGGCTTGTAAATATCAGGCAAACCTGCCAGCATCAGAGTACCTAGCCATTCGTCATCTACAAAGAATTTTATATTCCTTAATTTGTGTGCCGCGGACATTATTTTATTTACATAATCTTCCACTGATAAACTGTTATCCAAGTTAGTATTTATTAGTTCTTTTAATAATCCAACTTTTCGACATAGTCCACTGTCTTCAAATTCCCTTGCTAAACTCTTAAACTTTCCCAAACCTGTTTAGCATTTACAGCATCTTGGATGTGTACATACAATATTGGGTTAATTAATAATATCAACTTCGATTTGCTTTTGATATCATTCTTCAACGAGTTGGGTTCAGTGGATATTGGTTCGTTCAAAATACAGTCATATAAGTCTTCGTGTTGTAAGTAAGCTTTAACTGCAAAACTCCAACTTGCGTAATTATCTCTGCCAGTTAGTTTCTCAATTGATATCAATGAATTACTTGCCATGTTTCCAACAGTCAGTATCTAAAAATCTGAAATAAGCTGAAACCGAGCCGCCAAAAATGATGATGCTATACACACATTTTTTACTTTGACTTTTTCACTTTTACTGTTCAGATTGCAAAGATAATACTATACGGCAGGTGCGGGACGGCCCATAACCTGATGAAATGATAACAAGGGCAAATTATTATAAATAACTAATTTATTGAGAGGATTATCGTACCGGATAATGTTAGCACACACATGACAGATCGGACACACGAGAGTGTTCCATTTACAACTTACTATATGTCATATTAAACTAGTGCAGGGTCCATTCTTTCATCAATCGCGCTGGTCTGCCCGTGTGCCAACGCATTCGCGCGGAATAAAACTCTATCTGTACTATTAAATAAGGGTTTATATTATCTGTGGCAAACTCAGTCTATATTGTTCACTACCCTAACCCCTTTTGCGTATTATGTATTATTATTTTGCGTTTCATTCAGACAAATAGAGAACCTCGTCACTTTTATGATTTAAAATATTCATCAATTGCTTGGTATTATATCAAATACTGACCTTCATGGACAAATACCAAAAGTAAAAAAACCTTATTATTTATAGTTTTCTAAACATAAAAAATACTTAAAAATGACTCCTCATTTTGTTAGCAGAAATTACCACAATTTTTTTTTTAACTTAGCCAAAACTTATTTTTGTCGCTTAATCTAAGTGGCATAGGTAGGTTATCTTAGTTTTTTAACATTAGTGCATAAAAGTTTTAAAACATTAGTGTTCATGGTTGTTATAAAAATTAAGAAAATGTTAGTATGAAAAATGCAACTTCTTTCAAATTCCCCACACAAAACGCTGATTTCATTGGTGGGGACCTAATATTTGTTAACTTTTTTGTTGTGTGGTTAAAATCAAACAAAAAATGTCGATATCACGTATGGGAGATGATCGTAAATAATATTATATAGATTTGACTCCGCCATGGTACGTTTAGTTATAGTATTATTTCTTTGTAATATTTTTTTCTTATTCTTATCATTTAGGCTGTCTAACGGTTTTGCCAGTGCCTTTATTTACACCTATGGAAAAACAATACCAGCGCGCCATTTACCATAAATATTTATTATCGTTTTCGTTGTGTGGTTAATTATTAGATATTTATTTATTAGGGACAAAAACAGTTACATGCTACAAAATACAGAGAAATTATAATTAAACTAGGATTTAACAAACATGTAACCCACTCCACGTTTTAGCTAGAGATTAAAAGAAGTGCTGAAAACAAGTGAAAAATAAAAAATAAACATTATGTAGTCGTTGCCAATATTGATAAGTTACTTAGCAAAAATTATCAAAAATACATTTAAAGTATTGTCACCAACCGACATAGAAGTTTTTAAAAGAAACTCCGGATAGTCAGTACAGTCGTATGAAACGCGTGTGCACAAGAGGACACTGGTATCACAATCTACTATTGCTCGTATAACTGCGCCATGGAACACATCCTAGCTGTTGCCGTGCATCGCAGCGAACTCTCACGACCGCACACGACTCAGCGCGACTACAAGTAATCCCTCGTTACGACTGAGAACCTATCAGTGCTTATTAGCTCCCAGCGGCCCGGCTCTCGGCTCCTCGGCTCCCAGCTTTGGCTCCTCGGCTCCCAGCTCGTCATAAATGAGATATTACTTTATCAACTGCGGTTTTCTTTGCAGTGTACAAAGAAAAACATTGATATTGTACCCAAGTACATAAGCACGAGTTATTTCTAAACAAACCCAAGGTTTTCAATTCTCATTTCTATACCTGCTGACAACCCTATTTTCAAGAGGGATAGACTCCCTACCCAACATTACACAATATGTTTAGGTGCAATGAAGGAAGTGCAGGATGTCAACTCAGGGTGGCGGCGGATAAGCATTAAATATACCAACAGCGGCACCCTTAGGCCAAGTTAGTTGGCTTACCTACTGCGCGCTTACCAACCCGCACTAGACAAGTTGTGAGCTGTAGCTGTGTATACCTACTGGCTAAGCCCCTTTTCCTATGAACCACACAAGCCATCCCCAAGTCCCGCCCGGCAGCTTCATGTTATTGACAGTGTACCTGTGGAACCCTTGGAGCTGGCGGTGATAATCTCCGGGTAAGAGTCTCAAACTATCACACGACCATTCCTAGCCATAAGGACTCCGATATAATTATTATATATAACGTATAACGTATGTCTGTACTTTAAAATCCGAAGAACGACTAATCGAATTTGAAAATACCCTCGACTACATTAACTGGGAAGCGTGTATTCCCGTTCGTCCCACGGGCGTCGTCCCACTGGCGTCGTCCCACTGGTGGGACGAACGGGAATTTAATACATTCTATTAAATTCTCTCGTCCCACTGACTTTCTCAGTGGGACGAACGGGAATGATTTATAATTTTATTTTGAATTCCCGTTGGTCCCACTGAATAATTTGAGTCTGGCTGTTGTTCTATTTTACACTTATTTATCCTAACTAATACTATAAATGCGAAAGTAAGTTTGTTTGTTTATTTGTTAGATACACTTTCACGCTAAAACGGCTAAAATGATTTAGATGCAATGTGGCACATGGGTAGACCATGACTTGGGTTACGACTTAAGATACTTTTTATTTCTGTAGTACGTTGCATGCATACAAGACTGTGCAAATCACTTTGTGCACAAATTATGAATAGTACATAATCTAACAAAAAGTAGCTTGCATGAATTCAGGATAGTTTTTACCCGACTACGGCGAAGAAAAAAGGAGGGTTATGATTTTGACCGGTATGTATGTATGTATGTATGTATGTATGTTTATCTGTTCCCTTCTATCTTCTAAACCACTCATCACAGTTTGACAAATGAGGTATCGTTGGAAGCGTCTTGATCGTCCGCTGGTTATAAGCTATGTGACGTCACATTGAATCAAAAATGGCGCCCTCTAGAGGACATAAAGTCAGGAACTAAAAAAAAAATTGTTTTATCGTACCATGTTGGGTATCAAATGAAAGGGCTTAATGAGCATATTTCAAAAATATATGTATTATAACCCCAAAATAATTTAAAAAAAATTAAAGTAATAAAAACTAAAACCCAACTACGTCTAAAAAGGTATAAACAAGACACCCCAGACAGACTAATTAAAAATCCGGAGTCACACGTGTTAGGGCATAAATCGAACAGATTACGTGTGACTCCGGATTTTTAATTAGTCTGTCTGGGGTGTCTTATTACTTTATTTTTTTTTTTCAATCATTAGTTTTATCTGACTTATAGAATTTGAATGACAGATAGTTAATTTAACACGTACGGTACGATATTCTATTCACAACACCTCTGCCCAATTTCTACACGATAACCTAACAAAGAGTACTAGGCTTGCATGAATTCACGAAAGTATTTCAATCATAAGTATTATGCCTCTAATATGTTTTGGATTAAATTTGATAGTAGATTATTCATACTTAAATTACAAGGCCATATGTATGGTATACATATGGCAAAGGCACAAAAAAATAAAACACAATTAAAATCACAGAAACGACATTACGTAGGTATCAAAATACACACTTTCATCCAAACCCTATTAGAAGTGAATTCATTAGACATAAGCAAACAAAACTTTTAAAATATTATAAAATATTTATTTTTCCTTGTACATACATGAGATGACAGAACAGAAGAAACAAAAGAAGTTATAAAATATTTAAAATTAAAAAGAATAAAAATGAAATATATAAAGAGGTTTTATACCTTGTTGGCTCTAACAATATTGCCAGGCCAGAAAAATAAAATAAAATCTATCAATTTGTGGCAAAAGTAAATAAATTTACTTATAATGCTAAAGTTATATATCTATAGGTAATATAATTAATTTAGAAACAGCCCGCAAATGCATTTTACCGTCAGCTGTTCTAATTTGAACAAATCGAACCTTGTTATCGGAAGCTGGAAATATTTTAGTTATTCTGCCCAACGGCCAGTGAAGAGGTGGAGTGTTTGGGTTTTTAAGCAAGACTACCATATTTTCCTTAAGATTTGACAGCTCTTTTTGCCACTTATTTCTGTTATTTAACAACGATAAATAGTCATTTGACCATACCTTCCAAAAATGCTGTCGTGCTTGTTCACAAGATCTCCAAAAACGAAGTCGATTGGAAGGAACCTCTGTGATATCTGGGTGTGGATAGGATGTTAGAGAACTACCAATTAAGAAATGACCAGGAGTCAGAAATGAAAAATCATTATGGTCTTGCGAAAGAGGGGTAAGGGGGCGAGAATTCAATATACTTTCTATCTCTGCCATAATTGTATTGAATTGCTCATAAGTAAATATTTTTGAGCCAGCTATTCTTTTAAGATGGTACTTGGCAGATTTGACTGCCGCTTCCCATAGACCACCATGATTTGGACTGTAAGCGGGTATAAAATGAAATTGTGTACCTTTTACGGAAGTATAACTATGAATCGCATTTTGAAAGGTTTTATTATTGTGTAGTTTATAAAGCTGGTTTAATGTATTTTCAGCTCCTTTAAAATTTGTGGCATTATCACAGTATATATCTGATGGGAGTCCACGACGAGCTATGAACCGCTTTAAAGCAGCCAGAAAGGTTTCAGTGGTCATGTCAGTGACTACTTCGATGTGTACGGCCTTGGTGGAAAAGCAAACAAACACGGCCACATACCCTTTGGATATAATACTTCGGCGTATAGTTGATTGTTTGACATCAAATGGTCCACAGTAGTCAACTCCGACCTTTTCAAAAGCCCTAGAAGGCGAGATTCTGTCCTTAGGCAAGGATCCCATCAGCTGAGAAGCTGTTTTAGCCTTATATCTGTGACATACTAAACATTTATGTATAACACTTTTTATTTCTCGAACCGAGTTAATAATGTAATATTTTTGAGACAAACTACTCATAACAAGTTTTAAGCCTCCATGTAACAAATTCAAATGTTCATGTCTAATTATTAATTGAGTAAGATAGCATTTCTTTGGAAGAATGGCTGGAAACTTCTTTGCGAAGGGCAGATCTGCATTTGTTAAGCGTCCACCTACTCTTAGTATATTATTTTTATCAATGAAAGGATTTAAGGATTTGAAAGTTGATTTAATTTCCTTATTATTTTCAATGCATTTTAACTCGTCTGAAAAATATTTAAGTTGAATACCTCTCATTAAAATTAGAATGGCATCTCTGATTTCTTGAGCAGAGAGGCTTCCAGTATTTATCGGTAACTTTTTACATTTATTTATAAACCTTAGAATATAAGACATGACAAATACACATTTATTGAAACTCGAGAATTTCGTGAATATTGGTAAAAAATTACTATGCTTATCTGAGAGAATTGAATGTTGAGTAACATTTATATACATATCAGAGGTCTCTAGTTTTTCAGTATTAATTAAAGGTGACTCTATTTCGGATAAGTAAAAGTTATAATTCTTACAATTTAGTAAATAATCTGGTCCGTGCCACCACATTTTATTTTCACTTAAGTTATCTGGATCACAGCCTCTAGATAAGATATCTGCTGATTATATGATCCAGGTGTGTATAACATATTATTTGTAAACTTAGAGATTTCATTTACTCGATTACCCATATAAGCAGGTAACTTAATGCTATTAGAAGAACTTAACCAACCTAAAACTATTTTAGAATCACAAAATAAATGAATAGTTTTTACATTAGGAAGTAAATTGGAAAATTTATATACAAGTTTAGCTAGCAATAATGCGCCATTTAATTCTAGCTTTGGCATAGTTAATTTTGAATGTAAAGGAGCGATACGTGATTTTGAACATAATAAGTATACGTGATATTTGCCGTCTACTTTTACCTTTACATATATACAACAGCCATAAGCAGTCATCGATGCATCACAATATCCAATTAGCTCAGTTTCATCAGATTCAAACATTTGTAAATAACGCTTTACCTTAATATCAGACATAGTAGAAATCTCTACATGAAATTGTTGCCATGTTTTTGCTAATTCCACAGGAAGTGGCTGATCCCATTCTAGGTTACATTGCCTGATTTGTTGCAGTAATAACTTGGCTCTAACTATCAGCGGGCCAGCGAAACCCAGAGGATCAAACAGCCTACTGACTGCGCTCAATACTGATCGTTTTGTAGGGACAACGGGATCTTTTCGTGAAGATACTGCGTTACCACTGAGTTTTAATATGTCCTCCATGGGCTCGTACAAAAGACCAAGTGCCTTTGTTATGAGACACTCCCGGTCCAAGTCTCTCTGTTCGAATACTAACTTATCTACAGGTAAATCTGACAATAAACTCTTATCATTTGAACACCATTTATGCAAAACAAAACATCCTAATTGCAAAAGATCAGTCAGTTCTTTTCTTAAATGCAAGGCGTCTTGTAAGCTGTTTGCACCGGTAATGATGTCATCACAATAAGAATTTTGTAGTATAGCTCTGGAAGCTAATGGATATTGAGCCTCATAAGTGTTGGCCAGTTCAATCAGACATTGTATTGCTAAATAGGCAGAACTTGTTAAACCATAAGTAATAGTTTTTAGTTGTAGACATTGTAATTCTTTATCTGGACTTTCACGCCATAGTATATTTTGGAGAGCCCTATGATCGGGGTACACATTAATTTGTCTGTACATATGACGGATATCGGACATAATAATATACTTATAAGTGCGAAATAAAATTAATATTTCAAACAATTGCTTTTGATTAACAGGCCCGTTGCATAATAATATCATTTAAACTAATGCTACCTTTAATCTTTGCACTGCCATCAAAAACAACACGTAATTTATTTGTTTTCCTGTCGGTCCGTAAAACTGCGTGATGCGGGAGAAAATACAAAGGTTGATCATTAGATGAACATGTGTTGACATCAATTACCTTTGCATGTCCCAGCTAAAGATATTCATTAATAAAGTCAATGTATAAGGAGCGATATAAATCTTCCTTAGAAAAACGTTTCTCTAAATTATAAAAATGTTGCAATGCAATACTAAATGACTCAGAAGTATTAATCTGTTTTACATCTATTTTTAGAGGTAATTTAACCTCAAAACGATTATTATTTAAAGTAACTGATTCGTGAAATGTTTTTTCACAATATTCTAGCTCCGGTAGTTTTTCAGAGTAAACCTCGGGGACCTTTTCAGTGTCCCAGAACTTACTGACCAGAGACTCAAGACCAGGAGTGTGCTCTACAACTGCATGCATAGTCACGGACTTATGAGTAAAAGATGGAAAGAAGTCACCTGAAATGACGTATCCAAACCGGGTATTGAGCAGTATCGGATCCTCTGGACTTCCCTCAATTTTGCCATCCTTTATTACTTGAAAGAAAATGTCAGCAGCTAATAGCAGTGTTATTTCACCTGGAATATAGAATTCACTATCAGCAAGTGTCACATGTTTAGGTATATTGAACCTTGATAAGTTTATTGACCTTTGTGGCAACTTCCCTGTGACCTTATCGACTACAGAACAAGTGACAGAAATATTATAGTATATATATATATATAAATATTTCTGTCATAGAATGTAATGTTAAATTAACAGCTTTATCAATTTTATGTATTGGGTGACCCCCCAATGCCACAACATTATGTTGCTGCGTGAATGTTGGGATGCCCAGCTTATGAACTAAACTGTTTCTACAAAAAGATGTTTGACTACCACAGTCTAACAATGCACGCACTATGTATTTATTTTTCTGTGAGTCTGAAACTAGAACCTTTACAGTAGTAGGTAAGAGCACATTAGTGTTTGATTGCTTGGAGGAATGCAAGCTCACCTCAGGTTGTGATGTCTGCTCCTGTTGATGTGCCTGAGTATCATTCGACACAGACTTGAGCTCATCACGGTGTATTAAACTATTATGAAATTTTGAGGCACACACTGTACATTTGAAATGAAAACGGCACTTGCCAGCATGGGAACATAAACATATTTTACAGAAGTTATTCGCTTTTACGTATTCTAAACGCTCATTTATGGACATTAAAATGAATTTATAATACTTTATTTATAACACACAAATAAATTATTTTACTACAACGGGACAAGGAGTTCAGACGGGTGTTGGGTTTCTAGCAGCAAACAAGTGGAAACATTACAGCCTGGAGTTCAATGCGTATTTCAATAGAATAGCTTGGATCAAATTCCGGATTGCTGAAAAGAAACGCTCACCATCGTCCAAGTTTATGCTCCTACATCAGCACAGCCAAATGAAGAAGTGGAGGAGTTTTAAGTCATGCGCAAAAAAGGACTTGGGGCGTCGTTCTAGGCGACTTTAATTCCAAACTTAGAGCAGGTGATCACAATAATCGAAACATCATAGGACCTAATGGTTTGGTTACTAGAAACATGAGAGGTGAACGTCTGACCCAACTTGCTTATGGACAAAACTTAAGTATCAGCAATAGCAGCTTCTTTTTCATAAAACCTCATCGTGGCTGCACACGGGCATCCCCTAATGCAATCACAAAACAATAAATAGACTTCTGCCTGTCTTCCAACAAACAAATTATCAGAGTCTCCAAATATTGAACCAAATTTGCTTTTTAAGATTCGATTTAAAAATGCCTTAAAGATTCAACTTAAAAAAGCCTGGTATTTTGAAATTTAATCTTAAAACTTTCACAGAACCATGATTTCTTGTAAAGAAAAATTCAAAATAGACCTAAAAAAAATACTTGCCAAAAACGCTGAGGATTTAGAGGAAGAATAATATACCTTAAAGCCTAGCCTTAAAATAAAAACGAAAAATTTTAAGCTTCGTGACTTTACTGTTAAACTACACATTGCAACTTTTGGATCGCAAACATTCAGAGAAACAGATAAAAAAAGTTAAAAGAAAAAGTATATGAGATGACATACGCCATTATAACGATAGATTAGTACATATAACTCTTGAAACCAATAAATATTTTAAAATCGCCAAGAGAGGCATACACAAAGCTCAGAATCAGAGCTCAAAATCTGACCAAGATTATTTCTGGATTTTATATTCACATTGACATTTTATGTATACCTACAATGACATGAATTATTTACTTTGTAAAGTATTATATTATTTTAATTATTGTGAATGTGAAGACTATGTGGATCATTCTTTTCTTTTTATTATTTATTTTTCCTTAGTTTTAATTAATCATGGTCTGGCAGTTTGAGTAATTTATGCGGCCTACCCAAATGTCCTGTTTTTGGTATTGTTCGTCAAATCGTTGAGCTCCTTAAATTCTGAGTTGAGCTGCACGATCACTGACAAATGCGTGCACTGACTGGACAGGTCCACTCAATCTGTGTGGTTCTTTCCTCAAAAGACCATTTCAGACACCAATCTACATGGTCTTCACATGATCTGACCAAGATTATGTCTGGACTTTAAAAGAGAATGTGACTTCTGAGTTTGTTCTGAGTGCCTTTCTTCTCAGAGTAGTCAGATAGGAAACGCCGACCTCATCTAGTTTTAAAAATGTGTTTGACGTGTAAAAGTGTTTGTACAAACCTACTTACAGAAATAAATCATTTATCATTTATCATTAAAGGACGATAATCCATCATGAGAATTAAAGATAAGTAGTTCAGGAGTGATACGACTGCTACGCTGCGAGAAAGATCAACTCCTAAGTATTTTCCCAAGATGATTGTTGTGTGTGTACCAGGAGGTTAAACAGTATCGGATGGGCGAACGTCATTATTTCGAAATATTAATAAGATTTGTAAGGGTTTAAAAAAATACTAATATAAAATTAAAAGAATGAGAAATAAATAAATTAAAAAAAAAACTTTTTGTATCATGTCATGAAGTTTAAAAGGTTCATTTGACATTATTAGTTTTTTTTTAACGGAACCAGAGGCCGAAGTAAAAATGTTTTCCGAGCCTAAAGGTTCAAGTTTCGACGGCTACTTATCACTATTAGTGTAAAAGTTTATTGTGTGAATTCTACACAATAAACCGGCGCCAGCAGCGGGTCAGTAACAACTGGGCCCAAGTCAACTCAACCCCCAATAAATGACCATTTCAGAGCAATTTTTTTAAATTGCTTAAGTACCCTAATAATATGAGTAATTCAATTTTGACGTGACAACGTCTTATAAATTGGTTTGCCGGGTGACACTTCAAGAAACTGCGTTACGCTCCGCTCACGTTATGCGCTCACAATGAGAGCGAGTGAGAGGCACGCGTCCCTTCCACTCGGGCATGGTTAGCCCGCCTAAGAGCGAGAGAGACAGACATAAAAAGTGAAAGGCACGCGTCCCTTCCACTCGAGCACAGTTAGCCCGCCTAAGAGCGAGAGAGACAGAGCGAGAGAGAGAGAGTGAGAGAGATAGGCATATAGTCGTTGTCACGTAAAACTTTCGCCCGTATACCGACTTTACAGGCAACCAATTTTTTACTTTTTTTTACATTGTAATCCTCGCCAATACATACATTTTTTAAACTTAACTAACTATATTGACTTAGAAATAACGGAAATATTT
This sequence comes from Lithophane ornitopus, assembly GCA_948473465.1. Classification (NCBI taxonomy): domain Eukaryota; kingdom Metazoa; phylum Arthropoda; class Insecta; order Lepidoptera; family Noctuidae; genus Lithophane; species Lithophane ornitopus. Next base: position 17,869,358 of record OX419622.1, read on the forward strand.
CAAGGCATGTCGAACTTTTGTTGAAAAAAAGGGAGAGCTACCAGAGCAGCCGAAATAACATTTCCAATGTTAAAATCTGACAATTTATGCAAGAAAGTCTAACCCATTCATTTACTTTTAAGCAGGTACAAATTGTATATATGCTTATCCAATAAATACACACATTTTCTTTTTAACATCAGTTGGGAACTTGCGACGAAAGCACCCCACGAAGACAGAACCAGGCCGAGCACGGACAAGCGGGACAACAGTGATCCGAGACATTGAGTGTGTAAGATAGGAGCGAGAGCAGCTCGCATTGCTAGGCGGACCGCATCCGCCATCGGCAGCTAATCGGCGCGCGCGCGGAATGCTGATCAGCGCGGCGCTGTTGTTCGAACATTAGCATCGCTGATTGCGCCGCGAGAACACCGCCCCGGCGCCAGAAGGTGCACTCAGTACGCCTGCACAGTGAACCAAGCCAAACTGTAGCTAACACATCTGCACCCTGTTTACCGGATTAGTAGTGGAGAATATTCCGTGTATCTGTCCCGAGACTGTGTCCGAAAAGCACGAGTGTCGCGAGTGAGCGCGAGTGGAGCTTCTGGCGCTCGTGTTGTGCTCGTCTACTCGTTATTCTCGTCACGCCGCTAATTATCGCGCCACACGCTCGCGCCGCGTCTAATTTACTCTAGAAGAATTTACGGACGCAACGCCGCTGTGTTCAACCTCATTTTAAGATAATTACTATTTTATGAAAACAATCAGGTGATCTGATTTTTATTATACACTTTTTATTATATTCATTTAACATTACAAACAAGGCGGATTACAATGAAATGATGTACATTTTTTTTGTGAAAACTTACTTGGGCGAGTTGAGCGGTTTTTGGTAGGGTATGAACGAATCGCGTCACCGACATGCTCGCGCCGCAGTGCTGTACTATCTTCTTCTTCTATGTATATAAAATTCAAGGGTGACTGAGATATCAACGCACAGTGTAAACAGCTGGTCCTAAAGACTTGAAAGGTGTGTTCTTTATGAAGAGTAAGAAACGGTTTTTCGGAGTATTTTGTTTGTATGAAAAATGTTATTCCTTGAGTTAATAAACTTGAATCGTGGCACAAATACTAATCTATGTAAATTATAAAGTTTGCTTAGCTACCCTCTAAATGGGGGTTGAGATTTGTCGAAGTATGTGTGGAAGATTTTTAACGCGCGGTCCGATGGAATTGAAATTAAGTTTTTATACTTAAAACCAAACATAAAGAATAGTGTGATTCAGGGTTTTTCAAAAATCTACCCCTTATGAGATGAAAAGGGGTAGTCAATTATGCAGGAGAGGATTTTACTGCGTGGTTTGAATAACTTGTTTTTTTTGTTTTGTTTTAATAATCTTTGAGTAACGTTATGGAAACATACTGAACGATTTTTCTATATTCCACCCTGTGGGCGTAAAAAGAGGGGTTACAGTTTATAACAAAAAATCTTATTGATTTGGTTAATAAACTAAACCGTTTGTCGGTTTGTTTGGATGTATGTTCCGAATTGGCGCAAAAACGGCCCAACGCATATGGGTAAAATTTGGCACACAGACAGTTTATAACCTGCACCTTAATTGCGTAATACACGATCAATCACAATCTGAAATTTGAAACAAACTAATCCATTGCATCGTATGTTTGAAAAAAAAATTGCTCAACAACGAAAATAACGCAATGAATGTTGTTGAACAGTCAAAATGAAAGATTAGTCTTAATCGGTTACGAAACTAAGTTACCTACGTAATTAGATTTCAATCCCGGTAGTACGTGGGTGTCACGGAGACGTGACAGCGACGAGCTCGCAGAGCACTCCGTAACACTGGACGAGCTGACGTGTTCGAGTTACCTCTTAATAATAACGCGTTCGACATTCATATTTGTGTCCATGTTAACTCGCGCATGCGTAAATGATCACGAGGCGTAATTACAACATGATAAGTACGCAATTAGCAGTCGGTCGAGTGTGCACGGAGCCGGCTCGGTGGGCGCACAATTAACTAAATCCAATATAATTTCATTAGCGAGGTGCATGATCTGCGAGATGTCATTAATTTGAAGTGGCTGCGGGTGGTGGCTGCACACAACAAGTTGTCGCCACAACAAGCGCCTACATGCCTACTCGGCCACGTTTATCTAACGACTGACTCCAAGGTACTGATAATACCTACGGGTCAGTGACAACTGGGCCTGTGTCAACTCAACCCGAATAATAATACCAGATACTACGTCGCCGTCGCCAAAACGCCTAAAAAAGTAGTGTGTACCGTCCGCATGAAAAGTATGGATCTATGGATTTTTTTTTTTAATTTATTGAAACACAATGTTAAATACCACGTATAACTAACGACTGACTCGGATGTACTGATAATATGTTAAATCAACATTTACTCAAACCCACCACTTCTACAAGTTAAAGAAATCCACCTCAACCGCTGCCAGGTAAATACACATACGATCAATAATAATGCAAATTGTCATCTCTACTAATATCACGAGACTGTTGTCAAACATCCTCGAGCTCGTGTGAAGCAATAATAATGCAAATTGTCATCTCTACTAATATCACGAGACTGTTGTCAAACATCCTCGAGCTCGTGTGAAGCAATAATAATGCAAATTGTCATCTCTACTAATATCACGAGACTGTTGTCAAACATCCTCGAGCTCGTGTGAAGCAATAATAATGCAAATTGTCATCTCTACTAATATCACGAGACTGTTGTCAAACATCCTCGAGCTCGTGTGAAGCAATAGCCCTTCGCATGTTAGTCATAGTCAAGTGTTTGTGCGCGTGTTTTATTTGGTGTATGACAGCACACAACTGAAGAATCGAATAGCGTTTATTCCAATAGCATGAGCATAATTGAACTAGAATCATTCAACGTTTAACAACTTGGCGTTTTGAAAGTCAGCCCTTTGAAGGCGACTGACCAAAACTCAGCCAAGTGATACTTTAGTACAGTTTTTTCCACTGCGGCGCTAGTAGTCACCAAAACAAATTATAAAGCTGAAGAGTTTCTTTGTTTGTTTGAACGCGCTAATCTCAGGAACTACTGGTTGGAATTGAAAAAATATTATTGTGTTGGATAGTCCATTTATCGAGGAAGTTAGGCTTATATAAAATCACGCTACGACCAATAGGAGCGGAGCATAAATGAAAAATGTTGCAAAAACGGGAAAAAATATATTCCTTTTTGGTGTTTAATTAACGGCCTAGGCGTCCAATTAGCTGGCTAATTTAACCAGATGGCTATTGGAATCTATATGGAATATTCTATATTCTATTCTATTCTATAATGAACGTAAAAACGAAGACCCACATCAAAACCTCCAAAAGGAGTGATTTATATAGGCCAAACGCAGATTCACACTTCCAACTCCGTTCAATTCCATTTCATTTTCTGCATGTTCACGTCTTTAACGCGGTGATCAACAGTGTCATTTAAGGCCGTACCCTACCTCAGATTTTATCTCGCTCGCACCATACTACTCGCGGCCTGAGTGTGAGCGAGACGGAGTGGGGTGCTGGTGGCTCGAATAGCTTAAGTAATTGCTTTATACGATGAAAATAATGGTAATAAAAAAAAAACATAAGACCTGCTTTATAGTTAGTTCAGTTATTATATTATATTATGCAAAGATACCATAAAGAAATTATTGAATACGAGTACCAGCGGTTTATAGTTCGGTTTAGAGGCAACTTTGGATTTTTTTCTACCGAGAAAATAATTCGTGTTTTCGCCAAACATAGGACCTAGCATCAATCCTCAACTTTATTTATTTCAAAATTAATGCTGCAGTATTTTCGGCATAATGGAGGATCATGCTAATTTATTATTAATTTATTAAAATTCGGACAACAATATGGTCCATACAATATTCGGACAACAATATGGTTTGTTAGTAAAAATACCTTATCACTAGTGTTAGTAGTACACAAAACATGAACAAACAAAAGCTGGTGACTGCGACAAGATGTGCAGATAATGATAACCAAGGAATATGCTACCTAACCATTCTCCCCACATAGTGCCTCAGAAAAGGGGAGTAAGGGCTCTTTACCACTGTTTTCAGGATGCTATTGTCACTGACCCGCGTTCTACGTACGTAATTAAATTGCTAAGCAATTTGAGGTAGGGCAGGGCCTTAAGAAATTGCAGTCGCAAACAGAAAAAAACAAACTAACATCCTGGTTGGTAAACTTGTCATGTGAGGAAGCAGAAAAGATAAGTAGTCAAATATTATTTATTTACGTTCCTAGGTTCTCCGAACGTACGCAGCGAGCGAAGCGAGCGCACCACGTATCCGACGAATCTCTTTTGTTTCGAGTAATCTTGTCTTGAACCTTTTGTTTCAAAAAAATATTAAAACCGATTGATTCTAGTTAAATTATGTAACGAAAGTATGGAAGTAAGGAAGATATTTTGTATGAATAAATAACTTTTGATTGTGACGAGAGTAATTCTTTGTTGGTTTCTACCCAAATTACCACTTATTAAAGACATGGCCGATTCTGATGAAGATGGGCGTCTCACATATTTAATAGCACATTGATGAAAACAGCTATACAATATTATATCAGCACTTTATTATTATCACTTTAATAAACATGAACCTTTACAAAATAAATAATAATATACACTATAGTTAATTGATTCAGGCGTGACTTTGCGGAAATCCATTATAAAATACAATAGACGTAGATATATTTAGTAACCAATTCCGCTTGACTATTCTTCAAGAGTCCTAAAAAACCCTGTAAGAAATAAATAATTATTTAGTATTTCTTACAGGGTTTTTTAGGACTCTTGAAGAATAGTCAAGCGTAATTGGTTACTAAATATATCTACGTCTATTGTATTTAATATACACTATACCTAAAGTACTATACTTATTTTGTTTCTGCGACCAATTTCAACGTAGCGTTCGCCGGCCGCTGCCGCGGCACCCCTCGCTTCGCTCGCTCGGTTCGCGCGTAGCTGATCACAGTTCTAACCTAACCTAACCTATTTGGCCGGAGTGCCCTATTAAATCTCATGATCTAACCAAGATTATGTCTGGACTTCAAAAGAGACTGTGACCTCTGAGTTTGTTTCGGCCTTTCTTCTCAGAGTAGTCAGATAGGAAACGCCGACCTCATCTAGTTTAAAAAAATGTGATTGACGTGTAAAAGTTTTGTACAAACCCACTTACAGAAATAAATCATTTAGATAAAGTGATGTATTTACATTATTTTTATAGGTACTTCAATTAATTTTAAAGCTAAACATTTTAAAGTGCGTTTATTCAGCGTGTATAAAAACCCTGTCCGATATATTAGGTCTTTACCTATGAAACTGCCGTTCTGCAGTACTGGCCATTTCAAATCAAAATAATTTTTGTTTGGCTAAGAATTCTAATTTCAAATTAATTTTATTTTAAAAACATGGATTTTTATTGATTAGTGTTACATTTTCATCGCAATTCAATCTTTTTCGTCATCATGGTTACGTTAAAAATTCGAGTAATTATGGAATATGAGTACCGTCGTGGCAGCAACGCGGCACAAGCGGCACGCAACATCAAAGACGTTTACGGAGCTAATACTACAAACCAACGCACCACCTGTTATTGGTTTGCTCGCTTCCGTTCTGGAAATTTCGACCTGAAAAATGAACCTCGCGGTCGTCCGAAGACTTTGGTCGACAATGACGAATTAAAGGCGATTGTGGAAGCTGATGATACACAATCTACGGCTGAATTAGCAGCAGCTTTCGACGTTAGCGTCAAAACAATATTGGTCCATTTGCGTCAAATTGGCAAGGTAAAAAAGCTTGACAAATGGGTGCCCCACGAACTCAATGATCGCCAGCGCGAAGTACGCGTCGAGACGTGCCTTGCACTGCTCAACAGACACACAAATGAAGGAATTTTGAACCGCATTGTTACCTGCGATGAAAAATGGATTCTGTTTGATAACCGCAAGCGCTCAGCAAGTTGGTTGGATCCTGGTTCAGCACCTAAACAATGCCCTAAACGAAAACTTACCCCTAGAAAAGTGATGGTCACTGTTTGGTGGTCTAGCGCCGGTGTGATTCATCACAGCTTCTTACCAAACGGGGTGAGCATTACTGCAGATGTGTACTGTGAAGAACTGAACACAATTTTTAAATAAAAGCCAATAGTGACGTTTTAGAATAGATTTATTCTAATGTGAACTAAAAGGTATCCTAAATTACAAACTTTGGCCCATGAACCAGTCAATTATTCAATAATTTCTAATCACCGCGCGCTCAACTCAAAGTCAATCTACCGTGCCTTGCCCGCCAATTTTTGACAAGGCCCTACCATAGATAACACAATATTAGTCGAATAATTAAATCGATAACCATTTCACTTTTGATAGGTACTACTATTCAATTTTGAAACGTTAACAGTCGGCCATCCTGAAAAAGTGTCTGTCCCAGACAAAAAAAATAAACATAAACAAATCATACTTCAACTTCTTTGATAGTACAAGTATAGGTAAACAAAAAACTAGTACTTTATGGATGGCATAACTTATGTAGTTACATAAATATCACAATTTACAGGAAAACAAGTAGCAAAAACTTGATATTCTCTTAGAATTTACTATTTGGTTAAAAAAAAACATTAATTGTCGTAAAACTTTTGCTTCGGCCATCCTACTTCATAGGAATGACCTCATTGCTCCTAATACCGTTATTCAACAATAACACTGTTGATGCAGTTGAAATAAAGATGTTGGTTTTACTAAAACTATAGAACAATTAAATCAATTCACTGGATGTCTAATAATTATTAAGCTTCCTAATCGTCGGTGATCCGGAACTGTACTTCTACGTCGTCTTCACAGGGCCGATTTCCAACACAAGTGGTTACGCAATGCATTGAATTGAATTGAAAGGCAAGGCAAACATCAGAAGTCTCAACATCAGAATCCAGCAGGTTCTTGTCCCAAGTCAACATTTCGCCATGAGGGTCGACAGTCTTCGATCATTTCTCTGCAAGCATGCAAAAGGCGCTTCTGCCAGAGATGACGGGTCCAAGTTGACCACCTATCGCCCACACAAGAAGTTTTGGCCTCAAAAACGTGCACCGTAAGTCCACACAAGGAGCTACGGTATAACAATACCAGATCTGCGCCGCTTTTGCTCACACATAGACCTACAACTTCAAAGCGATACACCGAAATGCCCACACAAGGAGCTACGGCCTGAAAGTAGCACGTCACTTGCCCGCAAAAGGAGCTACAAGTGTTGAAGAGTAACATCTGCCCACCGCTTGCCCACACAAGGAGCTACGGCCTGAAAGTAGCACGTCACTTGCCTGCACAAGGAGCTACAAGTGTTGAAGTGCAATATCTACCTACCGCTTGCCCCCACAAGGAGCTACGGCCTTGAAGGGTAACATCTGCCCACCGCTTGCCCACACAAGGAGCTACGGCCTCAAAGACGCACGTCGCATGCCCACACAAGGAGCTACGGCCTCAAAGCAGTACGTCGCTTGCCCACACAAGGAGCTACCGCCTTGAAGTGCAACATCTACCCACCGCTTGCCCACACAAGGAGCTACAGCCTTCAAGGGTAACAACTGCCCACCGCTTGCCCACACAAGGAGCTACGGCCTTGAAGGGTAACATCTGCCCACCGCTTGCCCACACAAGGAGCTACGGCCTCAAAGCAGCACGTTGCTTGCCCACACAAGGAGCTACCGCCTTGAAGTGCAACATCTACCCACCGCTTGCCCACACAAGGAGCTACAGCCTTCAAGGGTAACAACTGCCCACCGCTTGCCCACACAAGGAGCTACGGCCTCAAAGCAGCACGTCGTATCACACAGGGAGCTACAGCCTTGAGGTGTAACATCTTCCACCGCTTGCCCACACAAGGAGCTACGGCCTCAAATCATCACATCGCTTGCCCACACAAGGAGCTACAGCCTGAAGAGAAACATCTGCCCACCGCTTGCCCACACAAGGAGCAACGGCCTCAAAGCAGCATGTTGTAGTAGTAATGTCTCAAGGAGGGAATGGAAAGGAAGGGAATGACTTTTTATTATTGCAAGAATTACTTTTTATTAAATTTAAATAAACCACTATAACTACTGAGTATCTCTTTTAATTTTAGTTTTCACTATCATCATATTCGGTCTCAGATTCAGATTCTTCGAATCTGATCCAAGGCTTAATCTTGTCAACCGAAAATACATTGGTATACTTTTTCTTAGAATAGCCCTCTACACTACTCACTGTAGGGACCACTAAACGCGGGTGCAAGTTTATTACTCTCACCGGGTGTCTTAGTGACTTTCTGGACCATTACCAAATCTCCAACTCTATATGACCTAGCCTTACATCTTTTACGATCATATCTTTGTTTCATGTCATATTGTTGTTTCTTAATCTTAGCACTAGCGTCGTCGCGAATTTTTTGTAGGGTGTCATTTGGTATAGAATCGTTCGAATTTAGCTTGTGTAAATGGCCTTCGGTAACGTTGACGCTTGGTTTTCCGAAAATTATTTCTGTAGGTGTTTTACCCGTGCTTTGATTAATTGTATTATTTAGGCTCCACTGAACCTTTGCCACGTGGGTATCCCAATTTCTATCATCGTTATCGTGACACAACGCAATCAACGAAGACAAGATTGACCGATTGTATCTTTCGATTTGGCCATTTGCTCTAGGCGTAGCAACGGCATTTAATGTATGCTTGATTCCGTTTTCCTTAATAAACGTTTGGAATTCTTTAGAAGTAAAACTGGTGCCTCTATCAGAAATTAAAATTTTAGGTGTACCAAAGAGAGAAAACACATCTTTTAAAACATTTATAGATGTTTTACTTTTTGTATTTTTAACCGTACGAAGGATTATAAACTTTGTAAAACTATCTATTATTCCTAAAATGTAGGTGTTCCCTCTCTTGCTTTTCACGAAAGGTCCTAAATGGTCTATGTGAAGACTATGGAAAGGGATGTCGGGTTTTGGAATGGGATGAAGCAAACCTGGTTTCTTACCCCCAGATTGTTTAGAATATACACATGGGATACATGCTCTCACATATTTTTTAACAAATTGTGTCATTCGTGGAAATCAATAATCGCGTTTGACCTTTTCTATAGTCTTCTCATAAGAAAAATGACCAGTATCGTCATGACATAGTTGGCAGATTTTCCATCTAGCGTCTTTAGGTACAGCCCAACGTAATTCGCTCCCTATTTTTCTAAATATTTTACCGTCTTTCAACTCATAGCATAATCAGCCTATAATGTTCCCACTGCTGGGACACAGGCCTCCTCTCCGTGAGAGGGAGCGGGCCGTAATCTACCACGCGGGCCCAGTGCGGGTTGGTAGATGTCACATGTCTTCGAATTTTTGGTTCTAGAACATGCCGGTTTCCTCACGATGTTTTCCTTCATCGTTTTGAGAGCAGTGGCGATGAAATAATTTACACAAAGTAAAGCGCCTGTCAGGGTTCGAACCTACGACCTACAACTCGTAAGTCGTGGCTGTTACCACTGGGCCACCACTGCTCTCTAATCAACTCATAATCTCTACGAATATCTTTGGCTTCGACTGAATTTGTATTCAAAACAGCTTTCACATAATACAGCTGGGGGTCACTCATCTGCACGGATTGTAGCCAGTGTACGTCACTTACCAGCATTACGGATAACGATTCACCATCAAGAGGTTCTAACGAGTTACGACTCAATGCGTCTGCATGAGCTAAACGAGCTCCTGGTCGATACTCGATTGTAAAAGAGTATTCTTGTACTGAAAGCCACCACCTAGCTATTCTTGGAATTAAGTCCCTTTTAGTCAACGTCGTTCGAAGCGCATTACAATCAGTAACGACCTTGAACTCAATTGCAAGAAGATATACCCTAAAACGATTAAGTGACGCGACGACAGCGAGGGTCTCCAACTCGTAAAAGTGGAAATGCTGCTCCTCCGCTGTCGTTTGTCGGCTAAAATATGCAACAGCTTGGAGAGGCTTTGTCTCTTCGGCACGCTGAAGTAAAATACCCCCCAAGCCAGTCGAACTCGCATCGGTATGAAGCTCTGTCTGGTACTTGGGGTTGTATATTGTAAGAATGGGTCTTTGAGTCAACATTATCTTTAATTTTGTTAAAGCATTTTCTTGCTCAGTTCCCCACATCCAAACGGCATTGGCCTTCGTAAGACGGGTTAACGGTCTTGCTATAGTTGCAAATCCAGCAACAAATCGACGAAAGAAACTCGCAAGTCCTATGAATTGCCGTACCTGATGGACGTTTTGAGGAGTCTTAAACGCGCTAACTGCCATAATCTTTTTAAGTCCGGGACGAACACCCTCTGATGAAATTTCAAAACCTAAGTAGTCAATAGTCTTTTTAAAGAAGTGACATTTACTCAAATTTAAAGTTAGATTAGCATCTTTAATGAGGTCGAGAACAGTCGATAATTTATCCAGGCCCTCATCGATGGTGGTAGACGCAATAATAATGTCATCCATGTAAGCTAACACGCCGGGAATATTTCGCCGTTTCAAAAGATTCATAACAAGTCTCTGAAAAACAGCTGGCGCATTGGTCAGACCGAACGGCATACGGTTATATTCAAAGTGCCCATCGGGTGTCACAAATGCTGTGAGATGCTTTGAATCTTCTGAAACCGGTACCTGATGATAGCCGGATTTCAGGTCTAAAGTACTAAAGAATACCTGACCCGAAAGACTATCAATTTGATCGTCTATTAGAGGCATAGGATATTTTTCTTTTAAAGTTTTCCGATTTAGCGCTCTGTAGTCCACGCATAATCGTGTCTCACCATTTTTCTTAGCTACATGTATAATTGGGCTAGCATATTGAGATGTTGATTCTCGAATGATGCCGGTGTCGAGCAGTTGATTAACAATAGTCTTGACATTTTCGCGTTCTGATAATGGGAGACGATACGGCCTGTAAGTTACTGGAATTTGATCCGTCAGCTGAATGTGCATTTCAGCTAATGATGTTTTACCCAATTCTTCCAGAGAAAAAGCGAAACAATCTCGTCGTGAATTTAACAATTTACATAATTTATTAAGAGTGTCTTTGTCCAAATCATCATCAACAGTAATCTGATCAATAGTAATGGAGTTTTCTACAAGATCAATATTCAATATATTAAGTTTATTCGAGTCCGTATCAGTAATTTTCGTTGTAACTGGTGGTAAATTGCCAGTCAGATATAGAACCCTGGCTATTAGTGTGTTTGAAGTTAAAATGAACGGTTCTGAACTAAGCCCGATGACTATAACAGATCCTACTCCCTTATCGATAGTGTATACACCAGGTAAGATGAAATATTCCTTACCGCCAGTCCAGTTATTTCAGACCCTGTGCGTACTTTAATGGTAGACGTACCATAAATAGAACTATTCTCTAAACACGACAAAGCAACTTTATTGTTGTCTGGTTGAGGATCCTTATAAAGAAATAGAGATGTGTCCTACTTGTAAACCCTAACACCCGGTAACTCTGTGAGTGAATGTCCTATTAAAGCATCCGCTATAAGTAAGTTAGGCTCAACTAAATATACTACAACATTTTCGTCAAGACCATCAAATCTAATTCGCACAGTAATGCGACCACTTGGTATAACAGTTCCTAGACCAAACCCATTTAGTGTAGGTAAATTATTATTATCAATGGGTATTCCAAGTTGCTCTCCAATATCTTTTCTTAATAATGTACAGTGACTACCCAAGTCAATAAATGCCTTAATGGATCTATCTTTCAAAATAATTTGCTTATAATATTTATCACTTGCGTTTATATCCTGAAATATACTAAGCACTTTGTTCACCTGACTACTGGGAGTGTTCGTAGTTTGTCGCGAGTCAGTAGCAGTTCCTAAAGCCTTATCTGCACAATTTTTCTCTTCATGACCGTATTGACGACATTTCCTACACTTGAGTATAGGTTTTGAACACCGTGACACTATATGCCCTTGTTCCTTACAATTGTAACATGTGATATCTGATCTTGGTTGTCGCCTTGACTGTGAGTTTGTTGCCTTAGTGGCACCGGGTTTTAGGTCCTCACTAACACGCCCGTTAGGCATAACACGTCTAGGAAACTCATTTAATTTGGAAGATATATTCCGAAAGTATTTTAAAACATCTTCTGGATTATGATAACTAGCACCCTGGACGTTCATTCGAATATTGTTATCATAAATACCATGGGTAAGACAGTCTACTGCCTGCTGTCCCCTAAGTTCGCATCTATTTATTAACATAATTTTATCGTAGTAATATTCTTCCAGGGATTCATTTCGCCTAGACCGTCTAGCCAACATTTCCGAAAGAAGTTCACCATAATTTTGTTCACAAGGAAAAGCAGTTATAAGTTTTGTTTGCCACTCAGTCCATGAATACTTTACGCTGGTCAGACCATTATACCATCGTTTAGCAAGACCTGAAAGCTTGGGTAAAGCATAGACTATAGTTTGTCTTTCCGACCAGCCATATACCTCCGCTGATTCATTGACCTTCGCTAACCAATGTTTCATTGTCTGTGTTTTAGCCTGAGGGTCAAATTCAGATATTACGTTTTGAGAGGCATGAAGACCAGATGTACTAAGAGACCCGGTGTTATTGCGATCGTTAAGAGCAACTACTAACTTTTCTAAGACAGACGTTTCAGAACGGTTACTTAAACGTTCGCTTCGTTTTCGTTCACATTTTTGACGTTTGAATCTAGTAGAAGATGAGTCACTAGAACTCGATGACGTAGTCGAAGAGCTACTCGAATCGTTTTTTCGAACGCTATGCCGTTTTCTTGTGTTGCAGCTTTGTTTACGAGACTTACGTCTATTATCATTTAAACTAGAGTGCCTGCTCCGCACAGACGAATTTCTATGTTTACTACGAGACCGTGACTGTGATCTTGATCTAGCAGGAGAAGGGGTACCCATTTTGGATCAAAAAGGATATAAGGATAAAGGAAAGGAGATAAAGGAACAAGGAAAGACAATATTCAATCACTGTAAACGATATTTAACATTAATGCAATGTTTACCTACATATTGCACTCAACAAACCAGTACTAACTAATGTACTTGTATATTTAAATTACCAGAAGGAGACGGGGATTTCTTGGCCTAATTGTAATAAGTTGAGTTTTTTTTAAATTTTAAATAAAGGTTATATTTTATTAATAATTTCAATGTTTTTCGCATAAAGGTACTTGTATTAGTGTTTTAATGTCTCCTGTCCTGGGCATGTAAAAATGATGAAAATTAACTCACAATTGTCTTGTTAAAATATAATATGTGTAAAATCAACCCAATTTACAATCTCCTGTTTAATAACTCATGAGCTATGGCCACCATGGCCCGCTCACAATGGTCCACCAAAAAGACTAAGTGCGGTAACCAAACCCATTAACATAGCTCACCAGCATCTACCATGCTGGCTACAAGCCATCTTCACTATAGTACACTATAGTACCACCTGCGCAATTCCTTAAACATTCAAATTATAATTTAAGACTAATAAATAATACTAACAAAAAAAATAAAAAAAAATATTTTAAACATCATCTCGTTACTCAGGATTTTTAAATAATTGTGTTTCCTAACTTCCTCCCAATCTCCAATATAATTAACACATTATCTAAATAACAAATGACAATAGCACTCCAAAAATCAGGTGTAAGTTATAGATTGTTACGCAACCTCACTTTTACTAAATCTCTTTTAACTCAGCTGTCAGATTGCCAAAATCCACAAAATTTTCAGTGATGGTTTGATAATATAGTAGCTATCAATTAACACCGATTTCATCTTTTTACATCCAGGCCCAGGATTGTATGAAAGCCTATCCGTCTCCTTTGACAACTCAGTAAATGTTATCGGGGAATATAAAAAAAAACATTGTTTAATAAACATATAAAAAGGAAATGTGGGTATTTATGCAGCTACTCAAAAGTAGCGTTAATTAATATCATCTATATTGTTGCAATGTCAAGAGTTAGTCAACCAAACATTTAAGTTAATTTAAAAAAACAATAAGTCTGAGGTAAAATGACTACTGGTGTAAAAGTGTAAAATGATAACAAGCAAAACACATAAAGAACACACATTAATTCCGAGCGAACAGATTATTCCAAGTCCATAATAACTCAACTAAACTTTGGAACCAAAAAGGTTATTTATTCTACAAGAATCTGCATAGGCTGTCAAACCGGTCGCTTGGAATTATGATATATAATATAAAATACATGATAACGCAATAACAATAAGCGTATTTTAGTCAGCGTTGTCACGTTGATCAAGCTAGTAAAACAAATAAAATAACTCACAAATATCTGCAACCAATTTTACCTTAGACGACCGTGCGGTTGACGCGATTAAATACCACTTCTGAACTTTTAAATAAAAGCCAATAGTGACGTTTTAGAATAGATTTATTCTAATGTGAACTAAAAGGTATCCTAAATTACAAACTTTGGCCCATGAACCAGTCAATTATTCAATAATTTCTAATCACCGCGCGCTCAACTCAAAGTCAATCTACCGTGCCTTGCCCGCCAATTTTTGACAAGGCCCTGCCATAGATAACACAATATTAGTCGAATAATTAAATCGATAACCATTTCACTTTTGATAGGTACTACTATTCAATTTTGAAACGTTAACACAATGATGGAGAAAATACCTATTATGTGAGGGTGTTGTTAGAAATCATAATGAAAAAAGATTTTAAAAAATTCGCCACATTTTTTCTCAATTGGGAATTTTACCGGGCTTTTCCATGAGGCGCGGGCGGCCGTGCGTCGCCGTCGTCTAGTACGTGAGTCACACAAGTCAACACACCGAGACAAGTCATAACTTATGACCTCTGTGGAAAATTTGATAATTTATAATGAAATTGGGGTAATTTTGGTACTAAAAACGTGAATTTCAAATTGCAATAACTTTTTTTTTTTTTTCTGATAATAATAGGTCTTTACCTATGAAATTGCCGTTTTGTATGAAAAAATTTAAACGAATTTTTTTCATGAATTTTTATTTGTATTAATCGAAGTAATCACTCATGCAATCAATGCATCTTTGCCATCGCAGTGGCAGTTTATTGATGCCCTTCTTAAAGAAATCAGCTGGACGGGAGGCAACAAATTCTTCAAAGGCATTTTGTACTGCCTCTCGGGTATTGAATTTTTTTCCCGCCAAGAAAATATCCAAATTCTGGAAAAAGTAGTAGTCTGTAGGCGCAAGGTCTGGTGAGTAGGGCGGATGACGGAGAGCTTCCAACCCCAGTTCTTGCAACTTGGAGACCGTCTGCTGTGCAGTATGAGGTCGCGCGTTGTCGTGCAGGAGCAGCGGAGACGAGCGATTGACCAATGCTGGTTGGAGATGCGCCAGCTTCTCCATCATTGTGTTCAGTTCTTCACAGTACACATCTGCAGTAATGCTCACCCCGTTTGGTAAGAAGCTGTGATGAATCACACCGGCGCTAGACCACCAAACAGTGACCATCACTTTTCTAGGGGTAAGTTTTCGTTTAGGGCATTGTTTAGGTGCTGAACCAGGATCCAACCAACTTGCTGAGCGCTTGCGGTTATCAAACAGAATCCATTTTTCATCGCAGGTAACAATGCGGTTCAAAATTCCTTCATTTGTGTGTCTGTTGAGCAGTGCAAGGCACGTCTCGACGCGTACTTCGCGCTGGCGATCATTGAGTTCGTGGGGCACCCATTTGTCAAGCTTTTTTACCTTGCCAATTTGACGCAAATGGACCAATATTGTTTTGACGCTAACGTCGAAAGCTGCTGCTAATTCAGCCGTAGATTGTGTATCATCAGCTTCCACAATCGCCTTTAATTCGTCATTGTCGACCAAAGTCTTCGGACGACCGCGAGGTTCATTTTTCAGGTCGAAATTTCCAGAACGGAAGCGAGCAAACCAATAACAGGTGGTGCGTTGGTTTGTAGTGTTAGCTCCGTAAACGTCGTTGATGTTGCGTGCCGCTTGTGCCGCGTTGCTGCCACGACGGTACTCATATTCCATAATTACTCGAATTTTTAACGTATCCATGATGACGAAAAAGATTGAAATGCGATGAAAATGTAACACTAATCAATAAAGAAATGACTACTTTTGGAATAAAAAATCCATGTTTTTAAAATAAAATTAATTTGAAATTAGAATTCTTAGCCAAACAAAAATTATTTTGATTTGAAATGGCCAGTACTGCAGAACGGCAATTTCATAGGTAAAGACCTAATATTATTGCAGTAGCGATGCGCACCTTTCAGATCGGACAGGGTATTTTTACATATACTGTAAAAAATAACTTAGTATGTTATAAATGCGAAATTGAGTTTGTATGTTTATTTGTTAGTTTGTTACGATCTCACGCTAAAACTGCTGACCGGATTTGGATGAAATTTGGCCCATGGGTAGACCATGACCTGGAGGAGGACATAAGCTACTTTTCATCCTGGATCGCAGACTAAGTCACGGGCAACAGCTAGTAAAAAATATACTTGCAACATATATCTACTTGTCACGTCAAACTCAAATGTCACAAGCGTAGGTACTGGTGATCTAATACGAATAACGTGAACAGCCACAATGTGAATGCACTATAGTCATATAGTAGCTGATGGTAGAGAGCACACACACGGCCACCTGCGGAGAGTCATGTGGGAGCAACACCGCGGCCACCGGGCCACTGGGCCTGTCCGCTCGTCCCTAATGTGGAGGTAATCCCGCGAGTATAAGCGAGCACGTAAACTTGTACTGTCCGCTACTGAAGGCTCGTTACAAAGCCTCCGCATAAGTTTTAAGCTTTGTTAGAGACAGTCGGAAGGCCGGGAGCTGTCGGGATCGATTCAATATGAATTGTTTTACATAATATCGATATTTAATTGTAAGAGCCAGTCTACAGCGTGGATTTCAACGTTTACCAAATTTCCTTTGTTGGCGCGGCCTTCAATTGGTCCATGTGTGTGTGTCTGTGCTCTGACACTCCGCGGCACTGTGACGCAGCTGGTGAACTTTGTCTGCTCTGATTCAATTACTCGTCATCTAGTTCTGTGCCACCCTCTTACATTAGGTACTTGATCATTAATAAGAGTACCTACAGTTATTCCTTCCGCTGCCGCGCTGGTACGGAAAATAAAATACTTACATGTGTATGTGTTGAAAGCTATTATACGTCGGCGTCGTTTGAGGATCGCACTTCTTTAATACCAAGTGATGCTGATGTCGAAAGACAAAGTCATAAAGCGAGAATTCCTGGGGAGGGCATAGTTCAGATTCGCACAAATTCCGTAGGTTTTTCGAGAAAACTTTTGTGATGAAATATTTATAGGTATCATCATCATCAGCCTACAGTAGGTAGTCCAGAAAGTGACTCAACTGGTTACCTTTGACTTAGATTTTAAAATAATGATATTTCTGCTTTATGTAAAACAGAAACATAGCAACAGCGAGCTAATAGAGCGGGTCGTGTGGTGTGGATGTCCAGGGGGAGAGCGCGGGTATGTCTAAATGTCGCGCCGCTGAATGAGTAACGACTGTTTTGTTTCTCATTAACCTTTGTGACAGTAGCCGGCAGCCGGCAGCGAGCCGAGCTTGTGCTTTGGGGTGGCCGAACTGCGCGTCGCCGCGGCGCGCTTGCGGTGAAGCGGCACACGGTAGTACAACTGTGATCTTATTTATAATGCTTCTGCCGCAAAAGCGTCGTTACGCGTAAATTATTGCGTTGAATAAGAAACTACACAGATGTGGCCAATATGTATATGTTACCGGTAATCTGTATAATTCAGGGATTCTATAACTGTATAGAATATCTGAATTGGCCAGGTATTCTAATATATCGCCTAGGTATTGACCTAGGTGATATATTAGAATACCTGAGGCGTCCAGGCAATATATGAAATATTATGAATATTATTGTCCGTTACATACTTTGCTTATGTAATGTATATGTTAACGGAAAAGTGTGTAATCCGTCATTGTATACAATTCCTAGAAAATGTGTACAATTCCTAAAATAGATAGGAAATCTATGATATATTTTGTAATATGCCAGGAAATCTATACATTTCCTAAATATCAATCGGAAATGTATTACATTCTTGATGTTTGTAAGTACAGCGGGGATAGCGGAGCGAGGGGCAAGATGCCTGTGTTATAAAAATAAACATTTGTGTACTTAAAGCGCCACTCCAGCTTACCATGCATAAATAAATAAGTTCTTCAGCTGAAATACTAGTGGGCCTCACATGCAGCTGAACACTGTGACGCCAGAAGCTACTTTGCCGTCATATGATAGAGTCCAATTGTATGTATCTAGCCACATGTGCAGTCTTCTTTATATAATATTATAGTTTTAAAAAAATAGAAATACTTCCATTTATATAATGTGATGACATAGAATTACTTAAATGACACACTGATTCTTACCAAATGAAAGTTTTTATACTTAATAGACGTACGTAGATTTTTATGTGTGTTAGATGCGCCTTAAAAAGGAACAAACAGTTGATTTTTGAAGTTTAATTAGTAATAGCCCTAAGAATATTTTATATTTTACGATGTGATTGTAACAGCTAATTATGTCAACGAGAGCCTTAATAAAAATTCTGATTTCAGTTTCCAAACGTGTTATATTTCTTTTAGTCACAGAAAGCATTAATTTTTAGGTATATATTTCCAGTATCATCTCGGAATTGCATACAATTCCTAGGAAATACATACATGTCATAGGAAATGTGTGTATTAAAGAATCTTTGAAACATTATTTTACACATTTACTAAGTAGACTCGGAAGTGTATACATTTCCTAGGAATTGTGTAAAATTCCTAGGTTTCACACATTTCCGGTAACATATAGATTTCCCAGGGATTGTATAGAATACTTACCTGCTGGTTCACCGGCAATGTGTAAAGTTAATATATTTGGTCTATATTTATCAATGTTATGTAAGTACCATGGGACAAACGCACATCTATACACCGTAAGGATTATCTTGCTTGCAACACACGGCCGCTATAGTAATACTTGCTAACAGATGTGTTCATCGTGTGCACGTGATTTTTAACCG
Organism: Lithophane ornitopus; assembly: GCA_948473465.1. NCBI lineage: Eukaryota > Metazoa > Arthropoda > Insecta > Lepidoptera > Noctuidae > Lithophane > Lithophane ornitopus. The sequence continues at coordinate 17,888,469 of OX419622.1, forward strand.
ACGAAAATAAAGGGGGAGGTTCTCAATTCGACACGTATATTTTGTTTCCAAATTTGTCAGATGTAAGTTTCCTCTATAGTACTTACCTATAAAATGACGGACAAATAAAACAGCTCATGTTTGCTCAATTCTAAATTCAATCACGAATATTCTTTATATATATATATTTCCCTTTGCACATATTGCTAGACTTAGATTGTATATTTTATTTAAAATTGTAAATTAAATGTAAAGGAATAAATGAGTAAATTTATCATAAAAAAAAAAAAATAAGCAAAGCAATGTTACCATACTAAAATTAATATTGATATAACTTTATTGCTCCTTTATATCACGAATTATAATCGCTATTTATAAATCACAATCACGAAACAGAACAAAAGAGAAGAAAAATAGTAGGTAGTTACGGAATGAGCTGATTGCACGCTACACACGTCCTCGTCCACGGATAGAATGCCTAGGGAAAGTATAAAATTAATAATATTTCATACATTTCCTAAACATTTTATATATTCTATACATTGCTTAGATATTGTATAGACTACCGGATTAATATAATAATTGAGATGCGCATGATTAATGTCATTCATTACACTAGTAGTGCACCTAGCTTCTGACCCATGTAGAAGCCTACATGGGTACTTAATGAAACGTCAGAAGCTCAAAATATTTTATTTCACTTAAGCAAGTGAAATAAAATATTTTGATTTTGACTATGATTAGACCAACCGATAACTCGGGTGGCCGTTTTTTCGACACATCAAAGAATTTTAGCATGTTGAATAATGCATCAAACCGCACTGGCTACATAAGCCCTGTGTCATTGTATGCGCCGCAAACGCCGACTAAGAATCACAAAGCACCGCTGCGGTGCAACGTCCACCTTCATGTTGAACGTGGTGTAGTGGTATGTAACCCAAACATGCAGACAAACTTATAAGTTACTATAGGTGCTATAGTAACTTCGTTTATTTCACTTTAAATACATACAAATTATATTTTTAAATATTAGAATTAAATATATAAATACATTTAAAAATATAAAAAGTAGTAGCCCACCGGTATCGGGAACAAGGTCCAAGCTACCGGTGGTTAGAGCTCCAGAGAGAGGAACCTCCTAACAATGCGAGCCGTGTCCAGGAGTACCGCTTTCTGAATCAAGCCCTTAATCCAGCCGCCCAACGAGAGCCTCCATAGGTGTTGGTCGAGACTCTTGGCAATTAGGCCATTGGCTGATACGACTATCGGCACAATGATCGCAGAGTCCACATCCCACATGTCGACAACCTCGTGAGCCAAGTCAAGATATTTGATTTGTTTATCTTTCTCGGCCTTCACGAGGTTTCCGTCATGCGGGACCGTTATGTCAATGATCATTGCGCGCCGCTCTGTTCGATCCACCACCACTATATCAGGCTTATTGGCAACAATAGTCCTGTCAGTGATGATGGATCGATCCCAGTACAATGTGATATTTCCATTTTCGAGAACTGGGTCGGGCACATACCTGTAGTACGGCACTTCCGATTCCACAAGGCTGTATTTCAGAGCAAGTTGCTGGTGGATAATCCTGGCTACAAGATTGTGTCTATGCAAGTACTCTCCGTTAGCTAGATGAGAACATCCGGAGATAATGTGACGGATTGATTCTCCTGGTCGGCGGCATGCCCGACAAATGTCAACCGTGCCGTCCTTCACAATAAATCTCCGGTAATTGTTCGTCATGATAACTTCGTCCATAATTGCACAGACAAAACCTTCGGTTTCTCCAAAGAGGTCACCGAAACGCAGCCAGGCTACGGACGCTAGTAAATCTACATCGGGTCCATGCAGGGCCCGGAAAAAGCGTCCGTGAAACTCCTTACTCTGCCATACCTACTTGCGATCGTTAGTGTCAAGCACTACAGGCTTGCACCAGTTCTCTTTCGCCAAGGAGAGCGGGGTGAGGCCCTTGTCCACCGCGACCACATCTCGATGCATTCCCACGTCGGCTTCTAGGAAATATTCTCTGAGACTGCATATCTCGCGATTGTGGAGGGTCTTAGCGTTTAAAAAGCCTCGACCTCCACACTTTCGCGGGATATACAGTCTCATTACCGATGACCGTGGGTGATGCATTCGGTATGCAGTCAGCAGCGTACGGACCCTTCTATCCAGGGCGTCAAGTTCGGTCTGAGTCCATTTGAGTATGCCGAAAGAGTACATCAAAACCGGCATGACCCAACCGTTGAAAGCGCGCACCTTGTTACCGCCTGATAGAAGACTATTAAATACTTTCTTCAGGCGGCCAAAGAAGCGCTCCTTCAACGATTGCTTCATGTCAGTAACATTGATGCCTAACGCTTCCGACATACCCAAATACTTATAGGTTTCGGATGCGGAGAGGGCTCTAAGGTATATGGAATCCGAGAGTTGGGTTCCCACGGATTCCACAATCTCCCCTCGCTTTACATGCATGACCGCACATTTATCCACACCAAATTCCATCCTGATGGCTCTACTGAAAGTTTCAGTTATAGTAACTTTATTATTAAACTCATTGTGTGATACCCAATGAACATTTCATTTCATTTCACTATAGAACCTGTACCACATCCTAACAAAAGTTCTATAATGGTGATGGTTCCATACTGTACCTACTGTATCCCGCGAGTGCAGTTGCGTTAATACAGACTTAGACTTTCGTTAGTGTGACTTATCTGTGATCATTTTCCTTTTGATTTCGTTATATATACTACTGCCGAGAATTTTTTTTGGAGTCAAAACCAACCATTTCGCTGGCAGGGGGGAACAACAAAAATTTGCAATTTAAAGCTTAGAATTTCGCAAACGGATCCCTGAATCCAAAAATGGTTATCACAAACTCATGATATGTTTAAGCGACCTTTATAACGAGACTCCACACCATGGTATAGACAGAAAAAAAAACAGGACCACGTTACGAGTACGGGGGGAACCCTAAAAATTTTTTTTTCTCCTCACAATCTCGGAAAGATTCTGTTTGTCATTCGAAATCTGCGTGGAAAAGTGCATTTTCCCCGCTAGCGTGGAAAGAGTTTTTAAAATTCGAACCTTTCTATTCAACAATTTTTTATACCGCCGGGTCGACTGATAATGCATCAATACTTATTTTATGTCAGAGCGCCAACCTCATGTTTAGAATAATCGCACTGGCCAGCACGAAAAAAAATCGCTCAACGCGCCTTTGGAAGTTTTCACATAAAAAATCCTTATATAATTTTCTTCTGTATATTCAATTCACTTTCCACCATTTGGGTTTGTTTAGCAGTGCAGAGTTAGTGCAAGCGGTACATAATGCCGAATTGAGTTTTCTTCCGGAAAAAATGCGCGAAAAGACATAAAAGCAGAGACATAAAAGCTTAGGTACAATATTTTTGTTCAAAGCATGGAGACACCTAGCATTTTCCTCACTGTAATGAGGTGAAAACTTGTGTGTTTCGCTCGGCAGCAAAGTTTTTCTGGGTCTCGTACCTTTGAAACCCTCGCAACGCTCAGGATTCTATATTTGAACTATTCGCTTCGCTCATGGTTCAATCCTAGAATCCTTCGCTTGCTCAGGTTTCAATACAGGTACTCGCGCGTAAAAACAACTTTGCAGCCTTGCATAACAAATAACTATTTCATGATTTTCTTTTTCCACTTTGTCGGCGTGATTTATACGTATACCCGTACCAAATTACAGTTTTCTAGTACTAAGAGACTCTGGGCTAAGCCACGGGCAGGCACACGGACATGGCGAAACTATAAAGGTTCCTTGTGGATTACGGAATCTTAAAAACTAACAAAAACTATAAATTATAATTATTAAAAATTAAAATATAAGTAAACCGCAGGCGAGATTCGTACCTGCTTCCATATTTTATACCTACCAAAGCACATTAATTAACCACTGAGCTAGTATGCCATAATACTATGTTGGCTGAAATAATAAACTACTATCAGTTCAGACAAAGAGATCGGTGTGCGTGTCTATATAGTACTGAAACAACCTATAGAAGAAGGTCGTAAGTCATACCGACGCGTCATTCCATCGCTTTGTGAGATTGCTTATGGACTTATGAATGCTACTGTACACACAAACGTGCGCACCACCTGCACCCGCGAGTGAACGTGCCCGCAGCTCCACAGACTTCACGGGCAGACTGTTTGACTTCCTCTTCAAACCACTTACCATAAATCCATATGCAAAGTTTAATCAAACTGATCTCTTATTAAGTTAAATTGGATTTCATAAAGCTTCGGTGCATTCAAGACGTTAAACTTTTATCAGTGTCGCTACACTACCCAACAAACATTTACGACGTTGAGACGACGTTCACGTTTTGGTGGTAACTTAATGTTATTTAGTATAATCGTATAAATGTTATAAGGACGTTTACTCAACGGCAGCCATATAAATACCTACTTAGTCGCATAGTAGTCATATACACGTCGGCGATTTGATTACATATCATGTAATGATAACTGTCGCGGCGTGTATTCGACTTCGGTTCGAGTTATGGCACACAATATGATTTTTATATCATGTAATCGTTGGGTTATTGTCATTTAAAGATGATGCTTATATTGAACGAAATTATATTGTAACAGATTATATCACGTTAATTTAATTTGGCAGTGTTTTTGACAGCTGAGTTAATATTGCATTTTTTTCTTTGTTATTTGAGCTGATAAAACCATTTCATCAATTGTAAACCATTGTGCAATCAAGTTTACTGATTAATGTGAGGTAAGTTTGTAACAATTTTTTTATGCGCTTTTAAAATTTTAATGATTTCACATATTTTATTAATAATTTTATTAAGTGCCAGTAGCCACTGTACGAGACGCCATGTGCTACAATATGTGCGGCGCTCGAGGGGCGCGCGTGTTTCTGTTGCTGCTGAGACTAGACACACGAGGGTGTGCCAGTAGCCACTGTACGAGACGCCATGTGCTACAATATGTGCGGCGCTCGAGGGGCGCGCGTGTTTCTGTTGCTGCTGAGACTAGACACACGAGGGTGTGCCAGTAGCCACTGTACGAGACGCCATATGTTACAATATGTGCGGCGCGCGGGGGTGCGCGTGTATCTGTTGCTGCTGAGACTAGACACACGAGGGTGTGCCAGTAGCCACTGTACGAGACGCCATGTGTTACAATATGTGCGGCGCGCGGGGGCGCGCGTGTTTCTGTTGCTGCTGAGACTAGACACACGAGGGTGTGCCAGTAGCCACTGTACGAGACGCCATGTGTTACAATATGTGCGGCGCGCGGGGGCGCGCGTGTATCTGTTGCTGCTGAGACTAGACACACGAGGGTGTGCCAGTAGCCACTGTACGAGACGCCATGTGCTACAATATGTGCGGCGCCCGGGGGGGCACGTGTATCTGTTGCTGCTGAGACACAGGAGCGTGAGCCAGTAGTCACTGTTCGAAACGCCATCACCATGTGCTACAATAAAACTCCGCACTTTTATAAAAATATTTAATGTCTGTTGGTATCACGTCGGGCTATGTACAAATGTCTCCACTCTCGATCTAAATGTAGATAACATTCGATCACTACGGAGCGCACAGAAGTCGCCTGCCCGCAACACTCACCCTCCACACTATGTACAACACACTCGTACACTGTATAATATATTTTATCAGAAATTGTAAACAGTACTTTACAAAACTTTCGTTGTTCTTTCTATACAGACGTATTTTATTAATTTATAATGTACTCGTATAAATATGTTTGTCAACGTAAGGCAAGAATTTTCCTGCGAGGATTTACATCGTTTCTTTTTATACGTTTCAAATACGTATGTATTGTGAAGCTTACTTACAACAAGTAGGACATGTAAATAAAAAAAACCAACCGGCTTCCAAAAAAAACACAAAAAAAGTGAAAAATAACTTTAATTTCAGAAGTCGGTATCTTTGCTTTTCAGTTTTCGTTTTATGCCACCGACTTCCGAAATTAATGTATTTTTCACTTTTATTTGTGTTTTTTTTTTGTAAAAAGTTTTAATTTTTCACTTTTTAGTTGTGGTACCTACCCCACACAAATTCGAATACCACTACCTGCTATGTAAATAACAGTGACGGAGTCACATAGACTACATAAACTAAGTGGGAAAAAATACGTAATATTGAAGCTAACTCAAACACTACCCAAGCAAAGTTAACAAAATTTATATGGGACCACCTCTGAAGCATAACCTACCAAACAAAAATGGATCATCAAAATCGATTCATATTATATTTGGCGGAATAATCGCGTAACATACAAACAAAAAAACATACAAACGAATTGAGAACCTCCTCCTTTTTGAAGAAGTCGGTTAAAAAGAGAGTTTTGTAATACATTAAAGTTCAGATTATATCATTGAGATACTATGTAGATATGGCAGCATTGTCCATCACATTCACTATACATCACCATGTCAATATAATCACATAAATGACACAATCACTAGTCACACAGGCAGCGCCACGTGCACGACTGTCCATTAACTGAGCGCGTGCAGCAGCACGAGCCACAGCGCAACGGCGGTGCACGCAGGTGCTGCCAGTAATCGCGCGCGCGATGACAGCGCGCTGGCGTGGCACGCCGCCTCGTCCGACTCCAGTGCCAGCAGCGCCACAACACCCCCCACCCCGCGGCACGCGCTGCGCCGAGCCGCGCCGCGCGCCGCCGCCGACCAGCCGCCCACCTCCGCCGTCCAGCGCCGCAGCCATGCGCCCACCCATGACACCGAGCAGCCGCAGCGCAGCGGGTTGCCCGACACCACCAGCCCACCTGCCGGGAAAAAAAACTACAGTTACCGAATTGACCACACCACACAATATACGCAACGCCTTCCACGAGCAGTACTTACCAGAGAGCAGCTTAGTTGCAAGACGATTCCACCCGGTGAGGTTAGGGTAGAGCGTGGTGGGGGCGAAGCTGACGAGCTGGTTGTCGGAGAGGTCGAGCGCGAGGTGCGGCACGCGCGCCATCGGCCGCAGCAGGCCAGCGGGCAGTGCGCGAACGCCCGTGCCCGACACGCGCAGCGCAAGCGCATGCTGTCGGCCCAGCCCGGAGAAAGCCACGGACGACACGCGCTGCAGCGCAGCGCCGCGCACGGACAGCTCGCGCAGCTTGGGTGTGCGTAGCCCACTTAGCTGCGAGTCCAGCACGCTCTCCCGCACGTACACCTCGAGCGTCTCCAAGCCGGGAGTGCACGCCACTATATCAGCCAGTGACACTTCCACTCGACCATTAAATGCGAGTGACTCGAGACCGAGTGAGCGTAGAGATACTAGCGGTCGAAATGCACGCGGCTCTATGGCTTCCAGATGCCGGAGGTGGTACATGCGCAAATTGAGCAGACGACTCAAGCCCTCGAAGGAACCATGTGCGACGCGGACGATAGGGTTGTGCGAGACATCAAGCGAGTAGAGGCGCGGGGTGGCAGCCCACATCGCCGGCTGCAGGGATGTAAACCTGTTGCGCGCCACGTCCAGCACGCGCAGATTGGGCAACCGCCGCACGTCGGACTCGCGGTAAGACGCTATGTGATTGCCACTTAGATCCAATTCAGTCAGGTTAATGAGTGCTAAGTGCGGCACCACCTTCAGACCTGCACCAGCCAACGCTAGGCGGCGCAGGCGCGGCAGGTTGTGGAACAACTCCTTGAAGTTGGACTTGATGAGGTTGTGTGACAAGTCAAGGCGCCGCAGCCGCGCCAGGCCGACAAACGTGTTGTCGGACAGCACGGTGAGCAAGTTGCGCGCCAGACTAAGCTCGTGCAGAAAGGCGATGGCGTGGAACATGGCGGCGTCCAGATACTCCAGGCGGTTGTGCGCCATTTCTAGGCGCCGCAGCGTGAAGCCCACCTGCGCCAGCGCGCTGCTCGGGAACAGGGCGAGCTGGTTGGCGCCAAGGTCCAGGTGCTCCAGCACCGTGTTCTTAAAGGCGTCACGCGGAAGCGCGCGCAGATCGTTTGCGGCGAGGCGTAGGTGCCGCAGCCACCGCATGTTGCTGAACTGCTCCACCGACAGCTGCGCCAGCCTGTTGTGCGATAGGTCGAGGATCTGCAGCGCCGACACCTCACCGAATGCCCTCCGCTTCACAACACTGATGTTATTGTGATGCAAAATTAATATCTCAAGGTGCGACAGTGCGCCAAAAGCGAAGTTATCAATGTGCGTGAGATGGTTATACGACAGAACGATTTGGCGAAGCGACGGTCCCAGAGCATCGAAGAAAGCTTTCGATAAGCTTTCCAGTAAATTATGTGAGAGGTCCAGAATATTTATGAGGACCAGCGGGCCGCCGCCGACGAGTGACGATATTCTATTATAACTGACGTTCACTGACAAATTGATTTCCTCACTCGATACGTTTTCGAAATGTTCCGCAGAGAACTCGACTAGGTGGTTGTCTCGCAAGTCGATCACTTGTAACTTGGGCAGTCGACTGAACGCTCGCTCCGCGATGAACTCGACCGCGTTCCCCGCCAAGTTCAAATAAACTAAATTTCGTAAATTTGCAAAACTGTGTTCGCTAACATTGTGGAGGCGATTGTATGATAGATCGACGCTTTGCAACTCTTTTAAATCTACGAGAAAGTGACTGTTTATCTTACTTATATAATTGTACGAAAGTCTCAGTTCTTTGAGTCTACACGAACAGTTCGTTCCGGGCACTTCACTTGGAAACTCAATTATTTTATTAAAATCTAAATTGAGATATTCCAACGACGGAAAATTTTGTATATTTTCACTGGAAACGTAATGAATGTTATTGTTATCTAAACTGAGCCAGGAGAGCGAGTGGCTCGGCGCGGCGAGCGGGAACTCTCCGCTGAACAGCGTGGACGAGAGCTCTAGTACCTGCAGCGTTGACAGGTTGGCGAAAGCGGCAGCGTGCACGTGGTACAGTTCGTTGAAACTCAGCACCAGTTCGCGCAACGGCAGCGTCGCGGGAAATGCGTCACCCGCCAGCTGCGCCAGGCGGTTGCCCTTCAGGTTGAGTGTGGCCAGCGCCTCCGACCACACTCCGAACGACTCGGCGCTCAACCACACAATCTGGTTGTAACCCAAGTCTAGGTAGGCGAGGGTCGCCGGCGCCAATCCGCGCAGGCCCGTGGGCAGTGCTGTGAGGAAGTTTCCGGCCAGGGACAGCGAGTGCAGGTGCGGTGGCAGGTCCTCAAGCTCCTGCAGGCGGTTGTACGCAAGCGACAGATGCCGCAGCCTCGCCAGCTGCACCACGCTTGCCGGTAGCGCCGCCAGCTCATTGTGATCGAGGTCCAGCCGCTCCAGGTCTCGTCTGAGCGCGTACACCGTCGCGTCCGACACGTGGCTCACTCTGTTGTACGCTATCGACAACTTTTCGAGTCGCGACGTATCCAGCACGAAAGACGGCACTGAAGTAAACTCGTTAAAGTCTAGCATGAGCTGCTTCAGTTGCAACCTTTGCTGGAACTCCAGCTCGAACAAGTTGTCCAGCTCGTTATGGCTGAGGTCCAAGGAATCGATTTTAGAGTGTTCACTGCGGCAGGTGCGGTTGTGTGTCGGGTGCAGCATGTTGTTCCTGAGGTGCAGGTGTCGCAGGCGTGGCAAGTGCACCAGTGCCGCGCACGGCAGCTGCTGCAGCAGGTTGTCCGATAAGCGCAGTAGTGCCAGCGCCGGCGGCAACGAGCCCCCCGCCACCACGTGGAGCCGGTTGCCGTCCAGATCGAGCTGCGCCAGCATTCGCAGCGAGGACAGCGCGCCCTCGCCTACCGCACACAGATGGTTGTTACTGAGGGACAGGCTGCTGAGCGAGTCCGCCAGGGAGCCCCAGTCAATGTGTGGCTCCAAGTCACTGATGTAGTTGCTGAAACAGTACCAAGAAATTATTATATTGAAATAATGAAGCAAAAAAAAATAACGATCCAAATTATTCTTTGTTTCTCACTTACTTTTGCAAATTCAGCCAATTCAATACTTTCAGCTCGCGGAGAGATTCCAAAGGGACTTCAGTGAACTCGTTAAATCCTAGATCTAGGGACGCTAGCGTCGATACCATGGACCTGGAAAGAGACGGCGCGTTCATTGCGAGTAGGTGCAAGTAACAGAGAGCACGGAGGGTGAGTGAGTACGTACTGCAGCGCCTGGGGCTCGATGTGGTGCAGGCGCGACGCCACCAGCACCAGCGTGCGCAGTGCGCGCCCGTCCAGCGCCGCCTCCCCCAGCGCGCCCAACCGCGCGCCCGCCACGGACACGTGCGCCACGCCCGGCGCGGTGTCGGGGAACCGGTGAAAGGGCACGTCGCTACAGGCCTGCTGGTCGCGCCGGCACACGCAAAGCGCGGCGCGTGCGCACGGCCTCGCGGGCGCCGCCACCGGCCGCGCCGTCCACACCAGCAGCGCCGCCGCCACGCGCAGCACCCGCACCGCACCCTCACGCATCACACCCGCCGACACCGGCCGCGCGCCACCTCACATGCTACACCGTGTAATAAAACGTCTTATTGCTAATCAGTGCCCTTGCCTTACTGGCATTATTTTTACAAGTGTTTGTACTCTCTGCTGTCTTTTATAACAATCTAAGCCTACCACACGCAGAGAGAACAATCTGCACAGGCGACTACAAGCAATTTGTTAATTTGCCATTGCTTAGTTTATAATACCTACTGTGTACCTACTGTAAGTCAAACGCAAACTTAAAGCATTTATTTCAAACTAGCGACCCGCTCCTGCTTCGCACGGTTTTTACATCTTGACAAAAACTAAAAAAAAAACAACCGACTTCCAAAAGAAAAACACTATACAGTGAAAAATAAACGAGAATGGGCCCCTGCTTATGGGTTTCTGCCCTGAAGCCCAATAAAAATAAGATATATACCAATGGAAAGAACTTTTCAAGGGGAACCTTTCCTACTAACACGACTTTTGCCAATTGTTCGTCAGTTTGCAGTAAATGACCTAAATGGGTGTGACTACTTGGGCATCGAAGTTAAGGAATTTTCTTGGCCCAATAGCCATAAGATATACATCAATGGCTTTAGCTTTTTGAGGGAAACTTTTGCTACTAACATGACTATTGCCAATTGTTAGTCAGTTCGGAATTAAAGGCATAAATAGGTGACTACTTCGGTACCGAAGTTAAGGAATTTTCTTAGCCCAATAGCCATAAGATATACACCAATGGAAAGAGCTTTCCAATGAAAACTTTTGCTACAACACGACTTTTGCCAATTGTTAGTCAGTAGGAGTTAATGACCTTATTAAGTATTACTACTGGGGCACCTAAGTTAAGAAATTTTCTTGACCCAATAGCCATAAGATATACACCAATGGAAAGAACTTTTTGAGGAGAACCTTTACTGCTAACATGACTGTTGCCAATTTTTAATCAGTTCGGAGTTAATGACCTAAATAGGTGTTGAAATTCAATAATGCTTAATTACTCACATTTAGAGCTCTGTAGCTCCTTTCGTACTAACAATCAAGAGAAACGTCATATCACGAAATATTTCCTTTGAAGAGATCTTTCCGTTAGCATAATAATATATCTTAACTCTATTGGAGGATGCGGCAGGCTTAACGAAGGCTTAACGATCTGTACGGTCATTAACTCCAAACTGACTGACAATTAGCAAAAGTCGTGTTAGTAGCAAAGGGTCTCCTCGGAAAGATCTTTTCATTGGTGTATATCTTATGCCGATTGGGCCAAGAAAATTCCTAACTTCGGCGCCCCAGTAGTCACCTATGTATGCCATTAACTCCGAACTGACTAACAATTGGCAACAGTCATGTTCGTATAAAAGGTTCCCCTCAAAAAGCTAAAGCCATTGATGTGTATCTTATGGCTATTGGGCCAAGAATATTCCTTAACTTCGATGCCCGAGTATTCACACCTATTTGGGTCATTTACTCCAAACTGACTAACAATTAGCAAAAGTCAGTTTTCTTAGTAGGAAAGGTTCCCCTTGAAAAGTTTTTTCCAGTGCACAGTATTATTTTTGCCTCGAAAAACGGACATCCCCCTTTTACTAACTTATCCGATAGAACAGGTTACTCTAAAAGTAAGAGTAAAATACCCGTTTGACAATTTTGTCCCAATCGGGAGATATAAATTTTTCAATATTTTTTCTATGGTTTCCATAAAAACCATAGAAATCGCAATAGCTTCAGATCCAATACGTTTTTGTTAAATCTTTGATTGCAATTACTTGATGCTTTATATTAAGTAAATTATCAAGCAAACGCAAAATTTTTGTATGAGTTACAACGAATTTTAATATTTTCGATTTTATTTTTTTTCAATAAGATTCAATATCGATACAAGCTGTTGCTTTGGCACTAAGAAGTACCGATTTAAAATATCATATCCAAATCTTATGGTATCTAGAATTTACAGGATTCTGTTTAGGCGCTAGGGTTGGCATAAGACGTACGTTTTTTAAATGTTTTTTTTTGTGAAAATGTTATATCCCGATACCGGTGGGCTACTCTTTTTTATATTTTTAAATGTTTTTTATATTATTTATTTTAAAAAAATATTTTAAAATGTAAAATAATATGTGTAAAAATAAATAAAGGACATAATAACATGGGTATCTGATCGAAGTTACAATTTCATTGATTTTCACATTGTTGATGATAAATCCAACTATTTTCATATTATTTTATAAATAGTTAAAAAGTAAATTAAATTAGAAATTTGTGGTACGGGAAAGGGGTCCGCCCTAGTTAGGATTAAACCTAAAAATTAACAAAAAAATTTTTTTTTTATTAACTGATGACCCTAAAATCAAAATTATCAGAAAAAACTTTAGAAGTGAATAACTACTAGATACCGCGAGATTTGGATTTGGTTTTTTTTCTAGTGATGAGTTGTGTTCTAAAGATGATTTACAATAAATATAGAATCCAACTAAGCAAAGATACAACCATGAAAAATCGATATCTCAAAATACAAAAAAAGCATATTTCTTTAAACCTGTACTAGTTAGTACTCTTTCGTATTTTTTTTTCCAATATATTTAATATGGTTTATTACAAATAATAAAGAAAATGGTAAAATAATGCTTATTTTGTTTGTAATTAATTAATTTAGAAAAGTTCAAAAAATTATAAAAGAATTTTTTACTCGTGTTTGGTATAAAATTGGCACATCGGTATACCGATAGGACAGTCCTATCGGTTAAGTTTATAAAAAGGGGATATCCGTTTTTCGAGGCAAAAATAATACTGTGCAGTGGTGTATATCTTATGGCTATTGGGTTTAGAAAATTCCTTAACTTCGGTACCCCAGTAGTCACATTTATTTAGGTCATTAACTCCAAACTGACTGACAATTAGCAAAAGTCGTGTTAGTAGTAAAGATTTTCCATGGAAAGCTCTTTCCATTGGTGTATATCTTATGGCTATTGGGCCAAGAAAATTCCTTAACTTCGGTGCCCCAGTAGTAATACTTATTTAGGTCACTAGCTCCTAACTGACTAACAATTGGCAAAAGTCGTGTTAGTAGCAAACTCAAACTCAAAAACTCAAACTCAAAGCATTTATTTCAATTAAACCATTTACAGGCACTTTTGAATTGTCAAGGAGTCAGTCAGTCAGAAATATGAAGCTAGTTGCCCATTCCAAAGCGTAGTAGGTACCTATGGAGAAGAACGAGCAAGAAACTCCATGGACACTCTTTTAAATCAAAATATTGTTACAATATAATGGTTACATCATTCATGTTGAAATTATACATGTGAGAACAATGTAGAAAGCACGTTAAAAGCGTCCGCAATTATAAAATAAGAACAATTCAAAAATTTAAATAAGCCATGGCAGCTAAGATGTGAACAGTCACAACTGACGGCGCCCGTTCACGAACATGACGCATGGATCAGCACCATTCAGCTCAACCATTTTGAAGGGAGCTAAATGATCCAACACATACGCCGCCACCAGCGAGACATTTGAGTGAGCATGACATTTCCAGCCGCCAGGGCACATTCTAGTCAATGAAAGACATAATACCCGGTAAATGGTAGCTCTATAGTACATAGTACTCACACCTGTGCAATTATATAATACAAAGGAGAGATTGAGTTTATACAATGCAAAGATAGTCTTACAATCTTCAGCAGCTCCAACAGCATTTTCGAATGTTAATTAGTTAGTTGTGGTTGTGGAGCAGGACCAGCATTAAGCCAAGCATTTTTATCAGAGATGTAATCCTCCAACTTATAATATGCCTGCCTACATAGTGTGCGTTTTATACAAGTTTTGAATTTCGTCTCATTCAGTTGAAGTATGTGGGGAGGGATTTTATTGTAACATTTTAAGCAGTACCCCATGAAAGATGAGTCTAAAACCTGGTTCAACCAGGTTTCAGACTGGGGTCTAATGGGTCCCTATTTCTAGTACTATAAATATGTCCATCGCCTCTTTTACTAAAAAGATGTAATTTTTTTCTTACGTGCAAGATGTTTTCATATATATATTGACAAGGTACCGTCATGATGTTAATATCCTTAAACAGTTCCCTTAAAGAATCGCGCCTGCGTTGATTATAAATGGCTCTGATCGCTCTTTTCTGCAGAATAAAGATAGACTCGATGTCTGCAGCCCGTCCCCATAGTAAAATACCGTAAGACATTATGCTATGAAAGTAACTAAAATAGACTAGCCTCGCGGTATCTACATCAGTAAATTGACGGATTTTTCTGACAGCATATGCAGCTGAACTCAGCCGTCCTGCAAGAGATGTTAAATGAGGACCCCATTATAGCCTTGAGTCGAGCGTGATCCCCAGGAAAACCGTTTTATCGACGAATTCTAGTTTCTCTTGATTCAATATAATCTCACAATCCCTACTTTTGACATTTGGTAAAGAAAACTTTATGCACTTAGTCTTTTTTCCATTTAATACTAAATTATTAGCAGTGAACCAATTTTGGACCTGCAGTAGGGCGTTATTTACTTCGTCAAAATTTGTAGCACGTCTATCTACCTTAAAAATTAAGGAAGTATCGTCAGCAAATAACTCCATGTGTGGCTGATTTTTTAATAAATGGAGTAATTAATGTACACTAAAAAGAGGAAAGGACCCAAAATCGAGCCTTGTGGAACACCCATTTTTACTTTTAAACCTAGTGAGTTGATACCGTTTATTTGAACTTGCGTTGTCTATCATTTAAATAAGATTTTACTAAACTGAGCGCAAGTTTACCTAGTCCGTAATGCTCAAGTTTCAAGAGTAAGGTTTCGTGATCGACGCAATCAAATGCCTTGGAGAGGTCACAAAAGATTCCTATGGCGTCTTGGGCTTCTTCCCACGCGTTAAAAATGTGTCTTAATAAGGTTACACCGGCGTCAGTCGTACAACGTCCTTTGGTGAAACCGTACTGTTGGTCGTGAAGGATTTTATTTGTGTTAAAATGATTGAGCATTTGATTCAGCATCACCTTTTCAAACAGCTTGCTGAAAACCGGCAGCACGGATACGGGCCTATAATTATTGGAGTCTTTACTGTCCCCGGATTTGAAAAGTGGTATTACCTTACTGTATTTCATTAAATCCGGGAAGACTCCTTGATCCACACACAAATTAAATATTAAGGCTAAGTAAGGCGCTATGGTCTCAATTATGGAGGTACAGACTTTAATGGACATTCCCCAAAGATCCTCGGTCAATTTAATCATGATTTGCTTAAAAGCTTTTATTACTGTAACGGGGTTAATATGCTTAAAGTTAAAATCAATCGGGCAGGCTGGAACGTTCGCCCTTACTTAATCAAAAGAGAGCGATGGCGAGGAGTTTAAGGCAAGGTTTAGCAAAGGTTCTCATTCTCTTTTTTTCTTTATTCTTCTTATTTTGAAAAGTCCTAAGTTTTTGCGAACATACAAAATACTATCTAAGATGTAAAGAGAAGGCAGAGTTAGTATATCAATTTCTTTGAATTTATTTCTAAGGGACTCACGAGGACCCATTTTATAGAGGGCGCGAATAGCCCTCTTTTGCAAAATGAAAATTGAATCTACGTCAGCTGCCGATCCCCACAGCAGAACGCCATAAGACATAATACTGTGGAAATAAGTAAAGTATACTAACCTTGCAGTGGCTATATCAGTCAACTGCCTTATTTTTCTTACTGCAAATGCAGCTGAACTTAATATGCCTGAGAGAGCTCTAATGTGGGCGCCCCATTGCAATTTCGAATCTAGAGTAATTCCTAGAAATACGGTTTCCGTAATAGCATCTAATTTCTTGCCATCAAGTTTTAAATTTAGTCCTACTCAAGGAACATTATGTACTGAGAACTTAAGACATTAGGTTTGTTCGAATTAAATAAAAGATTATTAGCTGCGAAACATTTCGAAAGAACTGCCATACTATCGTTGACATGTAAGACATCCGTATCTTTCCTATCTATTTTAATTTAAAAATAAGAGAAGTGTCATCGGCGAACAGAATTATATCCGATAAGTTAGCCATCATGTAAGGAAGGTCATTAATATAAACTAGAAATAGAAAAGGGCCAAGAATCGAACCTTGCGGCACGCCCATCTTAACCAGAGACCCCGAGGACGTCGCCCCGTTAACATTTACTTTTTGCTGCCTGTTTGATAGATAGGAAAGCACAAGATCAGCAGCTTGTCCACGAATTCCGTAGTGGTGTAATTTTGGTACATATCTTATTTTTATTGGGCTTCAGGACAGAACCCCATAAGCAGGGGCCCATTCTCCTTTGAAAAACAAAATAATAATAACCCCACCGTAAAAATAATAATAATAACTCTACATTATTCTTTATTTTTGGTTTTAAGTATAAAAACTAAGTTTCGAGCTCATCGGACCGCGCGTTAAAATTCTACTATACAAACTTTGACACCCCCCAATCTCCGTTTAGGGGGTAGTTTAAAAAAACAAAAAATGGCAAACTTTATTATATAGATAAATATTCATTTACATAGATAAATATTCGTGCCAATTTTCAAGTCTCAAGTTTATTAACCAAATGAATATAAGATTTTTTATAACTTGTATCCCCTCTTTTCACCCCCTTAAAGGTCGAATTTTCAAAAAGCCTTTCTTATTGGATGCTTCTGCCATAATGACTATCTGTGTGCCAAATTTCAGGCCAATCCGTTCAGTGGTTTGAGCTGTGATAAAGAATACCCCGTTTCACCCCGTTAGTGGTAGATTTTTTTTAAACCCTGATACACATTATTCTTTATTTTTGGTTTTAAGTATAAATACTGAGTTGCTAGTTAATCGGACCGCGCGCTAAAAATCTTCTATATAAACTTTGACACTCCCCAATCCCCGTTTAGGGGGTAATTTAGAAAAACAAAAAATGACATACATTACAATTTACTTAGATAAGTCGTGGGAAAAGGAATAAGATTTTTCCCCCCTTTTCACCCCCGTATAGGTCGAATTTCTTAAACCCCTTTCTTAGTGGACGTCTAGGTCCTAATTACTATCTATGTGCCAAATTTCAGCCCAATCCGTTCAGTCGTTTGAGCTTTTATAAAAAATAAAAATTGGGTAAAAAGGGTAACCTATTACCATTTTTGCACTTTTTTTTTTTATACATTTTTGAAAAACCCTCATACACATAGTTCTTTATTTTTGGTTTTAAGTATAAAAACTGAGTTTCGAGTTAATCGTACAGCGCGTTAAAATTCTTCTCTAAAAACTTTTACACACCCCAATCCCCATTTAGGGGGTAGTTTATAAAAACTAAAAATGACAAACTTTATCATTTACTTAAAGAAGTATTCGTGTCAAGTTTCAAATCTATTAACTCAAGGAATAAGATTTTTCATACAAAGGAAATTCCCCCTTTACACCCCTTTTAAGGTCGAATTTCCAAAAACCCTTTCTTAGTGGACGTCTAGGTCCTAATTGCTATCTATGTGGCAAATTTCAGCCCAATCCGTTCAGTGGTTTAAGCTGTGACGTAGCCATCTTAACCCAGTTAAGGGTAGATTTTTGAAAAACCCTGATACACATTATTTTTTATTTTTGGTTTTAAGTATAAATAATGAGTTTCGAGTTAATCGGACAGCGCGTTAAAATTCTTCTATACAAACTTTGACACACCCTAATCCCCGTTTAGGGGGTAATTTATAAAAACTAAAAATTACAAACTTTATCATTTACTTAGATAAGTATTTGTGCCAAGTTTCGAGTCTATTAACTCAAGGAATAAGACTTTTCATACAAACGAAATCCCCCCATTTCACCCTCTTAGGGGTGGAATTTCGAAAAATCGTTTCTTAGTGGAAACTTAAATACTATTCGTAATGAACACACCCTTCAAATTTTATGTATCTAGGACCAGCGGTTTAGGCTGTGCGTTGATATCTCAGTCACCCTTGCCTTTTATACAACGTGCCGCTACAATGGCGACATTAATTTAACACACGGGTAGGGCTAGTGGCCAGTAAACATAAAAATAATAATAAAATAAAATAATTCGTAAATTAAAAAAAATGTTTTTTCAAACAAACTAAATAATAAAAACATAACCAAAATTGAGATCACTCTGTGTAAAAGATACATTCATGAAGCTACCTACCAGCTGGCTTACGTTCTATCGGTAAGCTCTTTGTCGGCATAATTTCTAAGAAATTGCGCGGCTTTCCTTTTATTCGCCTACATCCACGATCCATGACCCCGGCAAATGACCTCTTCGCTACAGTTCTTTAAGTACAGGTTGCTCCACGATGGTAATTTAGAAAATTGTAAATAAATCAATAAATAATATCGTTTATGAAATTCAAATATTTTCATAAAACGAATACGCGAAAACATACACGTGTGTTAAATTAATGTCGCCATTGTAGCGGCACGCTGTATATATAGATAAAACTATAATTTCCAAGAAAGCTGATGAACTTTGCTATAAAACTTTTTTTATTTCTAAACTCTAGTTTCTACAGTTTAGGAGAAACCGCAATTTTAAAAGTGTGGTACTAAGTTTTGAAGGCCAGTGTAGATAGGTACAACAGCATTGCTATTCTGTAGCCATCTCAAGCTCACTTCACCTAAGTTTTCACGGTGACATTTATACAGAATAGACCTGCAGCTGTTAGTCACAGAAAAAAAAGACCCTATTTTTTATGTCCACGCTATCACTGTCCATTCTAAGGTTGCCTGGAAGAGATCGCAGAAAGCGACAAGGCCGCCCATTGTATGTTTTATAGTGTTCAATTTGTTTATTTTTGCCATGTATTATATTTTCTGGTATTGTAGACCAAAGTACATATAAATAATAAATAAATAGATGTCTCCTTTAATATACCTATACTATACTTAAAGTACGGCGCAACGTGTCGGCTTTTATATTTTTTGAGATTTTAGCGATCATAAGATCGCTAACATCTATACAAAAATAGAAGAAAAGGCTAAATTGAGTTAGGTATTTGAATTTCATAATAAATAAACAGTTTTTAAAATTATTCATGACGTGCGCTACCTACCTATTTTGACATAGGTTCCCCTATCCATTTGCATACAATTTTAAGACATAATGTAACGTGGCATACTTTTGTTTATCTATACGCTAGCTGATGCCCGCGAGTTCGCCCGCGTGGATGTCGGTTATCTATACACATAATAAATCTGTAGACGAGGCGTTCCTGTACAATGAAAAAAAAAAAAAAACGTAGATGGAGTGTCCAAGAATAACCAACAGATGCCATTTCTACCATTTTTGGAATTTTTGTCTGTTTGTCGGTTTGTCTGTTTGTCTGTTTGTCTGTTTGTCTGTTCGTTTGTTTGATTGTTCCAGTATCACGTAAAAAGTACGAAATCAATATGGTTAACTTATACACTCAAATATTGTGTGTAACTTGATGTTTCATTTAGTCTTTGTTTCATCGCAATCGCTTCAATATATCAAAAGATATAAGAGTTTAAAGTATTCAAGAAGAAATTTTCATTAGGTACGTAATGTAGATACACGTAACGACATCTATTGTCGTAAAATGACACTAGCGTAAAATCAGGTAGGTTTGTGAGAACGTGTGTAACACACGATCATAATCATCATTATGTTCACATACTTCGCGCGGAAACATAACGCGATACATTGTGAATTCACCCAATCTAAAGTTTGGTTAATTCAAGTTTTCCAAATCCATTGTTTGGTGGTAGTGCCATAGGTGGCGCTATCTATCTTTTAAATCATGATACAAATATTAATCATGAAAAAATGGTGATAAATTTTAATTTCTTAAAAATTGTAGATTGTTACATCGAGCAAAAAGTGCGTAATTATGGCACGAATGCGCTTACTAAATAAACACGAGTGCATTAATTACTCACTGTAGCAAGGTACGTAATCTACTTTTCTTTCAACTACCAATGTACCTGCTGCGATAAAATATACCTGCTCAAGGTTAACTCAACTCAATCCAAATCAAGTTAGGTCAAGTTAGGTCAAGTTAGGTCCAGTCAGGTCAAGTCAGGTCAAGTCAGGTCAAGTCAGGTCAAGTCAGGTCAAGTCAGGTCAAGTCAGGTCAAGTCAGGTCAAGTCAGGTCAAGTCAGGTCAAGTCAGGTCAAGTCAGGTCAAGTCAGGTCAAGTCAGGTCAAGTCAGGTCAAGTCAGGTCAAGTCAGGTCAAGTCAGGTCAAGTCAGGTCAAGTCAGGTCAAGTCAGGTCAAGTCAGGTCAAGTCAGGTCAAGTCAGGTCAAGTCAGGTCAAGTCAGGTCAAGTCAGGTCAAGTCAGGTCAAGTCAGGTCAAGTCAGGTCAAGTCAGGTCAAGTCAGGTCAAGTCAGGTCAAGTCAGGTCAAGTCAGGTCAAGTCAGGTCAAGTCAGGTCAAGTCAGGTCAAGTCAGGTCAAGTCAGGTCAAGTCAGGTCAAGTCAGGTCAAGTCAGGTCAAGTCAGGTCAAGTCAGGTCAAGTCAGGTCAAGTCAGGTCAAGTCAGGTCAAGTCAAGTCAAGTCAAGTCAAGTCAAGTCAGGTCAAGTCAGTCATGGAACCCTACGTCTTTTCTACATAGCTTACAGAGTGTTCGAACGTTTTCCCATATATTTTGACAGTATCACTTCGTGCTCGATAGATGGCGTTGTTCATTTAACGTCATTTTCTGAATCGCGGTGTTAAGAGTCTCCGTAGAAGAATGACTTTCGCCGAATTCATAAAATTTTTTGAGCCTATGGCTCATTTTGAATTGAACACATAATTCATACTAATCGATGCTTAAACGTATAAATTCGATAGTAACTCTGTCTGTCTGTCCGTCTGTAATTCTGTATGTTACCTTTTCACGCCTGATCCACTGAACGTATCTCGATAAAATTTGGTAAAGAGATAGATGGCATCCCGGCGAAGAACATAGGCAATTATGTTCTCAAAAACAAATTTAAGGGGGGGGGGGATATAGGGGATGAAAGTTTTTATGGGAAACCTATCATTTTTAAAGTTCCGTAGTCAACAAGGAAGCTTTATAGTTTCGCCATGTCCGTCTGTCTGTCTGTCTGTCCGCGACTTAGCTCAAAAACTTTTAATCGACCAACTGACATGTGCAGTTGCAAAAACCCAAACATTCTGCATGCGAGAAAAAGTTTTTTAACACTTTGAGGGACAGTAAACGCCCATAGACGTAATAACAATAAAACTTTGCGAAAGTTTGTTTGATAAAATAATTCATCCCAACTACGGAACCCTTCATTGTGCATGGTTCGACACGCACTTGGCCGGTTTTTTTTTTTAACTTATGGCTGTGAAAATGTATGCTTTTTGTAACTAACAAAGAGTTACGTTTTTCTAAAATCATCCCTCATGAGGGTAAAAACCCTTCTTTACCCTCTTGATTTTAAAATTCACATGTAAGTACTTATTATTGACATTTTTGCGGGACTCTCTTCAAGTGCGTTAAGGGATTGAGAATATAGTCATAGTCCGTATCTTGAGAATCTGTCCACTCAATCAAAAGTTATTACTACTTGGCTCTTGGCTTGGAACGAAGAGTTTGAGTTTACCAGTGAGTACTTACTCGATAGATGGCGTTGTGCAAATGATGCGATTTTCTTAAGCGGGATGCGCCGGTAGCCCGCGAAATTCAAATCTTAAGTTTTTTGCAATTTGCAAGTCAGTGTCAGGCAGGTTGTATGTTAAAATGAAATTGTTTATTCTGTAAATAGGTTATTGGAATCACTTTTACACGTCTTCAATCAATCTTTATACAATATTTTTTCATTAATCTTTCCGACAGTTTCATACTGCTGTCCATACTATCCACACTATCACCACAATATAGATATGGACTACCACTAATATATAAAGTTACTGGCTGTCTCATGTCTGTTACTTTTACGCCGTAACGCCTAGGTCGCCTAGACAGACCACGTGGCTTATGGGAAATAGGATACTTTTATCCCGGTAGCACATTCCCGTGGGATAATTTCCGACATCCACGCGGGCGAAGCCGCGGGCAAAAGCTAGTTATATACTAAAACCTTACTCGAGAACCACTCTATCCATTGGTGAAAACCGCAGAAAATCGGTACAGTCGTTTTTGAGTTTATCGCGTACAGGACGACAGACAGACAGACGCGGCGGAAGACTTTGTTTTATAATATATAAGGATAAGGATAATAAAATGTTTTGTCCTGAATGACTGACGGATCAACGCACTGCCTAAACCGCTGAGCTTGGAGGGTGTGTTCTTTGTATGACGTAGGCATCTGATAAGAAAGGATTTTCCCCTAAGGGGGTGAAAAACGGGAGCAAATTTTGTATGAAAAATCTTATTCCTTGAGTTAATAGACTTGAAACTTGGCACAAATATTTATCTAAGTAAATAATTGTGTTATATATATATTGTCTAAAAATTTAGTTTTTGAGTAAATTATAAAGTTTGTAATTTTTAGTTTTTCTAACTACCCTCTAAACGGGGATTGGGGGGTGTCAAAGTTTGTATAGAAGAATTTTAACGGGCGGTCCGATTAACTCGAAACTCAGTATTTATACTTAAAACCAAAAATAAAGAACAATTTGTACCAGGGTTTTTCAAAAATTTACCCCTGACGAGGTGAAAAGGGTACTCTATATCACAGCTGAAAACACTGAACGGATTGGGCTGTTTGGCACATAGATAGTTATTATGACGTAGGCATCTACTAAGAAAGGGTTTTTGGAAATTCTTTTACCATAGACCCATAGAGGAATAATGGGGTGTCAAAGTAAGTAGGTAAAAATTTTTTACCTACTTTTTACGGTACTAATACTTAAAACAAGAAATAAAAAAGTTTCGGGGTTTTTCAAAAATCAGCTCTAACCGATAAGTTTAAGTTAAGGGGTAAAGATCGTAAGTAAATGTTAAAGATCGTAAATATATTATTAATTTTCGATTTATGTTTCTCTTCTTTTTTTTAATTTTTGGAAGCTTTTAAATGGCAATTGTAAGCGGTATTGTACATAACTTACCATAAAGATATTAGAATGATAAATCCACGTTCCATTAAAGTTTTTATGTAGGTTCTACCCTTAGAGGTGGATTTTCATTGTTTTAACACTTGAATATTCCGTTACAGCGTTACAGGATTACAGGAAAAAAATGCAATACCTGACTATCTAAACTTATATAGATAGTGCCACCCACGAAGACGCGCCCCACTCCGCTCTCCGAACTTAAAGTACAGCTTACAGTGCAGTAATCGCGGAGTGGGGCGCGCACTATCTGTAATGCATTGTTTGTTTTCTCAAAAATCGAGCTGTACTGCCAATTATATATCGCTATCATAGTTCCAGTGTTCGCCCTGTAAACCCATTAAAAAAAATCAGTGCCGTCTCATAAATATTCTAAAATGCATCTATGAATTCCGACCACAATATTTATCGCCACGCCACTGCCTGGGCAATAGCACAAAACAAAACTACGTTCCTCATACCGCTACGACACACAACAAGGCGCTACGAGGCGCTACGTGGCGGTACGAGGCGTTACGAGGCTCTACAGGCCGCTACGGGGCGCTACGCGAATGATCGCACGTATCTCGATGTTTGCATATTATTATTTTATTTACGTTTTATTTAGTCATGGACCACGCATAAGTACAGTCACTGTCACAGCTCACACAAACGAACGGATATTATTGAACGGCTAGTGCGTGCATCTGAGATGAAAATACCAGGAGGCATTTGTGGCGTTACGCGAAGGGATCAAATTATGTAAATGAGTTTGTAGGATTACCCTTACATACTCATTGATCCCTAAATGTGGCGCCGCTGACCGATAAAAATCGGTTGCTATCGGGTATGTGATGCGGAGAAATGAGGGACATGTCGTGAGGAAAGTTTTGAGTGTGTAAGAGTAAAGGAAGACCGAAGAAACGGGTGGATGAGTGGATGGATTGTGTAAAGATGATGTAATAGGTAGAAGGATGGTGACTAGTGATATGACGACATATGGAAGACGAAGACGCAGTTTACAGGTATTATTTACTTAAATGTATACTCATAAACTGTATGTATAATCAGTACGTAGCTATCAGTACGTGGCTAAAATTTAATTATGAGTCAAGACAAGGTCCTAGTAACATTGTGAAGCAAAGAAAACAATTTGGAGAGTTTTCTACGTTATTTGAAACATTAAGGGTGAACTATTCTGTTCTTATATAAAGAATGCGAAGATAACCATATTTCAGGTTTATTTTGTATTTCTGAAATTATTTCTTCAAACGACATCCTTCAAGAACGCACGTATCACCGCTGCAAAACACAAACTGGTTTGAACTTGCACGCGACGCCCCGCTCGACGCAAACAAGCCCGCTGCTGCCCACGCTCCGCTCGGCCGGCACTCAGGACTGCCACTACGGGTAGCACATGAACGCTGCACGCCCCTCCCCGCCCGACGCTCGAATAGAGCGTGCACTCAGGCCGTACACTTATAGGATCACGCGTGTGTCGGTCTGTCCGTCTGTCATAGTTAATTTACTCCGAATCTGCGAAATTCAAATTTTCTTACGTTTAAATATGAATTTACAAAATTATAAACATTATAATCAGCAATACAACTCTCTAAGTTCATATAATAAGTGCATTAAATGACCATTTCTGAAATAGTCATTCAATGCACTTACATGAACTTTAGGAGTTGTATTGCTGATTCTAATGATTATAATTCTTTAAATCCATATTTGTTACGGTCGCTAATAATATTTAGAATAACATACAATCTGATACTGACCTGCAAATTGCAAAAAACGTAAGAATATTTGAATTTCGCGGGCCATCTTAGCGCATCCCCCTTGAGTTGAATTTGGTACACATATGTATGTCTGTGACCCAAACACGGATGTGTAACGAAAATAATTGAATTTTAAATATGGGGGTAACATCTGGGGGGCAAATTAGAAAATTAAAAAAAAAAAGTTTTGCAATCTGTACCGTGTGACATATCATGAAAGGGCTTATTGCGAGAACCTGAAATATTTTTTTAAATCATTTTAAAATAAATGGTTCTATACTTATAGATTACAAGAAAACCTATAAGAAGTCTATGGTATTGTTCTTGGCATAAATTCATCCCAAATACGGAACCCTTCATTGTGCGTGGTCCGACAAGCACCTGGCCGGTTTTTTTTACATATACCTATACTCCATTTGAAATAAGATTAGACGTATAGATAAGCCTTTTTTACATTCCGTTCAACCGATTTTGAATTCTATTGCGTTGGTGGCATGACAAATGGCAGCCGCAGTAGATAGTTGGTATTGGTGCCGATTCTGTTGTTCACAAACTAAACTAAATTTAAGTTCAGTGCATCTTTTTCTTTCTATTTCATTATGAAAAGGACAGAAGGTAAATTTTAGTGTAGTCCTGTCAAATTAGTCAGCGCCTGACGTAAATTGACGTAATTTTAGTAGGCAAGTTTTTAAACGCGTCTAAACTTGTAAGGAGTAGGTAGTGACAGTTTGACAGGACTAAACTAAAATTTATCTTCTGTCCTTTTCTTAATGAAATAGAAAGAAAAAGATGCAATGAACTTAAATTTAGTTTAGTTTGTGAACAACAGAATCGGCACCAGTATGTAACTTTTTTTGCTTTTAATGCTATCCTTATGCCTACGGTATAGAAGTCAAAATCGGTTGAACGGACTGTAAAAGGGTTTGTTTTAATGTCTAATCTTATTTCAAATGGGGTATAGCTCCTATTTTCTGGAAGGTCCTTGAAGCTGATGCGCCCTATTTTGCTCAAAAGTAGTTCGCCCTTTGCAAATACTGTGTGTCGTTTTAAGATTCTGGTTGTCTTTGCTACTAATATCAAACTTTACAGCAAATAAAAAAACACTATAAAGTGAAAAATAACTTTGATTTCGGAAGTGTCTTATTGATTTTCAATTTTCGTGTTTTGCCACCGACTTATTGTGTTTTTTTTTTTTTGAAGTCGGTTGTCTTTTTATGTAAAAAAAAATACTTTTTATTTTTTAGTTGTGGTACCTAGTACCACACAAATTCGAATACCTCTACCTGCTATGTAAATAACAGTGATGGAGTAACTAAATACATCGTCCATAGAGACTAGTGGGGAAAATACGTAATATTGAAGCTAACTCAAAACCTACCTAAACATGGAAACTTAATTTAAAAAAATTGGGACCACCTCCGAAGCATGACCTACCAAACAAAAAAGAATCATCAAAATCAATTCATAATTGGCGGAGTAATCGCGTACCAAACACATAAAAAAACATACAGACGAACTGAGAACCTCCTCCGAAGTCGGTTAAAAATGGGCAAATACTTAATATTATAATGTAGAAGGCAGGTAGGTACCAACCGCGCGCGCACGTGGGATGGCCGACACACTGCACTGGCACAGCAGTTCACTTCACAGCACGAACACTCGAACAGCGCGTGGCGACACCCTGAGGGCCTAGACAAGTGACAATTGCTTAGAAAGCGTTTCGTATTTCTACAACGACTTTCAACAAGATTGACATATAAAGCTTTTCGATAACTTAAGTCAGTCCTAAACATTTTTGTCTTTTCCATCATCGTTATTGCTGATAGAATGTCACTTTGTCTAGGGCCTCAGTGCAGTCTGAGCACTGACTCTAAGTGAACTGACGTCTGTCGGTACTCAGACATGGTGGCCACAGGAGACAACTCGCGACGCTAGTCGATGGTGGCTAACACTAGGAAGAGACAGAGATAGTTTGGTCGGATAAGAAGCCTTGCCACGTATTGCTCACTACTCGATGATATCCATCTCATGTGGACCCGATGACTAGCTAAAGAGATTAAAGATGAAAACAAAAATAGTTCTATTCAATCTAATTTAATATTAGTTAAAAAGGAAATGTGCGGATATTCTAAAGTAGACAATTTACTCACAATCTACTAGCAAAATCCAAATGCACATAATGTAAACTCTAAAAGAAAGTTTCACGAGCACACTGTTGACCGCGCGACGTAACACGTGGCTGTAGCGCAGAGTGGTGGCACATGCGGAGCCTACAGCGGCCGCGCCACGACTGCCGGTGCGCGCCGGCCCGGCCGCCAGAGTCGCCGGACCGCCGCGCGCCTTGCCGGTGTGACGCTCGGTCGGCAGCTATACGGAAGACGAGCCGACGCAGGTGGCATACTACATTTTCAGGTCTAGGCGCAAACGGACCACAGCCACTGGTGGCCAGCGACAGCGACGTAACACACTTTTTGAACTCACAAAAAATGTGAAAATGTTCCACATAGAACACATTTTCACACTTTTGATCGAACTGACTTTGGATCGAACCAGACCATTACAACGGCAGATGGGACTGTAGTTCCTGCAAAAGGGAAAGGGTCTGTGGTAGTTCAAACCAAAGTTAAATTAGCAAAAAGAAAAGAAAATAAAGAAAAATTGTTTATTCTGCACAAACAAAACTGACACACAACAGAAAAAGACAAAATAAGAAATAATACAAAAAGTAGCCAAAAGCCACACCAGCACACACACACACAGCCGCCGCTGTGCCGTAGCACATTTATTTCCACCACGAAAGAGTGCAGGCTAGTATTAAATGGTCAGATTTTAGCAGTTGGAAACAGGAACCAGAGTGGAGGACTGTAAAAATTACAAATGAAGACAGTTATACCTACCTAGCAAACGTGTAGAGATTAATACTGTTAATCCATCGAGCTTACTCTAGTTATATCACGAACGCTTTGGTCAACAGAACAAGAAATACATCAAAGATCTCGTCAAGAGGGAACTGAGGATTAATCTAAATGATAAAGATGATATACAGTGTGAAGGCTGCATTTATGGAAAGGCACAGCGTCTTTTTGGCAAAAGAGAAAGAGCTAGTATCCCTGGAGAGCTGGTTCACGTCGATGTATGTGGACCATTCCCTGAAAGTTATTCGAAATGTCGCTACTTTGTTCTTATAACTATCAGCGATAACGATGATGGAAAAGGCAACAATGTATAGGACTGACATATAAGCTATCGAAAAGCTTATGTCAATCCTGTTGAAGGTCGTTTTAGAAATACGAAACGCTTTCGAAGCGGTTGTCACTTGTCTAGGCCCTCAGGAATCTTGTGGAAACAGCTCGTTCATACATGCACGCAGGAGACGAATTTCCACAGGCCCTGTGGGCAGAGCTTATCAATACAGCTGCATACGTTCTCAATCGCACGAGACCCACAAGAGAAGAAGGGAAAGTACCGTATGAGCCCCAGCTCATGGGGTATAAGAAGAAACCAAAGATCTCACACTTGCGTGTGATAGGGAGTG
This sequence comes from Lithophane ornitopus, assembly GCA_948473465.1. NCBI lineage: Eukaryota > Metazoa > Arthropoda > Insecta > Lepidoptera > Noctuidae > Lithophane > Lithophane ornitopus. The sequence continues at coordinate 17,917,172 of OX419622.1, forward strand.
AATGTTTCTTTCACATTCCTAAACAAAAAAGGAAGTAGCCAAATAAGAAGGCTGTCAAAGGTAGACTTATTGGATACGATAACGACGACGGATATCGCATCTGGAATGGTAAACAGACCGAAAGATCTAGGGACGTCACCTTTTATCCAACCATGGAATTGAGAATCCCAACGGCCTTGGAACCAGGTCCTCAGGAAGATGTGAATTTACCAGTAAGCGGTGAGATAGAGGGAGATTCTGTTTTGATAGGACAGGAGCAAGAGGGAGTGATCTTTCCTGAAGATGTTTTTCAACAAAATGTAGCTTCTCCTGTAAGACAGCCAGTCCAATTAGAGGGAGAACAAGAAAGTGAGATCATAGAAAATGAAAACGCATTTTCAGATTGTGAAACTGAAGAGTGAGATGACGATGAATTCAGAGAACGATGTTTCTATACCGTATGTTCCAAGGTATAATCTCAGAGACAGAAGTACTCTACGACCTCTACAAAAATTGGATGACCATAAATTATTCTTGGTCGATTCGATACTAGAAAGAGAACCTTCAACGTATAAAGAAGCAGTATTAAGTAGTACAAATAAAGATAGATGGTTAGAAGCCATGAAGAATGAAATTGATTCTTTGCAGAAGTTTAAAGTGTGGGACTTGCAAAATTTACCGAAAGATCGAAAAGCCCTGCCATATGGGTTTATAAAGTTAAATCCAACCCTGATGGTACAGTCGAGAATAATAAAACCCGATTAGTTATGAAAGGGTTTAGGTAAAAGAAGGGTTTTGATTTTTAATTAAACCTTCAGCCCGGTAGCCAGGCTGGCAACTGTAAGATCTTTGTTCAGTGTTGCGGCTAGAGATAGTCTGCATCATACTCAGAACTTAAGTCTGAAGGATTAGGTCGACTAGCAGCTGAGGAAAAGTATTAAAGCCTCATTGGCAAGAGCCACATGTTACAGCTGCAGTGACATATGTATAGTTAATAAAGAACATTGTGTCAGTTTGGTGTATGTCAAGAGAAACCGTCAAGTTGTATTCTCTCATTCTTTTGTACACAGAGTACATTTTTTGCTTTTGTACCTACTCTGTTTACGAATTTCAACATTTATATTATTTTGCATTTCAAGAGTGTTTCCACTGAATTAGGCAACTGCATTACACTCATCCTCTATACAAAAGGGAGGATCCTCCGACCAGACGGGTGTTGTCTGGCGGGCAACTGCCCAACAATTGATGTTGGATTCTTGTTTAGATGTCCATCGCGCGGTATCACGATTTTTGTGTGACGTCAGGTCTTTGATACGTAGTTCGCATGTGGCGATATAGATCCATATCCCGTTATATCCGATAGCCGCCACAAATTCATGAAATAATTAATAAAATACTTACTTGAATATGGAGAATATATGCCTGTGCAGAGAATTAATTTAAATGACTTAAAGAAATTAAAATAACAATATTGAAAATCTCCAGAAATCCATCACCACACCGATTTTTTAACAATAATACAACACGCTCCGCACACGGCGCGCGCCCGCGTTCTGTATGTTGACATCCATATAATATAATTCCTTGAATTACAATTTATTATGCCCGCGGTACTCCCGCGCCCTGCCCGCCACCACAGACAGCGCGGGACGGGAGCGGGTCGGGAGCGGGAGCCGTACCCGCTTCCGTCCCGCTCCGTGGCCGACACGCGCACGCGTTCTGTGTGTGTGACATCCATATAATTCCTTGAATTACAATTTATTATGCCCACCGTACTCCCGCGCCCGACCCGCTCCCGACACCCACCCGCCTTGTGTGTGTTTTGAGCTTAAATGCAAATTATTACACCCACGAAACGAACAATGACTTTTAGAGTTAAGTATACTAGTGTTGAGTAACTCAGCACACGTGCTAGCACAGTTGTAGCTACTCACTTGGACGAAAAGAGTCACTCACTCATTTTATTTTGATGTGCTACCACACACCACAGTGGCACAAATTAGCTACACACAGAACATTTTGTACTTGTAAGTTTTGAACGAAGTGAGTCAGTTGATCGAGTCACTCACTCTTTTTGTGTATTTTGATCATTGATGTCTTCGTTCACTGTTGCTAGCACAAACATACACCACAGACAGAACTCAACGCGCGTCTGCCTACTCATTTGCGTATGTGTGCCGTGTCGTGTCGCATTGTTGTCACTACTCACTACTCACTACACACCACACAGCACACACGCGACTCGCGCGGTGACTCGGCGAGGCGGCGAGCACGTGAATCACTGACACACTCACAGCACGTTCGTGCTCCCAAGCCTCCGCAGCCTCGCCTCATTCGTGCTAGCACACTGTGCTACCACACTTTATAAAAAAGACAGCGCACAGGCGACTCGCGCGGTGCCCCACTTAGCTTATCTAGACGATGTTTTCATTTACTCCTTCACTGTTATTTTCATCAGCTAGTGGTATTCGAATTTGTGTGGGGTAGGTTACCACTACTAAAAAGTGAAAAATAAAAACTTTATACAAAAAAAAAACCATTTGTCATTTTTGTAATGGATGTTGAGAATAGTTCCGCCGGGAGTACGTTGTCTAAAGTGCATTATTTTTGTCTTACCTAAATTAATTTTTAAATTATTTTCGTCTAGCCATTTAATTAGTGCGTCAAGAGAATTATTTATGTCATTTTCATATGTATTTGTACTTTTACATGGGATTGTTATAGTGCTATCGTCTGCAAACATAGTTATAGGATATTCAAGGGACATGGGCATATCATTTACATAAGTAATAAATAAAAACGGGCCTATCACGGTGCCTTGTGGTACACCGTATGAGATTTTACAGCACAAGGCTGTATCCAGGGTCTGATGATGGAGCCGGAAGGTACCCATAAGAACTCCTCAACCAAACAAAATAGCTCCATTTTGTTTTTGGACTCGTTAGCTTTGTCTTGACAAGTACCTAGTATAGCCCACGGTTGTATCCAAGGTCTGGTGATGGAGCCGGAAGGTGGCCATAAGAACTCCTCAACCAAACAAGATAGCTCCATCGTGTTTGGACTGGTTAGCTTTGTCTTGACAAGTACCCAGTATAGCCCAAGTTTGTAGCCAGGGTCTGATGATGGAGCAGGAAGGTACCCATAGGAACTCCTCAACTCCTCCTCCGCCATTGGTTGGTTGTTATTCATCAATAAAAAATACTCAATAAAAAATAGTTTTTCTCAAAACTCCTCGGATAGATTTTATTGAGCTTTGGTTTACAGACTAGTATAGGCCCATGGAACATAATGCAATATGTGCCCATTCTGGGCAGCACTTTAAAATGCGCCATCGTTTGGTTGGTATTCATCAATAAAAAATACTCAATAAAAAATTGTTTTTCTCAAAACTCCTCGGATAGATTTTATTGAGCTTTGGTTTACAGACTAGTATAGGCCTAAGGAACATAATGCACTATGTGTCCATTCTGGGCAGCACTTTAAAATGCGCCATCGTTTGGTTGGTATTCATCAATAAAAAATACTCAATAAAAAATAGTTTTTCTCAAAACTCCTCGGATAGATTTTATTGAGCTTTGGTTTACAGACTAGTATAGGCCCAAGGAAAATAATGCACTATGTGTCCAGTCTGGGCAGCACTTTAAAATGCGCCACCGTTTGGTTGGTATTCATCAATAAAAAATACTCAATAAAAATAGTTTTTCTCAAAACTCCTCGGATAGATTTTATTGAGCTTTGGTTTACAGACTATTACAGGCCCAAGGAAAATAATGCACTATGTGTCCAATCTGGGCAGCACTTTAAAATGCGCCATCGTTTGGTTGGTATTCATCAATAAAAAATACTCAATAAAAAATAGTTTTTCTCAAAACTCCTCAGATAGATTTTATTGAGCTTTGGTTTACAGACTAGTATAAGTCCGAGGAACATAATGCACTATGTCTCCAGTCTGGGCAGCACTTGGTCCAACTCCCATATATGGATGGTCAATGTCCTTTCGGAATTCGGTTTTGTATTTTTTGGTTTTCTTCTGAATTGCCGGTGGTTTTTTTTTGTAAAAAAGTTTTAAGTTCACAGTGTATTCCTAAAGTGGGTGATAGACATGCATAACTGCGTACTTAAAGTATACGGTCTTTAAGTTCTCGACCTTACTCGGCTTGCCCTCGGTGACACACGTGAAGCTTGCTCAAAATTTCATTGCCAAATTGGGTCGCGGCGATGACAAACGGGCGAGTAAGCTCGCCGAGCCATAAGTACGCGTACTTGGTCGCACGTCTATCACCCCTTTAAGTGAACCGGCGGGGGTGAGACTGAGTGATCCAGGTGGTACACAGTGAATCACAGTAATAGATAAACCGATGATTGTTTGTTTAAGTTGAAAGTAAATAAAACAGTGTTATATGATAATCACGCAACCAATTTTAATTTTTTTACTTTTAAGTAGGTAGGTACCTAACCTAACCAACTTCAAAAAGTATCTATTTCACAGTTTAATGCGGGTACATTAAATATCGTTTATTACAATGAACTTAGGTACTAAAATACACAACAAACTTATAACATCGCGAGAGTCGCGGAGGATGCGAAGTATATAGTACGTAGGCACGTCTTTTCCCGTCGGTGATCAGAACTAAAACTCCCCGCTAGCAACAGCGACGGGCTTATTATAATACTCAGAAAGTAGGTACTTCAAGCGATTCATTACTTTCGGTGTTGTAGCCTGACGACGGGAAGTCCAACATCCCCCACCCGACCTACGGACCAATAGGCGATTTTCCTTATCTAGCGAACGAGCCCCATAAGTAGGTGAAACAATAGGAGCGAGCGAGATAGAGAGCCGCTGCGCAGTCGTGCTCTTTCTAAGCCGTGGTAAGGCTCGCGGAACAACTTTATTTAATTTATTGAGTTCTCGCGTTACAACAGTAAAATATTTGTTAGCGTCAGAATGGCTGGTTGCCTATGGCAAGCGGCTCTGAAAGTATATTCAAACATTGCTATAAGTAAGTTAAGTAGGTAGGTACCTAACCTAACCAACTTCAAAAAGTATCTATTTCACAGTAAAATATTAAATGTTAGCGTCAGAATGGCTGGTTGCCTATAGCAAGCGGCTCTGAAAGTATATTCAAAATTTGCTTTCTAATTGCTTACATTTGCTACATTTCTTCAATAATTACTACATACGATACATTCAGAGAAAAATGAATATTTTTTTGACCAGCCATTCTGTCGTCCGGTTGGCTGGTTGCCTCCGTGTTCCGGGTGTTCACCATGAAGGACGCAGAATTTCTAAAAGTTTTCTGTAGCAATAATTAATTATTACTACCTAATTGCTTCATTCAAGAATTTAAGTTTGAGAATCGTACATACATTAGGTAGGTAAAAAAATATAGGTAGCTGTTTGTAATTATTTACAAAGAAGCGCCTTATAATTTGAAAAGGCAACAGTTTTTTATACTATAGCGTCTTGTTTAAATCGTTCAGGCGTTCACTTCGACTTATTATAATGATGTGCGGTGAGTTTTTTATATGGCAAGCGGCTCAGAAAGTTCAAAAATCGCGCGAGCCGCAGAAGAGCGCGATAAGGTAGCAGAGTGTAATAATCAATGCACACGCGTTTCATACGACGTTTTTCAACACACTTGCGAGGAAAAAAACAAACTTATTGTAAGAACATACGCTAAAATAACGTTACTATAGAGATGATAGATTTATAAAGTTTAAACAGTCGCTATCCATCAGAGCTTTACTGAGAGGTACGTGTGCTTTTAAAATTCTGGTAAAAAAACACTTCCTCTCCTTAAACATCGTCATTAAATATAGCTCTTTTCTCCTGTTTCATGTTTATTATTGTATATATTGTAGGTATATCATATATATATAACTATATACTTTATGTATGTATGTATTTAATGTATATGTAAATGGTACACCACTGACTACCTGCAGTAATATCTCTCCTCGCTTTAATCCATCCAAAGGTTGTCTGTAAAAAAACCGCTTTTAGCGATAAGACCGCCCATTGTGTCACCCTATGCTAAATTTCTACATTTATATCTGTATTTTTTAAGGTGTACATAATAAAGAGTATTCTATTCTGTTCTACGTGTGGGTTGTGGTAGAAACTAAAATAGACAACAAAGTTTTTTTTTTTTTTATTAATTTAAATCTAGTCACTTCACTTAACTTCCTTAACCTGGAGACCTGTAACAAACAAAAATCAAATTAATCGAGTTTAATAATAGACACATATTTACATAATTTTAAAAAGCTTAGACTTAAAATAATAATATGTACAAGTATATAAAAAAGAATGGGCGAAATAATCATAGTGCATCAAAAAATTCGTCCGCACCGCTGTCAACACGAGAAGAGCCCAGAATAATAATAATTAAATACTTCCCAATTCCGCACTAGGTATTATTTATTTTATAATTGAGGTTTACTGCAAAGTAAACAAACAGTCTACAACATACGAGGCATTGATGCCACTAATTTCACGTGCAGTTAGATTTTCTTTGCAAAAAACTCAATAGTGCACTTTTAATTACATTTTTTTTTCTACTAAAAGTATTTATTATGGGTCGAGTATTTCTGAAATAAGTTTTTTTTTAATTAGTCATTCATTTATGTGTCGCCTAGTGTTAATGAAAACGGGTATAATTATCAGCTAGTTGCGGTTTTTAATGGTTTAAATAAAATAGCAATAACTCAGTGCTCATATAAACAGTAAAAGCTAGTGCACAAGATGTATTGACTGCCTGGAATATAATGTTCGTTTTTTACCCGACTACGGCGTAGCAAAAAGGAGGGTTATGATTTTGACCAGTATGTATGTTCATGTGTTCCCTCATAACGTAACATAACATATGTGACGTCACAATAAATTGTATATGGCGCCCTCTAGAGAACATAGTCATGAATTTAAAAAAAAAAATGATGCCGTGTTTGGTGTCAAAGAAAGGGCTTAGATTAGCACATCTCAAAAATATAATAAAACCCTTAAAAAAATTAAAGTTATAACTAAAACCCAACAATGACAAAAAAAAGTCAACTAAAAAGACATCACAGACAGACAAATAAAAAATCCGGAGTCACACATAATCTGTTCGATTAAAAGCCCTAACACGTGTGACTGACGGATTTTTAATTCATCTGTCTGTGATGTCTTGTTTATGCCTTTTTAGTTGTCATTTTTGTCGTACTTGGGTTTTATTAGTCTACAATATTGCTTAGATATGAATCTGTAATAAAGATATAGCTAGGGTACTGCTAATGCTCTTTCTACTCAAATTTAAGTAGAAAGAGCATGCTCATGATGGTTTGTTCATAATGACAGAAGACAAAATGGTGAGTATGGAAACCCTAGAACAAACAATATATATTGTGGTATAACAATAGATATAACATAGAACACTCCATTAATATTAACTTCAAGTTATCCTAACAAGCCATCACTGCTTATAAAGTGCACATAGCTGGTTATTTATTAGTTATTTATGCAACTGTTATATAATAAGGGGTATTAAAACACGAATGAATAGTATCACATGAGTGTTTCAATACCTAATTATTTACAGTTGCATACAAGACTTTATCTACACCCATGATATGAATCTTCTATAAAAGTTTCTTTGCAATACTAATATCGAACAAAAAAGGAGGGATACGACGCATTTTGTTTTAAATTACGGTCCTTTGTTAGTGAGACCCGCCTGCATGACAATGTTCTTTTTTTTTAAATGAGTTGCATTATGAAATTTAGTACAACATAATAACACCCGTTTGGATGATATTATGGTTACTATGGCAACATTAAAACAACCAGTGTTTTAATGTTGGCAATAAGCTAACTGTTTCAGAAACTTTTATAGAGGATTTATAGCATGGGTGTAGATAAAAAATTATAAGACACTTGGTATTCACAGGCAAGGCCCAGTGAATAATGGAAAACACAGGATACACAACAGGGATACTGGGTAATTTTAGTAAAAGCTTATTGATTGAGCTTGTTGATTTTGAAAGGATCCCCGAAACAATAAATTGAAATTTTAAATGTTTTGTGTTTATTGCAGGGTTGCCAATGCCTATTTTCCAGATTCCCCAAAATCATAGGTGAAAATCCCCAAATTTGGGGAGTGCAAAATCCTGATTCCCCACAAAATCCCTCAAAAATAAAAACTCATTCAAATATATTATTTCAAAAATTAACATAGGATACCCTTATTAATAGGATAAAAACATTCTTGTCATGTAATTACATTATAGCAGGGGTTTAGCCTGAAGATTTATTGAAATAATAATGTATATGTAATGTTGCCATAAAAAATATTAATTTAGACTGGAATTTACTGGATGACTGATCCATATCCGAGTAAGTAGGTAGTAAATTGATGTTTGTAATGTAATATTGGTTTGACTTGGTAAAATTTTAAAATTCCCAATCATTTTAAGATTCCCCGCAGTTAGGGAAAAATCCCCACAAATTGGCAATGCTGGTTTATTGTCAATTGACTCAATTGCATTTTGTAGATCATTTTGCACATCAATCAATCATATAAAAACTGCAATTAATCGTTTCCTATTAATTGGACCCTACCCTTTAGGATTTTAACTAGGTGGGTAGCAAACAGATTCAAGAAGGAATAAACATGATGCAAATATGTACCTGGTGGTAAGCTCTGCTTGAGCTTCTCAGCCTTCTCCTTGTCGGTGATGACCAGAGTGTACAGGAATCGCGAGCATCGCACCTTGAACTTTACATTCTCAGGGTTCTTTTTTATCTTGACAGCTGCAAACATGAAAAACAGGTTAGAAATATATGGTGCTAGCCTCAGACCAAATAAAAAGCCAAGACAGAGCGCTGTGAAGAATACAGTGATGCATGCCAAAACTACACCATTGCTCTAGGCATACACGCTCAAACGCAAACATTTACAACAATTTACAATCAAACTACACCAAAATATGTGCACACATGTTTACGAAACCGGCCTCACGTCACTGTTGACAGCGCTCTGTCTTGGTTTTTTATTTGGTCTGAGGTGCTAGCATCTATGTCATGACACTGAACCACACATCTTACATGCTTTCGAAAACTATTTATCAGGTAGGTAAGATCTCCACTTTTGACAAGAGTTAAACGCTGGCCAAAATCGGAGTAAGTACTGGTACTTAAGTATATCCAAAATAAAAAGATTACAATCACTGTAGCAATAATACCTAGTATATAACTCACATTTAGCGTCTTTCCTGCGTGCCTTCAGCAGGAAGTCTTTGATATCTTTGATTTCGCGCGGCTGTAACACAACAACAACATTAGGTTCTACCTGTGTCAAGTCATTCCGTCGCGGGATCAACATTACTCACATATCACTACTGTGATGTATTATAACAGTGACTGTTGCAATAATTCTAAAATATATAACAATTTACGAAAATCCGTAACAACTAATAATAATGTTTTCTTACCATGTTGAAGACGAGAACGTTCAGAGTCAAACTGGAATAAAAACGATGGTATTAATTTAAATAAGACTTGCAAGCGATAGAATACTGTCACTATTGTATGATTAGATTAAAACATTATAGAAAACACTGGTCTTCAGCTAGATTTAATCGGATTTCAGGAATTTCAATAAAATTCATACACATCTCACCTGCCAAACTTCCAAAAGAACCTTTTGACAATGACAACATTGACAACTTGCTTGACACTTGACAACGACATTCCCAACCCAATTGGACTTTGACATTTTATTGACAGATTAATAACGAACTGAACTTTAGTCTTTTAGGACTGTATTTCTGAACTTCGAAGTTTAAAACACCGATGTACTGTATACATATACATATAAAGTTTATGAGTACGATTTACGTGAGTTAGAATGTACGCTATAACGAATTGAGAATGTTCATAACCGTGATGTACGGAACATCGAAATCTTGCTATATCGAATTATTAAATCCCGAATGCTTACGATTTAGATTCAGCGAGTATTTCGTTTTAATGTGTATATACGTATATGCTTGAGGCCTATATCCAGCAGTGGACGTCTTTTGACAGAATTAATGTATAGATGTCCAATCCATTGGCCTAGCCTTATCCCAATTATGTTTGGGTGGGCTTCCAGTCTAACCGGATGCAGCTGAATACCAGTATTTTACATGAAGCGACTCTGACCTCCACAACCCAGTAACTGGGTAATACGATACCCCTTGGTTAGACTGGTTGTCAGACTTTCGGGCTTCTGACGACTCCTACCGACTGTCAAAGATCCACAAATGACAGCCGGGACCAACGGCTCGTGCTTTCCGAGGCACGGAGGAGTCTCGATATGTGAAAATGGTCACCCATCTACGAACCAACCCCGGCAAGCGTAGCTTAACCTGATGGATCGATCCGAGCGGCTGTTATTACTTAGCCACGAGCTCTTCGAATTAATGTATAGATGTATGGATAAGCTTCAGGGTAGCCCGCGAAATTCAATTTTTTTACGTTTTTCTCAATTTGCATGTCATTGTCAGGTTATATGTTCCGCTTTTAATTATTTACAGTAATTCAATAATATACATTATTATACATCTAACACTAAAATAATAATATGTACAAGTAAAGATAAAACATTTGAAGATTATTCTAACCTAAGGAGTTGTATTAAGTAAGTAAGTAAGTAAGTCTTTATTTGCCTTAAACATGGTATAAAAGGTGTTACAGTTTGGCACATTTTTTACATTAAAGGCAATTATTAGTTCTGTAAAGCCATATTATTTTTTTACGGACTCGAATCATAACGTACAACCTGATACTGACCTCCAAATTGGAAAAACGTAAGAAAAATATAAATTTCGCTGGCTACCCTGAAGCTTTTGCATTTAATTTCAATGTCAAACTTCATTGCAATCCATAAATACAGGCAATAATATAAATAGAAACAATTATGAACCCTGTCGGGCACAGCAACATTTAAGTAAGTAGGAGAGAGGAAGCTTTTTACTGAATATTTAAAACATTTCCCATCTATCCGTTATGCATTTACAAACAGTATTATTAACATTTAGTTATTATAATTTTGTCATTTATTATTCTCATATGTTGGTCAGTCTTTTTACTTATTTTTATACAAAATTAATTATTATTATTGCTTATTAAAAATTACATTATTTCCTTAGCGTATTAATAATATAATTATTTGTATATGTATTTAAATTAGTACGATTATTATTTATACTAGCATATTAGCTCATTTATTTTTATTGTTTTACGTATCAGATAAGTCTATTGGTTATTGAATTTGTCCGTTCGTCTATTGTGTGCCTAAAAAGTTTTATTTTAAGAATTGTTTTAGTTTATGTATAAATATGTTTTCTTTTTTATGTTTTCTAGTAATTTATTATATTTTTTGATTAACTATCTGTTTGCCAAATTTCATCCAAATCCATTCAGCCGTTTTTGTGTGATTGAGTAACAAACATCCAAACACACAAACTTTCACATTTATAATATCTACACTTCTACACTAATATTATAAAGAGGAAAGATTTGTATTTTTGTGTGTATGTTTATAATGAATAAACTCAAAAACTACTGCGCCGATTTCAAAAATTCTTTCACCACTAGAGAGCTACATTCACCTTGAGTAACATATTTATTGCTAGAAAAGATTAGAGATCCTTACTAAAACTCCAATAATTTAACCCAAGGTGTAAAAAAATTACCTTAAATATTCTTTAAATCGCGTGCGCTGCGGAAACTATTGATGATAGAGTAAAATAATGTACTACGACTTTGCAGAACACATCATTATTTACAAAAAGTTTCGCGACAGCATATTATGTCTAGCTATTATAGTTATGCCACAATAAGTGTTCTTTTATTTTGAAAATTTAATTGAAATGACGCCGCTAGAAAAGGCTTTTTATTTGTATCTTGGTATTAATCCTTATCAAAATAAATTACTTCATTATTAAAACTGCTTCAATACCTTCATATAACTTTTTGAATTATTCAATTCAGACATTCTATTCCTAAGATATCACGAGTTTAAAAATATAAGTCTAGCTCCAAAAAATACCGGCTCATACATTCAGTATAGAATGGCTTTTTTCTTGATGATATCTCGGTAGATAGGTAGGTAAGGTAGGTAGGTAGGTAGGGTAGGTAGGTAGGATAGGTAGGTAGGGTAGGTAGGTAGGTAGGGTAGGTAGGTAGGTAGGGCAGGTAGGTAGGGTAGGTAGGTAGGGTAGGTAGGTAGGTAGGGTAGATAGGTAGGTAGGGTAGGTAGGTAGGTAGGGTAGGTAGGTAGGGTAGGTAGGTAGGGTAGGTAGGTAGATAGGTAGGGCAGGGTAGGTAGATAGGTAGGGCAGGGTAGGTAGGTAGGTAGGTCGGGTAGATAAGTAGGTAGGGTAGTTAGCATTTTACAGCTTCATATTTTGGAAATGGATCCCTGAATCCAAAAATCGTTTCGACAAACTCACATTATTTTTAAATGACATTTCCAGCGATACTCTGCACCATGGGATCGACGAGAACAAAAAACCATCCCCACAAAAAAAAAAAAAAACTATTTTTTTTACCACTTTGCTTGCTTGTAATTTATATTATGTATACCCTTACCAAATTACAGCTTTCTAGTACCAACAGTCTCTGAGCTAAGCCGCGAACAGACGGACGTACACACAGACAGACGGACATAGCCTTACTATGCGTTAGCACCAAAAACATTCAACATGTAGATGTTTCGAAACCTGTCACAAGAAACAAATCTCATTGGTGCCGATTCCTTCATTATGAAAAGGACAGAAGATAAATTTTAGTTTAGTCCTGTCAAATTAATCAGCGCCTGACGTAATTTTAGTAGGCAAGTTTTTAATCGCGTCTAAACTTGTTTGGAGTACCTAGTGACAGTTTGACAGGACTAAACTAAAATTTATCTTCGGTCCTTTTCTTAATTAAATAGAAAGAAAAAGATGCACTGAACTTAAATTTAGTTTAGTTTGTGAACAACAGAATCGGCACCATTACTTGTTTTGTTGAACTTGCGTTCGCACTGTACGAAACATGAGTAAGTTCTAAGACAGTTCTCAAGATTTGTTTCAAACTGCGTTCGCACTGTCTAGAAACATACCTACACAATAGACATTTTTTGTATACAGATTTGTCTCGTTTGCGTTCGCACTGTTGTTTGTTTACGTCAAATGATGTCTCGCAACTTGTCTATTGTTTGATGATTATCCGAGTATGGTGGTAAACATCTCGTGTTTATATCGAAACATAGAGTGGTCCAAAGTAGACACGATGAAGTTTATAGAGCTTTGGCAAAGTTTTCCATGTTTGTGAAATACAAAATGTGTGACAATAAAAACCATAAAAACCGACCAAAGTGTCAAAACAAATCTTACAACATGTTACTAGATTCATACAGATACATTTTGATACGAAATTGGTTTGTAAAGACATGTGGCGAAACATGTCTAGTGATATGAAACGTCAAACATGTTTCAAAAATGGCGGTTTAAAGACGGACGATTGGCCTGCCACCTATGATGAACTTTCAGTTTTCAATGGTAGCTTGTTAACGGTGAACAGTGCTGCCACCTATGATGAGCTTTCAGTTTTTAATCCCAATATATTAGTTTTACTACCTCTTACATCATAATAGATGGATGCTACTGCTTGTGTGCGACTGCGAATAATCTAAAGCTTAGCTCGCACTTGCATTCTATGATTTGTAGTAAAAATCACATCATACGTACCTATTTTGTCAGCACTGAGAACCGGTGACCGTACTACTTAACCTGTGTGGTGTGCGGTCAGGTGACCAAATCGGCGTAGTTGTAGTATGTACATTGGTTGTGGGGGAACTCCCTTTTATTATTTATTTGATAATTTCCGATTCTTGGAAGCCCAAAATACTTATATTTAGAGGAAAAAAATAAATCTTTTTAACCTGAGTCCTGACAGCTGACAGATCATCGACATGCAGCGTCGTCAAAATGATTAATAATCTGTGCCTGTGTCTATCCGAATATTCGACGAATGGAAAAACGACAGACTCCTTTGATTGTTTACGAGCGTCGCGATTGACCGTCAGCTCTGAACGACATGTGTAAGAGGCCGGGGTCGACGAGCGGCAGGTGTCAAAGGGGGAACGAGTCGCAGAGCGGGCGCAGCCAGTAGCCGGGGACATGTCCGACCGTGGTGGAGTACGGTCCAGCGCGCGCCTTAGCGGCGACAGCTCAGCGGGCGCGGCAGCCCCGGCAGCCCCGGCAGCAAGCCGTGCGCCGCAGGCGCCTGCGGGCCGGGGCCGCCCTGTGTCCACCACGGCAGCCGCCGCACTGCGCCGCGCGCGCGCTGCCGAGCGAGCCGCAGAAGTGGAGGACAGTCCGCGAGTGCTGCGTGATAAGTGCCGCCGCCTCGCACGCGCTCTTCGGAATGCCAAGCATCTAGTGGTGAGCACTTCTGCCTTGGCATTTGAATCTTCCCGGACATTTCCAGTGTAAGAAGCTTCATAATGGTCAGGACCTCACATGCTATAATGGGCTAATATCCGTAAATCTAGGTCAGGGCAGGTTGGAAATAGACTAATCAGATCCAACCCGACTCCTCAAAAGAGGCAAATAATTACATATTGTTGCCGTCAATGTCTCAGAAAGCAGCATTGCCGAACTACATGAACACATCTAGCTGTGACTCTGATAACAAAGAAGTGATGAATCATGGCCAGTGATGGAAGTTGTGACTGTACTCTGCTGCTGTTTGGACAGTCAGAGGTGAGGTTTGATCAATGCTCATTCATAGGAAGTGTTGTCCTGGCTTGCCTTCTCTCACAAAAAATTGTGAAGAAACCTGAAATGATTATTAAATATAAGTGTAAAATCCCCAAGTGGTCTGGAGCAAGCCTGGTGATCAACGCTTATGCCTTCTCTGTAGACAAGAGGCCTTTGCTCAATGGGACAATAATAGGCAGTTTTTTTTTTTTACACAACTGGCCAAAAAGGAGTGTAATGTTTTCAGGGTTCATGTATGTATGTATGAGAGTTTCTTTAATCCACCATAACTTTTAAATGACTGAATGGATTTTGATATTATGAGGTATCGTTAGAATCCTTACATCATCATAATCCGAGTGGCATAGGCTATGTCTTTTTTTGAAAACAAACAATGTCTCAGCAGTACATCCATTTAAAAAAGTGAAAAATAAAAAAATCTTCAATTAGTTACAATACCGTGTTACCCAAATTGAAGGCCTTGATGAACACATTCCAAAACTATATAATTTATTGGCATACATTGTACATCCAAAACAAACATTTCATCTTTGGCTGTAAATGATTTAATCAGTTTTTATTAACACTAGGAACGTCTAAATGAGTGAATATACATAAACTTAAAAAAAAAAACTTGTCACTAAAATGTGTAAAATAAAAATAAATAATTACTTAATTACAAAAAAAAAACAGAAAAAAAATGAAAAATTACTTTAATTTCGGAAATTTTTTGGAAGTCGGTTTTTTTTTTTAGAAAAAGTTTTTTTTTTCACTTTTTGGTAGTGGTACCTACCCCACACAAATCCGAATACCACTACTTGCTTTGTAAATAACAGTGAAGGAGTAAATAAGGATATTTTCTAGATAAACTAAGTGGGAAAAATACGTAATATTGAACCTAACTCAAAAATTATGCTACCTCAAAAAATTTATATGGGACCACCTCGGAAGCATGACCTACCAAACAAAAAAGAATCATCAAAATCGATTCATCCCTACTTGGCGGAGAAATCGCGTAACAAACATACAAAAAAAACATACAGAAGAATTCAGAACCTCCACCTTTTTGAAGAAGTCTGTTAAAAAAACACGACTGTCCAAAAAGGAGTTGCTAAAGAACGATCATTCAGCAAATTGTCATTGCAGTTGTTTTTATTAAACTATCAGTAATCCCTAGTAGTAATGATAGTGGTTAGTATTCCTAGTGTGTTATGCAATTAGAATGCAGGACCCACAGCTCTTCTGTTAGGGCACGCGCGTAGCACGTGACAGGACAACCCTTACCTAATCTAAACTTCAAACATCGGAAAATGATTGCCTGAATAATCCTACTAATATTATAAATGTGAAAGTTTGCGTGTTTGGATGTTTGTTACCTACTCAATCACCCAAAAACGGCTGAATGGATTCGGATGAAATTTGCCAAACAGATAGTTTATAACCTGGATTAACACATAGGATACTTTTTATCCCGATAGTCCCACGGGATCGAGACGTACGCGGGTAAAACCGCGGGGCGCAGCTAGTGAATCATAAATATTTATATGAACGCCACTAATGAGTAGGCGCACTAATAAACAGGTTTACACGGGAGCAGGCATCAGCACAGCCGCCGACATCCCCGACTACCGTGGGCCGCATGGAGTGTGGACGCGGCTGCAGCGCGGCGAGACTGTCGGGTGAGTGCCAGCTTGCACGCCCAGGTACAGCGTCACGTATAGAGAGAGAGGCGGCACTTTACGTGTGTGTGTGTGCAGGCGGGTGGAGGTGTCGCGTGCGCAACCCACGTTCACGCACATGGCGCTGACGGCGCTGTGGGCGCGCGGCGCGCTCAAGTTCGTGGTGTCGCAGAATTGCGACGGGCTGCACTTGCGCGCCGGCCTGCCGCGCCGCGCGCTGGCCGAGCTGCACGGCGACATGTTCGTGGAGCTGTGCGCGCCCTGCCGCCGCGTCTATCTGCGCGCTTTCGACACCACGGAGCGCACGGCGCGCCATGCGCACGGCACGCGCCGCCTCTGCCACGCGTGCGGCCAGGAGCTGCGCGACTCCATCGTGCACTTCGGCGAGCGCGGCCGCGCTGCCTGGCCACTCAACTGGGCCGGCGCGCTGCGCCACGCCGCACGCGCTGACGTCGTGCTGTGCTTGGGCTCCAGTCTCAAGGTGCTGCGCCGCTACCCTCGCCTGTGGCGCATGCAGAGCGCGCCGCGCGCGCGCCCCGCGCTCTACATCGTCAACCTGCAGTGGACGCCCAAGGACTCTGTAGCGGCGCTCAAGATCAACGCACGTTGCGATACCGTCATGCAGCAGGTGGCGCGGCGCCTGCGCCTGCGCGTTCCGCGGTACCGCGGTGCGCTGGACCCCGTGCTGGCTCACGCCGAGCCGCTGGCGGAGCCCGAGGCGCACACCACGCGCCGCCCGCCGCTCACCGCGCCGCGCTCGCCGCCCGCCGCCGCCGAGCACTGGGAGCCGTCCTCGCCCTCCGCCTCCGACTCGGACGAGGAGCTGCCGCTGCGCCACCTGGCGGCGCGCCTGCGCGGCCCGTCTGACCCCGCCCCGCGCACTCCCAGCCCGCCACTCACCGGCGCGCCGGCCACCTCGCCGGGTGGACTACACGCTCCGGGCTCGGGAGATATCTTGCACTCCTTTCAGGTAAGAGGTCTTCACTACTCGCTCTCGTGTTGCGATAGCTCCACCGTCAGCTGTGTTTTCTGTCTGAATTGGCTCATCTTTGTCCAGGTCAACATGCTATCCGGTGAAGCCACAATCCTCTTGCGCGCCGAGCACGCGCGGCCGCCCGCGTCCTCCTGTACGTTCCCGGCGCGGGCGCGCTCCCCGCTGCGTTGTCGCACGGCGGACCTGCGCAGGTTCCGGATGGCGAGACGGCCCCCGGATACGCCGTGCGCGGTGAACGGGCACGGGCCACCCGGCGTCGCGGCCGACACGAGACCCGCGCCCTGCGCCGTGCCCGACGCGCTCGCCAACGGCAACGCCGGTCTCGGGTCGAGGCTCAGGCGACTGCTCGAGTACGAGCCGCGCATCGACACGCCCGAGAACGTCAAGACGATCCCTGCGGAGCTGCGGCAGAAGCTCGAGGACGACGCGAAGTGTCCCAAGATGGAGCCGAAGGCCGAACCGAAGGACGAGCCCAAGGAGGAGGCGAGCACGTCGGACTCGAGCGGCGCGGAGGGCGCGGGCGCGCTGGCGGCGGGCTCGCTGGCGGCCGCCATCATCCGGCGCGCCGTGCTGCTGTGCCGCGCCTCGCTGTACCCGGGCCTGCACACCATCATCGCGCCGCCGCCGCACGCGCCCGCGCCGCCCGAGTGCGCGTGGTGCGCGCGGCACTTCGCGGCGCGGCGCTGCCTGTGGTACGGGCCGGCGCGCGAGCCGGCGCCGGCCGCGCGCGCGTGGCGCCGGGCGCGCGGGCGGCGCTACCTGTGCGCGTGCTGCGGCGCGCGGGAGTCGCCGCCGCGCCAGCCCGACGCCGCGCAGGACGACGGCGGCTGGTACGGCAAGGGGTACCGCAAGGGCCGACGGCGGCGCCGGTAGCGCGAGCCGGACGCCCGGCTCGGGGAGCCGGGCGTCGTTGTTCCCGAGCCGCGGCGCCGCTGACTGCGCCGCCGGTGACGCTCTTGTGTGTAAATACGAGTGTTCCGGTGTAAGGAACGGCGCAGCGGTGCGCGCAGCTGACGAAAGTATTGTGAAAATGGTTTTTATAAAGTTAATTTATTCCTGATACATGCAGTGTATCTAATGAGATCAAATCGTAACCCCTATAAATATTTATAATGACGTGTAATGACGACGACGGCGTAGCGGCAAAATGATTATAAAATAAATATTACCTTTTAATGGTTGTGATAATAATAGTTCTGCAATAGTCCTACACCAACCTGAGATTGTCCTTGGGTTCACTTGCATAGTGCATACAGTAATAATAGTTGGTTGGTTCCTCATTCCATTTAGAATTGTCTAAGGGGCCTCTGCGAGTTAGCTTCGGCCCTCGTACGCCTTCCAAAAGACCAGGACCCTATGGTCCCGAGATATGTAAACATATACAAAATAATAATAAAACTTACTCAAAAAATAAAAATTGGTAAAATACAGTGTAAATCTTAGAATGTGATGTAAGTGCTTACAAGTAAATAGCGTCGCGAGAGCTCAGCGTCACAGTTCGCACACGCTTGTGGTCTCCGAGCGCGGCGACGACGCCGTACGCGTGAAGTGGGTGTAGTGGCCACACTGCCGGCGGGCGGTCGGGCGGTCACGCGCTACTCTGGCCGCTCCGTCATCACGAACTGTAGACGTGCTTCCTTGTGGACTACCAACAAACGTTGTCTACTTCCACTGTAATGGCCCGGTCGTGAGAATTTGTTATGGCACAATGGCACGCTAGCTACTTGCACACTTTTGTGCAAGTTAGAAGCATGAGTTTGCGGCTTATTGTGTTGTAGAGTCACAATTTGCGAAGTCGCAAAAATATTTTAGATTAAAATGAGTTTTCGAATAAAGATGTAGTCTCTTGAATTGAAATGTGTATAATGTTGAACTGTTGAAAATTATTGTAAATCGAGCGCAACACAATCTAATGTAATAAATACGCTATAATTAAAACGTACGATTTGCTTTTTTATTTTATTGCGTATTGTTAATTTGCGCTGTGTTACGGTCGATCCATAGTTTTGTATTGTAGGACAATAGGTCACTCGCGGCGAGTGCGGTGACCGGTCAGCAAGTGGACTCGCTCTGTGACAACACTGCTCACTGCTTTGCAGGGAAGTTCTCTAACAAATGAGAGGCTCTGACCACAGAGTTGTCGGTGGGCGGTGTGTACACAATGTGTAATTGTAATTTTTCTAATGAACTAATAAATAATGGTCTAATTTAATAGTGAAATATTAATTGTATTATGTAAGATACTGTGTGAATGTCGATGATTGATATGTGAAATTATATTTAATTGTAAACAAATAAATTTGAACAATGTGATATGCATATAATTTAGTTGTTCCCTGCCATTCTGCTGGCCGAGCGAGCGGCCGGTCGGGCTGCGTGCAGGCAGGGAGGTTGATCGGCGATGTCCATGGTGTGACAGGACGAAATTATACTTTTGCCATTTGTCTACAGAACTCCAAAAAATATGATTAACGATTAACTTTTTGTTCAGCTCGCCGACCATTAACGCAAATAAATGAATCGATCATCGCTATTGAGTAATTGTAGTTCTTGCTTGCGCTGAGTGAACTGCCAGCTGCCACTGCCACTAGACTATGCGCAAGATAAGTCTGCGCGTCACCGTCAGGTCAGGACATAACCCCTATAATTATGTCACGTCCAGCAGTAACTATTATTCTGAAAAAATCTCACCATTCTCACTGTGAAAACAGTGAAGTGAGCTGTCAATAGTGTTAACCCGTAGCATCAGACAGAATGACAGCTGTAAGTTTTCATTTAACATTCACGGTGAGATTTTTATTTTTTACAGAATAGTCCAGGGCCCTGTTTATCAAAAGTTACAAGGCTACACGTTCATAAGTTACCTATAATGTTAATTTTCGTTAAATTCATAGCTCGTCTCCATATTTTTAATCAGCCTTAATGTTCCCATTGCTGGGAACCGGGCGTCAGGTCATCTCTCTCTTTTGACCATATTTAAAAAAAGAAAAGCGAATTTAAACGTTTATTGCGGTACTAAGTTCGACACACTTTTAAGACGAAATAGAGAGTCGCATGACGGATTTGTTATGATTTTCTACAAGGTGTCAAAGAATTTTTTGCTAGTGCTACACAAAATCACGAATAAAAGTGTCAAAATATAAGTAGGTATCAAGTTTTCGCAAAATTTGAAGTATAAGTTTACCGGCCTTCCTCTCCTCAGTCCACAGTACCGATAAATTAACCAGGAACATTTTATCTTCCTCACTGGTAGATTTTGAGGTACCGTGTTTGACTGATGCGTTGAACGCTTGGAAAATGGCTTGTCCCAATACGGATTTGCCCGACAACCCGTCCTCCCAGAGGCGGTGGGACGTGCCGCTCTGCAGTATTATACGGAATAACCTGGTAAACACGTCACCTAATACTGTTGAGCGTGCCCGTCTGCTGGCCTCCCACAGCCATTGGGAGTCGGGCTTGTGGCTTCAGGCGCTCCCGTCATCCACCATAGGCACTATGATGGATGACTCATCGTTTCGGCTCGCTATATGTCTCCGCTTAGGCGCATCTTGTGTTGCTCCGCATCGGTGTCACTGCGGCGAAGCTGTCGACAGCCTCGGGCACCATGGCCTGTCCTGCTGCAGGAGTGCAGGCCGCATAGCACGGCACGCCAGCATCAACGATATTATTCGTCGAGCCCTTGTCACCGCCGGCGTACCAGCGGTATTAGAACCAAACGGCTTGGTATGCGACGATGGGAAGAGACCAGATGGCATGACGTTGTTGCCTTGGAAGGCGGGTAGGCCTCTGGTGTGGGACGCAACCTGTGTCGACACCCTTGCGCCATCCCATGTTCCTAGCACGGCGGGCTGTGCTGGCGCCGCTGCTGCGGCTGCTGAGACCCTCAAGCGGCGCAAATACGGTAACCTTATAGGCAACTACAGTTTTGAGCCGTTTGTGGTCGAAACGCTCGGGTCATGGGGCCCGAGTGCGCGTCTCCTTTTTAAGGAAATCTCCCACCGACTGGTCGACACTTCACGTGACCAGATGGCTTGTTCTTTGGCCAAAGAACAAGCCAGCCCGGCTTGTTCTTTGGCCAAAGAATTAACATTGCCATTCAACCTGGCAATGCTGCTAGTCTTCTGGGCACGTTTCCGGATGACAGCGATGCGGACGAATACTTGGACGCCTAAAGGTCCCTTTGTTTTATATCTATTTAGTTAGTCCCTTTAGTTTTAGTTTTTTATGTAAATAGTTAGTAGTGTTCTGTAAATATTGTGTATAAATAAATATAAGCCCTTCCGATTAATCAGATTTCCGAAGTAGGTACCTACTTGTGAACTAAATAATGACATTTGGTAGGTAGATAAACAGTAGAGCACTTAATTTGAGTAATGCACAGCCAATATAGCTGGGTCTAGCTATATTTTGTTTTTTTTATTCACCACCTGGGATAGTGGATGAAAGTTTATTGGAAGTTCGTAATTTATGCCGATGGGATATCTTATGGGGCTCACGGCTTGTAGCCTACCTACATAAAAATTATATTATAGTCCCAAGTAGTGACCTAATAGTAGTTACACATCAAACAATAGGTACAACTTTCTACGATGATCTCATTCCAGAGCGAGAGGCTCGCGGCAGCAGGCGCCAGGGGGCATGGTGTAGCGATGTCTGCGTTGTTTAAACTAACGACCGAACTAATAATAGACGCGCGTCTGTTGGTACCTACTTGTGTGCGGCCGGACGCCGCTATCTGCAGTCGCGAAGCTTCCGCAGCACAGTGCTGAGTCACGTGCTCCGCTCCCATCAGTCAGGCGGTATACTGAGTGCCCGCACCTCCCAGCTCATCATCCCGAAGTCCCGTCTGTGTGTCCGTCATCTGCGGCCAGTGACATTGCTCTAGCTCTAGTGTGCTGCTGTACTGTGGATTTACTGGAAATAGTAGGTACTTGATAGGTACCTACTCCGCATAACATTAACGCATATCGGGTAAGTAACTAGCTAATTAATCAATCTCATACGAACTATTAAGTAATATAAACACAGCCTGGTCTGCTGGGCTACTGCTGGTCTTGGTTCTAGAAGCATGAATTTTTGCACAAGAGTCCCATATATATCGAAAGCGAGCACTAAGGAAGGATTTTTGAAAATTCATCGCCTAGAGGGATGAAAGTTTGTAAGGAACTTCGTCAATTTCGCCGATGGTAAATCTCATTGGGATGGTAAATCTCATCACACGGCTTGCAGTTATCATAGCCATCCATACCTACGTCCATACCACTAATATCATAAATTCGAAAGTATTTCGGTCTGTCTGTATGTTACCTTTTACGCGTAATCCACAGAACGGATTTAGATTTAAAAAATACTGGCACTTCACTTTACGTAATTGCGCGTTAATATTCGTGTTATTTCGTTAAACAAAAACTTAATTTCAAAATCTATAAGGCATATTTTGTCGTCTATCACCCAAGTAACGCGATTACGCGAATATTTTGACAAATACGCCAAGTGAAGTGCCAG
The DNA here is from genome assembly GCA_948473465.1 of Lithophane ornitopus. Lineage (NCBI taxonomy): Eukaryota > Metazoa > Arthropoda > Insecta > Lepidoptera > Noctuidae > Lithophane > Lithophane ornitopus. The sequence goes on from OX419622.1 coordinate 17,940,095, forward strand.
CATAAAACTGGTGATAGACGTGCGAGCAAGTCCGCGTACTTATGGCTCGCCCGTGTGTCATGCTAAGTACGCGGACTTTAAAACCGCCGAGTAAGTTCGTCGGCGATCCAACAGGTTTGTTTTGCTTTTAACCCGCCTTGGCTCGTCGTCTGTCACGGCCGCGAGCCGCAAGTCAATTTGACAATGAAATTTTGAGCGAGCTTCACGTGTGTCACCGACGGCGACCTGAGTAAAGTCGCGAACTTAAAAACCGCGTAGGTACTTTAAGTACGCACGTCTATCACCCACTTAATAAAAAACCCCCGACAAAAACAAAGTATCTAAAAAGTAAAAAAATAATGTAAGTACCAACCCTTTAAGTTTAATATAAAAGGTAATATTGTAATCCAAGCGTCGTCACGTTTGGGGACGCCGAACAGACAGACACACAGTTACACACGTTAAACTTATAGCACCCCTCTTTTTCCGTCGGGGGCTAAAAATTTGGCAAGGAGATAGAAGTGTTTAGCTTACTCTTCTGTATGTCCAAAAAAAGTTTAAAATATGAAGTAGGTATGCTACGAGATAGAAAAATAAATTTAATTAAGGAGATGCAAAAACCTCGTACCCAAAACGTGTAAAAATTACAATAACGGGATTCTAGGGATTTCTCGCGGGACTCTAGGGATTTCTCGCGGGACTTAGTTTTTATTTAAAAGCAATTTTAATTTTTGTGTGAAGTTGCCCGCAAAAATGGACTTAGACGTAATTTTTATTTTTAATCGTTTGAGAATCGTTAGAGAGAGATTGTGAGTTAAAAAAAAGAGTTAATATTTTAATTGATATTAAATTATTTCTGAGAACGCGTTTTACACTAGGACCTGATCAGGATAAAGTTTAGAAACGTGCCACCTCGTTAGGGGAGGGAGGAGAGGGGAAGGGTTAGTAGATCATCGTCAGAATAGATGTTTATTTAATTGAAACTTTTATCAAATAAAAATGCATCAATTAATTAGTAATTTTGTTTTTATCCATCAACACTTTTCTCATTTTACTAAATTTAGTTGAAAGTGAAACGACATATCACTGACATTATAATTATTAGCTTTTTGTCATATCACTAAACATTTTTAGAAAGAAGACTTATTATACAAGAATATTCGACATCTACCGTGATTTCGTGGTATCCCTAGCGATTTCGTGAAATCCCTGGTTTCCTCATTTCCCTGCGACATACATACTACTGCCGTGATTTTTTTCACATATCCAAAACCAACCATTTAGCTGGCTGTCAGGGGGGGCAACTTGATTTAACACTAATATTACGCAAACGGATCCCTGAATCCAAAAATGGTTTTCCCAAACAAACTCACAATATTTTTGAATGATCTTTCCAACGACAGACCACACAAAAGGATAGGCCAGAAAAAAAAAAGTTTCCACTTTAAGTGTAGGGGAGATAAGTACCCTAAAAAAATGTATGCATGATTTTTATATATATACCCATACCAAATTGGATTTTTGTAGTACCAACAGTCTCTGAGCCGCGGACAAACAGACATGGGAAACTATAAGGGTTCCTTGTTGACTACGAAACGTTAAGAAATGTACTGCTCGCCGCCGCCATACCGCACGCCGTACTTACAACTACATAAGTCTGCATACATGTAGGTACAACAACATTATGCCGTCCACTGGTCACTTGCCTAGCCGCCTACCGCAAGGCTTCTATAGTCCACATTTGGGAGCTAGCTCAACATCCTACCGGCTAGGTGCGGTCGCAGCCCAAGATTTTGTGGGGAGGTGCCGAGGAATATATTTAGAGAAATGGTTACCTAATTGATAAGTACTCTAAAAATATATTTTTTATACTAACATGTCCATCGGGGTCACTGTGGCTCAAGTACCTACAGTTTTTAGTAAGTAAAGCACGTAAATAATTCAGTCTCTCGATTGTCTATAAAAATAAATCTATCATCCAAAAACGTAAGTTTTTGTAAATGGTAAAGTTTTGAATAAGGAAGTTCAAAGAAAAAACGTTTATCGCACCCGCGGACGCCTATCCGCAGTAGCCGTGCCCCGCCACAACCACCCGGACCGAACGCCGTCCGCAGTCCTGCCGGCCGGTCGTAACTCGTAACATCGACATTCACGATTATTATTACGATCTCATCGTCTAATAATATTATTTATTTGTAAGAAGAATATACGCGGACGACGCGACTCCACACGTATAAATAAATAAATAATAGGTATTGTTAGTGGCAAGTTTAGAGTATGTCCAACGAAAGCTGACCACGAATTATTATCTGTTGAATATTTTACTTCACTTCTAAATACAATATAACATGTCTAATTATTATATAATTACGAAATACTGATGTAATTATCGCATAATATGTTTTGAACATTATATAGTAACGACTCTGTTATGCAGTGGGGTGACAGCTCTTGATTTTTTTAAATTGCCGCTATTTTTCTTGGACAGCTTTCGTTTGGCAGACTCTAGTTCAGAACTTCGAGAAGCTCAATGGCTTTCTCGTTAGTCCATTCCATTCCATAATGGGCTGATCGGCTCCGCTAAATAATTATGTACCCGTGAGATCCCGTCGCGCTCACGGTGCACAATGAGAAACGTAAGTTTGGCCGCTTCACTCAATGCAATAATTCTCGCGGTAAATCTCTTTGATCTGCCTAAAATACCGCCACCAGAGTTATCACCCAACGTTAAACGCCAATGTGAATGCCGTTGACAAATACTCGAGGTAAGTTATGGCTACACCAACGGTTGACGTCCATTATCGCGATAATCAACGGCGTTTCCCGTTGGTGTGGCCCCAGTGTACATTTATTTGTCAGAATATTGTACAAAGTTGTTATGTGTATGTATTATGATCATAATATTCTGCCGTTTCCGGCGTACAAATATGGTTTGTAAAATTATGGGTCAAATAAATTATTAAAATAAATTAAATAAAAAATTAAATAAATTATTAATAAAATAAAATAAATAAAATAAAATAATAAAAAAATTAATAAAATAAATTATTTATCATTAAAATTAGAATATTACAAATAGTTTAAATAAATTGAACAATAGTAGTAAACATAATTATTAATTATATAAGTCAAATTTCAATAAGGTCAAGGAGATAAAATATGATTTATAGTAGGCAATAATGTCAAATATCAGGTAAATTTTTCATTCATAAAATCTTCAGTCGAGTAATAACATTTGCTTAAAAGAAAGTTAAATAATTTACATTTAAATGTTCTGAGGCTGAGAGTTTTGAAGCCATCAGGTAATTTGTTATAAACAGTAATGGACATGCAGTATACATTATTTGAAAACAATTTGATTCTACGCCTAGGAACATTAAGCATATGCACTTTGCGGCTGGGTCTGGATACAACGTCATTAAATAAATCAAATTCATGTCTATTTTGGTGTACAAAGATACAAATTTCAAAAATGAACTGTCCAGTGGGTGCGCTCCACAAATTGAGCGTACGCATTTTTTCTGAGCTCGAAACACTCTTTTAATTTCAACGGAATTACCCCATATTATAATTCCATAGCGCAAAATTGATGAGACATATCCATGGTATGCACATAGTGCCGCATTAACACTAGCCACACGTGTTTTATCTATATTATCTTGATTAACATCGCGTCTTTGTACAAAATAAAATGGCCGTTTAAAAGTCGTGGTGGTATCTTTCGTTGCCTCAAAACTTATAGATTGTCCTGTTTCGTGATCTGATAGAGCTAGGTAGTGTATTTGGGACTTAACATTTGGTATATTACCTACTTGTAATTAAGTCGATACAGGAGAGTTTTCTTGTTGGATTGGTAATATGATTATTTATGTTATAGCTTTTTAAAATAGATTCTAGCTCTTTGAAATGTTTATCTGCTTTTATAGCGTGTATGTTCCAGTCACCACATAATATGATGCTTTTATTATTTCTTTTCAAGTGTTCTTAAGAGGAGGTTTAAATTTTCTAAAAATAATTTTATGTTTGAATTTGGTGTACGGTAAATGCAGATAACATAAAGTTTTAAGGTTGCAATCTCGATTGCACAGTATTCGAAATAATATAACTTGGGCTCAATTAAATTACATAATGGTTTGCAGTTAAGGTCTTTTTTGGTCAGTATACAGGTCCCACCTCTACGTTGATGCGGCCTTGAAAAGGCTGACACTACCTTATAGTTTTTCATGGTAAGTTTGGATTCCGCCCCTTGTCGTATAAATGTTTCACTGAGGCAAATAATATCAACACTCATATTAGTTTTTTCTAGTTCCGTTGTTAATATTTCTAGAAGATCCTTTTTACTCAATACACCAGCTATATTTTGATGTAGAAGAGAACATTTACGCCTACTCGAAAAAACATCGGTTGGCCAGTGTTTTCACTGTTGCTTATAGCTTTAGAAATATGATTAGGGGTATGAAGCTGTTTTTTAAAATAATATGGGATAGTTCCTTTTTTGTACATATCTGTTTTTGTAACATTGTTATTATATTTATGCTGGAATTCTTTGTTGGCACATTTTAATTTTAATTGTGAAGTTTGTAATTTCTGGTAGGTAGTTAATGTTGTCGATTTATATATTTATTTTAAATCACATAAAGCGCTTCGATACAAAATTATAGTTATTAACGCTTACCATAACATCAGATGTATCAATGAATTGGCAGTTTAGATAGTTTTTCACAATCAGTTTTATGTCCTTATTTAATAGGTTAGTGTTTAAGTAGCGATTATTTTGAACGTTTAGGATGAACACTTTGTTATTTTTTACTTTATGAAGTGAAGAACATAAGTTCTCTGTTCAAAATAAGTAGGGATTTTTATCGTTACTTCCAATACCCAATACGATGATGTTGTCACTTTTTAGTCCTTCTGATAATTTGTCAAAGTTGCACAGGACTGTGCACTCGATGCATATGGTTTTGAGATTCCCGATACTGAGTAGGATATGTTCCATTTATTGTTATTTCTTTGTATTGCTATTTCTTGAGCAAATTCCCGTACTTGTTGGTCACCTAAAACTATTATCCTTGGAGTAGATATGTTGTGGCTCAGATCATCTACTTTTCCTGTATTTGAAGGAGAAATTATTAAGTCTTCATGTGAGATTTGTCATATTTAAAAATCATTTAATAAAAACTTTGTATCTCCGGCGGGAGTTGGGGGATCTACTAACCCTTCCCCTCTCCTCCCTCCCCTATCGAGGTGGCACGTTTCTAAACTTTATCCTGATCAGGTCCTAGTGTAAAACGCGTTCTCAGAAATAATTTAATATCAATTAAAATATTAACTCTCTAATGACTTTTTTTAACTCACAATCTCTCTCTAACGATTCACAAACTATAAAAAAAAAAAATTATGTCTTACTCCATTTTTGCGGGAATGGGGGCCAACTTCACAAAAAAATAAAAATTCTTATTTTTTTGTGAATTGATGTAAGCATTATCAAAATTTCATAATAATGAAATCGTGCGGCTAACTTCACCGAGGTGCGCTTACTGCTATCTATAGTTTAGGTACAATTGATTTTAGGGTTCCGTAGGATGCCGTTCCGTTTTTTTTCTTTTTGAATAGTATTTTTTTTTTAAGTGTACGTTTTTCGCTATTCTATTGCGTGTTAAGTGTTAACAGGAACGCCCTTTGTTAGTTAACATACTGTATAGTAATACTATAAATTCGAAAGTAACTTTGTCTGTCTGGTTGTCATCCCTAAAAAGGATGAAAAGAGTCATACAAATTCATGGGTAATATTGATATTGGTGCCGATTCACTTGTGCACCGAACTAAACTATCACTAATTCCTTAATTTTGACTATGTGAATCTTAAAACGCTATTCTGACAAAAAAAAAACTCTAAATTTAAAAAATATTTTGACACAACTAAAATCGAATTTGACAATCGCGCCTCCACTATTATATTATAAATTTTGTCATGTTTCGTTTTTCTAAACTACGGAGTGTCAACGTTTGTATGGAAGAATTTAAACGCGCGGTCCGATTAACTCGAAACTCAGTATTTATACTTAAAACCAGAAATAAAGAATAATGTGTACTACCAGGGTTTTTCAAAAATCTACCCCAACAGGGTGAAAAAGGGTAGTCTATAATACAGCTCAAACCACTGAACGGATTGGGCTGTTTGGCACACAGATATTTATAATAACGTAGGCATCCACTAAGAAAGGGTTTTTGGAAATTCTTTTACCATAGAGGAATAACGGGGTGTCAAACTAAGCTAGTAAAAATTTTCACGCGCTATCGGATTAACTCGAAACTCGATAGGTACGGAAAAATACTTCAAACAAAAAATAACAAAATTAGGTGTTTCGGGGTTTTTTCAAAAATCTGTTCCTAACGGGGTGTAAAAGGAATAAAATTTAAGGGGTAAAGATCGTATATAAATGTTAAAGATCGTAAATATTAAGTTTCGAAAACTATCTTTCAAAGGGGGTGGAGGGGTTGTTGAAGTTTATAGAGGAAAGTACGAAACCCACGCGGACGAAGTCGCGGGCTAAGTGCTAGTAAAGTCATAAATTACTACCCGAAACCGAACTAGTAAGAATTTTAAACGCAAAAAAGGTTAGGTTAGGTTAGAACTGTGACACAAAAATGACTAGAATATGCAGAAAAACATATTTTAGTTACGGTTAGTTAGTTGGGGTTCTGAATACTGGAAGGTTTTCTATAAACGCCGCGCCGCCGATGTTCAGTATGGGAGCCGGCGTGGCAGCGACATTACTGCCGGCATCGGCAGCCGAGATTAAAAACATCGGCTGCCGGCAGTAATGCCACTGCCGATTCCCAATGGCGTTATTTTTGAGAGCCGGAGACGGCAGCGGAGGCACTCCCTAAAAAAAAAAACTCTGTAAATATTTAATCTCTGTAAATTATTTCAAAGATTTTTTATTCAAGTGTGTCGGCGTGGCGAACACGATAGGCATGCGGCGTGCTTGCGGCGGGGCGGCGTGGCGGCGCGGGCGCTCGCTGCTGTTGGCGGCGGCAGCGCTCGCCGCGCTGCAAACTGTGCGTCTGCCCGCCTCCCTCTCATCCGCGCATCACTTCCCCGCGCACGCGCCCAAAGACATCGCGCACTCGCTCGCAGACTTTTCCAACCAACCGGACGTGTGAGTATGACCATTTCCTTGTAACTACTTACTGGCTGTCGAACAACGCCTCGGACCACGCACAATGAAGGGTTCCGTAGTTGGGATGAATTTATTCCAAGAACAAACTTAACATTGAAGTCGAAAATCGAACATGTTCTCCCATACGGAATGTATGGGAACACATGTTTTTGCAACTGCAAATGAAAGTTGGTCGATTATTACTCGGTAACTTGTAGAGCCTACTTAGCTGTGCTAGTTTTCTATTTAACTTCGTTTTTATCCAAAACCAACCATTTAGCTGGCAGGGTTCCCTTCGACTCTAACAAAAATGAGCACTAAAGATTAATATTTCACCAACATAATTCGACAGTTTCTTAATATAGATAAGGTTGTCGTTTGCAGTACATCGTGGTGGGTGGAAGAGGACCACAGCAACTACACGACGTGGCGCTACTCGGTGCAGTTCTCCTGCGGCGCGCGCTGCGCCGGGCGCGCCGCCGTGCACGCGCACGACGAGCCGGCCGCACGCGCGCCGCAGCACGGCCACGCCGCGCGCCTGCACCGCGTGTCGCTCGCGCGCCGCTCCTGCTCCAGCCTGCCGCTGCTGCCCTGGCCGCAGCTCTGCGGTATGATCCTCATATAGATATGTTTGATGAACTTGTCATTTCAAGTGTAACACGGAAGTTCGAGAAAGCGCACAAAGTTCAGCTCAAATTATCCATACTAAATTCGAAAGTAACTTTGTCTGTCTGTATGTTACCTTTTCACGCCTAAACCGCTGAACGGATTTCGACAAAATTTTGCAAGGAGTTGACAAATTTTGTCCATATATGTTTTGTGGTGAGCAGTGGTGGCCCAGTGGTATCGGCCACGACTTACGAGTCGTAGGTCGAACCTGACAGGCGCTTTACTTTGTGTAAATTATTTCATCGCCATTGCTCTCAAAACGGTGAAGGATAACATCGTGAGGAAACCGGCATGTCCTAGTACCAAAAAATCGAAGACATGCGACATTTACCAACCCGCACTGGGCCCGCGTGGTGGAAAACGGCCCGCTGCGTCTCACAGAGAGGAGGCCTGTGTTCCAGCAGTGGGAACATTATAGGCTGATTATGCATGTTTTGTGTGTTTTTTCTTCCCCAGGATTGTATCTATCTCCATAGATGGCATCCTGCGGAAGGACATAGATTGGGTTGCCACCTTTTTTTTGTTCTAATTAAAGTAGGTACCTACATTGGTTTAGGGTTGCCACTTTTTTTTTTGTAATTAAAATACATTGGTTATAGGTAAGAAAAACATGTACATAGTATAAAAATAGAGTAGGTTCCTATAATTTATTTTTCTTTATTATTATGTTTAAAAACATTTTTTATTTCTTTTTGCAGTTTGTATCAAAATACACGTTTCATTTTTGTATGGGACTCCGGCCATAACATGTACACTTCATAAAATCTGGAAAACGAACCCCTGAATTCAATAAAGGCATTTTTTTTTCATAATATCTGATATTTTTAGGCACTAATTATAAACTGAAAATGTTTGACAGCCATGACAGATTGGTTGGACAGATGACGTTTACATTAAAAAAAAATAGGGGTGCGGCGATGTATCGTAACAGATAGAAATAACAGATATTAAACAATAACATATAACAATTTGTTCCTAACAATAAACCATACCTGTTATATAAAATAACAGATCTTCAAGACTGTAACCGCGGCCTTTACTGTTAATACATTTTAACAATCCCCACACAGATTGTTACCGTGGCTGTTACTTACGTAAATATCGTCCGTAACAGACTGTTATTTAATAACAGATAGATACGATTATAGACTTTAAACCAAAAGAGATATAGAAGATATTCAATTGAGATTTAAATACGTATTTATCGTCCGTACAAAAATAACAAGCTGTTATTTAAATAACAAGCTGTTATGTAACTGGTTAAACACGATAACTGTTATCACTGTTACTGTTACAAAAAAAATAACAGATCCAAGTATCTGTTATTTTTTTGTAACAGTAACAGTGATAACAGTTATCGTGTTTAACCAGTTACAACCCATCTCTATTTTAAGATCATCAAATACCAAAGACATTATGTTTGAATTTTTCGTCCAGAAGTACCTACAAATCTACAATCCTCGTTTTAAAAAGAAATTATGAGTCACACTTTATAATTCATCAAAAAATTTGTTTTAAGGTAGCTATCTTATTTTCATATCTTAATAGCAGAGAAATACATGCCTTTCGAATTTTAGTGAACTTTACACCCTGTTCCTCATACACCTACAACGTTATTTAAATCGTTTTAGGGGTATGAGGAACAGGCTGTAAAGTTCACTCATACTCCATAGAAAAGGGAGGATCCTCCAACCAGACGGGTGTTGTGTCTGGCGGGCAACTGCCCAACGATTGATATTGGGTTCTTGTATATATGTCCACTGCACGGTAAACTTTAATTGCGCGATGCAGGATTTATGTGACGTCAGGATTTTTTTGTCTGATGTCAGGTTTTGATGCGTAGCATGTGGCGATGTAGATACCGCCACCGTCTTGTATCTTGCGATGCTTGCCAGTGCCAGTTGTGGTTCCAGTGAGTCGGAACCGGGTGCCGCATTGTTCGCGGTGGGTCGGAACTGTTTGCGGCGGTTGTGGTGATTGAGGTGATTCCGGTGATTCCTCAGTGGGTCGGGGTGATAAGGTGATTGAGGTGATTGCGGTCATTCCCCAGTGGGTCGGGGTGATGAGGTGACTGAGGTGATTCCCCAGTGGGTCGGGGTGATGAGGCTGAGGGTGATTACCAGGAATTCACGTTCGCTGCATGCTGGTGATCAGGATACCCGTTAAAGCCTCGGGTGTTGGCTTGGCTGTGTGACTCGCCTCACTGAAAGCTTGCGGGAGTGATGTTGATGACGTCACGCTGGAATAGTTGCACGAAGGCTGCGCTGACGTTCATATTCGGGGTCACCAATTTAGGGGTATGAGGAATAGAGTGTAAAGTTCACTCATACTCCATAGAAAAGGAGAGGATCCTCCAACCAGACGGGTGTTGTGTCTGGCGGGCAACTGCCCAACTCGACTCGATGGATGTCGCTACGTCCCCGTAAGGGGGCGTGGCGAGCGGGATCGGGGCTCCGCCCCTTGCCCGCGGAGGCCATATCGTGACCCGCGAGTGCGGGTCCTTCCTTTAGTTTGCCTTGATCGGCGAACGGCATTTGTCGACCGCGTATTTAACGCGTCCGTGTGATTGATTGCTATGTGTTTTACTGTAGGCGCGCCACGACGCTATGTTCATAGCGTCGCTTTCGAACTGCCCAACGATTGATAGTGGGTTCTTGTATATATGTCCACTGCACGGTAAACTTTAATTGCGCGATGCAAGTTTTATGTGACGTCAGGATTTTTTTGTCTGACGTCAGGTCTTTGATGCGTAGTTCGCATGTGGCGATGTAGATACCGCCACAACGTCTACGTGATTTTTTTATGTTTTAATGTAACATATAATATTTTTCCTCAATTCGTAGAAATTTTTCATTTTTTTTCATTAGCGTACACTTTATGGCCGTAAATGTAACATCTCCTTTATCACAATCATAGCATCTTTACAGTCTTTATTTAAATTAAAGTAGTTACCTATGTAATTAATTTTTATCAAATTCAGAGATGCTCTGTTTCGTGACGTGGCGTAACTTTTCATAATCTCAAAGAAATCAAATCATGCGAAATAAAGTATTTTCGTGTAGGTACGTATTTTATTATTCTCATAAAGTATAGAGTACAATTTAATTAGGTACCTGAAATAACGTACAATACCTTTATTATAAAGTACGGGTGGCAACCCTAGACATAGACTACATTTTGTCGACATACCACGCGGGAGAAGCCGCGGGCGGAAGCTAGTCTTTTTATGAATCACTAGCTTTTGCCCGCGGCTTCGGTAGTCATATGCAGAATAAAAAACAAAAAACCCGACTCCAAAAATCTATCATAAACCGAAAAGCGAAAAACAAGCATTGAACTTTGTTTTTTGTAAGGTATTGCAGGCAACTTTTGTTTGTCGCCGACAAACAAAAGTTACACCATATTTCAGGTTATTGGTTTGGTTTGTGTCTCATTCACTGTCCGCCAAAGTGTTAACTAAATTTAACATTGTATAATTTAACAGATGAGGAGGAACTGATTGCGACGGTATGGGGTTCCGTGGCGGAGGGCGCGCAGTTGCAGGAGGAGTCGCGCACGCGATGCGGCGCGCTGAGCTGGCTGAGCGGCGCCTGCGCGCGCTGGCTGCGAGGGCAGCGCGACCTGCGCCTCGTGCGCCTGCGCGCCCTGGGCCACGCGCCGCGTGCGCCGCAGCCCGCCTGAGCGACACTCCATACCACTGCCGACATTATTCCTTATCTTATTATAATATAATATTAACATAAGATTAACATCGCGTCTTTGTACAAAATAAAATGGCCGTTTAAAAGTCGTGGTGGTATCTTTCGTTGCCTCAAAACTTATAGATTGTCCTGTTTCGTGATCTGATAGAGCTAGGTAGTGTATTTGAGACTTAACATTTGGTATATTACCTACTTGTAATTAAGTCGATACAGGAGAGTTTTCTTGTTGGATTGGTAATATGATTATTTATGTTATAGCTTTTTAAAATAGATTCTAGCTCTTTGAAATGTTTATCTGCTTTTATAGCGTCTATGTTCCAGTCACCACATAATATGATGCTTTTATTAGGTATTTCTTTTCAAGTGTTCTTAAGAGGAGGTTTAAATTTTCTAAAAATAATTTTATGTTTGAATTTGGTGTACGGTAAATGCAGATAACATAAAGTTTTAAGGTTGCAATCTCGATTGCACAGTATTCGAAATAATATAACTTGGGCTCAATTAAATTACATAATGGTTTGCAGTTAAGGTCTTTTTTGGTCAGTATACAGGTCCCACCTCTACGTTGATGCGGCCTTGAAAAGGCTGACACTACCTTATAGTTTTTCATGGTAAGTTTGGATTCCGCCCCTTGTCGTATAAATGTTTCACTGAGGCAAATAATATCAACACTCATATTAGTTTTTTCTAGTTCCGTTGTTAATATTTCTAGAAGATCCTTTTTACTCAATACACCAGCTATATTTTGATGTAGAAGAGAACATTTACGCCTACTCGAAAAAACATCGGTTGGCCAGTGTTTTCACTGTTGCTTATAGCTTTAGGGGTATGAAGCTGTTTTTTAAAATAATATGGGATAGTTCCTTTTTTGTACATATCTGTTTTTGTAACATTGTTATTATATAAAATAGCGACACTTCTGCGTCCCTGTAAATGGGGGAAAGGCACAGAAGTAGCTTAATTTTTTTTATTAAGATGAAGTCTTCCACAGCCGAAAGACCGTGGGGTCAATATTCTAAAGAAAAAGGTCAAAAGATTAATTGGAGGGACTAAGAAGTAGCTTGAGGAGCTAAAAACCGAAAAAAATTTTTTTTTTGCCAAAACCAAAAAGTTTACCTGGCTAGACACAATAGGGTGGGTGGGAGGACAATTTTTTGAAGTTCTATGTTCGTCAGACGCACGTGCGAGGTGTCAAAAGACGCGTCTCGGCGCGGGCTAGCGATCTACGAGGTTGTTGGAATTAATTTAGAAGAAAAACTTTGTGTTTTTGCCGAAAAACGTGTTTTTCGACTGAAAAACCTGAGATTACGACTACCAGACAGGACTCGAGTTCGCGGAACGCGCACAGGAATACAGGTAAGGCAGGTAAGTAACTATTGCGACTAAAAGAAAAATAATTTTAGGGAAGAATTTCGATATAAAAATTAATTAAGGGTTGAGAATTTTGAAAAATTTGGCAAAGTCCCAGAACGAATAACCTTTCGTGTTTTTGTCAAAAATGATTAGTCAGATAGTAGGGCGGAGCCTATTAAAAATCAAAATAGCTGAAAACAGCGTCAAAATGCGTCACCGGGATGCAAAGTTATTATGGTTAGGTTAGGTTAGGTTTTTTTTTTTTTTTTTTTTTTCTTTGTTTTAAGACTTCTACCTCCAACATTATCGGAGCCTATGTCTGTCTGTGTTACTTTCATACCAGTTCTCGCATTTTTGCCTCTCGTACTTTTATTCCACATGCTTTTCTTTCTTTCATTCATCTTCGTTCCATTCTTTTTTTGGGTGTGAGTCCCAGCTATCCGCTTAGTAACTGAATACTTATTTTCCTTTGTTTTTATATTTCAGTTTTGGTTACAATTTATTTCAACTAATTTACAGCTTTTTGATTTAATGCTAGTCTAATATATTCTATTATATCATGACAGCATTTTTACTTATTCTGTCTTGTTTCTTTCTATTACTTGTGATGCTATGTCTGTACAATATTTTAGGAATGAGTCCCGTTTCTTTCCAGTCATAATTTCTGGTATATTTTTAGCAACTATTTCGATGGCGAGTTTCTGCTCCGTTTCGAATTTTATTTTTGCGTTTATGGGGCACTCAAGCAGAATGTGCGGAACTGACTCCTCGACACCAGGTTCACAGGCGCATGATGGGTTCTCCTTACACTTGAAACGTTTCAAGTATGCAGAAAACCCACCATGCCCCGTCAAGATTTGTGTGGTTATACTCGTGTGAGTCATTTTCCGCACCACACCATACGCTGTTACCGCATCTGGGAAGAAAATTTTGGTACCCGAGGCTGTGTCACTTGATCGATATCTCCCGTTCCATTCGTCAAGTGTTTCCGACCGGATTCGTCGCTTGACGAATGACACGGGACACAGATCGTAGACCGGCCTCTTCTTCAACCCTACGGCGGCCTCCTTGGCGAGCTGGTCGGCTCTCTCGTTTCCCTCCAACCCTACGTGGGCCTTTATCCAAAACAAGGAGACACTCTTGTTCTGGAGCTTGCTGCGACGTAAGGTGTCTCTAGTGTCCACTGCCAAGCGGTGAAGGGAACTTGTATTGATAACCGACTGGAGGGCCGCCATGGAGTCGCTGAAGATGCCGAACGAGGTTTCACGGGACTTGAGCACTTCTTCCGCCGCCCCAGGGCCTCCAGCGCTGGAGCCAGGTTAGGTTAGTTTTTTTTTTTTTTTTTTTTTTTTTAAATTCTTCTACCTCCAACGTTATCGGAGCCTATGCCTGTCTCCTTCATTACATTCTTGTGATCTTTTTATCATTCGTCCTCCTTAGTATCTTTTATGGGTGGGATTCCCATCTATCCTAGTCTTTCTGATCTATCTATCTTCTTGTCTTTGTATCTTTGTTTATTTTGTACTTTATTTGGGTGTTACAGAAAAATGGGGAGACAATTCTTTATTGCATGGTTTTAGTGCTTTACATTAACTCTTAATCTGAGCTTACATCTATTTAACATATGGATTTGTTCTTATCTACTCGTATATTATTTTACTATTCTTATTTCTATTCTTATTTTAGTTACACGGGAAGCAGTTTTATTCTTGTTCTTACATACACTTATTCTAAATAAACTATTTCTACTTTTACATATTATTATTTCTAGTTTTGCGTCTTAAACATTTTACAGCTATTCGTTTTTTATGCTTGTCTCTAATATAACATACTATATTATGACAGCATATTTGCTTATTCTCTCTTGTTTCGTTCTATTACTCGTTTTGAAATATATTTACAGTAGTTTAAGAATATTTGTGCATTTTTACTCTTTATGATGTCTTTTATATTATTTAGTGTTAATTTCGTGTCTAATATATTCTCGACGTTATAGCGATGCTCTGCAAATTGTGGGCAGTCGAGTATTATGTGCGGAACGGTTTCGCTTGTTTCCGGGTCACAGATGCACGATGGATTCTCCTTGCACTTGAAACGGTTCAAGTACTCGGAGAACCCACCGTGTCCCGTCATTATCTGTGTGTGTAGACCGTTTGTTCCCATTCTACGAATCACACCGTAAGCTACCCTCACATCCGGAAAAAATAACTTAGTAATGGATGCGGTATCACTAGTTTCGTATCTTTGGTTCCATTCATCAAGCGTTGCCATACGTATGCTCCGCTTGATGAACGAGACCGGACATCGGTCGTAGTCTGGTTTTCTCTTGGAGTTTTCAGCGGCTTCTTTTGCTAACTGGTCAGCTCTTTCGTTCCCCAGTAGTCCTACGTGGGCTTTTATCCAGAATAAGTTTACCACCTTGTTCTGGCGGGATGCAGATCTTATATTCTCCCTAGCTTCTACAGCGAGAGGGTGGACTGAAGCGGGGTTTGTAATTGTTTGGAGAGCTGCCATTGAATCGCTGAACACTCCAAAAGAAGATGCCTTGAGCTTGCTTATCTCCCTAGTCGCCCTCGTTATTGCCAGGAGTTCAGCCTGGTAAACTGTGCAGTAATCTGATAGAGCAAGTTTGAGGGCTCTGGTCTCAACGTCACCATGCCATACGGACAATGATGCGCCAACCCCTCCTCCGATCTTGCTCCCGTCCGTAAAGATGCGCACGTCGAAATTGCAGTTGTTGTCCAATTGTTCTTGAGTCACCAGGCTGTCGAATTGCAAGGTATCGCGCTCAGCGGGATGGGGATCCGCCGTTGCAACGGTCATTCGCTCGATCTCCCTGCCCTCCAGTGACGTCAGGAGGGCTCCCCTTTTGGCTTCATAAAGTGAAGCCGCCTCACGAACTCGGAGGTCAAGGGGAAACATTCCAGACAGCACTAGCGCTGAGTTCAGGGAGACCGTGCGATAGGCCTTGCACATTTTCTGAGCGATTCCCCGCTGGATGGTCCCAAGTTGTTTGATAACGCCTAGTTTTTTGGCAGCCGGTGCCCAGACGCTAGCAGCGTAAAGTATTATGGGCTCCACAGTCGCAACATAGATTACCCGTATAATCTCTGGGTGCAACCCCCAGCTGATCTTAGCGGCTCTACACAGCTGTTTGTAGATCGCGATTGCTTTTCTACAAACGAGTGAGACGTGGGTGTTAAAAGTCAGTTTTTCGTCGATGGTTACGCCCAGGAGCTTTATTTCTTTCGACATGCCAATGTCGATCCCCCCCATGCTCAGGCGCGGAGTGTCATATTTTAATTTTCTTGTTATAACCATAGCGGTTGTCTTATGTGGTGCAAATTTAAGTTTATTCTTGACACCCCACGCCAGAACATGATCCAGAGCGGCATTGGCACATTCCTCCACCTTTAATGCGGTGTCTCCATCAAACACCAGCAAAACATCATCCGCAAACGCCTGAATGTAAGTACCTCTGTCCATTGCTGATTTAAGGAGGGGGGGTTAGGTTAGGTTAGGTTAGGTTAGGTTAGGTAAGGTTAGGTTAGGTTAGGTTAGGTTAGGTTAGGTTAGGTTAGTGTCCCGTCATTATCTGTGTGTGTAGACCGTTTGTTCCCATTCTACGAATCACACCGTAAGCTACCCTCACATCCGGAAAAAATAACTTAGTAATGGATGCGGTATCACTAGTTTCGTATCTTTGGTTCCATTCATCAAGCGTTGCCATACGTATGCTCCGCTTGATGAACGAGACCGGACATCGGTCGTAGTCTGGTTTTCTCTTGGAGTTTTCAGCGGCTTCTTTTGCTAACTGGTCAGCTCTTTCGTTCCCCAGTAGTCCTACGTGGGCTTTTATCCAGAATAAGTTTACCACCTTGTTCTGGCGGGATGCAGATCTTATATTCTCCCTAGCTTCTACAGCGAGAGGGTGGACTGAAGCGGGGTTTGTAATTGTTTGGAGAGCTGCCATTGAATCGCTGAACACTCCAAAAGAAGATGCCTTGAGCTTGCTTATCTCCCTAGTCGCCCTCGTTATTGCCAGGAGTTCAGCCTGGTAAACTGTGCAGTAATCTGATAGAGCAAGTTTGAGGGCTCTGGTCTCAACGTCACCATGCCATACGGACAATGATGCGCCAACCCCTCCTCCGATCTTGCTCCCGTCCGTAAAGATGCGCACGTCGAAATTGCAGTTGTTGTCCAATTGTTCTTGAGTCACCAGGCTGTCGAATTGCAAGGTATCGCGCTCAGCGGGATGGGGATCCGCCGTTGCAACGGTCATTCGCTCGATCTCCCTGCCCTCCAGTGACGTCAGGAGGGCTCCCCTTTTGGCTTCATAAAGTGAAGCCGCCTCACGAACTCGGAGGTCAAGGGGAAACATTCCAGACAGCACTAGCGCTGAGTTCAGGGAGACCGTGCGATAGGCCTTGCACATTTTCTGAGCGATTCCCCGCTGGATGGTCCCAAGTTGTTTGATAACGCCTAGTTTTTTGGCAGCCGGTGCCCAGACGCTAGCAGCGTAAAGTATTATGGGCTCCACAGTCGCAACATAGATTACCCGTATAATCTCTGGGTGCAACCCCCAGCTGATCTTAGCGGCTCTACACAGCTGTTTGTAGATCGCGATTGCTTTTCTACAAACGAGTGAGACGTGGGTGTTAAAAGTCAGTTTTTCGTCGATGGTTACGCCCAGGAGCTTTATTTCTTTCGACATGCCAATGTCGATCCCCCCCATGCTCAGGCGCGGAGTGTCATATTTTAATTTTCTTGTTATAACCATAGCGGTTGTCTTATGTGGTGCAAATTTAAGTTTATTCTTGACACCCCACGCCAGAACATGATCCAGAGCGGCATTGGCACATTCCTCCACCTTTAATGCGGTGTCTCCATCAAACACCAGCAAAACATCATCCGCAAACGCCTGAATGTAAGTACCTCTGTCCATTGCTGATTTAAGGAGGGGGGGTTAGGTTAGGTTAGGTTAGGTTAGGTTAGGTAAGGTTAGGTTAGGTTAGGTTAGGTTAGGTTAGGTTAGGTTAGTGTCCCGTCATTATCTGTGTGTGTAGACCGTTTGTTCCCATTCTACGAATCACACCGTAAGCTACCCTCACATCCGGAAAAAATAACTTAGTAATGGATGCGGTATCACTAGTTTCGTATCTTTGGTTCCATTCATCAAGCGTTGCCATACGTATGCTCCGCTTGATGAACGAGACCGGACATCGGTCGTAGTCTGGTTTTCTCTTGGAGTTTTCAGCGGCTTCTTTTGCTAACTGGTCAGCTCTTTCGTTCCCCAGTAGTCCTACGTGGGCTTTTATCCAGAATAAGTTTACCACCTTGTTCTGGCGGGATGCAGATCTTATATTCTCCCTAGCTTCTACAGCGAGAGGGTGGACTGAAGCGGGGTTTGTAATTGTTTGGAGAGCTGCCATTGAATCGCTGAACACTCCAAAAGAAGATGCCTTGAGCTTGCTTATCTCCCTAGTCGCCCTCGTTATTGCCAGGAGTTCAGCCTGGTAAACTGTGCAGTAATCGGATAGAGCAAGTTTGAGGGCTCTGGTCTCAACGTCACCATGCCATACGGACAATGATGCGCCAACCCCTCCTCCGATCTTGCTCCCGTCCGTAAAGATGCGCACGTCGAAATTGCAGTTGTTGTCCAATTGTTCTTGAGTCACCAGGCTGTCGAATTGCAAGGTATCGCGCTCAGCGGGATGGGGATCCGCCGTTGCAACGGTCATTCGCTCGATCTCCCTGCCCTCCAGTGACGTCAGGAGGGCTCCCCTTTTGGCTTCATAAAGTGAAGCCGCCTCACGAACTCGGAGGTCAAGGGGAAACATTCCAGACAGCACTAGCGCTGAGTTCAGGGAGACCGTGCGATAGGCCTTGCACATTTTCTGAGCGATTCCCCGCTGGATGGTCCCAAGTTGTTTGATAACGCCTAGTTTTTTGGCAGCCGGTGCCCAGACGCTAGCAGCGTAAAGTATTATGGGCTCCACAGTCGCAACATAGATTACCCGTATAATCTCTGGGTGCAACCCCCAGCTGATCTTAGCGGCTCTACACAGCTGTTTGTAGATCGCGATTGCTTTTCTACAAACGAGTGAGACGTGGGTGTTAAAAGTCAGTTTTTCGTCGATGGTTACGCCCAGGAGCTTTATTTCTTTCGACATGCCAATGTCGATCCCCCCCATGCTCAGGCGCGGAGTGTCATATTTTAATTTTCTTGTTATAACCATAGCGGTTGTCTTATGTGGTGCAAATTTAAGTTTATTCTTGACACCCCACGCCAGAACATGATCCAGAGCGGCATTGGCACATTCCTCCACCTTTAATGCGGTGTCTCCATCAAACACCAGCAAAACATCATCCGCAAACGCCTGAATGTAAGTACCTCTGTCCATTGCTGATTTAAGGAGGGGGGGTTAGGTTAGGTTAGGTTAGGTAAGGTTAGGTTAGGTTAGGTTAGGTTAGGTTAGGTTAGGTTAGTGTCCCGTCATTATCTGTGTGTGTAGACCGTTTGTTCCCATTCTACGAATCACACCGTAAGCTACCCTCACATCCGGAAAAAATAACTTAGTAATGGATGCGGTATCACTAGTTTCGTATCTTTGGTTCCATTCATCAAGCGTTGCCATACGTATGCTCCGCTTGATGAACGAGACCGGACATCGGTCGTAGTCTGGTTTTCTCTTGGAGTTTTCAGCGGCTTCTTTTGCTAACTGGTCAGCTCTTTCGTTCCCCAGTAGTCCTACGTGGGCTTTTATCCAGAATAAGTTTACCACCTTGTTCTGGCGGGATGCAGATCTTATATTCTCCCTAGCTTCTACAGCGAGAGGGTGGACTGAAGCGGGGTTTGTAATTGTTTGGAGAGCTGCCATTGAATCGCTGAACACTCCAAAAGAAGATGCCTTGAGCTTGCTTATCTCCCTAGTCGCCCTCGTTATTGCCAGGAGTTCAGCCTGGTAAACTGTGCAGTAATCTGATAGAGCAAGTTTGAGGGCTCTGGTCTCAACGTCACCATGCCATACGGACAATGATGCGCCAACCCCTCCTCCGATCTTGCTCCCGTCCGTAAAGATGCGCACGTCGAAATTGCAGTTGTTGTCCAATTGTTCTTGAGTCACCAGGCTGTCGAATTGCAAGGTATCGCGCTCAGCGGGATGGGGATCCGCCGTTGCAACGGTCATTCGCTCGATCTCCCTGCCCTCCAGTGACGTCAGGAGGGCTCCCCTTTTGGCTTCATAAAGTGAAGCCGCCTCACGAACTCGGAGGTCAAGGGGAAACATTCCAGACAGCACTAGCGCTGAGTTCAGGGAGACCGTGCGATAGGCCTTGCACATTTTCTGAGCGATTCCCCGCTGGATGGTCCCAAGTTGTTTGATAACGCCTAGTTTTTTGGCAGCCGGTGCCCAGACGCTAGCAGCGTAAAGTATTATGGGCTCCACAGTCGCAACATAGATTACCCGTATAATCTCTGGGTGCAACCCCCAGCTGATCTTAGCGGCTCTACACAGCTGTTTGTAGATCGCGATTGCTTTTCTACAAACGAGTGAGACGTGGGTGTTAAAAGTCAGTTTTTCGTCGATGGTTACGCCCAGGAGCTTTATTTCTTTCGACATGCCAATGTCGATCCCCCCCATGCTCAGGCGCGGAGTGTCATATTTTAATTTTCTTGTTATAACCATAGCGGTTGTCTTATGTGGTGCAAATTTAAGTTTATTCTTGACACCCCACGCCAGAACATGATCCAGAGCGGCATTGGCACATTCCTCCACCTTTAATGCGGTGTCTCCATCAAACACCAGCAAAACATCATCCGCAAACGCCTGAATGTAAGTACCTCTGTCCATTGCTGATTTAAGGAGGGGGGGTTAGGTTAGGTTAGGTTAGGTTAGGTTAGGTAAGGTTAGGTTAGGTTAGGTTAGGTTAGGTTAGGTTAGGTTAGTGTCCCGTCATTATCTGTGTGTGTAGACCGTTTGTTCCCATTCTACGAATCACACCGTAAGCTACCCTCACATCCGGAAAAAATAACTTAGTAATGGATGCGGTATCACTAGTTTCGTATCTTTGGTTCCATTCATCAAGCGTTGCCATACGTATGCTCCGCTTGATGAACGAGACCGGACATCGGTCGTAGTCTGGTTTTCTCTTGGAGTTTTCAGCGGCTTCTTTTGCTAACTGGTCAGCTCTTTCGTTCCCCAGTAGTCCTACGTGGGCTTTTATCCAGAATAAGTTTACCACCTTGTTCTGGCGGGATGCAGATCTTATATTCTCCCTAGCTTCTACAGCGAGAGGGTGGACTGAAGCGGGGTTTGTAATTGTTTGGAGAGCTGCCATTGAATCGCTGAACACTCCAAAAGAAGATGCCTTGAGCTTGCTTATCTCCCTAGTCGCCCTCGTTATTGCCAGGAGTTCAGCCTGGTAAACTGTGCAGTAATCTGATAGAGCAAGTTTGAGGGCTCTGGTCTCAACGTCACCATGCCATACGGACAATGATGCGCCAACCCCTCCTCCGATCTTGCTCCCGTCCGTAAAGATGCGCACGTCGAAATTGCAGTTGTTGTCCAATTGTTCTTGAGTCACCAGGCTGTCGAATTGCAAGGTATCGCGCTCAGCGGGATGGGGATCCGCCGTTGCAACGGTCATTCGCTCGATCTCCCTGCCCTCCAGTGACGTCAGGAGGGCTCCCCTTTTGGCTTCATAAAGTGAAGCCGCCTCACGAACTCGGAGGTCAAGGGGAAACATTCCAGACAGCACTAGCGCTGAGTTCAGGGAGACCGTGCGATAGGCCTTGCACATTTTCTGAGCGATTCCCCGCTGGATGGTCCCAAGTTGTTTGATAACGCCTAGTTTTTTGGCAGCCGGTGCCCAGACGCTAGCAGCGTAAAGTATTATGGGCTCCACAGTCGCAACATAGATTACCCGTATAATCTCTGGGTGCAACCCCCAGCTGATCTTAGCGGCTCTACACAGCTGTTTGTAGATCGCGATTGCTTTTCTACAAACGAGTGAGACGTGGGTGTTAAAAGTCAGTTTTTCGTCGATGGTTACGCCCAGGAGCTTTATTTCTTTCGACATGCCAATGTCGATCCCCCCCATGCTCAGGCGCGGAGTGTCATATTTTAATTTTCTTGTTATAACCATAGCGGTTGTCTTATGTGGTGCAAATTTAAGTTTATTCTTGACACCCCACGCCAGAACATGATCCAGAGCGGCATTGGCACATTCCTCCACCTTTAATGCGGTGTCTCCATCAAACACCAGCAAAACATCATCCGCAAACGCCTGAATGTAAGTACCTCTGTCCATTGCTGATTTAAGGAGGGGGGGTTAGGTTAGGTTAGGTTAGGTTAGGTTAGGTAAGGTTAGGTTAGGTTAGGTTAGGTTAGGTTAGGTTAGGTTAGTGTCCCGTCATTATCTGTGTGTGTAGACCGTTTGTTCCCATTCTACGAATCACACCGTAAGCTACCCTCACATCCGGAAAAAATAACTTAGTAATGGATGCGGTATCACTAGTTTCGTATCTTTGGTTCCATTCATCAAGCGTTGCCATACGTATGCTCCGCTTGATGAACGAGACCGGACATCGGTCGTAGTCTGGTTTTCTCTTGGAGTTTTCAGCGGCTTCTTTTGCTAACTGGTCAGCTCTTTCGTTCCCCAGTAGTCCTACGTGGGCTTTTATCCAGAATAAGTTTACCACCTTGTTCTGGCGGGATGCAGATCTTATATTCTCCCTAGCTTCTACAGCGAGAGGGTGGACTGAAGCGGGGTTTGTAATTGTTTGGAGAGCTGCCATTGAATCGCTGAACACTCCAAAAGAAGATGCCTTGAGCTTGCTTATCTCCCTAGTCGCCCTCGTTATTGCCAGGAGTTCAGCCTGGTAAACTGTGCAGTAATCGGATAGAGCAAGTTTGAGGGCTCTGGTCTCAACGTCACCATGCCATACGGACAATGATGCGCCAACCCCTCCTCCGATCTTGCTCCCGTCCGTAAAGATGCGCACGTCGAAATTGCAGTTGTTGTCCAATTGTTCTTGAGTCACCAGGCTGTCGAATTGCAAGGTATCGCGCTCAGCGGGATGGGGATCCGCCGTTGCAACGGTCATTCGCTCGATCTCCCTGCCCTCCAGTGACGTCAGGAGGGCTCCCCTTTTGGCTTCATAAAGTGAAGCCGCCTCACGAACTCGGAGGTCAAGGGGAAACATTCCAGACAGCACTAGCGCTGAGTTCAGGGAGACCGTGCGATAGGCCTTGCACATTTTCTGAGCGATTCCCCGCTGGATGGTCCCAAGTTGTTTGATAACGCCTAGTTTTTTGGCAGCCGGTGCCCAGACGCTAGCAGCGTAAAGTATTATGGGCTCCACAGTCGCAACATAGATTACCCGTATAATCTCTGGGTGCAACCCCCAGCTGATCTTAGCGGCTCTACACAGCTGTTTGTAGATCGCGATTGCTTTTCTACAAACGAGTGAGACGTGGGTGTTAAAAGTCAGTTTTTCGTCGATGGTTACGCCCAGGAGCTTTATTTCTTTCGACATGCCAATGTCGATCCCCCCCATGCTCAGGCGCGGAGTGTCATATTTTAATTTTCTTGTTATAACCATAGCGGTTGTCTTATGTGGTGCAAATTTAAGTTTATTCTTGACACCCCACGCCAGAACATGATCCAGAGCGGCATTGGCACATTCCTCCACCTTTAATGCGGTGTCTCCATCAAACACCAGCAAAACATCATCCGCAAACGCCTGAATGTAAGTACCTCTGTCCATTGCTGATTTAAGGAGGGGGGGTTAGGTTAGGTTAGGTTAGGTAAGGTTAGGTTAGGTTAGGTTAGGTTAGGTTAGGTTAGGTTAGTGTCCCGTCATTATCTGTGTGTGTAGACCGTTTGTTCCCATTCTACGAATCACACCGTAAGCTACCCTCACATCCGGAAAAAATAACTTAGTAATGGATGCGGTATCACTAGTTTCGTATCTTTGGTTCCATTCATCAAGCGTTGCCATACGTATGCTCCGCTTGATGAACGAGACCGGACATCGGTCGTAGTCTGGTTTTCTCTTGGAGTTTTCAGCGGCTTCTTTTGCTAACTGGTCAGCTCTTTCGTTCCCCAGTAGTCCTACGTGGGCTTTTATCCAGAATAAGTTTACCACCTTGTTCTGGCGGGATGCAGATCTTATATTCTCCCTAGCTTCTACAGCGAGAGGGTGGACTGAAGCGGGGTTTGTAATTGTTTGGAGAGCTGCCATTGAATCGCTGAACACTCCAAAAGAAGATGCCTTGAGCTTGCTTATCTCCCTAGTCGCCCTCGTTATTGCCAGGAGTTCAGCCTGGTAAACTGTGCAGTAATCTGATAGAGCAAGTTTGAGGGCTCTGGTCTCAACGTCACCATGCCATACGGACAATGATGCGCCAACCCCTCCTCCGATCTTGCTCCCGTCCGTAAAGATGCGCACGTCGAAATTGCAGTTGTTGTCCAATTGTTCTTGAGTCACCAGGCTGTCGAATTGCAAGGTATCGCGCTCAGCGGGATGGGGATCCGCCGTTGCAACGGTCATTCGCTCGATCTCCCTGCCCTCCAGTGACGTCAGGAGGGCTCCCCTTTTGGCTTCATAAAGTGAAGCCGCCTCACGAACTCGGAGGTCAAGGGGAAACATTCCAGACAGCACTAGCGCTGAGTTCAGGGAGACCGTGCGATAGGCCTTGCACATTTTCTGAGCGATTCCCCGCTGGATGGTCCCAAGTTGTTTGATAACGCCTAGTTTTTTGGCAGCCGGTGCCCAGACGCTAGCAGCGTAAAGTATTATGGGCTCCACAGTCGCAACATAGATTACCCGTATAATCTCTGGGTGCAACCCCCAGCTGATCTTAGCGGCTCTACACAGCTGTTTGTAGATCGCGATTGCTTTTCTACAAACGAGTGAGACGTGGGTGTTAAAAGTCAGTTTTTCGTCGATGGTTACGCCCAGGAGCTTTATTTCTTTCGACATGCCAATGTCGATCCCCCCCATGCTCAGGCGCGGAGTGTCATATTTTAATTTTCTTGTTATAACCATAGCGGTTGTCTTATGTGGTGCAAATTTAAGTTTATTCTTGACACCCCACGCCAGAACATGATCCAGAGCGGCATTGGCACATTCCTCCACCTTTAATGCGGTGTCTCCATCAAACACCAGCAAAACATCATCCGCAAACGCCTGAATGTAAGTACCTCTGTCCATTGCTGATTTAAGGAGGGGGGGTTAGGTTAGGTTAGGTTAGGTTAGGTTAGGTAAGGTTAGGTTAGGTTAGGTTAGGTTAGGTTAGGTTAGGTTAGTGTCCCGTCATTATCTGTGTGTGTAGACCGTTTGTTCCCATTCTACGAATCACACCGTAAGCTACCCTCACATCCGGAAAAAATAACTTAGTAATGGATGCGGTATCACTAGTTTCGTATCTTTGGTTCCATTCATCAAGCGTTGCCATACGTATGCTCCGCTTGATGAACGAGACCGGACATCGGTCGTAGTCTGGTTTTCTCTTGGAGTTTTCAGCGGCTTCTTTTGCTAACTGGTCAGCTCTTTCGTTCCCCAGTAGTCCTACGTGGGCTTTTATCCAGAATAAGTTTACCACCTTGTTCTGGCGGGATGCAGATCTTATATTCTCCCTAGCTTCTACAGCGAGAGGGTGGACTGAAGCGGGGTTTGTAATTGTTTGGAGAGCTGCCATTGAATCGCTGAACACTCCAAAAGAAGATGCCTTGAGCTTGCTTATCTCCCTAGTCGCCCTCGTTATTGCCAGGAGTTCAGCCTGGTAAACTGTGCAGTAATCTGATAGAGCAAGTTTGAGGGCTCTGGTCTCAACGTCACCATGCCATACGGACAATGATGCGCCAACCCCTCCTCCGATCTTGCTCCCGTCCGTAAAGATGCGCACGTCGAAATTGCAGTTGTTGTCCAATTGTTCTTGAGTCACCAGGCTGTCGAATTGCAAGGTATCGCGCTCAGCGGGATGGGGATCCGCCGTTGCAACGGTCATTCGCTCGATCTCCCTGCCCTCCAGTGACGTCAGGAGGGCTCCCCTTTTGGCTTCATAAAGTGAAGCCGCCTCACGAACTCGGAGGTCAAGGGGAAACATTCCAGACAGCACTAGCGCTGAGTTCAGGGAGACCGTGCGATAGGCCTTGCACATTTTCTGAGCGATTCCCCGCTGGATGGTCCCAAGTTGTTTGATAACGCCTAGTTTTTTGGCAGCCGGTGCCCAGACGCTAGCAGCGTAAAGTATTATGGGCTCCACAGTCGCAACATAGATTACCCGTATAATCTCTGGGTGCAACCCCCAGCTGATCTTAGCGGCTCTACACAGCTGTTTGTAGATCGCGATTGCTTTTCTACAAACGAGTGAGACGTGGGTGTTAAAAGTCAGTTTTTCGTCGATGGTTACGCCCAGGAGCTTTATTTCTTTCGACATGCCAATGTCGATCCCCCCCATGCTCAGGCGCGGAGTGTCATATTTTAATTTTCTTGTTATAACCATAGCGGTTGTCTTATGTGGTGCAAATTTAAGTTTATTCTTGACACCCCACGCCAGAACATGATCCAGAGCGGCATTGGCACATTCCTCCACCTTTAATGCGGTGTCTCCATCAAACACCAGCAAAACATCATCCGCAAACGCCTGAATGTAAGTACCTCTGTCCATTGCTGATTTAAGGAGGGGGGGTTAGGTTAGGTTAGGTTAGGTTAGGTTAGGTAAGGTTAGGTTAGGTTAGGTTAGGTTAGGTTAGGTTAGGTTAGTGTCCCGTCATTATCTGTGTGTGTAGACCGTTTGTTCCCATTCTACGAATCACACCGTAAGCTACCCTCACATCCGGAAAAAATAACTTAGTAATGGATGCGGTATCACTAGTTTCGTATCTTTGGTTCCATTCATCAAGCGTTGCCATACGTATGCTCCGCTTGATGAACGAGACCGGACATCGGTCGTAGTCTGGTTTTCTCTTGGAGTTTTCAGCGGCTTCTTTTGCTAACTGGTCAGCTCTTTCGTTCCCCAGTAGTCCTACGTGGGCTTTTATCCAGAATAAGTTTACCACCTTGTTCTGGCGGGATGCAGATCTTATATTCTCCCTAGCTTCTACAGCGAGAGGGTGGACTGAAGCGGGGTTTGTAATTGTTTGGAGAGCTGCCATTGAATCGCTGAACACTCCAAAAGAAGATGCCTTGAGCTTGCTTATCTCCCTAGTCGCCCTCGTTATTGCCAGGAGTTCAGCCTGGTAAACTGTGCAGTAATCTGATAGAGCAAGTTTGAGGGCTCTGGTCTCAACGTCACCATGCCATACGGACAATGATGCGCCAACCCCTCCTCCGATCTTGCTCCCGTCCGTAAAGATGCGCACGTCGAAATTGCAGTTGTTGTCCAATTGTTCTTGAGTCACCAGGCTGTCGAATTGCAAGGTATCGCGCTCAGCGGGATGGGGATCCGCCGTTGCAACGGTCATTCGCTCGATCTCCCTGCCCTCCAGTGACGTCAGGAGGGCTCCCCTTTTGGCTTCATAAAGTGAAGCCGCCTCACGAACTCGGAGGTCAAGGGGAAACATTCCAGACAGCACTAGCGCTGAGTTCAGGGAGACCGTGCGATAGGCCTTGCACATTTTCTGAGCGATTCCCCGCTGGATGGTCCCAAGTTGTTTGATAACGCCTAGTTTTTTGGCAGCCGGTGCCCAGACGCTAGCAGCGTAAAGTATTATGGGCTCCACAGTCGCAACATAGATTACCCGTATAATCTCTGGGTGCAACCCCCAGCTGATCTTAGCGGCTCTACACAGCTGTTTGTAGATCGCGATTGCTTTTCTACAAACGAGTGAGACGTGGGTGTTAAAAGTCAGTTTTTCGTCGATGGTTACGCCCAGGAGCTTTATTTCTTTCGACATGCCAATGTCGATCCCCCCCATGCTCAGGCGCGGAGTGTCATATTTTAATTTTCTTGTTATAACCATAGCGGTTGTCTTATGTGGTGCAAATTTAAGTTTATTCTTGACACCCCACGCCAGAACATGATCCAGAGCGGCATTGGCACATTCCTCCACCTTTAATGCGGTGTCTCCATCAAACACCAGCAAAACATCATCCGCAAACGCCTGAATGTAAGTACCTCTGTCCATTGCTGATTTAAGGAGGGGGGGTTAGGTTAGGTTAGGTTAGGTAAGGTTAGGTTAGGTTAGGTTAGGTTAGGTTAGGTTAGGTTAGTGTCCCGTCATTATCTGTGTGTGTAGACCGTTTGTTCCCATTCTACGAATCACACCGTAAGCTACCCTCACATCCGGAAAAAATAACTTAGTAATGGATGCGGTATCACTAGTTTCGTATCTTTGGTTCCATTCATCAAGCGTTGCCATACGTATGCTCCGCTTGATGAACGAGACCGGACATCGGTCGTAGTCTGGTTTTCTCTTGGAGTTTTCAGCGGCTTCTTTTGCTAACTGGTCAGCTCTTTCGTTCCCCAGTAGTCCTACGTGGGCTTTTATCCAGAATAAGTTTACCACCTTGTTCTGGCGGGATGCAGATCTTATATTCTCCCTAGCTTCTACAGCGAGAGGGTGGACTGAAGCGGGGTTTGTAATTGTTTGGAGAGCTGCCATTGAATCGCTGAACACTCCAAAAGAAGATGCCTTGAGCTTGCTTATCTCCCTAGTCGCCCTCGTTATTGCCAGGAGTTCAGCCTGGTAAACTGTGCAGTAATCTGATAGAGCAAGTTTGAGGGCTCTGGTCTCAACGTCACCATGCCATACGGACAATGATGCGCCAACCCCTCCTCCGATCTTGCTCCCGTCCGTAAAGATGCGCACGTCGAAATTGCAGTTGTTGTCCAATTGTTCTTGAGTCACCAGGCTGTCGAATTGCAAGGTATCGCGCTCAGCGGGATGGGGATCCGCCGTTGCAACGGTCATTCGCTCGATCTCCCTGCCCTCCAGTGACGTCAGGAGGGCTCCCCTTTTGGCTTCATAAAGTGAAGCCGCCTCACGAACTCGGAGGTCAAGGGGAAACATTCCAGACAGCACTAGCGCTGAGTTCAGGGAGACCGTGCGATAGGCCTTGCACATTTTCTGAGCGATTCCCCGCTGGATGGTCCCAAGTTGTTTGATAACGCCTAGTTTTTTGGCAGCCGGTGCCCAGACGCTAGCAGCGTAAAGTATTATGGGCTCCACAGTCGCAACATAGATTACCCGTATAATCTCTGGGTGCAACCCCCAGCTGATCTTAGCGGCTCTACACAGCTGTTTGTAGATCGCGATTGCTTTTCTACAAACGAGTGAGACGTGGGTGTTAAAAGTCAGTTTTTCGTCGATGGTTACGCCCAGGAGCTTTATTTCTTTCGACATGCCAATGTCGATCCCCCCCATGCTCAGGCGCGGAGTGTCATATTTTAATTTTCTTGTTATAACCATAGCGGTTGTCTTATGTGGTGCAAATTTAAGTTTATTCTTGACACCCCACGCCAGAACATGATCCAGAGCGGCATTGGCACATTCCTCCACCTTTAATGCGGTGTCTCCATCAAACACCAGCAAAACATCATCCGCAAACGCCTGAATGTAAGTACCTCTGTCCATTGCTGATTTAAGGAGGGGGGGTTAGGTTAGGTTAGGTTAGGTTAGGTTAGGTAAGGTTAGGTTAGGTTAGGTTAGGTTAGGTTAGGTTAGGTTAGTGTCCCGTCATTATCTGTGTGTGTAGACCGTTTGTTCCCATTCTACGAATCACACCGTAAGCTACCCTCACATCCGGAAAAAATAACTTAGTAATGGATGCGGTATCACTAGTTTCGTATCTTTGGTTCCATTCATCAAGCGTTGCCATACGTATGCTCCGCTTGATGAACGAGACCGGACATCGGTCGTAGTCTGGTTTTCTCTTGGAGTTTTCAGCGGCTTCTTTTGCTAACTGGTCAGCTCTTTCGTTCCCCAGTAGTCCTACGTGGGCTTTTATCCAGAATAAGTTTACCACCTTGTTCTGGCGGGATGCAGATCTTATATTCTCCCTAGCTTCTACAGCGAGAGGGTGGACTGAAGCGGGGTTTGTAATTGTTTGGAGAGCTGCCATTGAATCGCTGAACACTCCAAAAGAAGATGCCTTGAGCTTGCTTATCTCCCTAGTCGCCCTCGTTATTGCCAGGAGTTCAGCCTGGTAAACTGTGCAGTAATCTGATAGAGCAAGTTTGAGGGCTCTGGTCTCAACGTCACCATGCCATACGGACAATGATGCGCCAACCCCTCCTCCGATCTTGCTCCCGTCCGTAAAGATGCGCACGTCGAAATTGCAGTTGTTGTCCAATTGTTCTTGAGTCACCAGGCTGTCGAATTGCAAGGTATCGCGCTCAGCGGGATGGGGATCCGCCGTTGCAACGGTCATTCGCTCGATCTCCCTGCCCTCCAGTGACGTCAGGAGGGCTCCCCTTTTGGCTTCATAAAGTGAAGCCGCCTCACGAACTCGGAGGTCAAGGGGAAACATTCCAGACAGCACTAGCGCTGAGTTCAGGGAGACCGTGCGATAGGCCTTGCACATTTTCTGAGCGATTCCCCGCTGGATGGTCCCAAGTTGTTTGATAACGCCTAGTTTTTTGGCAGCCGGTGCCCAGACGCTAGCAGCGTAAAGTATTATGGGCTCCACAGTCGCAACATAGATTACCCGTATAATCTCTGGGTGCAACCCCCAGCTGATCTTAGCGGCTCTACACAGCTGTTTGTAGATCGCGATTGCTTTTCTACAAACGAGTGAGACGTGGGTGTTAAAAGTCAGTTTTTCGTCGATGGTTACGCCCAGGAGCTTTATTTCTTTCGACATGCCAATGTCGATCCCCCCCATGCTCAGGCGCGGAGTGTCATATTTTAATTTTCTTGTTATAACCATAGCGGTTGTCTTATGTGGTGCAAATTTAAGTTTATTCTTGACACCCCACGCCAGAACATGATCCAGAGCGGCATTGGCACATTCCTCCACCTTTAATGCGGTGTCTCCATCAAACACCAGCAAAACATCATCCGCAAACGCCTGAATGTAAGTACCTCTGTCCATTGCTGATTTAAGGAGGGGGGGTTAGGTTAGGTTAGGTTAGGTTAGGTTAGGTAAGGTTAGGTTAGGTTAGGTTAGGTTGCACACATCTCCACCAGTGTCGGACGGGAATGGCCAGGTGTTCCCGGCCATTCCCGTAGCCCCCCAACTTGGGAGGCATGCGGGGCCCGCCAGCTAGGCGGGCATGCGCCGGGAGGGTTGTGGATGTAAAGGCTGAGCCGGTTTCCCATGGCCCTCCCATCACGGCGATGTGGGAACACCGCTGTTTTTTAGTGGGTATACTGTCACTAGCGACAGGAGTCCCACATACCCCACTCGTCCCCCACGAGCGGGGATGCGTAATGCATTTCTCAGCGATAAAAAAAAAAAAAAAAAAAAAAAAAAAAAAAAAGGTTAGGTTAGGTTAGGTTAGGTTAGGTTAGTGTCCCGTCATTATCTGTGTGTGTAGACCGTTTGTTCCCATTCTACGAATCACACCGTAAGCTACCCTCACATCCGGAAAAAATAACTTAGTAATGGATGCGGTATCACTAGTTTCGTATCTTTGGTTCCATTCATCAAGCGTTGCCATACGTATGCTCCGCTTGATGAACGAGACCGGACATCGGTCGTAGTCTGGTTTTCTCTTGGAGTTTTCAGCGGCTTCTTTTGCTAACTGGTCAGCTCTTTCGTTCCCCAGTAGTCCTACGTGGGCTTTTATCCAGAATAAGTTTACCACCTTGTTCTGGCGGGATGCAGATCTTATATTCTCCCTAGCTTCTACAGCGAGAGGGTGGACTGAAGCGGGGTTTGTAATTGTTTGGAGAGCTGCCATTGAATCGCTGAACACTCCAAAAGAAGATGCCTTGAGCTTGCTTATCTCCCTAGTCGCCCTCGTTATTGCCAGGAGTTCAGCCTGGTAAACTGTGCAGTAATCTGATAGAGCAAGTTTGAGGGCTCTGGTCTCAACGTCACCATGCCATACGGACAATGATGCGCCAACCCCTCCTCCGATCTTGCTCCCGTCCGTAAAGATGCGCACGTCGAAATTGCAGTTGTTGTCCAATTGTTCTTGAGTCACCAGGCTGTCGAATTGCAAGGTATCGCGCTCAGCGGGATGGGGATCCGCCGTTGCAACGGTCATTCGCTCGATCTCCCTGCCCTCCAGTGACGTCAGGAGGGCTCCCCTTTTGGCTTCATAAAGTGAAGCCGCCTCACGAACTCGGAGGTCAAGGGGAAACATTCCAGACAGCACTAGCGCTGAGTTCAGGGAGACCGTGCGATAGGCCTTGCACATTTTCTGAGCGATTCCCCGCTGGATGGTCCCAAGTTGTTTGATAACGCCTAGTTTTTTGGCAGCCGGTGCCCAGACGCTAGCAGCGTAAAGTATTATGGGCTCCACAGTCGCAACATAGATTACCCGTATAATCTCTGGGTGCAACCCCCAGCTGATCTTAGCGGCTCTACACAGCTGTTTGTAGATCGCGATTGCTTTTCTACAAACGAGTGAGACGTGGGTGTTAAAAGTCAGTTTTTCGTCGATGGTTACGCCCAGGAGCTTTATTTCTTTCGACATGCCAATGTCGATCCCCCCCATGCTCAGGCGCGGAGTGTCATATTTTAATTTTCTTGTTATAACCATAGCGGTTGTCTTATGTGGTGCAAATTTAAGTTTATTCTTGACACCCCACGCCAGAACATGATCCAGAGCGGCATTGGCACATTCCTCCACCTTTAATGCGGTGTCTCCATCAAACACCAGCAAAACATCATCCGCAAACGCCTGAATGTAAGTACCTCTGTCCATTGCTGATTTAAGGAGGGGGGGTTAGGTTAGGTTAGGTTAGGTTAGGTTAGGTAAGGTTAGGTTAGGTTAGGTTAGGTTACCTGACGCTCACATCTTCGTGGAGAGCGTCAGAATTGAGGTGAAGGCCCAGATGAAATATCTGGGCCTTGTACTCGACAGCAGGTGGCGCTTCGGTCCACATTTTAGCGGGCTATCGTCGCGCCTGCTGAAGACCGCAGGCGCGCTCTCCTGGCTGCTTCCCAACCTGGGGGGGCCCAGCGCGCGATGTCGGCAACTTTACGCCGGCATCTTGAGGAGTATGGCCCTCTACGGGGCTCCTATCTGGGAGGACTCCCTCCAAAGGAGGGAGAATGCCGCCGCCTTACGGGCACCTCAGAGGGCCATAGCCCAGCGAGCGGCGCGGGCTTACCGCACGGTGAGCTTTGGGGCGGCATGTGCTCTGGCCGGCACCCCTCCTTGGGAACTCGAGGCGTGGGTGCTTGCCAGAGTATATGAATGGACGGCGGGGCGGAGGGCGAGAGGACAACGCTCAGCCCCGGAAGAGCGGGAAGCCGTCCGGCAGGAGGCGAGGGACGCCATCGTCGTCCATTGGACGAGGGACCTCACCACCGCAGCCTTCGGCCGCCGAACCCTCGACGCGATTGGGCCAGTCCTGCGAGACTGGCTCGAGCGGTCACATGGGTTCCTCTCGTTCCGTCTGGTGCAGGTGCTGTCCGGACACGGTTGTTTTGGATCGTACCTGCACCGAATCGGACGGGAGAGGACGCCGTCGTGCCTCGACTGTGGTGCGGCGGAGGACGCAGCGCAGCACACCCTCGAGGTGTGCCCGTCGTGGTCCGAGCCGCGCCGCAGTCTCATCGCCGTGATCGGACCGGACCTCTCGCTCCCCGGCTTGGTTAACGCTATGCTGAGGGATGAGAGGTCCTGGGCGGCAGTTGCCTCCTTCTGTGAACACGTCATGTCCCAGAAGGAGGCGGCGGAGCGCGCACGGGAGGACGATCCCGACGCGGCGCCGCTCCGAAGGCGGAGGAGGGGTCGAAGAAGACGTCAGTTCGATAGTCATCTCCGGCTCCTCCCAGGTGGAGACCAGCAAGCAATGGGTGCGGGGGCACCCTTGCCTGTATTGCACACATCTCCACCAGTGTCGGACGGGAATGGCCAGGTGTTCCCGGCCATTCCCGTAGCCCCCCAACTTGGGAGGCATGCGGGGCCCGCCAGCTAGGCGGGCATGCGCCGGGAGGGTTGTGGATGTAAAGGCTGAGCCGGTTTCCCATGGCCCTCCCATCACGGCGATGTGGGAACACCGCTGTTTTTTAGTGGGTATACTGTCGCTAGCGACAGGAGTCCCACATACCCCACTCGTCCCCCACGAGCGGGGATGCGTAATGCATTTCTCAGCGTTAAAAAAAAAAAAAAAAAAAAAAAAAAAAAGGTTAGGTTAGGTTAGGTTAGGTTAGGTTAGTGTCCCGTCATTATCTGTGTGTGTAGACCGTTTGTTCCCATTCTACGAATCACACCGTAAGCTACCCTCACATCCGGAAAAAATAACTTAGTAATGGATGCGGTATCACTAGTTTCGTATCTTTGGTTCCATTCATCAAGCGTTGCCATACGTATGCTCCGCTTGATGAACGAGACCGGACATCGGTCGTAGTCTGGTTTTCTCTTGGAGTTTTCAGCGGCTTCTTTTGCTAACTGGTCAGCTCTTTCGTTCCCCAGTAGTCCTACGTGGGCTTTTATCCAGAATAAGTTTACCACCTTGTTCTGGCGGGATGCAGATCTTATATTCTCCCTAGCTTCTACAGCGAGAGGGTGGACTGAAGCGGGGTTTGTAATTGTTTGGAGAGCTGCCATTGAATCGCTGAACACTCCAAAAGAAGATGCCTTGAGCTTGCTTATCTCCCTAGTCGCCCTCGTTATTGCCAGGAGTTCAGCCTGGTAAACTGTGCAGTAATCTGATAGAGCAAGTTTGAGGGCTCTGGTCTCAACGTCACCATGCCATACGGACAATGATGCGCCAACCCCTCCTCCGATCTTGCTCCCGTCCGTAAAGATGCGCACGTCGAAATTGCAGTTGTTGTCCAATTGTTCTTGAGTCACCAGGCTGTCGAATTGCAAGGTATCGCGCTCAGCGGGATGGGGATCCGCCGTTGCAACGGTCATTCGCTCGATCTCCCTGCCCTCCAGTGACGTCAGGAGGGCTCCCCTTTTGGCTTCATAAAGTGAAGCCGCCTCACGAACTCGGAGGTCAAGGGGAAACATTCCAGACAGCACTAGCGCTGAGTTCAGGGAGACCGTGCGATAGGCCTTGCACATTTTCTGAGCGATTCCCCGCTGGATGGTCCCAAGTTGTTTGATAACGCCTAGTTTTTTGGCAGCCGGTGCCCAGACGCTAGCAGCGTAAAGTATTATGGGCTCCACAGTCGCAACATAGATTACCCGTATAATCTCTGGGTGCAACCCCCAGCTGATCTTAGCGGCTCTACACAGCTGTTTGTAGATCGCGATTGCTTTTCTACAAACGAGTGAGACGTGGGTGTTAAAAGTCAGTTTTTCGTCGATGGTTACGCCCAGGAGCTTTATTTCTTTCGACATGCCAATGTCGATCCCCCCCATGCTCAGGCGCGGAGTGTCATATTTTAATTTTCTTGTTATAACCATAGCGGTTGTCTTATGTGGTGCAAATTTAAGTTTATTCTTGACACCCCACGCCAGAACATGATCCAGAGCGGCATTGGCACATTCCTCCACCTTTAATGCGGTGTCTCCATCAAACACCAGCAAAACATCATCCGCAAACGCCTGAATGTAAGTACCTCTGTCCATTGCTGATTTAAGGAGGGGGGGTTAGGTTAGGTTAGGTTAGGTTAGGTTAGGTAAGGTTAGGTTAGGTTAGGTTAGGTTAGGTTAGGTTAGGTTAGTGTCCCGTCATTATCTGTGTGTGTAGACCGTTTGTTCCCATTCTACGAATCACACCGTAAGCTACCCTCACATCCGGAAAAAATAACTTAGTAATGGATGCGGTATCACTAGTTTCGTATCTTTGGTTCCATTCATCAAGCGTTGCCATACGTATGCTCCGCTTGATGAACGAGACCGGACATCGGTCGTAGTCTGGTTTTCTCTTGGAGTTTTCAGCGGCTTCTTTTGCTAACTGGTCAGCTCTTTCGTTCCCCAGTAGTCCTACGTGGGCTTTTATCCAGAATAAGTTTACCACCTTGTTCTGGCGGGATGCAGATCTTATATTCTCCCTAGCTTCTACAGCGAGAGGGTGGACTGAAGCGGGGTTTGTAATTGTTTGGAGAGCTGCCATTGAATCGCTGAACACTCCAAAAGAAGATGCCTTGAGCTTGCTTATCTCCCTAGTCGCCCTCGTTATTGCCAGGAGTTCAGCCTGGTAAACTGTGCAGTAATCTGATAGAGCAAGTTTGAGGGCTCTGGTCTCAACGTCACCATGCCATACGGACAATGATGCGCCAACCCCTCCTCCGATCTTGCTCCCGTCCGTAAAGATGCGCACGTCGAAATTGCAGTTGTTGTCCAATTGTTCTTGAGTCACCAGGCTGTCGAATTGCAAGGTATCGCGCTCAGCGGGATGGGGATCCGCCGTTGCAACGGTCATTCGCTCGATCTCCCTGCCCTCCAGTGACGTCAGGAGGGCTCCCCTTTTGGCTTCATAAAGTGAAGCCGCCTCACGAACTCGGAGGTCAAGGGGAAACATTCCAGACAGCACTAGCGCTGAGTTCAGGGAGACCGTGCGATAGGCCTTGCACATTTTCTGAGCGATTCCCCGCTGGATGGTCCCAAGTTGTTTGATAACGCCTAGTTTTTTGGCAGCCGGTGCCCAGACGCTAGCAGCGTAAAGTATTATGGGCTCCACAGTCGCAACATAGATTACCCGTATAATCTCTGGGTGCAACCCCCAGCTGATCTTAGCGGCTCTACACAGCTGTTTGTAGATCGCGATTGCTTTTCTACAAACGAGTGAGACGTGGGTGTTAAAAGTCAGTTTTTCGTCGATGGTTACGCCCAGGAGCTTTATTTCTTTCGACATGCCAATGTCGATCCCCCCCATGCTCAGGCGCGGAGTGTCATATTTTAATTTTCTTGTTATAACCATAGCGGTTGTCTTATGTGGTGCAAATTTAAGTTTATTCTTGACACCCCACGCCAGAACATGATCCAGAGCGGCATTGGCACATTCCTCCACCTTTAATGCGGTGTCTCCATCAAACACCAGCAAAACATCATCCGCAAACGCCTGAATGTAAGTACCTCTGTCCATTGCTGATTTAAGGAGGGGGGGTTAGGTTAGGTTAGGTTAGGTTAGGTTAGGTAAGGTTAGGTTAGGTTAGGTTAGGTTAGGTTAGGTTAGGTTAGTGTCCCGTCATTATCTGTGTGTGTAGACCGTTTGTTCCCATTCTACGAATCACACCGTAAGCTACCCTCACATCCGGAAAAAATAACTTAGTAATGGATGCGGTATCACTAGTTTCGTATCTTTGGTTCCATTCATCAAGCGTTGCCATACGTATGCTCCGCTTGATGAACGAGACCGGACATCGGTCGTAGTCTGGTTTTCTCTTGGAGTTTTCAGCGGCTTCTTTTGCTAACTGGTCAGCTCTTTCGTTCCCCAGTAGTCCTACGTGGGCTTTTATCCAGAATAAGTTTACCACCTTGTTCTGGCGGGATGCAGATCTTATATTCTCCCTAGCTTCTACAGCGAGAGGGTGGACTGAAGCGGGGTTTGTAATTGTTTGGAGAGCTGCCATTGAATCGCTGAACACTCCAAAAGAAGATGCCTTGAGCTTGCTTATCTCCCTAGTCGCCCTCGTTATTGCCAGGAGTTCAGCCTGGTAAACTGTGCAGTAATCTGATAGAGCAAGTTTGAGGGCTCTGGTCTCAACGTCACCATGCCATACGGACAATGATGCGCCAACCCCTCCTCCGATCTTGCTCCCGTCCGTAAAGATGCGCACGTCGAAATTGCAGTTGTTGTCCAATTGTTCTTGAGTCACCAGGCTGTCGAATTGCAAGGTATCGCGCTCAGCGGGATGGGGATCCGCCGTTGCAACGGTCATTCGCTCGATCTCCCTGCCCTCCAGTGACGTCAGGAGGGCTCCCCTTTTGGCTTCATAAAGTGAAGCCGCCTCACGAACTCGGAGGTCAAGGGGAAACATTCCAGACAGCACTAGCGCTGAGTTCAGGGAGACCGTGCGATAGGCCTTGCACATTTTCTGAGCGATTCCCCGCTGGATGGTCCCAAGTTGTTTGATAACGCCTAGTTTTTTGGCAGCCGGTGCCCAGACGCTAGCAGCGTAAAGTATTATGGGCTCCACAGTCGCAACATAGATTACCCGTATAATCTCTGGGTGCAACCCCCAGCTGATCTTAGCGGCTCTACACAGCTGTTTGTAGATCGCGATTGCTTTTCTACAAACGAGTGAGACGTGGGTGTTAAAAGTCAGTTTTTCGTCGATGGTTACGCCCAGGAGCTTTATTTCTTTCGACATGCCAATGTCGATCCCCCCCATGCTCAGGCGCGGAGTGTCATATTTTAATTTTCTTGTTATAACCATAGCGGTTGTCTTATGTGGTGCAAATTTAAGTTTATTCTTGACACCCCACGCCAGAACATGATCCAGAGCGGCATTGGCACATTCCTCCACCTTTAATGCGGTGTCTCCATCAAACACCAGCAAAACATCATCCGCAAACGCCTGAATGTAAGTACCTCTGTCCATTGCTGATTTAAGGAGGGGGGGTTAGGTTAGGTTAGGTTAGGTTAGGTTAGGTAAGGTTAGGTTAGGTTAGGTTAGGTTAGGTTAGGTTAGGTTAGTGTCCCGTCATTATCTGTGTGTGTAGACCGTTTGTTCCCATTCTACGAATCACACCGTAAGCTACCCTCACATCCGGAAAAAATAACTTAGTAATGGATGCGGTATCACTAGTTTCGTATCTTTGGTTCCATTCATCAAGCGTTGCCATACGTATGCTCCGCTTGATGAACGAGACCGGACATCGGTCGTAGTCTGGTTTTCTCTTGGAGTTTTCAGCGGCTTCTTTTGCTAACTGGTCAGCTCTTTCGTTCCCCAGTAGTCCTACGTGGGCTTTTATCCAGAATAAGTTTACCACCTTGTTCTGGCGGGATGCAGATCTTATATTCTCCCTAGCTTCTACAGCGAGAGGGTGGACTGAAGCGGGGTTTGTAATTGTTTGGAGAGCTGCCATTGAATCGCTGAACACTCCAAAAGAAGATGCCTTGAGCTTGCTTATCTCCCTAGTCGCCCTCGTTATTGCCAGGAGTTCAGCCTGGTAAACTGTGCAGTAATCTGATAGAGCAAGTTTGAGGGCTCTGGTCTCAACGTCACCATGCCATACGGACAATGATGCGCCAACCCCTCCTCCGATCTTGCTCCCGTCCGTAAAGATGCGCACGTCGAAATTGCAGTTGTTGTCCAATTGTTCTTGAGTCACCAGGCTGTCGAATTGCAAGGTATCGCGCTCAGCGGGATGGGGATCCGCCGTTGCAACGGTCATTCGCTCGATCTCCCTGCCCTCCAGTGACGTCAGGAGGGCTCCCCTTTTGGCTTCATAAAGTGAAGCCGCCTCACGAACTCGGAGGTCAAGGGGAAACATTCCAGACAGCACTAGCGCTGAGTTCAGGGAGACCGTGCGATAGGCCTTGCACATTTTCTGAGCGATTCCCCGCTGGATGGTCCCAAGTTGTTTGATAACGCCTAGTTTTTTGGCAGCCGGTGCCCAGACGCTAGCAGCGTAAAGTATTATGGGCTCCACAGTCGCAACATAGATTACCCGTATAATCTCTGGGTGCAACCCCCAGCTGATCTTAGCGGCTCTACACAGCTGTTTGTAGATCGCGATTGCTTTTCTACAAACGAGTGAGACGTGGGTGTTAAAAGTCAGTTTTTCGTCGATGGTTACGCCCAGGAGCTTTATTTCTTTCGACATGCCAATGTCGATCCCCCCCATGCTCAGGCGCGGAGTGTCATATTTTAATTTTCTTGTTATAACCATAGCGGTTGTCTTATGTGGTGCAAATTTAAGTTTATTCTTGACACCCCACGCCAGAACATGATCCAGAGCGGCATTGGCACATTCCTCCACCTTTAATGCGGTGTCTCCATCAAACACCAGCAAAACATCATCCGCAAACGCCTGAATGTAAGTACCTCTGTCCATTGCTGATTTAAGGAGGGGGGGTTAGGTTAGGTTAGGTTAGGTTAGGTTAGGTTAGGTTAGGTTAGGTTAGGTTAGGTTAGGTTAGGTTAGGTTAGGTTAGGTTAGGTTAGGTTAGGTTAGGTTAGGTTAGGTTAGGTTAGGTTAGGTTAGGTTAGGTTAGGTTAGGTTAGGTTAGGTTAGGTTAGGTTAGGTTAGGTTAGGTTAGGTTAGGTTAGGTTAGGTTAGGTTAGGTTAGGTTAGGTTAGGTTAGGTTAGGTTAGGTTAGGTTAGGTTAGGTTAGGTTAGGTTAGGTTAGGTTAGGTTAGGTTAGGTTAGGTTAGGTTAGGTTAGGTTAGGTTAGGTTAGGTTAGGTTAGGTTAGGTTAGGTTAGGTTAGGTTAGGTTAGGTTAGGTTAGGTTAGGTTAGGTTAGGTTAGGTTAGGTTAGGTTAGGTTAGGTTAGGTTAGGTTAGGTTAGGTTAGGTTAGGTTAGGTTAGGTTAGGTTAGGTTAGGTTAGGTTAGGTTAGGTTAGGTTAGGTTAGGTTAGGTTAGGTTAGGTTAGGTTAGGTTAGGTTAGGTTAGGTTAGGTTAGGTTAGGTTAGGTTAGGTTAGGTTAGGTTAGGTTAGGTTAGGTTAGGTTAGGTTAGGTTAGGTTAGGTTAGGTTAGGTTAGGTTAGGTTAGGTTAGGTTAGGTTAGGTTAGGTTAGGTTAGGTTAGGTTAGGTTAGGTTAGGTTAGGTTAGGTTAGGTTAGGTTAGGTTAGGTTAGGTTAGGTTAGGTTAGGTTAGGTTAGGTTAGGTTAGGTTAGGTTAGGTTAGGTTAGGTTAGGTTAGGTTAGGTTAGGTTAGGTTAGGTTAGGTTAGGTTAGGTTAGGTTAGGTTAGGTTAGGTTAGGTTAGGTTAGGTTAGGTTAGGTTAGGTTAGGTTAGGTTAGGTTAGGTTAGGTTAGGTTAGGTTAGGTTAGGTTAGGTTAGGTTAGGTTAGGTTAGGTTAGGTTAGGTTAGGTTAGGTTAGGTTAGGTTAGGTTAGGTTAGGTTAGGTTAGGTTAGGTTAGGTTAGGTTAGGTTAGGTTAGGTTAGGTTAGGTTAGGTTAGGTTAGGTTAGGTTAGGTTAGGTTAGGTTAGGTTAGGTTAGGTTAGGTTAGGTTAGGTTAGGTTAGGTTAGGTTAGGTTAGGTTAGGTTAGGTTAGGTTAGGTTAGGTTAGGTTAGGTTAGGTTAGGTTAGGTTAGGTTAGGTTAGGTTAGGTTAGGTTAGGTTAGGTTAGGTTAGGTTAGGTTAGGTTAGGTTAGGTTAGGTTAGGTTAGGTTAGGTTAGGTTAGGTTAGGTTAGGTTAGGTTAGGTTAGGTTAGGTTAGGTTAGGTTAGGTTAGGTTAGGTTAGGTTAGGTTAGGTTAGGTTAGGTTAGGTTAGGTTAGGTTAGGTTAGGTTAGGTTAGGTTAGGTTAGGTTAGGTTAGGTTAGGTTAGGTTAGGTTAGGTTAGGTTAGGTTAGGTTAGGTTAGGTTAGGTTAGGTTAGGTTAGGTTAGGTTAGGTTAGGTTAGGTTAGGTTAGGTTAGGTTAGGTTAGGTTAGGTTAGGTTAGGTTAGGTTAGGTTAGGTTAGGTTAGGTTAGGTTAGGTTAGGTTAGGTTAGGTTAGGTTAGGTTAGGTTAGGTTAGGTTAGGTTAGGTTAGGTTAGGTTAGGTTAGGTTAGGTTAGGTTAGGTTAGGTTAGGTTAGGTTAGGTTAGGTTAGGTTAGGTTAGGTTAGGTTAGGTTAGGTTAGGTTAGGTTAGGTTAGGTTAGGTTAGGTTAGGTTAGGTTAGGTTAGGTTAGGTTAGGTTAGGTTAGGTTAGGTTAGGTTAGGTTAGGTTAGGTTAGGTTAGGTTAGGTTAGGTTAGGTTAGGTTAGGTTAGGTTAGGTTAGGTTAGGTTAGGTTAGGTTAGGTTAGGTTAGGTTAGGTTAGGTTAGGTTAGGTTAGG